>OY293826.1:129929679-130673556 GCA_958507055.1 Crioceris asparagi
GTAGTGAACTGGAATTCATAATTTTGGCCACAATTTACTTTCAATAAGTCATGAGACTATGTAATAGCCAGATTAGATAAGTAAGTGGTTATATTTTACATATTACACAATTATTACAGGATTGTTAAAATTGATCTTTGATCGACCTTACAACGATTTATTATAAAAAAAAGTGTAACCCTAATCCCATATGGCATTTTAAGATTAGATAAGATGACTTACAAATAATATGCGTCTTCCGAACTATAGGCTGAAACTTTATAAATATCGTCACCAAATTGTATACAGGGTGGTCCGAATTATAATGGAGAAACTTTAACAGCGTATTCAGCAGATAAAAAATAATTATAAAAGTTCACATAAACTTATCTACAAAAACGCTTCGTTTTGGAGATACGGGGTGTTGAAATATTGCGAAAAAAATCGTTTTTTCTTATTTCTAAAGAAACTCTTCATGATGTTGCTCTCAAACTTAGTAGGTATTATTGCTACTTAAAAACAAATTTATAGCATGATAAACACTTGTTTTTGTTTTATCAGTGCCATTCGTGAGACCATTTTAATTATATTAAATAATAAAAGAATTGTACGCCAATGGTTTATCTTTTTTTTATCTTATTAATCTTAATCTTATTAATACATTTAGATATAGTGATCAATTGTAAACAAAAATGGTATCTTTAGTCTTTTCGCTAAAACGAACGGTTCTCGAGAAAAAATATATTTTTTTTTGCATGTGCACCTAATATCTTCGGTTTGCAAATTAAATTAAGATAATTCGCGCTATTTCAATTCAATTCTATTTACATCACATTTGCAAACCTAAGATATTAGGCGCACATGCAAACAAAAATGATTTTTTCTCGAAAACGGTTCGTTTTAGCGAAAAGACTAAAGTGACCATTTCTGTTTAGAATTGATCAGGATATCTAAATTAATTAATCAAAACTACGATAACCCATTGGCGTACAACTATTTTTATTATCTAAATTAATTAAAACGGTCTCACGAACGCCACTGGTAAAACAAAAATAAGTGTCTATCATGCTATAAACTTGTTTTTAAGTGACAATAATACCAACTAAGTTTGAAAGCAATATCTAGTAATTTTTTTTAAATAAGAAAAACCGATTTTTTTCGCAATATTTCAACACCCGATATTCCAAAACGAAATAAGTTTATATGAACTTTTTTGATTATTTTTATCTGCTGAATACGCTGTTAAAGTTTCTCTACTATAATTCGAACCACCCTGTATATTTACCTACATATTTTTGTACTTTAGTGTCTGTTCTGATATGAGGATTAGATCAGATTATTTTTTGCTTCGAACAAAAAAAACGGAACATTATTTCATACGTTTAGACAGATTAGATATTTATTGATCTTTGGATCGCTAAATTGTTTACTCGATAAAATAAATAATTATTTGGACTTTATATTGGAAATAACTACAAAGAGAAAATAATCGAGAATTAACAGAAAAAGTCTTTCAATTTTAATTTGTTCAGAATCAGTACTTGGGATACGTCATTACTTTATTTCATTTTTTTTTCATTGGCAAGATTTCGAAAACAGCCGGCAAATTTCGCCGATTAGGTTTAAATTTTACTTAAAAAAGGCAACACTGTGTGCCAAACAAAGTTAAAATTTCATTTTCATACAGAGTTGGTTTATATAAGACCAAAATTCTCGTGAATAAATCAAGCGATATCTAGAATAAAATAATTCTAAATTGCAAAATTTGCTACATATCGAATAAAAAGTATTCCTACGTATTTAACCCTCATCGTAAGAGATCCACTTGCATTTGACTCTATTTATGACTATAAAAATTTTAATAAATATAACTACATTAATAAACATACTAGTACCTTTTTTCTAAATGTGGTGTCCGTATTAGGAACAGAACAAGTATACGAGTGCGTTTTGGGATTTACTATAAAAACACTACTGTTACTTTGTACTATAAAGAAAGAAAAATCGATGGGTTCGAGGGTTTCTGCGAAAAACATACTGTTGAATTTTAAATGGATCTAGACATTACTTCTAGACCGCACTGTATACATTGAGGAAAAACAATAATTTGTTTCAAATTCCAATGCAGATTATCTCTTACTCATATATATATATACTACCTATACTGCCATCTCTACCTTATATGCTATATCTAAGTATAGCGGAATACATATATCAACTTTTTTCAAATTATATATCCTTAACAGGTTGTTTTTTTTTTAATTTAATCCTTCTTCCTCCAGATTACTGACTTGGGTACAAGAAGCGCAGGCTTATAATAATAATGAATAAATTATATTGATGCTTCGAGAATTAATTAGTTGGTATTAATATAAATATCAAATTCATCAATAATAATGTAAATTAATTTATGTGTGTACGTTGGTTCAGATTTCATTTGCAATTCAATCACGAATGACAACAAAACAGACACACAGACAGACTCAGGCGCTTTTCAAAATGCAACTACATAATATGAGGAAGACACACACAAAAAAAAAGAGCAACATCATCTGAACAGGATGTGGAAAAATTGATGTGTCTCCATTTTTGTTGCTGTCCACTGCCCAACATTATTAATTTTTATTAATGCACACACAGACGGACCCAGTCAAAATGTGTATGTACCCTTCTGCCATCGATGACCTGTTTTTGTTGTCTATCTCCCTATACTTCAGCCCAAACTATCTCTGCACCACGAAGAAGAAGAAGATGAAGATGATGATGATGATGATGATTCGATTACAAGGAGAAACAACCAAGTCTTTTGTTTGGCAAAACACAAAAGGATTGGATATGAAAAAAAAAACAAAAAAAGAAAAAGAAGCGCATCTTGCTACCGAGAGATGTGTGTTTGGGTGTCCTTGTATTATTTTTGGACCAGTTTTTCGGAATATGTATAGGCATTATAATATATTTCGATTCGAAACATTTATATAAAATGTATATGAGATCGAACTGGAGGGGGGGTGGGGGAATAAAAGTTGTTCAGGGTGGCCTAGAACGACTAACCAAGATTTACATTGATAGATAGTTATTCCATGTTAAGAAAAATTTTTTTTTTCAACTGTTCGCCATACACTATCAAACACAATTATTAAGTAACTGGATCGCTACGGTGAACTTAATATGTTGAAACTTTTTTTAATGACATAGGTATACGTCATATTTTGTTTTAGATTCTTCTAGGCTTTTTTTTTTCTTCTAAATTCAACTATGTAGTAATGTGATATATATTTTCGAGGGAAAATATATCCAGATGTTTGAATACCCATCTAATTTATAAGGTTTACTGCTCTATTATTTATTGAAATCAAAGTATACGAATATCAAACTGAATCACCTGGTATAATTATGTCTGCTTAATGTTCATCTAAGAAAAAAATTGGTACTTACTAATGAATCTACTTCGGGGTCTGCTATATAGTATGGTTTTTCTTGTCGTATCTGAAATGGAAGAAAAAAATATCGCATTAGTATTTAAATATATCTATGAAACTACGAGTAATTAAATCAAAAAAGATCTCTATAATGTATCTCACATAATCTGAAGCAATTTTATTTTTTACATTCACTTGACATTAGACTTTTAAAGCCTTCATATGGAGTTTTCGAATATCGACGGTTAACGTCTGACAGTTATCTTATTTCTCAAATCAGTCAAAATATACAAGACCTTGATATAGAAAATTATAATATTAAATACGGAAACAGTTCAATTTATGTATATAGCTAGTTATACGAGTTAAAAACTGAATATCGTACGACAGGATATTTTTTATTATAGCTATGTTTTCAGAATCAGTTTCAAACACTTTGTTCCATAGATTTCAAAGCAATTTTATTTTAATAATTTATTTTGTTGTCACTACCTTCGCCCTGATGAAGAGAATTAACTTTCTCGAAAGCTTGGCTTAAACCAAAGGATTTCATTTAATAAATGACTGCATCCCAAAAATCATTATATATAAATTTAAATTGCTATATAATCAAGATGATTATCAACCGTTTTCAACTAAAATAACAAGGTTACGCTAGGACTGTGCCCACAACAGCTACTGCAATTTCTGTATATATACAGGGTGTCCAATAAGTGAGACAAAGTAGAATAACTTCTCTATTTTCAATTATCCCAAAATGATGATACAAAAGTTGTAGGGGAACACAAAACCCACATTTTAAAATTATAATATACAGGGTGTCAAAATAAACAGAGCAGTACAAAGTGGATCATCCTATATATTTCACATTTATATATAAAATAAGTACAATGGTGAATTACTTGTCAACGTTCAGTTGTTTGTTTAAGAGCTATAAACAATCAAATATCGACAGTTTAGCCCGCCCGTTTGACAGCAATTTGTACCAAATTTAAAATAATTGAAAATAGAGAAGTTGATCTTCTTTGTCGCCCTAATTGGACACCCTGTATACATATAGGTATCGATTGTACGGGCATGAGCGAACTAATAGTTTCAAAATGGCGGTCCATCAAAAAATCTGAAAACGTAGTTATTCAAAATATTTTTGTGTTATAAGTAGATATATGATTTGTGCCTAAAATTTTTTTATCCAAGTATTTTTCCTTGAAAAATAATAAAAATTAAAAACCCTGAAGTAGAAATTTTTATGTTGTGTAAGACTACTTGCGCAATTTTCAATTAGTCACAGAGCGAATAGCGATTCAAATTGTAAAGTATATAGGTATATATATATATAGGTATACATAGATATAGTAATGACTATAAATTCACAACGGGAAACATTTCCTCGATTGCACCTTGGAGGCGCAGAACGATATCGAAGACGACGACAAGTCTTAGGTATATATTGTCCGTCGTTCTGTTCTATAATGGCCGCCATATCTCCTCAGAGAAGATAGTTTTCTATATACACCTATGTATATACATAGATGCTGGCCGAGATAAGCATAATCGGCGTACCTGTATAGGTATATATATATTTTTCCACTGACAACCAATAGAACGCTGAAAATAACTAAAAGAAAAAAAAATACAGATAATTTCCATATAAATATTCACCAATCAGATCGTTGGACCAACGACTAAAATTTATATATAATTTGCAAAAAAATCAATCTCTGAATGGAATGTATGTCTAAATTGAGCACTTTATCATAAAAAATAGTCAGTCAAGGTTATTTTCAAAGAATTCACCTATTACAAAGGTATTATTACATTAAAAGACATTCCAAAAGTATTGTGGGGGCTGAAGGGGCGCGGGGGGGCTCAACATGGGTCCATAAATCACACGAAAAATGTTGTGTATAAGTGGCCTCTACAATCTGTATGAGAGCTGATAATTAAAAGTTGTATTAAAATACCACAAAAGAGATATATATTAGAGGGACCTTTTTTTTAATGGGTTGTATTGAGCCGCAGGGAGTCTCTTCCATTTAACCAAAACAGGGTTGAACATCATAATAATTTATATAAATATGCTTATAGAACATTCCAACAGTTGATATATGATGACATTATTTAAGATAATGATGATTTTGTTCTTCGATAAAATTTACAAAAATTTGTGCAGTGATTTCTTAAATGATTCAAATATATATGTGAAATTATATTATATTATTTGTAATAATGAACCCTATAAAATTGAAACTGTTAAGACACTGGGCTTTTTGCATAAATACGACAGTTAGGAAAAAAAACAAGAAGGATGTTAATAAATATTTTTTACAAAAAATTGGACCGACGTTATTAGTTGATTCACTGAAAAATACGAAATAATATTAAGTTGTTTTTACAAATATTGGACCATTTATCAAGACTCCACTTTCAAATGAATCAAAAATCATCAAAATCGGAGTATGTTTACAATCAAACACGCGCACAAACCAAAAAAAAAGCGAATTGTATACCTCTCTTCCGTTCGGGGTTCGTCGATCAAAAATATTGAAAATCCGACCAAGATACGGAACCCTAAAAACGCATTTTCTATCTCAATGACAAAACAATTCAATTTTCAAGTATCTTTCAATGGTTTTAGTTTAGTCAGAGTTGATCACAATCTAATAAACTCTTTAAAATTAAATAAATAATTAATACCGCCAAATTCATTTGGGTTTCGCTCTTTTATGAACGCTTTACATATCTATAGATACAATTCAAACAAAAATTTTTTTCTAGGCTCCGTATGTTTTAATGAATGTATACGAGGCAAAAAAAAACGTAAACCATCAACATGGTTATAATAAAAAGGTTTATTGTGTTCTGTAAATACTAAATTATGATATATATATATATATATATATATATATATATATATATATATATATATATATATATATATATATATATATATATAGATATTGTGATTTATATAAGTAAGACAGTTTCAGTTCGTTTTTGCCATTAATCGTCATCCTGATTTATTCACAATATAGATTTTTATTCTTTCAATTTAATCCGATCAAAACAATGACGTAATGGTATTGGGCATTCCTTGACAGCGCGGTCTTGATTACTTTCGAAAGTAGATACCTATTGCATTTATTGTGCCTCTAGATATATATATATATATATATATAGGTACGCTTATATATTATATTAGCCACTTCTTCAAGGCGTTTTCGAACTGGTTTCTTGGAACCGTGAACTCACATCTGTAGCGTATAGTCAGGATATGTATGGATTCAGTACTAGAAAACTGGTATTGCAAGCTGATTTGAAATGTATTTCTTAAGTAAATTATATTTTACATATTTGTTAATTTAAAAACATCGTTACCCTCACTTGATTCTGGATTGACTTATGTATTTTTGAGATATACAAAAACAAAATCCTAATAGGATCACTGTCGAATCTTTTTTTCCAACAGAAATGCACTTCTACGGTATTACGGATCCCTTTGTGTACAAGTATAATTCACACTTCGCCGGATTTCAAAATCTAATTGCGGGTTAGTTAATTTTAATTACGATTTCCGCATGTTTTCATACAAAAAATGCAATCTGTAAAGTAAGCGACATAATCCCTAACTTTTCTGTCATTGCAGTAAGACCATAAAAAAAAGTTATCTGTCTTTTATACAATTCCTGGAACATCTAAATAATAATAATTAAAAGAAAAACACGAAAATGATTATTAGCATCCAACATTAGTGTACCCAAATGTGGCCAGTGCATGCAAGAGATATCTCGCGCAGCAAACTCTATTTTTAAAGAATCTTGTTATATACTACAAGCAGAGCAGTATTTCGTCTTCGTTAAAATTAATTAAGTGGCTTCTCTTAATGTGCATATTATATACAGGGTGACTGGTAAGTGGACGTATTCCTTAGAGGAGGTTAGTTAGTTGCTACCGATTAAACATTATTTACCTCTATTCCATTCTTAATGGTTTTCGTGATTCTTCCTGTTTTTCAATATTCAAGAAATCCACTTCTTTTCGAAGCAAATATTTAAAATTAACGAAAATAATAAGAGCTTTTCTAAATGTCGCTTTTTAAATTATATAAGTTGACCCACATACTCAAAATATCCGCAGTGAAAATTAATGGATAAAATACTAATGTTAACTAAAAATTGTTACGGTTCAAACTCAACTTTCCTTTCCAAGTTTCTAACAAATCATTCCTTTATGCTCAAAAATATTGAAAATATCATAATATATCATTAATCATCATCAATATTTGCTATTTTATTGTCTTTAAAATAAGGTAGGATTATTTCAAAATGAGCTTTTTGTTTTATCATTAACTAAATAATTTTTATTTGCAACTACTGGTTTTATTTTCGCATTTATAAGAAATAAGTCACATTGCAGCACTATTTTGCATTTTTTTCCTATCGTATAAATAAATATTGGATATTCACAAATACCAACATTAATAAGCGAGTATCACACCTAAATGCGATAGGAAAAAAATGCAAAATATTGTTGCAGTGGGGTTTTTTTTTCTTATAAATACGAAAATAAAACCAGTAAAATTATTTAGTTAATAATGAAACAAAAATCTAATTCAGAAATAATGTACCATATTTTGAAGACAATAAAATAGAGAACCTTTAACAATAATTTGTACGTTTGATGTATTATGATATTTTCGAAATTTTTGAGCATAAAGAAACCATTAGTTAGAAACTTGGAAAGGAACGTTGAGTTTGAACCGAAATAATTTATAGTTAACATTAACATTTCAATAATTTTCACTGCTGATATTTTGGGTATGTCTGTCAGCTTATAAAAGCGACATTTAGAAAGGCTCTCATTATTTTCATTCAATTTAAATATTTGCTTCGCAGAGAACTGAGTTTCTTGAAAATTTAAAAATAGGAATTACCTATCTCGAAAACCGTTAAGAATGGTATGGAGGTGAATAATGTTTAATCGGTAGCAACTAAGCTCTCTACCTTCACCTCCTCAAAGGAATACGTCCACTTAAAACAGCCACCCTGTATATGTGGCTGTGTTTGTGTTAATCATCAATCGACATGTTGTATTTGAGATGCGCACAGAACACAAACACTTCTCGAACAGTGCCATGTCCACTATATATATATAATCAGATGCACCAACCAACCAACTAACAAACTAAATGCTCTTGATTATTTTTTAATTTCACGGCGCTAATGATGATCGTTGGTTATTATTCTTCCTCTTTTCTTATCGCGATAACATTAAACATTTCGCCCAAAAAATAAAATACACTAATATCTTCTGGTAGTACAAATATGTCGTCGTCTCTTTTGGTTGGGACCGTTTAATTTGTCATTATGGAAATACGAAAACAGAAAAAATTGTGCATGTTGTGTTACAACTCGATATTTCTTTCTTAAACGAGCATCGAATTAATTATGCAATTGGTACTTAATTGCATCGACGTAATTATAATCAATACCTATAGGTATAGCGTCGGATTCAATGATCGTTGTAATTAATTATCTATAATACGGCTTCATAAAAACGCCTTTCTTAATTGGAATAAAAACACTGAAAATGAGCAAAGAACCATTTTTGTTTATCATATAATAAGGTTGGTTTGGCAATAGAAGTCAATTGTTACTTTACAGATGGCTAATAAGATTCAATATTAAAATCTTCAAGTCTAAGTTTTCTGCACATTTCAATGCTATTTTCCATTGGAAATGTTTTTGACTTAGAGGAAGTCCACTTGGAACTATTCTAGATGATATAATCAACAAATAAATCATTAAAATTTATTTTTATTTCTTATTTATTCAAAAACAACGCTTCAATAATGGCCAAGATTTCGAGATGATTGACTTTCTTCATCAGGGCATTCTTTTAAAATTCTAAATAGATAAACAACCACAAGCGGATAATTTTGAAAAAGGTATCTATACAATCCAAAAGATAAAGAAATTTTAACTGACATAAGAATATTTTTTTTTACAAAAACTAGGAGCGACTTAATCCAAAATACAAGATAATATTAATCTTCTTGTTGCTGCCAAAAGTCTTCTATCTACTGCATAAAACTCGGCTTTATTTTTTGCAAAAAATTTCTATGAATTTACAATGTACCTATATTGAAAAAAAAATCTTTGATGAAATTCGCGCGGAATTCTTCACTACTTAACACAAAGGCAAAAGATCAAAGAAAGCCTTCGGTGCAGCTAACAACAGTGAGTACAAAAAAAGAAAGCCTAAAAAATTCACTCAACCACTGCCTTGTAGGGGACACCAGCAAACAAACAATATAATAGTATACACCATATATATGTAGATATATATATATATATATATATATATATATATATATATATATATATATATATATATAATGGAGACAGTCGGACAGAAACAGAGACACAAGGCATTGTCATTTCTTTGGAGGCGCGCACCGCACGGCCTTTCCGTCGAGGTCGAATTGCTGACACTTTGAAACTGGCATACCAATCGGTTCTTGTTTGTCATTAATCGTCACCTTTTAATTACTCTCGCTGCTCTGTCGACGACTGGGAGGGCCAGTAAATTAGTATGTGTGCGCCCAGATTATATATATATAGTCTTGTTCTCTATTGAAACGTGCCTTGCAATTTGATGCAAGACAATCAATAATAATATTTTAAAGGTACCTACACTGACTTGACACACGAAAAGCTTCCACGAGCATCTGCTGTTCCACAGATTGTTAATTTGAAATGAAAATAATGTCCATTTATATTCAATTAGTTGAGGTTGTGTTTAAAATGCCAACGATCACCCGATATGTGTGTGACATTCATTAGGTAGGTATATATATATATATATATATATATATGTGTGGGCATTTGAATCGAGTGACACTTTTTTTTCTTCTTCTTGACATTGGCACCGCACACACAGGCTGGAATTTGATGGTTGGGGGGGTGGAGGATGGGGTGTTGGTTCATTTATGGCATCTTGATACAGAAACAATGTCATAATTTCACATAACGAAACAGTTTTGTAAGTATGTCTGCATTTTCATGAATGGCAGAATTCAGTCAGTGCCATGTCATTTAGAGATTATATTATGTGTTCCATGTCAAAAACGCTGACAGATTGACATCTATATAAATCTAACGTATATAGGCAATGACAAGAGAGTAAACTACACCTTGGCGTCTATGCCGATAATAATCAGCTGACAACTTAAGCAAGCATACGCCCCTCCACACAGCTGTAATACACATATTCCAGACTTTATCATTGCTGTAACTTGGAAAGCGTAATTTTTTTTGAACAATGGCCACTTTGAAAATTGCCGGATATGGTCTCTTCTTTAATTTTGCAGTCTTACATTTTCGAATTTCGAAACAAATTGTACCCTTCGCCCCTCCCGCTGAAAGAGAACACAGTCGAACTGTTGGGAAGTCGGTCAAAATTGATGTCCGCTTTGTTATGCAAGCGAGCCCAATCACCGCACAAAGCGTTGTTTTTATTCGATGAATGCATGATTGGAGAAGCATGATTATGCTAATGATAAAGCGCTGATTTTTTCCTTCTTCTTCTTCTTCTTCTTCTTCTTCCTAGAGTGTATGTATACGTTACGATGGGAAATTTATTCAATGATAATGGGAGATAAATAAATGCAATGGCCGCTGCAATGTAACAGTATATATACCTATGGCTATCCAATTTTGGATTTTCAAAGCGGTTATTTAATATGATAACGGATACTCACATTATTGTGTTTTTTGATTTCTTCATGTTGTAGTTATATACCTATCTCTATAGTGTAGGTATATATACTTGAAGATAATTTGAAATACCTTATATATTGCCAACAATAAATGTACGTAATGTTGTTGTTAAAAAATAATAAACAGTTGAAGTGATTCACTCATATCTCAACTCGATCAAATTTACATTATTAACAGTTGTATTTATTTTAAGAAATTTCTTGACATAGAGGATCATACCAAACCACTGCATATAGAGCAACGTGAATTAAATGATTTGTTTTTGAGTAATTTCTGTCTATAAATTATTTGTATGTGTATTTTGAGGAATATCGACTATGCATATTTTATTTAGTATGTATTTATATGTATAATTTCAAGCCCAATTTGAATAATCATTACAGGGTTTCATTCAATCAATAATACAATATGCTAATCGCATTCTCCCATTATATATATATATATATATATATATATATATATATATATATATATATATATATTTGCTAATATCCGTGAAGACAAAGAAGAAAACACAGAGGCGATCAAGAAAAGGCAGTAGAGACCTGACTGTCTTAATTGCTATTCATTGCTTTAATGAAGATTTATAGAGCTAATAAAATTCAGATTGTGGATGATAATTTTGTAAGGACAATAGAATAATATTCAACCAAAATACTATATATATATATATATATATATATATATATTAACATTATAAAACAAGCGTTTATATTTCAGTCTTGCTGTGACTTGAAAACCGTAACTCTTTTGAAAAAATGTTAATTCTAAACATTTCCAGATATGGTCTCATCTTTAATTCTGCTGTCTCAGATTTTCGATTTTCGAGAAGTATTGTCCCCCTCACCCCCCTTCGGGGGCGGTTATTGGAGGGAAGGACATATCTGAGTTGCGTTTTTATAAATTGGACCATTCTTCAACTTTTCTCTTTCAAATGAATCAAAGATCATCAAAATCGGAGCAAATAAAAAAATCCCAGGGGAAAGGTAAATTTCACAAAATTTATTGAATATAAATTTGAACATTCACAGATTTTATAATTTTTTTTTAATTTATTAATTTTTTGTAGATTTTACGAAACATTGCTTCGAACAAAAATTGTAGATACTGTTTATTTTTGATATTTTTTTAAAAATATTTGAACAGTCGCCATTTTAAAACTACTTATCCAATAATGCCCAATAACGAATTTGGCCGAGATATTCAAGAGATTGATTTTTGTACAACATTTGAACTTGGTATTAATTAATTTCGTAATATCACATATACCTATATCGGGCAATACAAAAAAAAATATTCGCAGTAGGCATTTGAAATGGGGAGAGTGTCTTTACTTGAGTAATCTGCAATTGCATTTATTATATTCGTTGAAACATCACTTGTCACTTTTAGCTTCCTATCTGTATTTATCAACGACATGTTCTCATTCTCAAAAGCCTACAGATGATAAGTTTTTTCTTTTGGATCGCTCGATATATCTAGATATATAAACTTTTGAAATGAAGGTTTATTTAGACCTACTTATATACATATATTTTACTTGAACGAATTAATTATTTATAAACATTGAAGCCAGTAAACTTGAGTAACAACAACAACAACAAAAAGATTCAAATTCATTATCAATATGGGGAAAAAATGCAGCTGACCCCTGCCTTCATTTGGAAAGTCGGAAATACAAAAAGTATAAAATAAAATAATAGAAAAAAAACCTAACAAGCACCAAGAAGTGTGTTGTTACAAATGCGTAGACGATAGAGAAAAAAAAAACAACAAATAACATGAAACAGAAAATGATCGCATTAATAGAAAATTATTGACCCGCACCATGGTGTTTTTCTATCAATTTATATATTGAATTTATACTCGAACAAATATACAAATTGCATTCAAAGAAAATGTAATGGTGTATATTTTTTTTACTCCATTTGTAAGCCCTTATGTTCTCTTTTATTTTTATAGCTTTATATCGAAAAAAAGGTAAATAATTCACAGTTACGCAATAGGCTAAATTTCATGTACAGGGTGGGCAAATTTGGATGCTTTTATAACTCGGTAGCTATGAGTAATACCACAAAAAATCAAAGGCACATTGTCGATCCTTTTTTTAAATTTCCTTCCCCAATTTCAAAGTATCACATAAAATTACACCAGAAAAGCATCGAAATTTGCTCACCCCTGTTCAATGGTATGAAATTTCGCCATATTACTTCAATCACTGTTATGTGAAATAGAAATAGTTGAAACATCTATATAATTATTGTATAAATAAAGTTATTTTCAATGGAAAAAAAAAATCATTCAGGTAAGCTCATAAATAAGAATACAATGTACATAAACCACATAATAGCGGTACGTTCTAATGCTTGTATCACTTTTGCGCGGAACTTATGCACATACCTGTGACAATAGTGTGAAGATTATGTTACATCTTATAATATAATTAGGTAGGTAGGTACCTACATATAGCAATTAATTGACGCAGCAAGAAAGTTTTTTCGCACCAATCCATTTCCCGTTTTATTATAGGTTGACTTCTCTCTTGTTGTTGTTTTTTTTTTGTACAAGAACTTGATGAATCTTTGTACAGCGAAAAGTTATCCAACATGTTCGAGGTAATTTTATATACGGATGTGGAATTTTTCCAATGAAGATGTGTCTTTTTTTTACTTCACGATAGTTTAGGACTCATATACCTACCTAAGAAAGTATTATATGTGTCCTAGTTATATATTTCTTACAAAAAAAAAAATGGATCGACTTTATTAATTGGTGCACTGAAACATACAAAATAATATTAATTTTTACGATTTTTGCCCTGAAGAAGAGAATAAACATTCTCGAAAGCTCGGCTTCAATCAAAGAATTTTATTGAATATATGACTGCATCCCCAAGGACATCTATATACATATATATATATATATATATATATATATATATATAATCAGCGCCTATGTTGATGATATTTGCGTGGATCAAAAATATCGACATATTTTTCTCAAAGGTGTCGGTCGACTCTGTAGATAAATCAAGGTGCAATTCTTGCTGCTGTAAACGGTAGTTGCGATGGGTGATTTCGTAAAATACATTAAAGCGCCCGAGCGGCGAAGAATCAAGAGAATAAGGAACAACAACAACAACAAAAAAAGACGGGGAATCTGCGTCGTACCCTATCATTTAACGGCAGTACACTTGATAATCGGGAAAAAAACTGAGGGAGCTTGATCGGATAGTACCGATATAATATTAAAAAGGTGGAACCCAGCTCTTTTTGCGGTAAAACTCGTAATTACATGGTTTGTTGGCCTATACTAGTAGGTATATAGGGAGTGTGTCTGGTGTCCGCCCAGAACAAAAGTCAGTCAGTCCACGTGCCTTAGCTTTTTATCCCGTACACTTTTTTTTTTCTCAAATATAATTATAGCTATTTTCTTGGGACAGAGCTGCTACTGCTATTCTTCATCGACGACAGCCTTTACTCACAACATGTGTTATCTACTTAAAGGTGGTGGCAAAGATTATTTATTTGTCTTCGAAGAAACACGAAACAACAACTCAATAATAACTAATAGCAGCATAATATGGCTTATGTCATTGATTTGATTGATTCGTGTTTCAAGATGTTTCAAAGCTTCTGAAAGTAACAATTAGATAACAATCGTTGAAAAAGGTCGGGCCACATAATAATGATACCAACACAAACACAAGTTTGTCAATAACGTCATTATTTTTTGTTTTCAACAACATCGATAGGTGCACTTCTGGATTTGAGATCTCATCAACACTTTTGGAAGCAAACAAATCCATAAAACAAATACATAAACCTCAACTGATGTAATGATAAATAAAAAAAGTTCTCTATGTTCATAGAAATATTTTTTAACATCACTTTACACAGGTAGGTACGTTTATAACATTTGGAAATGACTGATTATTTGCGAACTGTTCATTAATTCTCAAAAATTTTTACAAAATCGTTCTAAAAACGAATAAATTCAGCTTCAAATTAAACCTACATCATATTTCAACGCTCTTTTGGACAATATCAGACAGCAATGACAGTAATGACATGACAAGATTGTGGAAAAGTCTCAATTTTCAACAATATACTGATTCATATAGTGCATTTATCTTTTTTTAAATGTTGAATTCATAAGAAACTATTATTCCTTTTTTTTCAAATTTTAATCGTAGGATGGTAATTCTATTTTTGGTTAGATGGCATACCATATCTACTTAGTCAGGTGGGTTATGGGTTTTTATCATCTGTATAATCCTGCTTAAAACGAAAAGGGGACGATGATCACCAGCTGTTTCAAACGACTAGTATTTCATTCTAATAATGGTAACACCCTACGCTTGCATATAGGAACCTATTGGGGATGATTTAGCCGACTGGATTATGAAAGAAAAATAAGAAATAATTTGTTGAACGGATATTCAGTTGTGCGTTCTTGGTTTTTGGTAATTTAAATTATAGAGGAATTTCGTATGTTTCAAATTAACAAATGAAATAAATACTACTATAATTTGTTGATAAAGAACTAAATACTGCAACAACATATAATTTGGTTTCAGCACGATGGTGCCACCTGCCAAAACCCAAACACCGGTTTTATTGCGAACGATATTTGATTAAGTGATCTTCGTTTGAGTGTGTAACAGATTTTGAACATTGTATTCCCAAATAATCTCTAGCATGAGATTTTTTGCATTACGCTTTATATAAAATGAATTAGCTATAAAAACTTATTAACTAACGAGAAATTAAAGTGACATCTACAACATTTTTAATGAGACAAAAGTATTGAACGTCGCCAACAATTAGTGGGTGAATTTGGAATAGACAAATCTCTGTTATGGAGACAAAATTTCTTTCATACTTATATAGATAAAATGGAAGCCTAAACTTGGAACCGAAACTACAAAGTAACCACATCTGTTCAGCATATGTGTAAAAGTAGATATTAAATAAACCAAGGAGACACATCGTCTAGCAGGCAATTAACCTCTGAAAAATAAAGAAGGGAAAAAAAACAAAAACGCCACATGTTTACGCATTCATATGTAAACTTCAATTGGGGCTCCAAAAAAAAAATAGGTAGGTATATGTACTGTACAAGGATTCTTGTTATTCATCCACAAACACCAAATAATTTCCATTATGACCAAAATAATGCTATATTTTTCATACTAACATAATATAATATTATATAGAATGGGTTTCAATTTGTTATCGATGACAGTTTTATTGGGAAGTGGTAAGCATTTTGGATATGGGTGAGAAATGTTTGTTTTAGTGAAATGGTGTGTGATGTCTTGCTTATATTTGAAATGATTGAAAAGTATATTTGGTAAAGTAGATGATAATAATATTATGATACACACAAACCTGATTCATAGCATTAGAATGTTAATAATATATACTGAATGAATGGCTCATATAGAAGCAAAATAGAATTGGAGATATTATTAGTCATATGGAGGCTATCAAAACATGGAATAATAATAAATATTTGAATAATCATGCATTAACTGGTGGAAAAAAGGAAAATACAGTCAAATTCATTAGACAAAGCATTGGTAGGAACAAAATTTATATTAAAAAGGGGCCCAAACTTTATATGGATATTGTATCACCATATATGAACCTCGTAGTTAGGGACGGGCATAACCGAGTCCTAGTGGATTAAAAATTAGTTATGCAAATTAAGGATACAAAAACAACAAATTTTCATTAAAATGCAATCGTTATCAAGTAGGTACCAACCAGATGTGTTGAATATCATTTGAAAAAAAAGTCCAACATTTACGTTAGGTATATCTAGGTATGGATGTAAGCAATTTGAAATAATTAATTAATATCATTTATTCACATCATCTGTAATTAATATACTACAGAGTATGTTTGAAAAAAAAGCTAGTTAGCATATTTTAATCCAAGGGTCATGATTATTTTATGAGTTTCAACTCTGTTGAAAGCATTTATTTTAATTATTTGTATTTTTTTTGTTAAAAAGATTCATATGTTTAATGTTTAATTCTAGATATAAATGCTTCTCACATCAACTATGGATTGGAAAACAGCATTACCGATTTATCTCATACAATCTCACGACATTGTTAACACACTAATATAACTTACGTACCTATTCGTTTTATTTTATATACAAGTAGGAATATATAATATAAGTG
This sequence comes from Crioceris asparagi, assembly GCA_958507055.1. Taxonomy (NCBI): domain Eukaryota; kingdom Metazoa; phylum Arthropoda; class Insecta; order Coleoptera; family Chrysomelidae; genus Crioceris; species Crioceris asparagi. Next base: position 129,947,055 of record OY293826.1, read on the forward strand.
AAAGGATCAAGGAAAAACAGCTTGCTAGATATACATCGTGCAGACAAGTATCAAGATTTAAATTTCTTTAATTATAAATGCCGAAAGTAGTAGTACTGAAGACTAGACAAGTTTTCTGCATTAGGTAGGTAGGTACATGGCGCGTTGAGTAAAAAATTAATTAATTAAAATGTAATTAAGTATGTTTATCCACTATTATTTTTCTTTTAATTTCAAAGACTTGACCCCCACAAGCATATCTCTTGAGAACTACAAAGCTTCTGATTCGTATTTAAATATAAATATATATATATATATATATATATATATATATATATATATATATATATATATATATATAGGGTGATCCAGAGATGCGTGAAAGCTCCATAACATTTTTTCTATCTAGCTATATTCCGAAAAGTATTCTTATATACGTATAGGGTTACTTGAAGTGAGATAAGCAATTAAATTCTGTTTTTTTTTGCTTTTTAATGACATTCCCCCATTTTTTATGCATTTTTAGATTTGTCACCAAATTGATGCTTTATTGACAGAAAGCCCTAAAAAATAATTCCTACTGATTGATGCAATAAAATATATACATAATAATACATAAATAGTATTATGTCATTTAAAAAAATATGAATGGTTGACGGAACATCGTCAAAGAATACTGCAAAGCTTATGGAATCGACTGAAAAAAAGTTGGTATAGTTATCTTAGATGGTTCTGAAGTTATGATTTTTTTTTGAGTTTTTGTAAATTAAAAACGGTTAAAAACTATTACAGATATGTGGGTATGAAGCCTGAGTGACAAATCTAAAAATAAAGCAAAAAGAAATAAACAAAACAGGGGGGGATAATTAAATTATTAAAAATATTTCAAGAATGTATAGTTAAAAGGAAATATCAAATCGCAAGCTTAAATATAATTAAAAGTTATGGAGCTACACTCAGCCCTGGATCACCCTGTATATCTTTAATATTATTTTATATGCAAATTAGATACATAAAAATTATAAGGCAATTTGAGGTAGGTTTTAATATTTTATGATTGGATAACAAACGCTTGGTACGTACATTAATTTCATGATTATTTTATTTTGACGACTATAATTTTTTTTTCTTCAATAATGAATAATTTGCATGATATGAGAAAAATTCAAATTAATTGATTGGTGAATGTCGATGAGCTTTTCTAAAATATTTGAATACCAACAGATCAACAGCAGATGTTTTCTTTGTGATAATTTATATAAACCGTTATGCATATTCATTGACATTTTAATATGTCACATGCAAGTGTGACCAAATTAATCATTCTCACCTGTGCTTGGAATACATATATATATAATTATAGAAGAAGAACAGACAACAAATACTTAACGAATGCATACCACATCGCATTAGATTTTAAGATTACGTTGCTACACCGAGCTTTCATATTAGGCACACATCTTGAAATGACATTTGCTGGCTCAAGTAAAAAAAAAACGATTATAACTAGATAATGCTCATAAAAAAATATTGACAAATACAACTGCGCTAATGAAAAAAAATAAATAGGTAAAACCTTCTTTTGCGAGTGCCGTACTCGTATTCGAGCGTTGGCAGTGTCTCTGCCTTGAAAGTGTTACCGCAGACATGGAGACCTACAGTATAACGTGGATTCCGAACCACCGAGAGCTGTACTAGGAAATATGTATATTCCCGCTGGATTCCCGTTGCTTTGCGAGAGGAGGAGAAGGCAATGCGACAGATATACGAACGCGCGCCCGCATCGACGGTCACTCGTCGTCCAAGCAGTTCCCATCATATTGCGCGCTTCTCAACTTCGATGATCGAAGTCGGTCAGTGTATTAAACCGCAGCTACGCGCTCCCCAAAACCTGCACAGACTCAATTACAGAAAAACACGTAGGCATCTGAAGAGTGACTTGACGTTTTAATTATATAACTATTTTTTCTTCTTCAACTCCTTATTGCCTTTGAAAGAAACTCAAAAGCACTAGTACCTAGCGTGCAAATAACTTGACTCAAAATGGTTTGAGTGATCAAACAGAAATCTATATAAAGAAAACTGGTACCTAGTATGTTTTAGAATTTTTTTTTTCTATCACACCAGTCGCAAGACTGAATAGGTATCTAGCGGTATGCTTTGATTGAATATACCGTTATATTATGGAGCTCGAAAGAAAACGTGATCCATCCATGTCATGAATGTTTTTCCGTCATTGAGTTTTCTATTAACCAACCAATCAACCAATTCAGACACAAAATATTGCAGGACATGAATGATAAAATTACTATTTCCTAGTAGTGCCTAGTACCAAGGTTTATAAAATTGTTAGGTATATATCAAGGAATAATCCCAAAATTAAATGCGATCAAATAAATCATATAAATGGGAAAAGCACTAATGATTTTTTTGGATATAATTAAGATTGACAACATTTTGCAAGCAAATTTCAAGGTAGACTTCTCAAATAGGTGATTACTGAATTGGATTACTGAAATTTTAAGAGATCAAAAATACACGAAGTCCTTGAAAAAAACCCATCAAAGACTTTCCTCAATATGTTATCGCATAGCCTATATACTACATGAGTAGTTAGTTTGAAGTAGATTTCGTCGTTAATTAATCTTCAACCATAATGGAAAAAGGATTTCACTTGTTTTATAGAATGTTTAGAAATAACATTTTATATATGAAGGAGATTTGCTTTTTTTCAATGTATTCATTTTATTTCTTTGAATAAGCATACTGTTTAAAAATACCTACTATAGTTGTGCCGTTGTAAATAGATTGAAAACTTTCAACACTAACTTCAACAGTACCAGAACCAATAGAATTAATATTAATTTCAATTTTTTGGTGCACCATCTTGTAAAGTCGGTTCGATTTTTGTTAAAAAATATTTTTTCCACACTTTTGAGTGTTACATCACTCATCAAAATCATTCAACATTCACCATAAGTTGATTACCTGTACTTATTCAAAGATTTCAATAAATCGCAAAAATGCAAATATTTTCGACTTTCCCACAGCTGTAACTCGGAAACAGTAGTTTTTTTGGGAAAAATTTCCAATTTAAATGTTGCTACATATAATCTCTTCTTTAATTTGGCCGCATCATATTTTAAATTTTTGAAAAAAATGCCCCCACCACATAGCCAAGACACATATTTCAAACTTTAAACAGGGAAAACTATGATTTTTTCATAGTTGCCAGATATGATCTCGTGTTTAATTTTGTCGTTTTTAAATTTAATTTTTTGAAAAAATTGCTCCCTCCACCATGTCGATTTTTTTCAATGAGACCAATTCTCAATAGTCCTCTATGAAAAAATAATCATGAAACTCGGAGCAGGTTTAATAGTTTTGGTCGCGAAAATTAACAAGTGAATTTAAAAAAAAAAATTAGAAATAGTTTTTATTGGGCATTTAAGATTTAAACCGTACCGATGAGTACCTAATATTGCTATCCTTTTCTCGATTTTAACTATACTTATGTATATATGTTTGCCAGCAACAGCAATTCCATAACAAATTACTGTTTGTCTACCACAACAAAAAATTAAACTTCAAATTAACAATAACGTCTGACAATTGCGACATAACCATAGACGATCTTCCAGAAAGTACCTATATACCAGAGAACGAGACGTATATATACGCTCCATGCTCGTGCGTAATTCCAGTGACGGATCCCATTGTCGTTCTATGTCGACAAAATAATGATCTTGGTTGAATGAGATAGAATGAGATAATTACAATTACCAATATTGGATCACACTTGGAGCTTAACAGGCGGCGAGATGTCTGCGATCTAAGTACGAATTGGAAATTTCAAGTCTCTAGACCGTATGGGGCCTGAGAAATCGCTGCGGAGTCCATTGATACAAGAACCGAAAGTAATAAAAACTATTTAAAAAAAACACACACACATTCAAACAAACAGTCAAATTGTATACCTACTCCCACCGTTTGGTAGGTCGATCAAAAATATAAATATTGTAATCGCTTTTGCGTTTTCGTTGCTTGAATGTTTCACGTCTATTAGCAGAACCCCGTCGTCACGCATAGCTGTTTCAAAAAACGCATGTCTGACGCATTTGTATGTGTATAATAAACCTTGTCTTCCTTGCGTCTTCTTGGCTGCTCTTTGTGTTGCCAAGAATAAGTTTAGATATCTTAAATTATTCATATTATATATATATAGGTATCTGACGAGCTCTTTTTATTCATGCTACGATCTCATTCGACGTTGTCTCTTGCCTTTTGACATCATCAAAATTCACGACTACCTACTTACTTCTTTTGCTACGACAAACGTTTTTGGTTATCGACCGAAAATACTTGAAGCATAACATTATTTATTAAGTACATATATAATATATAAATCGTCGCCTGCTATGGCTGGCTTTTTCTCGACTTGCTTCGTCGACCAATAAGTAAAGGATTTTATCTTGTCACGCGTGAGTAATAAGGTTCAACAATTATTAATACATCGCCTAATTATTATATTGACCATGCGAAATAAAATGACCACTTTGCGCTCATGTATTGATTTCAATATAGACCATGTGGATTTTTTGTTGTACTTCGTAATCAATCTATTTGATTAATTGACTTAGTTAGCACTTTATCAGGTGGCGAATACACTTTTTTTTCCCATTCCATTTCCACCACGGTAATTGAGTGTGAATCCTAAATGCTGCAATAAATCATCATCGTCTTGTTGCAACAAAGCAACGTCATCATCTAGAAATCTACATGGTGTTTTAGATGGAATTATGTATTTACTATATACCAGAGAATCCACAAAAATATAGTCGAGGAGACGAGAGGCATTCAAGCGGATAAGTTAAAGCACATGCATTGTTGGAGGTGTTTGACACTGACAGACTTACATCTATGTGATGACAGCAGTAACGATGATAACGCTCCCAGTGACATGATCGCTGTCATTTTGACGTATATTCGGATTGAAATCCATTACTGCCAAACACGGCAGTATTTTTCATTGTTGAACCTAACAGCCAAACATATCTACGTGCTTTTACTATACTAATTCTAACCTAACTAAATTTTTAAGGTACCCAAGTACATATTTGCTCATTTGTTTATTAATGTGAATATGTGACATTGTATCAAATTAGACTAAGTAATCCATCGACTTTACTTGTCAAGGTGCATATCGTCGACTCAACTATATAAATATACCTAACCTAATAACCAGAAGCAGGGAAGAACGTCGCGAATAGGTGAAATAGAATGTGATGCTTCGGTATATATTTTATTTTATATATAGGATACGGGATATGTACCTACCTATGCAGGTAGAGGTAGGGACATGCAGGTGAGACTTGATGAATAGAATGCAGGCAACTAAGGTCTGTCGGTCGGTCCATCCGTCGAAGGGACCTTCTATGGTGGTTCACAAAAGAACGACGAAAAACTGGATGGATGTGCTTTGTATGAAACGCCTTTGGCCTTAGTGTGCTTAGTGACTAGTCCCCCACATCAGTTACCCAGTTCTTTCATTCTCTTGTGTGTTATTTTTTTTTCTTTATCTCAGCGTCTCGTAGGTATACGTAGATATTGAAAGAAAAAAGATCTGCCATAAAATATTATGTGGAGCGTACCTAATTTTATAAAATAACAAACATTGCTATCTATCGACTTTAATAGAATCGAGGTGCGGGTGGTGATACCTTTTCTTGTTTGAACTAATATCAACTGTGGGAAAGTTCTTATGTTATTTGACTTTTAGCACCCACCCTTATTATCAGCTTCTTCCTGTTGGCATATCAAAAGCAAATAAAAGTGTGTCCATTCATAAATTCTACAACTGATTAGAATAGGCAATTTTTGATCAAGTTTGAATGGAATAGGGCTTGTGATCAAGTTGGAAAACCCAGATTAGCTCCTAATTATTGATGCGTTTTTTTTTCAGGTACACAAAAAACTTCAACCCTCGTATATATAGAATCGAGATCGCAGTCACACCATGTGGTTTTAATTTGCCATCGAAACACCCACCCACACATTCTGGATACTATTTTTCTCTACCGATTTCAAAACCAGCAACATCAAGTATATCTATATACCTATATATATATATATATATATATATATATATATATATATATATATATATATATATATATATATATATATATATATAAAGAGCTATATATATTGGAATCCACTATAAATAATTGATTTAATTAGTGAGCGAGCATTTTGGAATCTAAAAAAAAAGAAACGGTATGTCCTGTTGTAAACATGTTTGGGGCCCTATATCACACACAAACTATACAGAACGAATCACCGGAATAGAATAACTTAGACCCATTTACATGTTCCAAATAGCGGAAAAGGAAGCTTGGACGATTATATAAAAACCACTGACTTCTGAGCTCATTTGGGTAAAGTTGGCTTATGCGCTTTTTGATGATAGCCGATCGTAGACTGCGGACATTTTTTTAAAGAGTAGGTATCGTTCGGTTGGGATGTTCCGCAGGGTATACCTTTACTATAAAGCCGAATGTTACAAATCCATTCCTAGGGACATGGATGGACCTTGGTCGTAAATAATTTCGATTTAAAATGCATTTTTCAATTTGAGCGTGAACGAAAACATTCCGGATTAGAGTCTAGGTATACAACAGAACTTTCAACAACAATATATACAATACACATTCACAGTGGCAGGTTCTAATGTAAATTCCTGGAATAACAATACCTTGTATTTCCCATAGAAAAATTATTTTTTATACGATAATTATCCGTACAAATTACAATCAGAAATTAAGTGAACCACGACAACAATGATTTTAAAATTCATTTTATGATCCATGACCTTTTCATAATTTCATTATCAGGTAATTAAAGGTGATTATTTGCCAGCTAGAACCGACCAGACATGTCAAATGTCAAATCAACTGGGTAGGTAATTAGTTATTTTTTATTATTTTACAAATATGTTGAGGAATATTATATTTACACTCATTTAAAATGTGCTTTAGGGTGAAAATTTTCCGAAATTTTCAAGAAGGCAATAATTATTAGCCTTAAGCTTTCGAATGAAGTCACTGGTGCTTTTTGACCGACCAACCCAACAGAGGAGTTATATGGTTCATGATTCTATTTTCATTTAAAAGAGGACAATTGATAATTGCTCCCATTAAAAAAATATGGACGTTCTACATATCCTTCCCCCAAAAAGGGTGGAGAGGGCAGTTTTTTGCGAAAATCGACAATTTGAGACAACAAAATTAAAGAACAAACCATATCCGGCAACGTTTAGAATTGGACATTTAAAAAAAAAACCTAGGTTCTCAAGTTACAGCGATGGTAAAATGTGAAATATGTTTGAAATAAATATTTTTACCAACAATTGGACCGACTTTATTAATTTCATCAACGGAGCAATAATTTGCGACTTCAATGACATATCGATATTGACCACAAACTGTTGCTGGTTTATTAACACCGCCTGTCAAATATTCGGAAAGATATGCCATAAATAATTAATCATACTCTATTGTATATTTATTTAAGCAGTATGAGAGATTTTGTTCTGATAATCATGTCGAAATAATAATAATTATTATTACGAATTTCATTCAATTTTCACGTGATCAAATAATAGATAGACAAGCACTTGGCTATAAATTACATATTTGGTAATAACAATTAAAATTGTTGTCGGATGAAAATTATGTAGGAAGTTAGTGCTTTATACAGGGTGTTTCATAATATAATCGCAGGATTGTTCGTCGAAAAATATACAAAAATGTTCTTATTAACTTACCCTCTAAAATGCACCATTTTTGAGATACAGGGTGTTGAAATTGAAAAAAAACAGCTTTTGTAAGCATTTTCCACTCATAATAAACAAAGTTTTGAGTCAGAAATTTTTTTTTGTCAAGTTGTAATTGGTGGCGATTTTGAAGGAGTAGTGGTTGTTTTTCTCCCCAATTTCTACGCCAATGGAAAAAGTACGGTTTTGAGGCACCCCTTTGAAGCGCCAATGTTTTCTACACAAAAAGGTACTGTTGGTCGTGAGCTCCAAAGTCGACTGTTTTCGAGAAAAATCAACTTTTCTTCTAACATTTACATAAATTTTGTTGAATTAATAATTAAAAAATTGTATTTCAAAAAATGTACCGTGTTTTTTCAATATAAAAGTTGATTTTTCTCGAAAACGGTAGACTTTAGAGCTCACGACCAACAGTTTCTGACTCAAAACTTAGATTATGAGTGGAAAATGCTTACAACAACCGTTTTCTGTACGATAAACGGTTGCGGAGATATTCACAAATAACGGTTGTTTTTTTTTAAATTTCGACACCCTGTATCTCGAAAATGGTGCATTTTAGCGGGTAAGTTAATATAAACTTTTTTTTCATATTTTTGGACGAGCTATCACATCCTCAAGTTCTGCGCATATATTATGAAACACCCTTTATATCTCTTATCACGACAAGCGTTTTTTTTTAAATACTTTTTAGCTCTAATTTGTTATATATTATATATTTATATATGGGTCGAACGACTAAGGCCTTAGTGTATAAGTGTAACATAAATTTTTACATGGGCAGGTGCATATAAGTGAAAGAAAAAGCTCTTAAAAAAACGGTTTCTTGTTGTACAATAAAACAAAAAAAAACAGCGGCTGGTTATATTGGACCGGAAACGTTGAAAATCCACCATTTAATACCTATACAAAACCAAGATCTTTGGATATATATGAATAGATATATTATATATATTAATTTTGATATTACTAACAGATGACATTGATTATAGCTTGATGATGATCATCATCTCACACAATTTTGTAATTACATAGGTGGTAGTATATGAACTGAAAGGGGTAATTATGAAATGATGTAGAGTGCGAAATTAAAGTAGTAGATCGTTAGCGTTCGGCTGTAATATTATTAAAAGGTGATTAAGTTGAGCGGTAAATTGAATCAAGAATCTAGATTACGCCTTTTTAAGTTATCAGGTAGGTACCTATGTATGCACATTTTCGAAATAAAAGAAAAAACAGTTTGCATATCACATATCAAAGAGAAGTGATTCTGTTTTAATTATTTCTTTGGTAATGTTTGAGCATATTATGAATGTCAGTTTAGTTAGAACAGGAGCGTCTACAATATAACAAGGATGATAAATCAAATAAATATTTTGTATTTTTCGGTGCACCAACTAATAAAGTCGGTCGAGTTTTCGGTAATAAATTTCTATTTCACACTTTTGAGTGTAACATTAGTCATGAAAATCGTTGAACGTTCACTAATACCAGAGAACATAATACTTATCCTATTACCCACGTATATTCTTTGCTTGTATTTGTTATTATTCAAAGATCTCAAAACATCGCGGTGAAAATACTTACACATATTTCATAATTTACTACTGCTCTAACTCGAAAACCGTAACTTCTTTTGAAAAATGTCCAATATAAATGTTGTTACATATTATGTCATCTATAATTTGGCCGTCTCATATTTCCAATAAAACAAAATTGCTCCCTCCACCATGCGGAAATACATATATTCCAGTCTTTACCATTGCTATAATTCGAAACTCGTAGCACTTTTGAAAAAAATGTTCAATCTAAACGTTTCCGGATAAGGTGTCATCTCTAATTCTGCCGAAATCTGAGATTTCGATTTCCGAGAAAAAATGCGCCCTCCACTCCCTTTGGGGGCGGTTTTTAGAGGGAAAGTACATTTCGGATTTGAAATTGATTTTTAAGTGTGGGGGCCATTTCTCAACTCAAGAATCACCAAGAATCTTCCTAGGTAGGTACAGTAAAAGTAAGTATACAACAACGCTAGTTATTTGTCGATTTTTAGTGGCGCAATTACAAATACAGCAATTAAATTAGAATAACGAGGAAGCTTAAAGGCGAATGGTATTATAGTCTCTCTTGTATGTATGTATATATATATATATAGAGGACAATTAATTTAATTAAGAAGACACACAAACGGCGTCGTTAAAGCCAATCAGCGCAGCACTACACACAGACAGACAGACAGACAGACAGACATGAAGCGCATCATTTCTGCTTCTACACAATGCAACGGACAAAGACAGAAGAAGAATAAGAGCGCAAAGGGCGATAATACAAACAAAACTTACTCTACGTACGTATGCATTTAACGGGGTCTATTTAACAGCAACACACAGTCGAAACCAATTTTTCCTCTTTGATACGATCGAAAAAAAAAAGAACACATACAATGTAGGCTAAATATGTTAGCCTCTATCTATTGTTGCTCATTTTGTAGTGTTGTCGTCGTTGAAACAACCCCGCACCCCCCACCACCACCCGTCTCAAGCAGATCCCAAAAAGGGGTGGTTGAAATAAGCTGGTTTTACTTTTTGTATTTTGGCCCTAGGTGTGGAGAGTATGGCGTGTTTGCAATCCTCAACCTCAAACCGGGCAAACCGATTTTGGGCACCGTAAACGTTCCAAAAATCAATCAATCAATTTTATTAACAGTATAATAAATGAAACCACAAATTTAGTTTTAGTAGGTAGGTTGATTTTTGAGGTTCTCTAGCAATTTGTTTGAGGAACTATTTGGTATACAACTGGAAGTCTAGTTGACCAAAATATTGGAATATTTTTATAATTTTCTGTCCCCACATGGATTTGGTAATATAATCCGTCCGTGGTTTCGGAGTAACCCAACACCTTGACCTCAAGTTTCAAATTATATTATTGGTCTTAGGTTGAGCATATATTTTTTTCGTCTAAAATAGTAGGTCCTTGTCACAAGTCTCAAAATGAAATTAATATTCATCGCTTTCCGTGTTTGTTTTGAGTTATTTGAGATGTTGAGGTCACGTTGTATTTTTTTTTTCTTCCAATAATGATGACATTTATTGCTTCGCAAATTTGATACTTTTATAGCTGCATACACCTAACAGAGAGAACAAAAACAATAACAGTTATACAAGCATCAACGGTTTGATTTTGATTTAATGTTCAGTGATAAAAGAAAAAAAAAGTTATTAAGTAGTTAGTGACTTAAACTTCCCAGAAATATCTTTAATGGTTGTTTCTTTGATTGAAAAATGTTGAAAAAATCAAAGAGTCTTCTAATTCCTTCATTAAATCAACACGATTGGATTAAATGTTTTATGAACACAAAAGGAGGCAATCCTGTGTACTATTTAGTTCTTTTGATGTTGAAGCGCCTTTTCCGCCGCCTAGTGGTCAGTTTTTTATTTTAGCATAAGTATATTTTGCGGTTATTCCAATAATGCTGAGCTGTTTATAAAAATAAGCTGCTATATAATTCAATAACGATCTAACGGGCTGTGGTTGCAGAGAATTTAAATCCAGTTAACGTTTTTCTCTTTTACATTGAACGTTGACTGGGAAAAAATCACACACAGTATATATGTATGTATATAAGACGCGTCTCGTTAAAAGACATTTATATAATATATACTTATATAAAATGCTGACTAAGAAGATGAAGAAAAAGACCAAACCGAGCTCGATTAGGTGCATATTTTCTTCGTTCGACATTCTCCGACAAGATCCTGTCGGACAACTCTTGTGGTGGGAATCACACCGACACAACTTATAAAGACAGCACAGCACAGAACCGTATCCAGAAAATTCCGTGGCAGGAGCTTTCATACACATAGACCGAATAAAGAACCGATGAAAAGTCCATTCTAAATTACAAACTGCTTTCCAATAAGGTAGACTTTTTGTCTTTGTCTCTAGCACTGATACAGGATGGCCCATATTATTAATAGGCGATTCGCAGTGTCTATCAACCTTATATGTCTGTGATTTTCATTGATAATTCGAACCTAACCTAACATTTAATGTTCGCCGTATAGTTTCGTAATTCGGATGAGAACAAAACTGCCGGCAAAAGCTTTGTAATGTAGGTTCCGGGGCAGTTTAGGTGCACAACCCTAAAGAAGGTTAAGTAATTCAAGTAGGAAAGTTAACGAAATTTATTAAACTTACTTAATTATTAGATAAAACATTTTGTATTATACGTTAAATACGGACCTGTCGTGTCCAGTTACGAAACCCAACAAGAATGGAACAACACACACTCAAACCTACGGCTATAAGCTATAATCCTTAATCTCGCCTGAACACGAATGACATATTTTAGATTTTAGAAAAGAAAAAGACAGAAGAGACACTTTGTATATTTTTTTATTATTTCTAATAATTACGTCATAAGTTTCTCTTAAGCCGTGTCCGTACCTTAACAACACCAAAGATACGACATATTCCAAGAACTTTATATAAGATTTGCATATTTTGTATATGTATATTTAAATTTACAAGAAAAGAAGAGAAAGAGACAGCGACATGTATATCTAATTAGAAAATTGTATTTTATTTATTTGTTGTTTTTTTCTTTCATTAATCCGCGCTCCGGGTTCATTTTGTTCGCTGTCGCATTGGCTGATTTGCATAGAAATTTTTATTTGAATTAAGTTGAAAATAACAACGAAAAAAAAAAACTTAGGTAATTATGCTAATGACAATGTTGTGTTGGATATGAGAAGGAATTTTTGGTGAAGAGTAATTAAGGTATCTTTTTGGTATTTTAATTAATATAAAAAGGCATATACTACCGACAGTAGATTGCAGAAAAATCGTGAAATTGATAAAAATGATAAAGTGACGTTGTTTTTTCTATGGTTTCTGGTCAAATTGAGATAATTTGGAGGCGGTTTTCGAAGGGGAAGGATAGGTTAGATTCTAGTTATCTATATATATATATATATATATATATATATATATATATATATATATATATATATATATATATATATATATATATATATATCTGTCTTATACACATCACGCAAAAAATACTACAAGGAATTGGAATTGACTGCAGTTTCCCACGCGCAGGAAGTCGCGGGCAAAAGCTAATTTTTAATATTTTCAATGCTGAACTTTCCAATGAAAATCATTAAAATCGTTTAAGGGCACGTACCTACAGAAAAAAGCAAACAAATACAAGAAAAATATATAAATGGGATAAGTATAATCTTCTTTGGAATTAGTGAAGGGTTCAACCATTTTCATGACTAATATTAGGTACCTACACTCAAAAGCGTGAAATGACGGACTTTATTAGTTGGTGCATTAAAAAATACAAAATAATATTAATTCTAATTTAGGATTTGAGTTTTTATATAAATATGCGACCATTTCTCAACTCTCTCTCTTCTCTTAAATTCATAGAAAAATCATCAAAATCGGATCACGTACATATTATATAAATAATAAAAAGGCAAACATACAACCGAATTGTGCACATACACGAGACGTTAATAAAAGCGTGTTCTATAAAACTCTATTATTTAACCCAACACCTTTTAAATCCCCACCTACATTCCAACCGCATAATATCTCTACCTGTATTCGTTTTTTTTTTTCTAAATAAATGATCATTACCGAAACTTAACTAATATCTATATTTATTAGGAAAATTACGGGGTCATTTCGTTTCGAAAATTTATCATTTTAGTAAAAGTTATATGGTTGCTGCTGAAATGTCTATAGATCTTTGTGGGGAAAGTAAAGAGCTAGCTTTAAATCATAAATGGTCGTACGTTTGAAATGGCCCAAAAAGTTTATTATATATATATAACCAGAGCCACTCAATTACTTGATGACATAGCAGGTAGAATTTTTTTTCGAGTTCTTCTTCATCTTCCAAGATTTAGTGAATGCGACTTTTCATTATTATCAATGTATAAATAAATGGCTGTCACCGGTAGGTTTGATGGGTCTGTCGAACCGGTAATTTATATAAATGCCACTTTGGGGCAGCTTTAGGGCTTTTTTGATGTCCTACAATTTATTTCGACAATATACAGGGTGTTTCATAATTTAAGCGCAGGACTTGAGGATGTGAGTAGTGGTTGTTTTTCTCCCCAATTTTTATGCTAATGAAAAAAGTACGGTTTTGAGGCGCCCATTTGAACCGCCAATGTTTTCTACACAAAAAAGGTACTGTTGGTCGTGAGCTCTAAAGTCGACCGTTTTCGAGAAAAAACAACTTTTATGTTGAAAAACACGTTCAATTCTAGCTTTTATTACTTCTTCTAACGTTTACATAAATTTTGTTGAATTAGTAATTAAAAAATTGTATTTCAAATTATTTACCGTGTTTCTTCAACATAAAAGTTGATTTTTCTCGAAAACGGTCGACTTTAAAGCTCACGACCGGAAGTACCTTTTTGTGTAGAAAACATTGGCGATTCAAATGGGCGCCTCAAAACCGTACTTTTTCCATTGGCGTAGAAATTGCGGAGAAAAACAACCACTACTCCTTCAAAATCTTCACCAATTATGACTTAACACAAATTTGTTCCAGACTCAAAACTTAGCTTATTATGAGCGGAAAATGCTTACTAAAGCCGATTTCTTTACGATAAACGGTTCCAGAGATATTCACAAAAAACGAATATTTTTTTTCAATTTCAACACCCTGTATCTCGAAAATGGTGCATTTTAGAGGATAAGTTAATATAAACTTTTTTTCATATTTTTGGACGAGCCATCACATCCTAAAGTCCTGCGCATATATTATGAAATACCCTGTATATGCATTAAATACAAAATCTTGAAATGTAGTCAAAAATTATGACGCACATGCTTTTCTTAGTTTATAAATGTGGAAAACTTTGAAATTGTTGGCACAATGAATAGTTTGAAATCTGTGAATTTATTTATTTCACAGGAGATGTCGCAATACTTATTATCTTCCTGTGTTATATTTTCTCACATATTATCCTACGTATTATTTGGATACTAAACAAGAGATCCAGGTGGATATGAGTTTGTGCAGTATTTTGACCATATGCCAAAGTTTGAATACAGTTAGATTGAATTTCAGCTTCCTCAGCTTTCACATGTTCTTCTATTGCTGCTCATTAATAAGCCAACTTATGAATTTGATATTTTGCTCTCATCAAATCTGTTTTGAAATCGGCCTTGTGAATATGCGGAATTAGGAGACTAATATGTTTCGAGTTACAATCCTATCGTAATTTCGAACAAATTCATAGTTTCGGGCAGAAGAAAACAACTTGTTTTTTGTTTTAATCAATAATTTGAATCACCATTTTGTCAAATCAAAGCTAAGGTCTAGGTCTAGTATTTAATGACTGTTTGGTGTTTATTGAACTGTTGGTATAAGATAGAATAAGGCATAAATTACCTCTGAGATGTATATATATATATAATATATTCTCTTATATATACATATAGTTATGAATACGTTGTAATTTGGCTCTATTCAGTCGAGATATATCTCGAATATGGTGACAGATGTTTGAGGAGAGCGATAGAAAAAAAAATGGCCCTCTAGATGGCTGATGTGAGTGAGCATCGGCGGAAGAATAATAAATAGTCAGTCTGTGATGCATTCAGGTGACTTTCTTCATTGTCATGTAGATGGCCCATCAGCCGAGGGTAGGTATTTATCAGTTAGTTTAAATTGTACATGGAGAATATGTTATTATGCGGTGTTAAGTGAACCGTGAGCCCAATTTCTATCAGCATTAAACCCAATAGATGCTGTGAAGAGATTTTGAGATTCTATTGTAGTAGATACCCGGGATACGTCATAATGTGTTCAGCTATATATAATGCCAGGGAAAAAGAAGTCATTTTTTTTTTCGTAAAAAAAAGCATAGAAAAAAAATGGTTAGTTTATTTCAAACAAATAAAATGCTCCGGAAAGATTTTTTGTTCGCTTATTTTAATTTCTTTAGAATATCAATCCAGAGATTATATAGAACTTTGGACCCTCTCAAGTGTAAGGGAAGCCTTAGTTGCTACAGTATATACTTAGACCTCAAGGTCGCAGGGCAATGAAAAACCTACAATTTACAATCTATGTGCTATACAATTCGAATATAACATAACAAACAAAGTCGGCGATTAGTTAGAAACTAAGAAACGGTAGACTAAGCACCAGCTTATGAGCTGAAAATTTCAGAAAATGTCTATGTATTTTTCTTACCGCTATGATAAAAAATTCCTTTTTATTTATCCACCATTCCGTCTGTCTGTATATTATGAACAGTAATTTTTAGACAATGGAAAGTTTCTTCTAGAATGGTAGCTACGAAACCATTCGTGTGCGTGTACAACTCGCACTTTTATTGAATTTTTGTTAATTTTACATAAGCATATGTTCTTGATCTGTCTGTACCTATATGGCAACAAACGGATCCCGGTCTGTCTATATAATTATCTAAATAAAAATTTAGAAAATTGTAAAGTAAATTAATCTCCCTCAAACTTTGCAGGTAAAACTAAACGAGTGGTATAGAGCCCTGCCCACTGGAGCCCTGCTCGTACTTTAACGATTTTTTAAATGTTTACTCCTTCCACACGATCATTAATAGTTCGGAAAAAATACATTCGAATTGTATACCTCCTTCGTTTGGGTTCGTCGGTCAAAATAGGTAAATGCTAGTTAGTACTAGCAGAAAATAAGATATGCGCATCTCCGATTACGTCAGTCGGTGACCAAAACGTCATGGACAGCTATAAAACGCGCGAATCTCAATAGTTTATGTTTATGTATTTCTACAATTACAATATATCTTCGGTCATGAGTACTTTTTTTTTGTAATCTTTATGCGTATATCTCCCGAAAACTATTGGAAAAAGTGTCAATTTAAATATTCTAGGGTGAATTTCTATAAAAATTTAAACATTGCCATCTACTTTGGAATATACCGTACTACCTATTTAAGCTATGACCATGCTCTTTTTGTCAGCCCCAAACCATATCGGCGGCGGGGGTGGGGGGGGGTGTTGGTTAGATACTCCATACACACTCTATATCTGCGCATAGAGAGTGAAGATCTAGACCTCGATAACCGAACAAACTGTGGCTGTAAGGGTAAGGCGATCGATATAAACGGTCTGCTGAGATATTGTTTGTTGTCTGCTGGTGGTGCAGATTTTTTTTTGCACGCCCGAATGGCCTTCAATAATAAATAATACTACATAATTCGACATGGCTTCTCCTCCGTTGGTGCTGCTGTTGTCGTCGGGAAGGCATCTCCCGCTGCGGCGTTGTTATGCAATCATGGCACAAAATAACAACAAAAATGAGCAGCGCAAATGATGCAGCCGAGCGCAATTATTGCTTTAATCCTAGCACCATCACCACCTATGGCATGGTGGTATTGTGATAATTATTTTGAGGTAGGTACCCTCCTGTTTAGTATGATGTCTTTTTGAATGCTGCTAAACCTTTCCTTTCTGCTCATGCATGTTGCTCAGGGAATAGGGTGTTGCTCACTTGAAGGCATTTTTGGTTTGTGGCAGACGTCATGTTGTTTTTTTTTAAATTTAATACGATATTTGCTTAAATAATAATTTAGCTACTATCACCATTTCAATCTAAAATACCCATCAACTAAAGTATATTAACTGCTTTCAGATTATAAGCTCTCTCTCTCTCTTCAATAATCCCTTTTTCTCGAAAATGATGTCAGGTATATTATATACAAAGTTGACAGAATACTAAGTATAGGCACTAAACTTTGACAGTAAGAAGGTACCTAGCCCACTTCTGGGAAGTCTCAAAATCTCCAACTAAAGCCCCACAACTGGTAGCTACCAACCACCCATAGGTATCTGGAAACTTGACTTTTCAAATTGGTAAATAAATGACCATAAAAGCTGACGTAGGTACTGATTGTAAAAGTATCGCTCTTAAATAAACATTAACAATGAAATTTTAATTGTGGATACCAACATAAAATGTTGTACCTATTTTTTTTTTTGGTTGAGTGAATTATCTGGAGCAGCGTATCTAATCGGAAAGAAGAAACTTTGCAGGTCCAATGAAGAAAATAAAAAGTATAATATACCTACATACATTATGGGCAATAAATTTCATGTGTTACAGAATCGCTAATGAAGCCCGTTACGGATTGCATTTCGATTCGCTCATATTAATGGATCGTAAAGATGATTTTATTGAGATTTGGGCAGTTAAAGGAGACACATTTTGGTTATACTGTATAAATAAATGGGGGACTCAAGGCGACGGTTGCGGTATTATCATCGCATCGATCGTCTTCTAAGCATGGCCGGTATCTATTAATATTTAAAACTAATCCGGCGGCAATATTTATTTGAGTGTTTTTATTTGGAAGGGAGAGTTTTTGGAAGAGATGGTGACAAAACGATATTAAGATACCTACCTAATGCATTTCCAGATGATCGCTAAAGCCGATAAAAGCACATTGCTTTCGAAAAATAGGACAATCACAAATTGCTTTTGGGGGGGGAGGGGAAAGTATTTGACGGCCAGACATTTCAACCTCAATTACATAATTAATTAGTTGATGTGAATCATATGTAATGATACAGTCGGACTCTGGTTCTGAAAAATGCTTTTGAGAAGGTATTTTAATTACTTGAGTAATAATCTAACAACATCATCTTTATTTCGTTGATATTATGTTTGTTATTGGTACTGTAACAGAAAATAACGAAAGAAATCAAGGTTACATTTTGACCTAACGGTATTTGAAAACTAAAACTAAAGTTTGGTTCACAGCAAAATATATCGAAAGAGTTTCTTGAAAAATATACAGATTAGGTTTCATCCTCGATAAGAAACACCCTGTATGGTTCCAGTTTCAGATTCCCAAGATCATTTTTGTGTCGCAGATATTGAGTTCTGTGTGTGTGTTTTTTTTTGTTTTGTTTTAGAATATCATTGCGCTTCATTCTCGGAATGGGACATACGAAACGTCGAATTTATGTTGTATGCGCCTTTTCCGAATACACCTGAAACTGGATACTATGGTAACTTGATTAATTCAGCTGGATATCTTACACGATCATATCGTGGTTTATTTTGGGTAAAAGATATATTATAATATCACATGGGCAGGTAGGCAGGTACCTATGTATTATTTCGGAATCGATTAAACATTACAGGGGATACTTTGTAAGTGCCAGTATAAACCAAATGATCAGTAAGAAGAAAAAAAAACAACCTGGAGTATATGGGAGAGATCTCTACAAAAGCTGACTGAACACGCTTGAATTAGTTCAATGTAGGTAATTTTGGAATTTTATTGAAAATCTCACAGTTTCCTTAGGATGTCTCAACAAATTATTATTTTCTTAAATGAAAATTTGAATTATTGCCTTGGAAAATGCTAGATCCAAACTGATATCAATTTGACAGAAGTATGATACTACTCTGACATCTTATGTATTTATTAGAAGACTGAATACATATTTTTTTTCATAAATATCTACGCATCCTGTTAGCATTCAGTCAACCAAAAATCAATTTTAATTCCACATAATATATATATGAAAGAGAAAAATATTATTTAGGTGTATGACAGTGTGGCATGTTTTTTTTTTTTGACGACAACGATCTGTTTTGTCAGTATCCCGAAATAGCTTTCCCAAATAATATTATCAAGCTGAAGAAGACGAAGCAGCGGATGACGAAGAAAGTTGTCTCGGCTGCTATCTTTGTCTTTGGTATTCAAGTGTCAGATTTCTTCAACTACTTACAGCATGTGGCCATATATTATAACATAGACTCTGTCTGTTCAAGGTTCATTCCCTTTTGAACGGTTCTAGTATATATAGTTTCGAGTCGAGTAGTATATGACAAGGGTGCAAGCATAAGGGTCGATATTGTAGAAAGTGCCGTGTTTTTGGAAAGAGAGAGTAGGTATCTCGTTTTGTTTCGGTTCCATCTCATAGAAGTACTGCAGGGAATTATGGACTATGAAGTTTAAAAAACAAATGAATGGTTTAAAATCGATCATTTTTATGGTGCAATTATCTTTTTTGGTTATCTGAACTCATTAATTGATAAAAAAATTAAGAAAAAACTTTCGTATCTGCAATAGCGTACTTCAAATGAGCTTTTTTGGATCGATATTAAAATTAACTTACAATATATAATTTAAATGTAAACTTAAATTTAAGAAGAATCCGTACCAGTTTGGATTGGTTGTTTGTGTGTGATATAGAGACAAAAAAACTATTTTAAAATAAATCTTACATCAACATCCCTACGCCAATGACATCCGAATTGGGAACAGTTTTTCTTGGAAATATGCTCCTCCGTCTTGTAACCATCGTCGAAACAGATGACAAGATTATTTTAAAAGTCGAAATCTTCTATAAGAGGATAAATATGTGGAAAAGACGAAAGCTTTGACAATTTTCACAAAAACAACAAGGAACTTATTCTCAGTAAGTAAACCCCCCTGGACCGAGAAATTCACCGGAACGCCCACCAGAGCACTACATTTATAGTAGATATTTTTGTATATATATATATATATATATATACTTACTTGTATTTAACGAAGGGTCGACCAGTTGGATTTGGAAATAGAAAAAAGGGTATTTTGACTAAGGGTATATATAAATAGTGACGTCTCTGTACTTTAATTTATTGCCTTGAGTTGAGAAATTTATGGCCTCGTAAAATGAAAGGAACGAGATATACTGATATATAGATAGTATATAGAAGAAGAAGAAGAGATCTGCATTCGAGACGAGAAGAAGAGCAGCGAGCAACAAACATACAAGAAGAAGAACAAGAAGAAGAAAAAAAAAACCGAAATATTATGAGTGTCATAAAGTTAAGTACCTATCTGCGTTTTTAATAATGGCCACATTAAATTGAAAAAAAGCTCAAAAGGGCATAAGGTGCGTTGCGAATTTTTATGTAGCTACCTACAATAACAACAAAAAAGGGTTGAAACTAATTCAAAATTTAAATACATTTAGAAAATATTGTAGCTATTTTTTTTTCTGTCCACTGACAATATTATGTCAATTAGAAAAATACTAGTTTAGTTGCACATTGTAATTTAGATAAAAAAGATAACATACAACTATTGGTGCCTTTCTTACAAAATTGCCAAAAGAATTAAAATCAAGAATTGAACGAAATTTTTTCGTATTGTTGCTCTCAGAAGTGGGATTCACTTTTTTACTATATATTAGTATTTTAGATAACAGGAAAATAAGTCTCAATAAAAGTTTGTTAACTTTCAGGGTTTGATTAGAAAAATCTCCTGCACAATTAGTTAATTTTATTTAAATTGAGGAACGGAAGAGTATCATGGTGTTTCTTGATGAGACTGACCAGCATTATACTGGCATCGAATTTAAGAGCACATTCCGTTTTATATTGCTGTCCCACATCAAATAATCAGACAGGAACTAGATAATTTAATAGTAAACATTTTATTTTTCTATAAACTCTTAACACAAAATATATATATATATATATATATATATATATATATATATATATATATATATATATATATATATATATATATAAATATATATCTAACATACTTTTCCTATTGACACAGTTTGTTTAGTCCTTACAAATAACCCTCGATATAGGTGTTGTATATATTTATTATATTAGGTATACAGGGCCTTTAATATTGACTGTTAAATAAGCACGATAACATTTGTTTTCAATATTTATTTACACAACTTGGTCAACTCGTTTAAATTGAGTTTTATCTTCTTGCAAATAGTATTATGCGATAGAGAAAAAAAAATAAATTATCCAAATACACTATAGTATTATAAGTTTTTTGAACGACGAACTAAACAAAGAAGGTATAGGTATACCTACTATAATTCGACTCTTTGAATTAATAATTTGATCAATGTTTGCATCGACAATTTCGTCTTTCCCCATCTACGGGCGCTCGCTCCACTGTCGTCTATCGAAAACCAACGATGAGTTTTTGACTTTATAATGAAAATTCACCCTCGACCCCTGCTGCATTTTCCATCACCAAATCGGGCCAATGCTACTGCTATGAATTTGAATGTGTGCACGATTTAACGAATTATATAATGGTGGAATAAATAAATAGACTTAAGCCAAATTTACACCGTTCAGCTGTTTACTATACATATATATACATTTATATATGTGAAGGGGGAAAATTTCCAGTTACAACGCACTATATGGGGGACATGAGGGTTTTGAATATATATATATACATACAGGGTGTTAAAGCTTCTATTAGACAAGTGATAGAAACTTACAGATGCATTCCGAAATTAAATTTTGTTTCGGTTCAATCAGATCTCATATACCCGACCACAACTGACGTTCATATTTAACTTATCTGTCATTACAGGGGGTATGATTTATTTATATTTGGACTTTTTCAGTACCTAGCTTTTTTGTCGGAAAATGGAAAGATTTCCCCGAATAATATTGACAATTTAATCAGATACGAGATCTATCCATAAAGTGTCTATATATTTCCGTGAGAAGCGTATTTGAAATTGTCGCGTATACCCACGTTGCTTTTTTCCCATATAGGTAGGTACATCAGTACTACCTTTCCTCTATATATATATACATACATATTAGGAATCCAACATAATATCACATAGGTATTCATATGTAGGTATATGATCATTTTTCTTGGTGCAACGAACGGTATTTTCGGAGAATATTTTATTTTATTGATAATATATTCAAAGGTGCAGCGCCACGTAAATAAATATGGTCAAATAGCTAATACTGGGTAACAACAACTTGCCACTTATGGGCTGGAGAGAAAAATGTTCAATGTTAGGTAAATAACTGTGATTGGCTCACGCATGGAGATGTGTTTCTCCATATACGAGGGAAACGAAGAAAATACTAAACAATTAAAATAGCACAATTTTTCCCAAATGGATACAAATTTAACGGTTAAAATCCAATTCTCGGCCTTTTCGATTCTATTGAATGATTATTTTTATAGCATCTATTAGTGCTTTTATTATAAGCTAACATCAAAAGCATGGATATTATGTTGTAATAATATAAAAACGTTAAAGGCGAAAAATGTTTATCTTTATTTCCTTATTTGTACACTTATAGGCACTATTAAATAGTTTCTTGATTAGAAAATCAATTACGTATCTTGGGATGAGTTAATTTGTTTGTTTTTTTTATTTTGAATTTAAAGTACCTGAAATATTTGAAAATCTTTCACGTATGATCGTAGATGGTTTAAGACAAAAAACAATGTAGATATATCTACCAACCGCACGTTTCTTGAAGCATAACATTTATTTATATCATGTTTCTTCTCGACGCGTATACAATAAAAAATGTGTTTTACATGTTTATTTTTGTATTTATCAAATGCGATAAGGTAAACTTTGTGATAGATACAACAATCTTGGGTAAATAATATCAATATTGTATATATTGAGTGTATAAATAGAAAAATATTTAGTTCATTCAGAATATAAATACGGTCAGATGATGAAGAATTGTTATTGAATGTAAGTGGGTACTTAGATAAACAAGATCGAAATCTTTGTCCTGTTGAATGGAATCAAAAAGAAATATAGAAATATATACCTATATAAACTAGGATTTAGATGTGTGAATGAAGTAGCAGGAAGAAATGCGCCAAAACAAAATGTAGATATAAATTAGTTAGATGCTGTTTTCAACCGCTCCAAAATATTCTGAAGTACCTATTTCAATGCCAGATAAACACTAATCCCGGTGATAAGATATAACTCGTAATCATCGGCTTAAGGAAAGCTATTACTTTATTTATCGCAAGGATGCATTTTAATATACTCGACATCCACATCAACTGTTTTTGTGGCTATTTTTGATGATGAATAAATAACACAAGACAAATCAAAACTCACCTGTTTGGAAAACACTGCAATATCCTCATTGAATGACTCTGATGAACAAACATCGCCACCGGCTACACCAGGTTCTCTGGGCGTGCACGTTGCCAGCTCGCATTTTTCGAAAATGAGAGCAAGCAACGGAAACAATGGATGCCTGGAAAACAAATGGAGCAAATTATGTTTCTACCTATATATACATATATATTGCAAAGCTGCAATAACATGTTTCTCTTCTTCAAATTGAGCTTAACACAACCAAAGAGAACATCAGTGGCGTGCAAATAAAAAAATAATATAAAAAGCCCTCCCCCCGCAGTATCTACGACACTGGTCATGGTGGAAGAATAATTTGTGAATTTAAGATAAAGATTGGTTTTGATAGCTTTTACCCAGAAAAATAAATGATCTCAGAACCTAAACGCTATTTCAACATTATTTATTGATTATGTGAATCTTTTGTTTGAATTTCTGGTTACATCTTTTTTAAGATATACATTTCATTCATAAAATTCTGTTCATTGAAGTCATTTACAATAATTATATTGGTGTAAAATACTGTCTCGTACGTAATACATTATAATATGGTTATTGAAAACATGATAGATTATTATTATTTAACAGTTCGTAATTTTATGAAAGTGTGAAGGCATATTCATTTATCAACAAGATTATAAATCTTATTTTATGAACCTATTTTATATATATATTTGTAATACAGTATGCCATATATTATTAGAACAATTTGATTATCTTTATACAAATGCAATATATAGACAAGTTCATCATAAAATACCATAAAGTTGAATGTTAAATTTTATGGTGCTAAAAGTAAATCGATTTACGAAATATTAATACTCATTTAATTGTGACATGGTAATATTTTTTTTATGTTAAATTACTGCGTTAACTTTTATCATGTAAGGAAGAGAATCAAAAGTTTATTGAGTTTTAGATTTTTTGTTTGGTTTTCTTGTCAAATTCCATTTCTTTGTTTATAGGAAAAAATAGAACTGAATCTTTGCAAGATTTCAAGGAAAGTGATTAAATTTGGGTGGGAAATACGAAGAAGAAAAAATTGTGTATCTAACTGGGGAAAAGGTTCAAAA
The DNA here is from genome assembly GCA_958507055.1 of Crioceris asparagi. Taxonomy (NCBI): domain Eukaryota; kingdom Metazoa; phylum Arthropoda; class Insecta; order Coleoptera; family Chrysomelidae; genus Crioceris; species Crioceris asparagi. Next base: position 129,971,889 of record OY293826.1, read on the forward strand.
ATATGAAATAAAAGTCGCGAAAGTAGAGACTGGCCAAGCTTTAGACAGAAGAAAGGTTTGGAAAATAAATTGGGGATCAAGTAAATCTAATAATTTACGTAAATATTATTTTTTCCATTCAATATTAGATATTTAAAGCTCGTCCAATGTTATTATTTTATTTTATTAATTATTTTAAAAATCAGAACAAAAAAATGAGAGGGTTTGGATACGGCGATCTGGCTGGCCAAACCCTTTACCATCTACGGAGTCTGTATTTTCTCCCAAAAGGGCCGGAGGGAGCATTTTTTTTTCTAAAATCAGAAATTTGAGACGACAAAATTAAAGAAGAGACTATATCCGGCAAGGTTTAAATTGGACATTTTTCAAAAAAAAATACAGTTTCCGAGTTAGAGCAGTGCTAAAATCTGAAATATGTGTAGGAACACTGAAAACTGTGATATAAATATTTTTTATTAAAAATTTAACCGACTTTATTATAAAAAATAGTGAAAAATACAAAATAATATCAATTCTATTGGTTCTGGTAATTATGAAAGTGTGCAATTTTAATTAGATTGAATACTTTTGGCACCAAATATAAAAATAGTACCAGAACCAATAAAATTAATATTAATTATTTTGTGATTTTTATGGCACCAACTAATAAAGTCGGTTCAATTTTTTGTTAAAAATATTAATTTTTTTGGGCTATATTATTCGATGATCTTTAGTTCTACTCTAGTTTTAGTGCATATAATTGAAACGTATCTCAGTGAAGAAAGGCAAAGAAATTTTATTATTGTTATTATCGATGTTTTATAGAAATGGCAGATGGATGGATTTGATCGCCTGCGCGCAGGTCACAAAGCCAAGAAAAGGTCATGTTTGATCTGTGTCTATAGAGAAACGGAAATGCGATAACATAATAAACGAGTGATATTGCAAAATCTTCCTCACAGTGATAATTGTGGAAAGTTTGTAAATATACGTAGTAGATACAGTCAATATATATTATTTAGTGAATGAAGAGTGTAATTCTATAATTATAATCGTGAGCATAAATTTGGGTGATTTCATCTGCGAGAATGAAACAAAAAAACAAAAGACACAATAATTAATTGTTTGTGCAGTGTATAATAGTGTGGCAATAAGTCAATAACCCAACGATGTGTGCCTTTTATAGACTTCTATCACATTTTATGTGATAGTTTATTTAACACTTATTTTACTTCATCTCCTCCACCATAATATACACTTTTCAATATGAAGGCCATAAAAACACGGAACGACGGCAGTAAAAGCTGGGAGATGATCAGCATCAGGGCTACCATAATATAAAAGATACGATAGAATAGATAGATAGATAGATCAGTTTTAGAAGTTATATATAAAAGGATATTGATGGGTAACAGCTTTGATCGGAAATTCCATTGCCTGTTTGATTTCATGGAATTGAATCAATTTAAAATGTATTTGGAATGAAAAATAAAGGAAACAAATTTGTGAACATATTTTTTACAAAAGATTGGACCGACTCTATCAGTTGGTGCACTGAAAAGTATAAAATAATATCAATTCTATTCACAATTACCAGCAGCACCAATTGAATTAATATTATTTCGTATTTTTCAGTGCATCAACTGATAACGTCGGTACATTTTTTTTAAAAATCTTTCTTTCACATATTCAGTCACGAAAATCGTTGAACGTTGACTAATACCAAAGAAAATAGTACTTATCCCCTTTTATTTGCTTGTACTTGTTATTATGTAGAGATCTCAGAACATCGCGGTGGAAATACGCTTAAGTGTTTTAGATGTTACCATTTTACTTCCGCAGTAACTCGAAAACTGTAACTCTCAGGAAAAAAATGTTTATAATAAATGTTGCTACAAATATTCTTGTCTTTCATGTGGTACCCTCGGAATTTCAGTTTTCGAATGAAATCCTCCCCTCCACATAGCGAAAATACACATAATATGTGAGATTTTAAAACCAATGTAACTCGAACTGTTTTGTAAAAATGTTCAATTTGAACGTTTCCGGATATTTTGTCGTCTCAAATTTTCGACTTTCGAAAAAAATTGCCTCCTCCACTCCCTGTGGGAGAAGTTTTTGAGGGAAGGAAATATCAAATGTCGTTTTTTTTTTCTTCAGTGGGACAAATTTTCATTGGTCCTCTATATTCAATGAACAAAAGAATAATGAACATCCATAATAGAAAAAAAAAAATAGTCGCATTGTATACCTCCACCGTGTGATTCGTCGGTCAAAAAAGTAGCTTGGATTTAACGTCATGGACAGTTTCTCCAGTGGCGTATCAATAAATGATATAGATAGATACTACTTACGTTGAATTACTAAAAAAGAAGCTTTGGAATTATCAGAGATGCTATATAAGACATTCCGCCAGATTGTTCTATGATATCGGTTCATATTGAATATAATATAATATAAGTGAGTGATCTAAACGTTTAACGCGCTGCCACTGTTGACTGTCAAACTATTTGTAGATAGCGGTAATTCCAAAACGGAACACACTCTCACTAAGCTGAAGCAGCAGCAGCAGTGCTGAGGATCCGTTTATTTTTTTATGGACAATTTAGAATGAAAGACTGTATAGTTAGGAGCCTACTCAAGATGGGGAACATCATCCAAAAATAAGAAGGCTGCAGCCAAGTCAAGCACAGACAACGGCTTGTTATGTGTATTTAATGCGATAAACTTGTAGTAAAACACTTTTAAACGTTTATATATGTATATATAGATATAGTACATGTTGTGTGTAAAAAAAGTAATTATTCAACACCTTTAAAATAAATATACCTTCCAGAGCAGATCAAATATTGGTCTTCGCTTAGGTAAGTACATTTTATAATATCAGCTATATATATATATGAGTGGTAGATACTACCCGGAAGCTATATACATACTTGCTGCAGGCTGCTAGATACATAAGAAAATAGAAGAGATGTAGTAGAAGCAGTGAAGAAAATAAAATTTATACATCTATAAAAATACCAAATCATATAAACCTACTATAAAGTGTTTGGATAACAACTGAAAATATTCTTTGAAGTGAAGTGAGAAAAAAAAGGCGGGAAAATTTAGCTAGGTACTTTAGAAAATGTTTTGTCCAGTTTAGTACGGAAAATGTGGGTACAATCTAAAAGTTTTGAAATGCCTAGTAGAGAAAATATAATGAAATTGAAAATCAAGTCTTGAGTGTACAATGTAGCGTACCGGTACTATTGGAAAATGACAGGCGAACAGGAAAATTCAAGTCAATTCCATATATATATATATATATATATCCGTTTAAAATAATCAATATTGTAGGCAGGAATGTAACATTTTATCTGGGTAAGTAAATAATTATTGTCGGCAATATAATAATGGTACTCGTAAAAATGTCAAAGGTAACAATTTCAAATTAAAATTATCTGACTTATATTTATGATAATTATGTGTTAATAATAAACTCATAAATAAATATATTTACATCAGCTCAAATAAGAGTTATTTATGTATATAAATAATAATAATAATAAATAAAAAAAAAACTGTAAGTACTTTTGTTGACATGTTTGTCGGTTTCAGGTAATGTATGTACCTATGTATTGATTTTGTTGTTTGTTCTAATTTTGCCACGATTTTTTAATGATGGGATGGTATAAATTACTGCGTATATGTATTTCAAGAATCATTCAAAAAATAAACATTGTTTTAATAGAAGTAGTTCTACTGAATTTTAAGCTGAATGTTTGAAAATAAGAATCTAATTTGAAAATTATCAAAATAATAAATTGAACCAATATCAAAAGTGAACGTAAAAAAAAAGGGAAAACCAAACTGTTTTGAATATATAAAAAGATAAGAGGTTAAGATGAAAAAGAAGATAACATTTCATTATCTCATAATACCCACTGTTGTAATACATAACCATGAAATCATAATTTTAATGAGGTATTTCTAATTTCCTCAACGTTAAAATTAATTGACAATCAATCGCTTTAATTACCAATAAACAGCAACACGACGCGTATGGCCGATGACTATTGAATAAAGAGGAATAGATAAAATCATATTATATATATATATATATATATATATATATATATATATATATATATATATATATATATATATATATATATATATATATATATATATATATATATATAGCAGAAAGCTAGCGGAATATATAGTAATAATAAAGACATAAAACTAATTCAGTAGGGATACCTGAACATGATAGCTGTATTATTATTATTTTTATTATTAGAAATGAAACGTACAAAGCCTACCCACAGACCAGATATTTATAAAACAGTATGGACCACAAAAACTATGTCAAAATAATGATATAGGTTAGCTAATAGGTTTTTAAGTATCTACGATGTCGTTCATTTGGTTGGCCTTGGTATGGCCAGCTAGATCAGCTGATATGAGTCCACTTGAATTTATTAGGTAGATATAAATTTGTGTGACACTTACCCATAGATGGCGTCCTTGTCCCGTTTGCCAACATCGGGCACTGCGCCACCCATCACATGATTAGCCGTCGGATTGACATGGTTCGAATGGTACGGGTGCATGGCATGATTCAAATGTGGCGAATGATGTAGACCGGGCAGCGTCGGTCTGTGGGCCACATGTGGTTCGTACATGCCCGCTGTGGCGCCGTCCATGTAGCCTGGATGGATGCCATCGTCGTACTATGATGTTTGCATCAACAAAAAAGATGAAAAAAAAAGAGAGAAAACAACACATCAGAAACCAGTCTTGGGAGAGAAAAACGAAGTTGATTGGTATATGTTTAGAATTCTGATCTTGTTGAAAGAGCAAGACCTTAAATGCCCAAATTAATAACTCTGAACTATTCAAGTGATTTTTGACTAGTATTCCTACAAGAAAATCCGTCCTAAAACCTTCAATTTGACTCTATACCTATCATTCACTCTTAGCCGACTATTAAATTTTATTGTTAAATAATGATTTGCATAAGTTGTTTTATAGTTCGTAAATTTATTTCGGTGTAATAAAATTGAATCTAAAATGTGTTCAATCGCCGATTATATTGATGTATGATGATGTAGAATAGGTACTAAACATATTTGGATTTTATATTCAAGTCCTACTGCTTGCTAGTAAAACTATATAGGTAGTTACCTACCGCTTTAGATATCTCGGTTATTAATAATTTTAATGAAATACCATGGCAAGTAATAGATTATAGATTAGCAACGAGATATGAAAGAAAGTGATACTAAGTATATAAGGAAATACTTCACCGTTGTAATAGACGAAATAATTCTAGATTGAATAAAGGAAGGCATAAAATTTCGATATTTTTAATGAGTGTATTCGGACGACCAATTAAATGAGCCAACATTCGAAATCACACAGCTACAGAAGTTATAAAAGATTTGAGAAGAAAGGTAGGTATACACCTAAATTACCTTTGTTGTCAAATACTGTTATATATTTGAACGCGTTAAAATATCACTTGGATTTGGCATACTTCACTGATTAGAATGATAATCGATGATGTCATAATTTATGAAATAAAAAACTATTATAGATGGACTTTACACTTTAAAAACAAAACAAACAGAAGCAACCAATACATATTCCACTTTATACTGCTCAGCAAACGTTAAACAGAACAAGAGGACTTCCCTCTACGAAGGCTCTGATTTATGTGATATCAGCATTATAAAATATCACACGTATAACTCATTTTAATATCACACCATCTATAATTATTATTACAAATGTGTAAGTAACGAAATAAGTGATTTCTTGCAATAAATTTTGAGCATAGAGCATAGGAACAGTTAGTATAGGCAAATGCTACACGAATAATGAGTAAAGGCATATTTTTAGTTTTAGCAAAGTAATGATAATATTCTATGATGTAGCGCCACCGCCGCAACGATGCGGCATTTGATATAAAGTGTAGGCTCATCTGTTACTGGTATAGACTAATTAGAGTGTACGAATTAATGATAATCATATATTTTATTTGGACGAATAATGAATAATATAAAGCAACCAGGAAACCAGATCTAGGTACCTAGGTGGGTAAAAGATTGAAACCTATTTAGATGTGACAGCAAGGAAACTGAAGATGAATCCTGTTTAGGCTACAGTCGTTTAAAAAAAATTGTGTATGAAATGAATGAAGACATATATGAATATTTCTGTATATAGAAAAAATAAATTCACTGGGAAAGGTAGCAGTGGAAAGCAATATTATTGATCAAAAGTAGGTATTTCCTCAATATCATTCAAGACATTGTTTTCATTGAAAGATTATAGAACTAAAACCAGTAGGGTAGATACAATTAATTCGCGCTACAAAGAAAATAAATCAACCCGAAATAGCGCCATAATAGAACGTAGAATGCGATTAATATAATCAACAGATACCTATATAGTAGGTAGGTATATATAATAGCAATATTAAAATAATTGGCGTACAAATGAAAAATTAATTTGACAAGCTTTCTGATAACTTCATTGTGTAATTAAAAAACAACGAGAGAAAAAAAAACAGACGTACATCATATAATAAACGTATACCTACGTAGGTATATTATACGGGTCTTGGAATGAAATCTAACACAACAAACAGTCTTTTTGCTTTTGAAATAATAATAATATATATTAACTAACATATTTTTTAACAGCCAGAGGCTACAAGGCCCGCTTGTATATGGTAAGTAATTCTATTCTATACCTATAAGTATTTATATATATATAGGTATATAGATATACCAACTTCCTTCCCGTATAATAAGTTCAAACGTTTTTAATTTACAATATGTACTTTGATATATTCCAACAAACTGAAGCGCAGGTGTACCGTTTACCTATTATTCATTTTTCAGTTATCTGAACGCAAGTAGGTATACCCGACTAAATTTAAGGATTTGATTTTGGACTATTTATTATACCAAAACAGAAAAATTTTGCTTGGATAAAGTAACTAAGTTACTCACAACACCTATACCTATTTTATTTTCAAATTTTTCTTATTGAAATTGAAATAACCTGTTTCTTCAATTCCCGTATCTTCATTCATTTCGTATAACATACCTTAAGGAAGGTATCTACTAAGATATCACTGGGTCCATATAAATTCATTCAAGAACACGATATTTGTTTCAGGTATTATCATTTTCGATACCTAGCTAAATAAAATTTTCGACATGCACGAGATTATAGGTTGGGTATATATCTATATATATATATATATCAACTATTTATTATCTGTAATAAGCTAAATGACTTTTCTTAATTTTATAATGTCCATTTAGATTAGATTTGACATGGTTCCAAGTCCAAAGAGCAAAAAAGGACTGGATATACTGGGTTACATACACTGCGAGTTCGAAAAGTATCGAATAAATTCAATAAACTCTGAAACATACTAAACGAAAAACCGTCGGACCCGTCGATCTTTGTTTGTGTTAGAATTTTTGTATTTACGCAAAACTGAAATGTACAGGGTGAACCCAAATAAAGATTTTAGACTACTTTCATTGTAGAATTCATCTTTTTGCGTACAGAAAGGTAAGTTCAACTGAGACGTACAAAAACAAATATCTACGGTTGGTTCGTGTTTAACTGGAATAAGTCAAAAATCACTTGTCTTGTTTGCTATACCTAATAAACATATGAAAATAAATGAATACAACATCTTGTAGGTACATTTAAAGTTCATTTTGAATTATTTCATTATAGTTAAAACTAAGATTTGAATTAATATGTAAAACATAGGTACATGCAAGATTTCATTTTCAATTATAAATAGGTATGTACAGGTAAAACACCAACGAATTAAATAAATTTAACCGTTTGTCACAATATTAAATATATAGTAGAAAAATATATTTACGTTTTTTTGAAGTACGTCCATGATGTGAATTTTGATCGCTGGTGTTTATACAACGGCCTTAATTTAGTTAAGTTACACCTATAAGAGAAAAATAAGAAGGTTTTCGATATGATTTTCCTCACACATCATTTGTCAGCAGCAGAGAAGGCGATCAGTTATTTCGAAAATAGGTACCTCCTACCAATCACAGAAAAACATCACATCCATTATACCTATTGCTTCAATGATTTTTTTACCGTTTTCTAGGTATATACTGTTTTGTAGTATTACCGAATGATTGAGTGTTTCGAATAAAACAAAAAATGAGCTTTTATCGCATATATGAAAAATTTTTGAGGGCAATTTGTACTTAATTATTGGACTATTAATGAAAAAATGATAGAAGAACGATCATTTTCGAGAATGTAGTTAGGTATACGGGGTAATAATGTCGATAAAATAGGCTTTTAAACTTTATAATAGAAAAAAAAAGACTTAATGAGTACCTAAAGGTATCTATCTTCTGTCATTAGGGGGAAAAAAGGAATTCGTACCATTTGCAATTCATTATATAAATATACCTATATTTTTTTAAATAAGAACGTAATATCGAAAATTATCTGTCTGCATATAGGTATTTGAAACAAAGTCCATACAAGATTTTATTTAACAGAACATGGTCAAGTTTTTTCATCGAGTTCAGGAGACGGATATGATAAGAATCATTAGATTTTTTAAATATGTAGCAAGAGTTTTCTATCAATCTATAAGGTCGGAATATTAGCAAAGAATAGTATTCTTTAAACTGTGATATTACTGATACTAGGTAGGTACATTTATTGTACAAATTGAAAATTTGATAATGTTTATTTACAGTGGTGTATTACAATTCGTCGTTTGATTCAATACATATTGTGATTTTAGTAGGTAGTATTAATATGTAGAATAAATATTTTTTCAATACATTATCAAATAAAGTATTTCGGTGCAGTAAAAATATGAGTTTTATTTGATTATCAGCTTTCTGAAAAGTATCGACTGGATTTAAAACACGGGCAAGTTCCTGCGATTTAAAACATACAATTCCGATTATTTTTACTTCGGAACAATCCTTTTTTCTTTTCTACAAAAATAAGAAGTAATTGAGAACGTAAAACTTTTGAATTTGATAAAAACGAAAAATCTAGAATATTTATGACAGTTAATCTCCGGGATAATCTTTTAAATTGAAACATTTTCAGAGCATATTATTTTCAACAAAAAAACAAAATTTAGAGATAGGTAGGTATCATTTATATAGATACAGCGGTAGGTATCATATAAAAATAAAAATGGCATTTAAATGTTGCAGCAACGATGCCCAGTTCGTTATGTTCGTGCTATGTTCTACCTACGGCAAATTGCGTTAGAGTTTCGCGTCACAGTTTGTCAAACACCACGGACATGATATAATTTTTTTCAGCAGTTTTTACTTACACAAATGCAGAGCAAAAAAAAATAGATTCACAACTAATTTTAGTCTAGGTTATTAGGCTTATTAAAATTTGTAAGTTTTGGTTGTTTACTGATGCTTATTTATGATATTTTCAAGAACTGAGTCTAACTTTCCAGTGGACTAATAAATAAACCGACTACTTATATTAGTATGGAATAAATATTTTAAAAAAAATAAGACGGATTTTATAGTTGATGGAAAAAAATACAAAATAATATTAATTCTACTAGTGCTGGTGCTGGTACTATGAAATTGGTGCGAAAAGTCTTCAAGTTATAACTGCATGCAATAGTTCAAAATTTCTCCGATTTTTAAGGTTTTAAGTTTCATTTCCTAGGTTTGATAGTTTCATATAGGTAATTCAAGATTTTCATACATATATACCAATCCATAGATGGATAATTACTTTAGATAGGTATGTACTTTTATGTTTATTTATGCTTCAGAAAACGTGTACCTAGGTATCTATAACTTACATGAAGGTACTTACTAAAATTACAATACAAAATCAACATATATAAGTAGTTATTATCAACAATAATTACAGAAACGCATATCGCGGTAGATTTTTAGTTACATTGTTTTCTATATTCAACTTTTTGTCTATTAAGTATATAGGTATGTAGATAATTTGATTTTGGTTACGGATCACTATTCATCAAATAACAAAATTAATATGGACGATAATTAAAAATATATATGTAAATTATTCGTATCTATCTCAAAGATATAATATGTTCCGTCGGCATTAGTCAGCGGATATTGTGGAAGGTTTAATTTAAATATAGAAAAAAAAGTGGATACATATATTCAAATCATCCGATAGTTTGCGATTCTATAAGCGCCTGATAGACGACAAAAAATTGTGTTGTTTGTTAGCCTGCCTATGGAAATGCGTTCATAACTCCCAAAAGAATTATCAACTTATTTATCTATTTAACATTATTGAGGCATGAGTTATCTTGTTATATTCACATCGTTACTTTTGGTTTTTTGAAAAATCAGTTTTTTTTAAATTTTGACCCACAAAAACCACTCCAATCACAAAGTGTTGAATATAGCCAATGTTGTGCCTGAAATTCTCTATATCGCTTGTAAAAACCCCAAAAAGATCACGTCATTCCCGTTCAAGATATTCGCATAAAATATGAGTCTGTTTAGATACTTTGGTGTCGAGGTACAGCCGAAAAATCCTGTTTTTAGAATATTTTCTAAGGAAAATCTCAACTTTGTTCACTTTTTAGCGCTAAACTAAAGTCAAAATGGTATAATTTAGCTAAATATACCTATCAAAATATATATAACATTTTCGTCGGATAAAATTTAAAATTGTTGTTATAAAGTACAAGAACGAGTATGCTCATCGCCTTCGTTACTAGTTTTTAATCGAATTTATATTTTATTTAGTAGATTATAAACAGTTTATGGATTATTCAGGATTTTCGATAATTCTTTTTCGGGGTTAACTTTGTTTTTTCTTAATAAAAAATAATCAACATTGTCTAATTTAGTGTGAAAATAATAATTTTTGCCGCATTTTATTATACCTACATACCTATATAAAAATATATTACTTATAGGTATATTATATACCTAACTCTTATCTTTCTAATAGAGTCAGTTTTATGGCGAAGCTACTTAAAATATGATTTACTTACAGTAATAAAATTGTGCCCCCGTCTAGGTTACACATTGTACATATAATAATTTATTTATTACACTAGGTATTATAGTTGGCGCAGCTGATCGGAATTTTCGTTGAAAACTCATTTCATAACCATCGCCGTAGAGTTTTTATTCAAGCTGTTTGTTAATATATTTAACTTTTCTATCATTTGAGATTAAACCTTCACCTAGGTATTCCTAAATGGATATATAAACTTTTTTTTTCTTATTATTAGCATTCGTTATCAATGGATTAACGAATGAGATGATCACTTTTTGTCGATAAAATAGCTATGCTTCGATACATTCCGATTGCGGTTATGTTGATAAGATATTTTTTTATATTTATTTATGACACAACTTCTAATAATTAAATTCAATTTTTGTGGATATTCCCTCAAAATTGATTTATGTAATAACATTTAAGTAAGTATACCTACTTATACCTAAACGAAAACTTTTTCTTTCCAAATAACTTAGTCAGTACCTACGTTTTTTTATTAGCTTCGATATGAGATAATTTTCACAGCTAGGGGAGGAACACTCTCATTCCGATCTGTACTCGAGATGAATTTTGAACAGAAAAGAATATAGTTCAGAATGACATTTTATCATTTATTTCCGTTTTCAAGTTTACCAAGTAGAATTGGAATTTCTTATACCGATACTTGTGAAAATTTTGTTTCAAAATAATGATGTTTGTTAAACTTTTTTCGAAACTAAGGTACTCAATTTTCGGGTTCCGAAGCTAAAATATTAGTTCCTAAAATCAACTTCACTCATATTTCTGCAAACAGTTTGCTGACATCGCGTTTTATAAAAAGTTTCTATCCACCTATCAAATCACTTTCATATTTGTTTTGATTTTAATCTAATTTCCCGGAAAGTTGAAAACTTGAACATCAGCTATTGATTTAAAAATGATTATAAGTAGGTAGAATTTAAGTTTCAATTGAAAAATATCCAGCCTCAAGATATATGTTTTTAATTTAAAAAATCACCTTACCATTGAAAATGAAATCACTGAAGCACTGATAACAAAACAACCGATTTAGAAAGAAAAAAAAAACACACAAGAATAAAACACCGCACAGATCGAAATCGTATTACCTAGGTACGTGTATAGGTATCTACTCAGATTTAACCCAGAGGAAATTATCGTCTGTCCGTTTTTTATATCCTAGATACCTATATAGAAGATAGAATAGTTAAATATAAGAAGGTTATTTGAAAGTTTCAGTAAGTGTGCGAACGAGCCAGAATTTTAGTACCTACGGCTGTGGCTCTAAAACACTGTGGAAGAACTTGTTGGAATGAAAATGGTTGTGATCGTAAAATTTCATGGAGTACTAAACTGAGTCTATGTGTGTGTTAGGTATATTGCCTCACGACGAGTCCGCTTTTTTCTTTCTTACTCTATTATTACCCAGTGAACGATCTTCAAAACTTTGCGAGCCGCTGGTGTTAAATTTTGATTTCGATTTGATAGCCGACGCAAAGGGAGAGCGACAATTTTCCCAATGTTCCCGTTCTCTATTATTCCCAATTCTTCGCACCCTCTTTTCTATCCGACGGGACGCGCTCTCTCTCGCAGCCTGTGTTCCGGATGGGGTTTTCACGGCTTCTCTTTTGGGAGAGAGAGGGTTTTCTTTCCTTAGCGCGCGCGGCACGCCAAACACTTTACACGACTTTTCCGGTTGTTTTCCAGTTCCGATTTCCTCTTTTACTCTCTTCGCTTTTTCAATCCGCCGACTCTTCTCCCGGTGTGCTTACTTTCTCATGAATAAAGATACGACAAAAGGAAAATCTAACTCGTGTCTTTTATGTCGCCGATTGTTGTAAAATTTGGTGGAAATGTTTTATTGTTGTGGCTTGGGTTTTATAGCAAGGACCCTTTTGAACAGGGGAAAATTAAATGGAAAATCAGTTAGGAATGGATTTCCAGGTGCACTGTTTCAGAATATGATTCAATAATGTTTAGGTAGTTATGCCCTATGGAACGAAAAGTAAGTTGAAAGGTATACCTGTTTCATATAAAAATAAGCGCGATATTTTGTTGAAAAATCTATAAGGTACAATAAATATTGGTTTTAGGATCTGGGTATCGAAAAATGAAAATTATGCGATAGTAAATTCCAAGAAACGGATAAAAAATTATCATTTGAAAGGCTACCCAATGTATTTACAGGTCTATTTTCTAGAAAAGTATTACCTAGGTAGATCAAACTCTAATATCACTTAATCCCTTTTATATAAGATAACTATCATTGAATCTCTTATCACTGGGAAATTTTATTTCGTTCATATGTTAGCTATATACCTATCGTGTAGTTAATTTAATAAATCGCAAAAGTTTTTCGTTTCTTTTTAAATAAATCTCCCAATTATCAAGGAAAGTTTTGAATGTATTTCCGTCAATTTAGGCACTTCGTATCTAGCAAACATATTTGTATTGTACGCTAAATCGTTTCAAAAACTAAAAACCTATACTAGCGATATTTTCAAAAGTTTCAATTTCATTACTTGAGTTTATTAAACTGAGCAATAATTTAGTCAAGCTAGGTATCGGTAGATATGACGATATCAAAAATTCTCTGAACTCATTTCGAATCACAATTTTTACACGAAATAAATTTAGTAAGTGAAAAAAAAAACGCAAAAATCATTTAAAATCATCTAGGTTACATCTCCACCAAAGGCAATCCTTTTAGTCGTTAAATGTTTCATATTTATACATCAACTAAACGCTGGCTTAAAAGTTCCGACGGACAACGAACAATCGAATCGTTCCAAATGCCCTTTAAAAGGTTCCATAACCGCGCGATAAGTATCTGTCTATCTTTCTTTGTCAGAGTAGAATTCTTTAGCGCATCAAAATTCCATCTTAGATATAGATAAAAAAAACAAAGATCACCACCACAGAAGATTCGTCCATGACTCGGTACTTTTTCTATGGCATCTGAAATATGTGTGTATAGGTATATGTACCTCTATAGGTAGGTTCCCGATCAGATCCTTTAAAAAAAAAATGCTAAATCATCGAATTTAAGAGAATTCCAAAGAATTCGGACAACGCGCGCTGAAAAGTGTTGTGGCTTGAGCTCTTGGTAGGTACCTACGTCTGTTTTAAACTGTATAATTATAGATTGAGCGAACTTATCGATGATGATTTTCTTTTTTCCAGTTGATTTATTTCAACAAAAAAAAAGACCGCTGTTAATATTAATTGTAAGAGCTAACATACTACTAGATATATATACCTAGGTAATTGAAATGCAACTTGACTTTATCCGAGATGTACATTAGCATTTAGCAAGTAATAACGTTTCAGTCAAAATATATTATAAAGATATTTCGTATTAAAATAAATGCTTATTTATATACCTACAACAGCAATTAAACTTCAGAAGTAAAACAAGAAATTGAAGAATGTGATGCGAGTATCTCGAGTTCATTCTTCTCTAGGTAGAATTGAAATTATTTGGAGCGAAGATTTGAACGTTTTGATTTTTAAACTTCAGCAGTAAAACAAGAAATTGAAGAATGTGATGCGAGTATCTCGAGTTCATTCTTCTCTAGGTAGAATTGAAATTATTTGGAGCGAAGATTTGAACGTTTTCATTTTTAAACTTCAGCAGTAAAACAAGAAATTGAAGAATGTGATGCGAGTATCTCGAGTTCATTCTTCTCTAGGTAGAATTGAAAATATTTGGAGCGAAGATTTGAACGTTTTAATTTTTTTTTAAATAATAAGCGAACTTGATTTTTATTTACAGTTATGGCGGAGGGCCCACTAATGAAATTTAACACACTATTTGGTTGAAAAACGTTTTGGGTAACCGTTTAAGGATGTAGGTTATAGCCTCCATAGCAATTTACAAATGTTATATTCTATACCGAAACCAGGTAGACAACCGGACTGCAGGGTAGATGACTTTTACCCTCAAAAGTTTCTCAAGATATACAACAACGGGCATAGTAGGTAGATTTTGAGCTATTATTCTATTTTTGTATTTCCTAGAAATGCCAAAGAGAAGAGACGATAAAGGCTCACGAAAAGGACATATACAGAAAGTTTTGGATACAATAGGTACAATAAGAAATAGCAAAAGCTGATTTAAACTATGAAAATATTTCTCCCCAAAGGAACAACTAGGTAGATACTGTTTGTATTTGTATCTTGTAGTACCAGTGTAAGATTTTTTTTTGGAGACAAAGCTATTCTTGTCCTTAAATTATGCCAGCTGAATGTCAATGTCACAAATTTGAATTTGAAACTAGTAAATATAAATATTTCATATATATATATATATATATATTTATACAATACATAAGAGAACACTTGTAGAATACAGATAGGTATATGTACTTGGATGCTAATTCAAATGTACGATTATGCGTTGATCTTCAGGCAACAAGTCTTTTTTGTTATTCAAGGAATTAGAATGGGATGCGTGAAACATCAAACTGACAAGTCGAATAAATCAGATAAATCGAATAAATTCGCGAAAAAGTATTTGTAAATGAGTCAAGAAACAATCGGGTCAAGTATATTTCGCTATAATAATTCAAGAGATTTCTTCAGAGTAGTATAAACTACTGGAGAAGAGAATGATTTGATCCATTTTAAAAATCGTTCAGGATCGGCGTTGCATTCCATGATGATGTTAAGATACGCAGTCATTTTGCGACGGCTATGTTGTTGTTTAGGTAGTTTTTTCCGAAAAAGTCGCCTTTCTAAACGCGTCTACATATATTAGGTGGGTGCATATTGCCCTACGAATGCACCAAGCCATGAATGACGGATGATTAATGAGAATCGAGACGACACGTGAACCCGATGAGAGAAGAGTGCGAGAAAGAGAACGACTTTTGATTGATGAGCTTTGGATCTGTCAATCAATCAGCTCAGTTCAGCGAACGACCAGCGACGGATGACAATATAATAACAATAACAACAACGTGAATCTGTGATGGCTTTCATAGGTAAGTATATCTAACAATAATTATAATTTTTATATCGCCTTCTCCGCAGTGTTATGACAATGACATTTTTGGTAGTGGATAGCGTACCCGTGGCTGAGCCATCAACTGCAACACTGCCCGCACACTGTTTTGTTGAGGATGGTGGTTGTTTTGTGTTATCTCTTCACTGCTGCCGCCGCCGTCGTCGTCGCCGCCGCCGCCAAATCCAACGCGCACTTGATTTTTACAACAACGCACTAATTAATAAATATATCGTCGAATCACTCAAATTGAATATGCGTTCTCACTGCACTGATAACACTGCAGACGATGCTGACGACGACATTGATGATGATGATGATGATGATGATGCTGATGATGATGTTGATACAACAACACGTGAAGATGATGAGGTTGCCGTCGGCACAGAGGATGATGTTGGTAGTTGTTTGGTTGTTGTTGGGGTCCTCGATGATGATTGTGGCACATTCATTAAGGTGTTGTGTTGTTATTTCACCTATAATATTATACGCGCGGTATATTTCTATACATTAAGCGGCGCCCCGTCATCAGTTTCTATGTGTTATATATATATTACTATATTATAGAGGTGTGTAGGGTACCCCCCAAATATATCTAATCTGTATAATATATATATTTCTCTCGTCTCGTTTACCGAAAACGCGTGCGGAGTTCTTGCGCGTTCCGCAGTCGTCTGCCAACTGTCAATCACGCCGCGCCGTCGAGGGGACAGAGTGGGGCTCAGATGAATGATCTGTCAGCTATTGGCCACGCCCCTCTACCAATGGCGGACGGCTGGTAAGGGAAGTGCGCGCGCGCGCTCGCGCTACCTTACGGTCGATCGTCGCACTATTATTCTGTATAGAGAAGCGCGCAGCGAACAACGTGAGTGTGTATGTATGTGTTTGTAGCTAGAGAAACGTCGACGTTGTCGAGTTACCGTATCCAAAAAGGAGGATAGAGACAAAAAAGAATAAAGGGTAGTAGCAACGAGGAGATAGATAGTAGGTACATACAGCTACAGCCCTGCTCTGGTATCTACCTATATATATATATATATAGATAGTCGACGTTCTTCGAGTGATCGCATTGCTTTTTTGTTTTGTCTGAGAGAGCAGCACAATCACCACTTTATATTTTGTAATTTGATTGAAACTCCATGAAGCCAACCAACTATTATTAAATTATTTACCAAAGATGGCTTTGAAGTTTAATTTAAACTAGCCATAAATATGTTTAAAGTGTAACGATAATAATTCGAATGTTCTTGTCGAATATCAAGCAGGGAATACCTACCTAACCTAACCTAAATATTTTTAAAGAGAATCATAAACGTCAAATTAACAGCCCCTATATCTTCTAATAGGGTTCGTGATACAATCTAAAGAGGATTAGATCAAAGGTCTGATCAAGATAAGAATGCACATTCAGATGTTCATTTAGGAATTGAGCCATATGTAAGATATCTAAAAGATGGCAAAATGTCTAGTCATGTTTTAGCTTGAATCATCTGCAATTGTGTATCTACTTGATATTGAAAAATAAGAACATTATGTACCTAATATAATGTCTCAATTTGAACAGAATCTAATCAAATTCAATACTGTAAAGTTATGGGTGAATTTAAATTGTTTTCACTCATCTATAAATGATAAATGATTTCTGATTTTATTTTAAAAATAAAATTTATCTAGGTAGGTATATTTTAAAGAGCGGTGAAGAGTCATGTTGAAAGATTTGTATTACTTATAGGATTTTGTCTCAAGGTTGTGGTTGATCGTAGATTTAGTGATAATTCAAACAAAACGCTTCACCTGGTCTTGTGTCAAAATTATGTCAATAATTTGTCCTACGTCTATAGATAATTTGAATTATTACATAATAAAACATTCTATTATTTTAATTTACCTATCCATCTATAAATAAGAGTGGCTTTTATTTCCAAAAAAAACCTCAATTTCATTACAAAATTTCTTAAACATCATCTCTTACTTAGTTCCTTGAAAAAACCTTTGAGAAACGCCCGCAGTTATGGATAACGGAAGCTCCTCCACGCATACCCGACATAATTTTGAATTATGTTAGAGCTATTTTTTCAATTTCTATAGGTTGTATTTCAAGTCACATATATCTACCTTTACCTAACAAACTCCTCCAAAGTGTTAGATTTTTATAGATATTTATAAAGAAAACTATAAAGTTTATTGTTAAATTATATACTTAGGTGGGGTAAATGTGCTATACTTAGTAGTTGGTCTTTTTTTTAAGTAGGTACCTAATCTTATTTTAACTGACAATGACATGGGCATATGTATCTGCCAACTGTAATTCAGAAAGCATCAATTTAACTTCAGAAGATATCAAATGTAATTCAGAATAATCAATTAAATTTTAGAAAGCGTCAAATGCATTTCATATTAGTCAGTTGTAATTCAGAATTCGTCAAATGTTTTTCATATTAGTGCATTGTAATTCAGAACTCGTCAAATTTAATTCAGAACTTATCAAATGTAAATTAGAACGTATCAAATGTATTTCAGAACATACGAGTTTCAAATATAAATCAGAAAGCATCGTATGGGTAATTTGGAACATATGTGTCAAATCACGGTTAAACGTGATGATTAGTTTTCTCAATCATATTTGTGCATTGTTTTTGATTGTAAAATGCAGCTTTACACTTACCAATTTGCCAAAATGAACTACAAAGACAACTGTTGAGTTTGCAGACCTACAATGATAAGAAATACATTTGATGCTTTCTGTTTTACATTTGATATGTTCTGAAGTAAATTTGACGAGTTCTGAATAACAATTCACTAATATGAAATACATTTGACGAATTCTGAATTTCAATTGACCCATCTGAAATTCATCTGTATAGTTCTGAATTTCAACTGACTAATCCGAAATACATGTGATGCTTTCTAAAATACAATTAACTATTCTGAATTACAGTTGAAGACTTCTGAAATACACTTGAAAAAGGTGTAGACTGAGTGGACAAACTTTGGTTCGCATTCGTATCTCGCGTATTCCTGGAGAAACACAACCGACTCTCGAATGTGAATTTTCACTTAATTTTTATATCTAATTGGAACCGTTTTGCTAGTAGTCAGCCGATTGTACCTATCTTAGTAGTCGGCCGTACCTAGACTACACCTTTTTCAATTGTATTTCAGAAGTCGCCAACTGTAATTCAGAATAGTTAATTGTATTTACTTTAGAAAGCATCACATGTATTTCGGATTAATCAATTGAAATCCAGAACTAGACAGATGAATTTCAGATGGGTCAATTGAAATTCAGAATTCGTCAAATGTATTTCATATTGGTGAATTGTAATTCAGAACTCGTCAAATTTACTTCAGATCATATCAAATGTAAAACAGAAAGCATCAGATGTATTTCTCATCATTGTAGGTCTGCAAACTCCACAATTGTCTTTGAAGTTCATTTTGGCAAATTGGTAGATAAGTGTATAGCTGCTTTTTACAATCAAAAACAATGCACAAATATGATTGACAAAAATAATCAACAAGATTACCTGTGATTTGATACATATGTTACAATTTACCCGTTCTAATGCTTTCCGATTTATATTTGATACGTTCTAATTTACATTTGATAAGTTCTGAATTAAATTTGACGAGTTTTGAAATACAATGCACTAATATGAAAAACATTTGACGAATTCTGAATTACAATTGATTAATATGAAATGCATTTGACGCTTTCTAAAATTTAATTGATTATTCTGAATTACATTTGATATCTTCAGAAAGTTAAATTGATGCCTTCTGAATTACAGTTGGAAAAGGTGTAGTAGTGGCCTGCCCTAAAATTGGTCACTTTTGACCAGGCCTGAACTAAGTATTTTAGGCCCACGTAGGTACAAAATGTGGGTAGTTTCATCGTAATTCAGTAATTTCTAGTGACATCACACATTGTGACTTTGCTGCCAAATACTTTTCGACTTTCGTTCGTGTAAGTAACTTGAAAGGGTTGAATGCTATTTTTGCGGCAAAAATTTAAAATTATATATTATAAAATAAAAAAATTAAACGGTCCTGTAGGGTTGATCTGAGTATTCTATAATAGCTTCGGCATATTTCTCTTACCGATGTTCGATTTCTCACAGCTTCAAGATCTTTTGCTAACTTTTCATCGTTGTGTTGATGAATCTTTGTTTTCGCACGGCCTGACATGACCTGAGGATTGTTAAAATCAACTTTGCCGTGCAAAATTTGCTTGAAATAGCCTCAGAAATCTTGTGACCGATAATTGGTAAAACGACGAAAAGATGTAAGACAAAGATAATGTGAATATTATTCCTAAGGAATGTGAAAGAGAAAGAATTAAATTGTCCCTCGTGCGCCAGTAGTCGGCCGGGGTGCGACTATCTACTAGTTACGATCAAAAATTGCAAAACTGGTGCGCTAAATTTATAGAAAGGCCTTGTTTCCCATCGATTGAAGTCAATCTGAATAAAAATCCCTTAGCAAAACCACTTATAAAAGTTCTTGATGTTGCACAGCAAGTGTTAAAGTTCACCGACTCGATGTTCTGCCCAAGATGTTTGACACTGCTTGACGAACAACAACTTTTTGAACCCATTTCGCGGGAATTCAGTTGGATCTGACCTAAAGCGAAATTGGTATCCTTGCAGTTGATAAACTGGAGATTTTGAATACCTACGCACATAAGGAAGTTGAAAAACGCTCGCGATTCAAAATATATATAATTACTAGGCTTACTGGCGCATTCACCCTATAGAAACTTACATGACATTCAAGATATGATAGATTTGAAAGTGGAATATTCACCAATAATATAATATAATATAATAATTATTATTAATAATGACAATCACACACTAATCTGAACTAATATAATAGACATATTTAT
Source organism: Crioceris asparagi (assembly GCA_958507055.1). Classification (NCBI taxonomy): domain Eukaryota; kingdom Metazoa; phylum Arthropoda; class Insecta; order Coleoptera; family Chrysomelidae; genus Crioceris; species Crioceris asparagi. The sequence goes on from OY293826.1 coordinate 129,992,810, forward strand.
TCATAGAAATACTTTTGAACTTCACTGTGGCATAACTTAATAACATTTGAAAAAGTTTGAAGTGAAATGATAATTCCGGACTTTCAATTCTCAGTTTCTGAGTCTCAGTACCTTTGAATCCTTTGAAAATTCTGGTTCTAAAAGCTGCTGAAATGAGATGAATTGCTGCAAATGTGAGCAAAGCTTTTCTACAAATATCTAGGTAGGTATTTTCTAAGGTAATTTAAGTTTAATGTAGGACACGGAATAGAGGCGGGAGGGAATGCTCAACTTTTTGGACTATAAGTGTCAATAACTTAAGTTTGACTTGACGGAATTTTGTTAACAAGGTAGGGATATTATATTAACCAAACCTTTTTTTCTTGAATCAGACCTCGTTTACAAAATTCCGTTAAGTCAAACTTATATTGGAAAATTTTCAAAAAAATCGCATTTTTTATACGATCAAAGCTATTACGTCCCTCAGCGGTAGACGAATGGATTTAAAAAAAAAAATCAACAATTTTCCTTGCTTGATTTCCTGAGAATGATTTTTTCCCTAAATTTCTATACTATTACTTAGTTCCTGTGATATAATACCTTGTCACCCTTATTAAATCACCCAGTACAACCATTTATATAGGTAGTTAGTAAAGCTATCTTTTTCAAAATGAATCCTTGTGAAATTAAACAATCTTTTAATTTCAAATTCATGTATTATTTGGGATTATTCTTACTCAATTAACTGATCAACCGAACACAACCATTAGGTAGATACACTTTTGATTTACCTGTAGAATAAAAAGCCTTGTATATATTTCTACCAAAACTTTCAAACACCTTGTGATGTGGAATGGTTTAGAATAAGATGATAGAACAATGAAATGTACTTATATACCTAACAAGTCGGGCATGTTTTTTCTTCCGCATTTTGATCGGCGAAACCAGGTGATTAGTTTGTTTTTTTTTTAAAAAGGCGATTCACATTAAATGTCTGTGAGCCTAAATGTCAATAACTTACAATAATCCTCTCTAAAACATATATATGCCTATATAACTAGATTTCGATTGATCGAAATGTTGTACCTTGTAATCTTTGAAATGATCTAAAGCCTCTTGATATCATTTGTATATCTACGTATTTAACATATTTTGTTCATAAATCATCCAAGAGGCTCTATGTACCTATGTATAGGTAAAGGTGACCGTTGAACGGAGCATATGAATTATTTATTGATGCTATTGTAGGTATAGAATGGTAAAATTTTATTATATATTTATATTAATTTAATATTTTTTACATACGTAGGTACCAGTACCTTATATACCTACCAGAAATCTAAGAAGGTTGTAAATCAATATATAAGCCGACGATCCTCATTATCACCTATTGTTCGAAATATAGATACGCAAGCAATAAAAGTGTTTGACCCTTGAAGTATTTCCAGGTGCGGATTAAGATTACCTAAGAGAATTTAGAGAATATGGTAGTAACAGTACTGCATTTGGATGAACCTTGGTTCATGCGATATTCCAAACAAAAGTTGGGTAGGTAGACTTGTGCCAAAATAAGGCGCCATCTAATAAAAGAAAACGCATTACTTACGATAATTCATGCAGGAACGGTGAATGGTTTTATACCAAATGCGTTGTCTTTATCGGCAAAGAATTATTTAACGACTTTTTAGTCGATTACCATGATGATACTATACAGCCGAATTATTTGAAGACTTTGAATGTAGGTATCTACAATCTACAGATGTGAGAGGTTCGTTTGGGGAACCAAACAAGATGTCAGATGGAAGTTTCAGATTTCTACAATGCCACGTGGGGATTTCTTGGTCGATTCATGAGTGGAAGATCTATATGCCAGTAGGAAGAACGGTATAGAAACTCATCCCAGTTTGTTTGGTGTTCGTTGATTGCTGACCTCAGTTTTTTTTGTGTTCTGAGTTGTTTTGTTTGTTTACTTCTGGTCATTTACTCCATAATGACCAAAAGATATTTATTTCCAGAGCTGCTTATTGGAGATGGCCATGTAATGTCGATGTACTTAATGTCATTCGCTTAAATAGGGCACCCACATTGTACTGCTACATCCTGTGGTGGGTTCTGGTATTTGTACCTTTACTCGTAAAGCAGGTATCACATCGCCGACACCAGTCCTCTACGTCAGCACGACATCCTAACCAGTGGAACTGCTCTCCGATTTTCGATAAAGTTATATTAATACCTACCTAAATGGCCACTACTTGCTGCACCATGAATCTCTTGTAGTACTTGTGCAATTCCTTTCCGTGGAAGAATTATTTGCGAAAGGAGAACATCGCTACTTTCCCATTTCCTTTTCAAAACGTCATTATCAATTATTCAAAGATTCCCAAAGTGACCAGTATCCATTTATCATGGGAGACAAATCTGATAGCTGCTGCCAAGTAGGTCTCGCTCCATTCATTCTCCACCTCAAAACTGGTCCAATATCGTTATCATCGAGTTGGTCTTGCTTGAGTACTCCAGTTTGGGTTTATCATTTATCAAATCACGATTTACTTTGAGAATTTCTGCCAAATTACAGTCTTCTATACAAGGCCGCCTTGTCAGTGCATCAGAGTTTCTGTGATTAATACCAGGACGATGTTCAATTTTGCAGTCATATTCTTGAAGTCGTTGGAGCCAGCGCGCTATAATGTCCTTCTGGGCTCTTAAACTGGAATAGCCATTTAAGTGATGCGTGATCTGTTCATAGAACAAATTTGTAATTCAACTTCACATTAATTATGAAAAACTTTGTGGACTTTTTGGGCAAAGTGTCTATCAACTAGTTTTGGGCTTAGTGGAAATTATGGGCTTTGTGGACTTTTAATTAGGTACATTAGAAGATGTGACTCTGGACTCTGGTTTTCAGCATGAGATTTTTGGGCGAAGCGGTCGATGTATCTCATTTTGGGCGAAGTGTCCATTGAGCGAAGAGTCCTTAGACCCTCTCGCAACTGTACAGAATCCGGATTTACCAATTTATTTTGAAATTTAATTCAGCACAATGCAGATTTCATCAAGTAGGTACCTAGCGACCATTAGTAGTACCATATGGAAGAAGAAAAAAAAAATAGAAATGCCTACCCATAGGTAGGTATTATCATTTCTTAAACATAGCTACTGTTTAAAAATACCTTCGCGGCGTGTTTTCAAAAGGTTTTTATCGCTCATTAAAGTAAAGTACCGCGATGTATTAAAGTACCTATTACCTACCTTCGATAGTACCTACCTACGAGCAATAAATAAATAACGATTTTGTGTGACAACCGGTGTGTCGCTGTTACCTGTCCGTCTGTTCTGTCTGTCCGTTTGTACGCGCCGTATGCTTGATGTCTCGGGGACAGTTTTAAAAAACAAAACACAAAAAATTAAATGATTATGCTCCCAACTGCGCGCGCTAAAATTATCCATTTCTCCAGTATTTTACCTAAATAATGGACAATAATAGTGCCCCTATCATGATGGTATTATAGATAATATGAAAATCTAACTTTTTGCCACCTTGCGCCGTCAATCGATCGATAGGATGTTAGATACCCTATAGACGGAAATTATGTACTTATTACATCGATAGCTACAGCTGTGGCAAATGTAAGGACTTGAATTATTTTCTTGGTGGGCAAAACTGCGACTGTACATAAGAAAATCAATAAATAACGTTTTTTTTTTGTTAGATCTCAAAATAATATTTATTCTATTGGTAGTACAAATAACCCGGATTACCTATATAGCAATTTTGACGTTTAACAAGACTTGTACTAATAGTATAAATATCATTCGGGAACTACGGTGAATAATGAATGATATTTTTGTATATTTCGGCTAATAAAGTCACTCCTTGTTTGTGAAACATGTTATTTATTTAACATTTTGGGAGTCAACAGAATGATTTGCATTTTTTTCGGAATCTCCAACTAACAGAAACCGATGAAGTTTTTGGGAAATACTCAATTTAAATGTTTCTGAAGATGATCTCTCTTGAATTTTCTATTTTCGAGAAAATTCACCTTCTCTATGTCTGTTTGGAAGGTATTTTTGTGAAAAAAAAAGTTGAATTTCAACTACTAAAGTCGGTCGATTTTTTTTTGTAAGAAATATTTAATAAAATAACATCTTGAGTGATATTCGAGAAGAATCGATTAATTCAAACTCCATATGGAAAACTTTTTTATTATGGGTTTTATGAAAAAAAAGTTATTCTTGATAAAAAGTTCTTCATAGTCCAAAACTTGAAATTCAACCATCAGATATCAATTCTTCTAATCCGTATACAAGGTGAGTCGAAAAATATGAATTTTGCTCAAGAGTAAAGTACCTTTAGTTTTGAAAATATCGAAAGTTCTTATTGAAGAAACTGGATCATAATGGAAAACTCTTCATATCAGATATCAAATATTATCCATCAGCTATAAAAAATAATTTTTTGTATAAATAAAATACACTTGCAGATTTTGTAACTTACATATCAGCTATTTTATTGAAAAAAATATTTATTAAAATTATTGTGAACACTTCCAGATGTCTTGAATTTATTTAGAATTTTTGCAACTGCCGAATGGCGAATATTTCTATTCGAATGTCTGTTGATAAAAATAGCTGCTGCTTCTGTATGGATTTTTATAATTATCTCCGACAATAAAAACTAGTTCAATTTTCTCGTTACTACTTAATAGAGCCGCCATTTCTTGTATTTTCTAAAACGGACTAGCGATTTGACGTTTGTAGTCAGTGCATCCTAGATTAAATGTTTATCGGTAGACGTAAATTTTCAATGCTTATACACAGAAGTTGGTAAACATAATAAAATATGTTTTTCACGGCGAATGAATAATATTGGATATCTGACAATAGTTTTTAATTATGATTGAACTTTTTCTAATAAAAACTTTCTCAATATTTTCAAAAATAAAGGTAATTTACTCTTGAGCAAAATTCATATTTTTCGACTTACCTCGTATACGGATGAAAACAATTGATATCTGATGATTGAATTTGAAGTATTGGACTATGCAGAACTTTTTATCAAGAATAACTTTTTTTCATAAAACCAATAATAAAAAATGTTTTCCATATGGTTCCGACTTAATTGGAGACAGTGTATAATATTTATATTTCTATGAATTCCTCAGCTTCAGAAATATCTAATCTTCTTGCTTCACATCAAGACACTTTTGTACCTATTAGGTTATTATATAACCAGACATTTTGGGTCAAGCTGTTGATCTCTGATATGAAAAGATTTGGTATATCCACCCACTGCAATTATTAGTTACTACCCAGAAATCCTAGACGAATATCACTCAACTATATACCTATATATATATATATATATGTATATGACAGATCTCCAGCTGTGAGAATGTTGGTCAACAATTAAATGATTCAAATGGCTAGAACTAAACCTGCAATTAAAATTATTAGATACATTGTTCGTGTAAGAATACTCGTGTATATATATGGGAGAACAAGAGAATTGAAAGACACATCCGCCGAAAGTTGACAGAGATTCGTTTTTCTTCTTCTTTTTCTATTCAGTTGTGTGTGAGTGGATATGGCATATACCTTTATATGATTTTGAAACAAAATCCTTGCTTGAAGAATGTGCCAATGAGGAGGCCTGTCATGGACTGACAGATCGGTCTTTCTCTCTCACAGAGGGTGGTAGGCCGGTATAGGTACCGTTTTGACAGATCCAGCTTACAGAGTGAGAACCCAGCGTCGGTTGCATCGTAGAAGAAGGAAAATACCTAATTTTAAATATGGGAGGAGGTGCTTGTTAGATTGGGTATTTTATAATAATTGTTTTTAGATAGGAATGTGTTGGCTTCTCAAAGCTGGTAACTGTAATGAATCAATCATGAATAAATAAAATGTAAAAAAAATGGGCCGAGATTATCAGTTGCTGCACTAAAAAGTACAAATTGATATTAATTTTAATGGTGCTGGTACTTTTGAAGTTGTGCAGTTGCAGTTAGATTGAAAACTTTTGGCACCAACTTCACAAGTGCCAGCACCCAATAGAATTAATATTATTTCGTACTTTTCAGTGCGCCAACTGATAACGTCGGTACTATTTTTTTGTAAAAAATATTTATTTCACACTTTTGAAAGTTACATTTGTCACGAAAATCTTTGAACTTTCACCATTATTCATATATGCTTTGCTTGTATTTGCTATTATTCAGAAATCTATGAACATCGTCGCGGAAATACGCATATTATAAACTTTACCATTCTTTTAACTCGAAAACCGTAACTCTATGGAAAAATTATACTATATAAATGTTGCTACAAATAAACTCGTCATTAATTTTCCATTCTCACATTTTCGATTTTCGAAAGAATTTGCCTCTTCCATATAGCGAAAATAGACATAATTCAATTTAAACATCGCAGAAACACGAAAACCGTAACTCTTTTTAAAAAATGTTCAGTTTAAACGTTCCCGGATATTTTTGTATCTTTAATTCTGACATCTTGGTTTTCCATTTTTGAAAAAAATTTGTCCCCTCCACCCCTTCGGGGGCGATTTTCGGATAGAAGGAGTTTTCAGATTTGCATTTCTCCAGACTTCTGTTTCAACAGAATCAAAAATTGTAGAAAAAAGTCCATTTCTCAAAGTAGTGTATATTAAGTGAGGAAAATATATTTCAAGGTGATCTCCACAATTTATTAAAATAATAATTTATGGGTTCAGACATGTTTCGAGTCTACATAGACTCATTTTCATTCAGGATTATGTGGAGAGAAACAAAAAAAATCCCGATGGCCTGTAGTCAGCGGAGAGGTAAATTTTTCAAAATTCATTGAATTGAAATTTGAACAACCTTTTCATTGGTATACCTACATGTTATTACATAAAATTGTCGTATGTGTCATAGCCTTGCGGTTAGAGGTTTTTGTTTTGGCTGTTGAATATAAAGCAGACCGGGTTCGAGTTCCATTTCAAGGCAGAATTTTTTTTTCGCCTATTTCTTTTCAATAAATATACTATATATATTTTTTAATCAGGGTCTATATTAAGATCTCCCGAAAAATGTACAATTACATCAAATTTATATTGAGTGTTCATGTTTTATCAATATTTCTTATTTTTCTTTAATAATTTATATTTTTTTTATCTGTGCATTTTATGAAAAATTGCTTTGAACAAAAGTTGTAGGTACTGATTATATCTATAACCTAAAATTATTTCTTATGATATTTACACTACGACTCTTTTTTGATAATTTTTTAAAATGTTTGAATGGTCGCCATTTTGAAACTACTAACCCGATTTTGCCCAATAACGAACTCGACCGAGATATTTGAGAGATTGATTTTTGTAGCAAATTTGAACTTGATTATTTAATTTAATTCTAATAAAACGCCAAATTGATAAAACATTCTTAAACCAAAAATTAAAAGAAAAGAAAAAACTGCCCTCACATGAAAGGAAAAATTATAAAACTATGACATCAAAGATAATGGAACTCACATTATCTTTGACTACATCTTAAAACGAGTCAAAATGAGAAATTTCTTTTTTCTTCTTCTTTAAATGTTGCTACAGATTATCTGGTCTTTAATTTGTTCGTCTCAGATTTACAATTTTTGAAGGAATCTGCCCCCTCCACGGAAATAAACATATTTCAGATGTTAACATTGCTGGAAAGCGAAAACCGTCACTCTTTTGAAAGAAGCTTCAATTTAAACGTTTCCGGATATTGTCTTATCTTTAATTCTGCCATCTGAGATTTTAGTTCTCCGAAATAAATTGCCACCTCTTGGTTTTTGGAGGGAAGGAGATTTTGCATTGGAATTTTTATGAATACGGGACCATTTTCAAATCTTCTCTTTCAAATAAATCATCAGTAATCAAAATCGGAGTATGTTTACTGTATACAACGTGCATACAACTGCACAAATAAAAAAAAATAATAACACATGATGTAGGAATCATAAAGATTTTGAGATTTGTTTCAAGAGATGATGTGTGTCAGCTGTTACTTTTGTTAGATATTTATTATAATATACAGCTTTTTTCTCCCCCCAAAAAGTTGAGATAAAAAAAATTAAAATTAAAGAGAAGACCAAATCCAACGTTTAAATTAGAAAAAATCATAGGTTTCCGAGTTAAAGCAGTGGTAACGCCTGAAATATGTGTGCTTTCGGAATGAGGGTGGGCATTTTTTTTCGAAAATTTAAAAAATGATACTGTCAAATTAAAGAAAAGATTATATGTAGCAACATTTAAATTGGACATTTAAAAAACGGCTTCCGATTTATGGCATTGTTAAAGTCTGAAATATGAGTATTACCGTGATGTTCTGAAATCTCTGTATACTTAAGTAACATATTGTCTTCTTTGGTAAACGTTGAATGATGTTGAAGACTAATATTACACTCAAAAGTGTGAAATAAATATTTTTCACAATAAATATTTTTTACAAAAAATTGGACCGTCGTTATTAGTTGGTGCACTGAAAATTACGAAATAATATTAATTCTATTGGTGCTGTTACTTTGAAGTTGTGCAGTTGCAGGTAGATTGATAACTTTTGGCACCAATTTCACAAGTACCATCACCAATAGAATTAATATTATTTTATACTTTTCAGTGCATCAACGAATAACGTCGGTCCAATTTTTGGTAAAAAATATTTATTTCACACTTTTGAGTGTAACATTAGTCACGAAAATCGTTGAACGTTCACTAATACCAATGAAGATAGTACTTATCCTATTACCCACGTATATTCTTTGCTTGTAGTTGTTATTATTGAGATCTCAAAATATCGCTGCGGAAATACGCTTAAGCATTTTAGTTGTTACCATTTTAACACCGATTTCATTCGAAAACCGTAACTCTAAGGATAAAATGTTCATTATAAATGTTGCTTCAAATAATTATGTCTTTTATGTAGTGCAAACAGATTTTCAATATTCGACAGAAGTCCCCCTCTCCACGTAGCAAAAATAGAATTTAACATGCCTCCATCTCGAAAACCGTTTTGAAAAAACGTTTCCGGATATTGTCCTATCTTTAATTATACCACCGCCGATTTTCAATTTTCGAGAAAATTTGACTTCTCCACCCCCTTCGGGGGCGGTTTTCGTAGGAAACGCGATGTCGAATTCCCGTTTTTATGAATATGGGACCATTTCTCAAGCCTCCTCTTTTAAATGAATCAAAAATCATCAAAATCGGAGTACGATTACTATATAAAAGGCGCGCACAAACCAAAAAAAAAAGAAACACACAGTCGTATGTCGTATACCTCCTCCGTTCGGCGTTTGTCGGTCAAAAATATCTTCTGTTATAACTTATAAAAAAACACCCTTTCTGAACATGCAGACAAAGGTCTGTTGTTTTTACTCTGATAGCTGTAGACAGAGAACTTTATAGAGTTGTTTTACAAAAGCAATAATTTTCCAAAGCCTTTTGAAAACGTGCCATGAAAGGCCCTGTCTGTTAGTTTCTCTGAAACATAAATATGATATTGAAACTTTATATTTTATACTGAAATATATATATTTAAAAATATATTCCTAAACATGCCACCATAGTGTGCGTCTGCGTCTATATATTATATATTATATAAGATTATGTGTTTACATATTCACAAGTGGTTAGGTGTTGATAAAAGAGGGTTCAAAGGGACGCTGGGATTTTTGAGAAAAGGGCACATACATAAGTAAGGTATTATATAATAACATATATAGAGAATATAAGACAAAAAAAAATATATATATTCTTGCTAGTACGAGTAGATACCGTTCCCAACACTACAAGCTATAGTAATGTTTTGAGAACATAGACGCTTGATTTATTATGATTATCTTATATACCATGACTTGGTATATAATATACAGTGCTGTCCATGAGATAATTTTTTAGCATTATTATGCATTTGATTTTAAAACAAATACATAATACTGCTAAAAATGAATTTATTCCATACATATGGACCGCACTGTATACTGGTTGAGAAACTATATAGATAAATATTTTTTTTTACAAAAAATTGGACCGACTTTATCAGTTGTTGCCCTGAAAACTACAAAATTATATTAATTCTATTGGTGCTGGTTCTTTTGGAGTGGGTGCTTACAACAAGAATAAACTACAACTGCACAACTTCAAAATTACCAGCACCAATAGAATTAATATTATTTTGTATTTTTCAGTGCAACAACTGATAAAGTCGGTCCAATTTTTTGTTAAAAAAATATTTATTTCACATTTTTGAGTGTAACATTAGTAAGGAACATTGTTGAACGTTCACTAATACCCCAAAAAATTATAGGTAGGTTTAGCTTGTACTTGTTATTCATTATTCTGAGCTCTCAAAACATCGCAGCGCAAATATACATATTTCAGACTTTACTGCTGTAACTCGAGAATCGTAACTCAATTTAAATGTTGCCACATATAATATTATCTTTAATTTGGCCGCGTCATATTTTCAATTTTCGAAAAAAATTGCTCTTCCACATAGCGGAAATACGCATATCACATATTTCAGACTTTACCATTGCGAAACTCGGAAACCGTAACTCTTTTGAAAAAAAATTCAAATTAAACGTTTCCGGATATGGTCCCCTTTCTAATTTTCAAATCTCAAATTTTCGATTTTCGGAAAAATTTGCCCCTTCCACATAGCTGAAACACATATTTCAGACTGTAGCGCGGAAACGTATGATTATTTTAAAAAATGTCCAATTCAATTATTTCCGGATATGGAATTTTTATTAATTCTGTCGTCTCGAATTTTAAATTTTCGAGAAAAAATGCTCCTTCCATCTCCTTCGGGGGCGTTTTTTGGAGGGAAGGAGATTTTGGATTTGATTTTTCTCAATATGGGACCATTTCTCAACTCTCCTATTTAAAATGAAACAAAAACCGTCTAAATCGGAGTACATTTACTATGCAAAACGCGCGAACAGCAATAAATAAAATATAAAAATAAGCAATCTTACACCCGAATTGTATACCTTCTCCTTTTTTTGAAGTCGGTCAAAAAGAAAAAGTTATAATCTTAAAAAACGTCCTCGCCTGAAATTAAAATTGAGTAGGTATAACTTATTTAAACAATATACCAATTACAGATATAACACAAACTAAATGATGCCCGTGACTTTGTCCGCGTATACTGTTTGTCGAGCTTCTCCGTGTTCCCAAACATTATGTCATAATTAATTAGTGAGTTCGTTAAATGAGCCAACAGTCGACTGCATCAGTAATAATCTCACACAATAAATGAATATGTATGCTAGTGTCTTGAAAGATTCATTAATTTCTTGGGAATTAAACAAAAAAAAAGATAAATGCACTATATAAATTGGGTATATTGATAGTAACTGATTTTTCTAATAATGTTGTACTGTGATATTGTCCTTAGGAGCAAGAATATGTGGAAATAGATGATTTGGTTTGAATTCCAAGTTGGAATCTCTTCATATTTAAAACGATGTGATCAGCAAAAAAATACACCAATTCAAATAAAATTCACCATAAAGTTCCACGAGATTTAGTCACATTTTCGTATACATCTGCAACAATATTCAATTCTTTCTAGGAGATTTTACAACAAGAATTGCTAAATGACGCAAATGAACAGAAACAGAGAATCAAGAAATAGTGCGGAAATGTTCAATTCACTTATGTCATTTGCAAATATCATCATGTTTAGGTTTGCAAAATTAAATTCAAAATATTTCTAGAGACATAAAGACATTTTGTTATGTTCCTTACATTACTTCAGGTTTGTGTATGTCGTTCAGTGTTGATCAATAAAATATTTCTACTGAAGCGCTGAAAAATTTTACAATTTCTGTTGATTTAAGTTAAGATGTGCCTAGACATTTACCCATATCTACGAGGCACACGTCGAATGATTTTTTCGTTTTGTATTAAATTAAACTTTGGATCAATTGTTTTCTAAGGTTGCTACCAAAATTGAAAATTATGAAACATCCTATCGAAAAGAGAATAAATATATTAATGGACAATGTTTTTGTATGCAGAAATCAATTAGTAAAGTTGTTTTAACAATGGCTCCAAAAAAAAATCGACTAATTGTTTGTCTTGGAAACGAGGCATGTAATGCTTCTTGTTCTTGAACCATCGATTCGATTCGGTCTATACTATAACACAAAACATTCCACGACATAGTATAGATAGATAGATAGATATACCCTGAAATCCATTTCCAAACTATTTGCTTATAATCTCTCGAATACTGAAATAAACAGAATACAGGACCAAAATAAACAAAGTAAATGTGCGCCTGACATGTGATTCGTTTTTGTAAATAAATACTACTCGACTGCAAGGCACACTCAACTCTATACGTACTGTGATGTCTATTTTCTGATTGGAATAATTATTTGTGTTCTGTGATGGCGTAATATTATTTTATATATATATAGATATAAGTTTTGTGGTTGATGTAATCGAGTTGGAAGATAGAGCATTGGAAAAGGTGAATGCAATGTTGAACTCAATTTTCTATTCCGGTATAGCTGATTGAAGTCACAACAAAATTAAGAGGAAAAGTTGTGCGTTCAGGAGACCGCCATGTTTACTTTTTGAGATCTAGTTGTTAATTTGATGAAAATCCACAGTAAATTAAAATTAAAACACAACAATAAATGCCTACCATAAACATATCAATTGTTTCGGGATATTATGCCTTTCTAAAACGTGAGTATTGACTAAATTCGATGATTATAAGTGCCTTTTAGAATAATAAGGATGGTTCACGTAATAGACTAATTACGCAATAATTATACAGAGTTGGGGTAAAGTATGGAACTAAGTTAATATCTTTAAAACGAAACGGACGATATTTATGGGAATTTGTAGGCAAGTACAATGACGCATAACCAATCTGATTCCATATTCTTTGTTACTAATATACTACCGGTTTCACCGGAAATACCCTCAATTATCTTAATTTCAATAGGACACCCTGTTTATTTGAGCAGATTTCAAAAGACCTTTTTATTTTAAATCAGCATATACTATGTTTATTGGATATAATTTGTAGCAACAACAAATAGATCATTTTAGTACAAAATAAACAGCAAGTTGTGTCGAAAATCGATCATCTGAGATTGCAGAATTAACGATGAGAGTATATCTGGATGGATTTAAATTGAACATGTTTTCAAAGGAGTTATCGTTCTCGAGTTACAGTAGTGGGTAAAACCGAAATATGAGAACGCGATGTTCTGACAACTCTGAATTATAATAAGACATGGGTAATAGGATAATTACCATCTTCTTTTGTATTAGTGAACGTTCAACGATTTTCATGACTACTGTTAGACTAAAAAGTATGAAATAAATATTTTTTACAAAAAACTGGATCGACTTCATTAGTTAGTGTACTGAAAAATAAAAAATAATAATAATTATATTAGTTCTGGTACTTTTGAAGTTGATGCCTACAACGGCACTGTTTAAAATGGGTTTTCCACAAGTTCCAAACGGTGGGCTTAGAGGTGATAATCAGAGGAATTTGTTTTGTTATCATACCTTCTATCTGGTTTGAGGTTAGGTTGGCTCCCTCAAGGAACCTCGAGAGCTTCCTTGAGACATAAGGAGCCAATAAGGTTCCTTATTTGATGAAGGAATGTTTATAAGGAACAAGGAATCCTCATTCCTCAAGGAATATGGCTGTTATAGATACATCATTGATTATTGATTCCCTTGAAACAATGAATGGTCGGCTCTCTTATATATATATATAGCCTGAAATGTTTGCATATTTCATGGTGCATTTCTCAATATCCTTAATAAGGTGAATTTGGTGTGTCATGAGTATTTACGGAATGCTGACAATGCGGGTACAGAAATAGCATCATCTAACGAGGAAGTATAATTTTAGATTCCAAATTTGCGTTACGTTTAATTCAATTTATTGCTCCATTTGAATTTTTAAAGGCAAATTCGTAAGGTCCACGTCTACGTCTACTATTTATAATTTTTTTTATGGAAAGAGAAAATTTAGAAATTATTTGTCAGGTAGCTTTTATATTTGGCAAAATCCTTATGGTCTTTGAGTAAACAAATTGCTTTCAGCAACATCATAAAACATTTTGAAAACACCGCGAACCAACAACAGAGAAATTCCTACAGCTAATGGATATGCTGGCGACGAATTGAGAGACATCACAGTGACAAATTACAAAATGACATTTTAAACAGCATGACGCACACATATAGGTATATACAGGGTCATCTTCAAAGTATCTATATGCAGTTCGTGATCATCATTCCAAAAAATAGTGATAGTTGGTACAAGTGGGGGGCTCATACCCTGAGAGATCGATACATATTTACATTGCAAGTTCATCTAAATCATTTGAAATTTCTGGGACGAAGTTTCTTATCACGGCTTGCGCGCTAGGAGTTGCCTAACTAGCAAAAATCATCACGCTTCATGGATCTACGTAAACTAACAACAAGTACCTACTTAAGTTTATTAACACACCTGATTCAGAATTTTCTGGTATTTTTGAATATCATTTTGGCGGTAAGCTCACACAGAACATTCTGTATATATGTGTATGCAATATAAAAAGTCAGTGGGGAAAATAGCAGGAGCAACAAAAGCTCTGTATTTTGTTCCGAAATTACTCGGGCAATCCGTTCCTCATTTCGACAAGATGGAGAAAAAAAAAACAACACATATCTACCCAACAAAAAAGCGTTTAATAAAAATTTCCAGTGGCCTTTTATATACTACAGTGGGCACACTCCGGGCACACACACATATTTTCGCCCAATAAATCTAGCAGGAAAGACAAAACAAACAATGAATAGAAAAGAAAGAGAACGACCCGAAAATAAAAAGTGTAAGTACCCACGTCGTCGACGCATCGGTATGTTTTTATGGCCAGCAGCCAACGAATTTGGGTGCGTTGCGTTAGTGTGGTGTTACACTTTCGCTTCAATTAATGTTTTGTTTCCACATGGAGAGAGAGAGAGAGCGAGAGAGAGAGATGGAGAGAGCACAGAAAAGTAAGTGTGTTTGTGCTCTCCATGTGGAAAGGGGGCAGGACGCGGGATATACCTACAGGAGCAAGGGAATATGGGCTGCACCCGAAACTT
Organism: Crioceris asparagi; assembly: GCA_958507055.1. NCBI lineage: Eukaryota > Metazoa > Arthropoda > Insecta > Coleoptera > Chrysomelidae > Crioceris > Crioceris asparagi. The sequence goes on from OY293826.1 coordinate 130,007,928, forward strand.
GAATAGAAGCAATAAATCTATCTCACTCTCTATGCGTTACAAAACAAACGAAAATCACAATGGACCGTATGAGTGACACACAAATAACCTTTCCGCAGAGTGAAAGAGAGAATACGACGAAAAAAGAAGAAGAAGATGTGGATGACGACGATGATGACGATGAAAATGTTGATGGGAGAGAAAATGGATAGAGCATAGAGCATAATATATATGTATACCGGGTGTCCCACTAAGATAGGATTATAGGGAAAGCGTGAATCTTACGAAGGGAAAAAGTGAGTAGGTACCTACTTTTTTCCCCGGGTAAATATATATATACATATAAATATCAATCAAAACAACAAGAATTAAACTGACAGATATTTGATTACTTTAAAGGTTTCGTTAGCAGCGCATGTCTAATTGTCGCTTACCACTCTAAAATTTCAAATTTTACTTCGATAATCTTCTGAATTTAATATATTGTAATATTTTTTCAATATAAAATCATCGTTCTTCCTGTCACAGAAAAAAATATTGTGTTAGCTCGAGCTAAAATCTAATACTTTTTTCCCTTGTATAATAAATAATTATACTTATAATTATTTAGACATTTCAAAACATCGCGGAAAGACACATATTTCAAAATTTCCCACAGCTGTACCTCGAAAACCTTAACTCTTAGAAAAAATCAATTTAAATGTTTCCGGATATTGTTCTATCTTCAATTAATTCCGCCTTCTCAGATTTTCGAAAAAAAATGCCCCTTCCACCCAATTCGGTGGCGTTTTTTGGAGGGAAGTAGATTTCGAGTTTAAGTTTTTACGACCATGGGACCATTTCACAGCTATCCTCTTTCAAATTAATCAAAAATCATCAAAATCGGAGTACATTTATTATAAAAAGCGCGCGCACAAACCAAAAAAAAAAACTCAAATTTGATGTAGGTCCATCAACTAATGAGTGAACCAAGATTTTTGAATTAGTGATAGTTTAATTAGTTTACCTACTTTATGTATTTTTTTAGGAAATAATCCGAACTTGTACAGATCATGGCGGAATCAATATAATATGACCGAAAAAAACAGGTACTAAACGTTATTTTCTTATACTGCTTAATATAATTTCATGCTTCTCGACCGACTTCTCAGACGGTGAAGCTATACAATTCGACTAAGTATGTGCTTTTTGACCAACTTGAATAAAGGAGGATGTATACAATTTGGTTGTATGTTAGCTATTTATGTTCGTACGCGCCTTTCGCATCGTAAACGTGCTCTGATTTTGATTATTTATTTCCATTTGAAAGATGAGTAGGTACTTAGAAATGGTCTCATATTACCCAAATTAAAAATCCAACATTTTTTTTCCCACAAAAAGAAAACTGTCAACAAAGAAAGCGGAGAGGAGTCAATTACTTCAGAAAAACAACAATTTGAAAAGGCAATATCATGAAATAAAAAACCGGTTTGCGAGTTACAGTAATATCTATTAAAGTGAAGTCTGAAATATGTTTCAAAGGTCCGATTTCAAAATCAAATTTATCTCCTAATAATTTTAATCTTACATGAAAACTTCATATTTTTTTTGATTGAATATATAAATCAAAGTTACTTTTAAATAACGGAAGATAAGTTGACTGACGTTTTAAAAGTTATTTTAAAATGCACTATTTTTATTCTTTCATCAAGATATGAGGTAAAGAAATTAAAAGATTAACTAATCTCCCTATAGGGATTCATCATGAAATCAGCCCTTAATCTCTAATATAAGTGAAAGTTGGTGTCCAAAATTTTCTTATTTAATTTGTATTTCTCAAAGTCATTTTAAATTCCATTTAGATTACTCTTTTGAAATTGACGTATTTTTCAATTAGTTTTTAATGAACCTAATTTCTGTTAGTTTTTTTCCGAATTTTTGTCACTACTAATTCAAACTATTCACTAAGTCTATACCTATCGAAATTTATGACATATTTCAAGGATTCCTATTTAAATTTACATTTTCCTAAAAGTCATTTAGACATTTTGAATGCAAGGTGAACATTTTAATTATTTGTGATCATTGAATTGCATGTAAGTTTTGTACCCATATACCTCAAAACAGAATGCCCTTTACTATCATTGACGTGCCGTCAATGGTAGGTAGATGATATCCTTTGCTTACATCTTCTCGAGAAAAGAGCAGAACGCGGCTGGCTAAGTGATTTATACCATAAAGGTCCTTAAGAAATGCTCAGGAATCCTACTTTTTGTTCGTATATACCTATATATATATATATATATTTGAAAGTGTCACACCATAAATCGTATGCGGACAAAAGCAACCTTAACTATTGAGACTTGAGAAGTCCTAAATCGTTTTTTCTCCTTCTCTTTCTTTTCTTATATGGATTTCACAGTCTGAGAGTGCGGAATGAATCTGATTGTCAATGGAAAAATATATTAGAATTGTACTTGATTAAAATTTTTGTGGGTAAACTAGATAAACCACTTTTTCAACAGAAAATCTTGAAAAATTATTACAAATACTTATACTCGTAAATTTATAAATATCTTCAGCCATATTTATAATCCAATCTTATTTCGGTATTAGCAAGTACCGTATTAAAATACAAAATAAAATACCTACTATCCTACCGTAACACTAATTTAAGGTTAGGTTAGTTGGATTGCGGCAGCACAGTTCTCACATTTGCAACCGTGGATTGTGGGTTCTGTCAGTTGTGTGTTCTGTTAGCCATAAAGCTCCGCACTCAATTTAGTAGTGTACTAAGTTTACATTATTCATACGGCTGTATATGTTTAGAAAAAAAATTTGACCGATTTTCTTAATAATATTAATTCTATTTGAACTAGCTGGTAAGTTTGAAGGTATCCACAGTTGTTTCATAATAAAATACTTTTGGCACCAACTTTATTAGTACTAATATATTAAATTGACAGATACTATACAGGTACTTTGTTTAAATAGCTGTTCCCAGATTCCCAGTTTCAATGAATATATTTTTCTATTGTCTATAATTCATGTTTTCTCAAATCCGGAATATTTATTTTTTTAATATATTAGTAAGTAAGTAACTACCATTCAAGATTTACAAGATAGGATATAATTTATATATATATAACATGCTACTTTATAATCTATTCATTTCCATAATTAATAGGTACTAATTGCATCCATAAATGCATAAATTATCGTCAAAAATTCTATGCCTTGTAAAATTTTATATCTCTATTCAATTTTTATTTTTTTCCTTCCAACAATTTAAGGCGAGCATATGCTTAAGTACCTATTTGTTGATATACATAATCACAAAAGCTTTTTATGGATGCTCTACTATTGACGATAACGGTATAATATAATGCCAAGTAATATATAAATTATATTAATCAGACCAAATTATATTATTAAGATTTTATGAATGATACAGGGTCATTGCGAAATACATTTTTCATATAAAACTGGATTCAATAATAGTAATCAGCAATATCTAAATAGGCAAACCCAAAACATCTGGAAGCTGCTTGTATCCTCAGCAAACATTGTCTAATTTATTAATAATGGTCCCAAGACGGATCCTTGAGGAACACCAAGACAATTTATCACATTCATTGCTTAGTTGCTGATATATCTTGGTGCGAATACTTTGAGAAAGATAAGACACGAGCCACTTTAAAAAAGAAACTAAGATTTTCTGTAATGAAATGTATGCTTAAACAGTCAAAAGCTTTTGAAAAGTCAAACATAAATAAAACTATATAATGTGTCCTATATAAATTTAGTAATTTAAGTGTATATACTAAGTATTTACTTGTTTGTGTGGGCAAATTTTGAAGGGGGCGTTTAAAAAAATCGTGAATTAAAACTTTCACATTTAAGTATCTAGACTAAGTGAAAATGAAATCTATTTAATCGTAAGTTTATTATGAAAGTACAGAGTTAATTATTAATATCACATTATTGGGATCGTGTTGTCAATTTAGAAAATTGGTAAATGGGTTGGTTGACAGGAAGTGTATTCAGTTTTGTAGGAATTTTCAGCCGAGCGAATTGACGTTGTCATTTGAGAAAACTGGATAAAATATTTCCACCCTCGTAATGTTGATATCTAAATCATAAAACACAAGTAGTTGGTAGTAGTTAAAGTACAATAAAAAGCATAATTAGACGGTAAACATTTTCCATCCAACATCAAGTTTAGAGAGAATGGTGGACTAGTTAGGTACCTGGAGTACGTAGGTTATACGAGCACATAATATACGCTCTAAAATTTATATATTTATGGTTTATATACTTACTTAATCATAAAAATAGTTTCACGCGTCTCACTTAGGTGCTGTGTTGTTTTGCTGCTGGTGGAGAGTGTATGTATAAGCAAATAAAAATATTAATAAACTGTCGTAAATTTCAACAATTATAAATATAATTGTTGAAATATATACCGGGTGTCCCACGAAAGTTGGCAAGGTAGGATAATAGGAAAGTGTGAATCCAACAATTTTGTTTTTTTTTTTCTCCTCCAGTAAATCGGCCAAAAGAGATTCAGCTAAAATATTTTCGAGTTTCTAAAATGGTCGCTAGATGGCGTAATTATAAATTAAAATTATTTTTTTGCTCAAAAAATCGATAGGTCCATAAATGTACCTATAGTTTTAGTACCGGAAATAGAAAGTTCATAAGACTCTGCGCAATTTTGGTCATTATAATTTTTCCGTATTTTTGATTATATAAGAGTGGGGGAAGCTGGGGAAACAGTACGTTCTTAAACCGCTGGCATCTCCTAGACGCGTTATCCAAATTTAATGAGTTTAGCCTTGTTTGAAAGATAATTCGACGCTTATTTCAAAAATAATGTCGGATGTGTCCGCAAAGTCACACGTTTACACCTAGAGGGCACTGATTAGCCAATATTTAGTTCTTATCTTTTTTGTAAAAAAATAAATGGCACAGTACATTTTTGTATTATTGGCCTTACCTAAAGGACATATAAATAGCTACATTTTGGCGAAAACCACGAGTCAATATCTTGACTGTTTTTTTTTTTTTAAATGTAATCTTAAACGAAGCAATGTAATAATAGACTGACTAGAAAGAAAATAAACCAAAATATTTATTCCGAAATCGCAGGATTCACGCTTTCCCTTGATATTATCCTACCTCGCTGACCTTGGGACACCCTGTATATATAGGGTGACCCTCGAGTGCTGGATAGCTCGAGGATTCCTAGACTTATCTGTAATAGTTTTTAACTTATGTTCATATTTTGGTCGAAAAAGCTTCTTGCATAGAAAAATCATAAATTTGGAACCATTCGGAAAATTTTAGACTGATGAATGGCTAAAAAAAAAGATGTTTTGGGCTCAGAGATCTCTGAAACGTAAACATCTGACGAAACGAAAACTGAACTACACGAACATTTTTCACGATTACCTACTTTACAACACTTTCCTTACACAGCTGCTTTTGGTATAGCGGTAGGAAAGTAATTATTGCGAATTGATGATGGTTTCCACAAAACGAAACATCACATGATATTATAATTTTGTGTAGTTTCAAAAATAATAGACTCATCCTTTTCTTGCATCCACTGTATACCCACTAGTTGAATAGCAGTTGTTGATATACGTGTAAGATTTGCCTAATCTGCGCTAAATACTTGATTTAGCAATTAATTTTTATGTGAGATTACGTTGTTTTGTACATAAGTACATAAGTATATGTAAGTTTATGTATATTTTATTGCATGTATATTATTTAATTAATTTAATTGTTGAGTTTTATAATGGTCATATAAAATTGCGAAAAGTATAATTTCTTGTCGTTTTTTTTTATTGTAGAAAGTTTGATCTGATCAAATCATAAAATTACTTTTACCTAATTATCGGCAATAATAGATACGTGATCCACAGTTATATTCAAAAAAATTGATATATATTTACGTAGGTGGGTACCTGTAAAATATATGTGTTATTTTATGAGCATTTGAATTCAAATCAATTATAAAACTAAATAATTTCAATAGTTTGCATTTTTGACCGACGAACCCTTAACGGAGGAGGTTCACATTTTTTTTTTCGTTTGACGCGCGTTTTTTATAGTAAACGTACTCAGGTTTTGATGAGTTTTGATTTATTTGAAAGCAGAGACGAAGATCGAATATTCATAAAAACTCCAATCCAACATCTCATTCCCTACAAAAACTGAAATTTTTCTCAAAAGTTGAAAATCTGAGGCGGCATAATTGAAGATAAGACAAGTATCCGGAAATGTTTAATTTGATTTTTTTTTTCATAACAGTTACTGTTTTCGAATTACAGCAATGTTAAAATCTGAAATATGTGTATCTCCGTGGACAGGATTATTTATTTGGAAAATTTAGAATCTGAGACGGCCAAATTAAAGACCAGATTATTTCTAGCAACAGTCAATTGAATATTTTTCCATAGAGTTACTGCTTTCGTGTTAGAGCAGTGGTAAAATCTGAAACAAGCGTATTTCCGTCGTGATGTTTTGAGACGTACTATTTTCTTTGGTATTATTGAACGTACAACGATTTTTGTGACTAATGCTATACTCAACAGTGTGAGATAAATATATTTTACAAAAAATTCGACCGACGTTATTAGTTGGTGCACTGAAAAATACGAAATAATATTAATTCTATTGGTGCTGGTACTTGTGAAGTTGGTGCCAAAAGTTATCAATCTACCTGCAACTGCACAACTTCAAAAGTACCAGCACCAATAGAATTAATATTATTTTGTTCTTTTCAGTGCACCAACTAATAACGTCGGTCGAATTTATCGTAAAAAATATTTGGTATGCTTTGCTTGCATTCGCTATTATTGAGAAATCATCATCGTGGGAATACGCATATTAAACTGCTGTAACCTGAAAACCTCTATGGAAAAAATGTTCAATAATAATGTTGCTACAACTAATCTGGTCATTAATTTTCCTTTCCATTCTCAGATTTTCAATTATTGCAAATTTTAACATCGCAGAGACTCGTTTGAAAACATATTCAATTCCGGATATTTTATTATCTTTAATACTGCCAGTCGTCGAATTGTATATATACCTCCTCCGTTCGAGGTTCGTCGGTCAATAAAAATGAGAAATTCACAAAGATATACAGGCGTATTCATAATCCAATCTTAGTTCGGTGATTACTGTATCAGTTAGATTGCAGCACAGTCCTCATTTGCGACCGTAGATTGAAGGCAGGCTCTGTCAGTTGTGTGTTCTGGTAGCCATAAACCTCTCCGCACTTAGGGCCGATTTCATAATCAAATTTAATCTCTTATTAAGTTTAATCCTAGATTAAAAATTTCATAAATTTTTCGGTTGGACATACCTATAATTCAAAGTTACTTTAGAAAAACGAAAGAGAAGGTAACTAACGTTGTAAAAGTTATTGAAAAATGCACTATTTTTATTCCATCATCGAGATATGACTTAAGCAAATTGGAGAATTAACTAAACTCCCATTAAGGATTCATTATGAAATCGGCCCTTAATGTACTAAGTTGCGATTATGAATACGACAGTCTATCTTTATACCTTTCTCAATCGCTCATAGTTTCTGAGGTAGGGGAGTGATGAATCTTATTTTGGACAGCTTGTAGGTACATATTATTTTGAAATCTTGGGCGAATATTGTGTGATGGAAACAAAAGTAGATGTGTTATAGTCGGTAGGTGCAATTGTGGCGAACTATTTACTTATTTGCTTTTACATTAGCTCTTGTTGATGAGTCTATGTCACATTTACGAGTGTACGGTGTATAGTATAGCACAAAACATAGAAGATACATTAGAAATCGTTCTGTTTTGCATAAAGGTTATATATATATATATATATATATATATATATATATATATATATATATATATATATATATATATATATATATATATATATATATAGCTATGGCGCTATACTGTGTGTACAGATCTCTTTGTTAAATCAATAAACGAATAGTTCCAAGCAGAAACAAACCATTCCTATATACTATATAGATTGTAGGTACCTACAGTATGAATAGCGCACCTGAAACAATACACACCTTATACTGCACCAACCACATAGCATAGCAGAATTCGATCACTTTTCTCCTTCACATTGTCTAGCTAAAACAGAAGAGAAGATCGTTGATGATGATAATACCTACAGAGGGAGATGGAAAGTTTTTCCCTTTTGTTCGATAGAAAAAACAAAAAATAAAAAGTACTAATGTTGAATAGATTCAGCACAGCAGGGATTATACATACATACATATATATACATATAGGTATATGGAACTGGTGAATTCTCCCCGAAAAAAAACAACAAAACCTTCCCGGAGGATATTCCCGGTGTGTTGTGTTTATCAACGCGCTCTCCTTTTTTTTTCTTTGTTTTCAGCAGATATTTTTTTGTCAGAATAGAAAATAATGGCACAGATGAAAATATAAAATTTCCTTGCAGGATGGTGGGGGGTGGCTACAAGGACGAGTCCGCTGGGTGATTCATTCATTAAGGTATGGGTTCTCATGAGCACCAGTTTGTCGCGAAACAGAAATTTGCTCGTCTTTGATAGATACGAAACATTTGGAGCCACATTTGACGCCCTCGTAACTCAAAAACTATACACACATAAACATGTCAAATTTGGCTCATATATTGAGACTTGCGAGATACATATGTGCTTCAAATTTCATAAACACACCTTAAACCTTTTAAGAGAAGAGAATCGATTATTGAATATCAATCAAAAATATATTTTGGAAGCACTACACCTTTTTCAATTGTATTTTAGAAGTCGTCAACTGTAATTCAGAACTTTTCAGATGAATTTCAGATGGGTCAATTGAAATTCAGAATTCGTCAAATGTATTTCATATTGGTGAATTGTTATTCAGAACTCGTCAAATTTACTTCAGAACATATCAAATGTAAAACAGAAAGCATCAGATGTATTTCTTATCATTGTAGGTCTGCAAACTTCACAATTGTCTTTGAAGTTCATTTTGGCAAATTGGTAAGTGTATAGCTGCTTTTCACAATCAAAAACAATGCACAAATATTATTGACAAAAATAATCAACACGATTACCTGTGATCTGATACATCTGTTCGAAATTACCCGTCTAATGCTTTCTGATTTATATTTGATACTCGTATGTTATGAAATACATTTGATACGTTCTAATTTACATTTGATAAGATCTGAATTAAATTTGACGAGTTCTGAATTACAATGCACTAATATGAAAAACATTTAACGATGTCTGAAAAACAATTGACTAATATGAAATGCATTTGACGCTTTCTGAAATTTAAATGATTATTCTGAATTACATTTGATATATTCTGAAGTTAAATTGATGCTTTCTGAATTACAGTTGGAAAAGGTATAGTAAGTGATTGTTGTATTCTACGGGAACAGTATACTATTGCTGAAGCATCTGCATGTTCCTGACGTAAATCGCTTGCAGTAAATAAAACTAAATTAAATAATGGATAAGTTTATATCGATCCAAACTTATCTACGATAGGTTAGATAATCATCTAAGGAAATTAAACTTCTCTAAAGGGCGTTTTAAAATTCATATTAAGAGTTGGATCATTTTCATATTTGTAGTTATATTTATAGTTCTGTTGTATTTTCATTTTATTATTGTTTTATTTATATTGTATTAGTATGTATATTTAGATGATGTAAAGATTGTAGATTTTAAATCATTATTGAGTTCAGGTCAACACACAGATGTTATTTGCATCTCAATAGGGTTTTGTAGGGCTCATAGTAAGCCAGACAACCTATTAGCATACTATTTTTTCAATAAAGACTTGTATGTTAGCCTGAAAAAAATATTATTATTATTACTTCTGTTAAAAAAATCCAAATGAGATACCCAATTATTTTTTAAATTATCTACTATGAAAACAGATTAAATACTATACAAAATAACGCAAGTTGCATCCTTGATTTAATTTTAGGTATTAGAGAACCATTAAGAGAATTGGAAGGTATTTCCAGCAATTTCACTGTTTTTGACTAGGAATTTCTTCCCCAAAGTTGACAACGATGATTATTTCCCAAGTTACAGCCGAAGAATCCGCTTAATGGTCCACACGGTATATACCTGTACCTATATACCTATGTATATATCAAAAGTCATTATGTGAATCATTTTCGCGATAAATTGCTTGCATCCACAACAATCCAAAATCAACAAACATGGCAATCAAAAACTTTTGCGTAGATAATGCTGAAAATGATCTACCAACCATTTTACAACAATCCGCAACATACAATATATCCGAATACATGGTGTTTCTTGATAACTTGCTAAAATTTATGGAGATTTTTTTGCTTAAAGGTTTTAACTTTTTATCTACAGGATGCAACAGTTCTGATCGACGCACCAAACAGAGGAGGTACACAATTCTCTTTAAGTTTTTTTTTTATGGAACAACTATATATATAGTTGTGAAAATGAAGGCAAACTATCTCATTTTTTGACCGACTTCAAAAAAAGGAGAAGGTATACAATTCGGTTGTAAGATTGCTTTTTTTATATAACCATAAAGCTTTAGTGAATTTATATTTTTGCTCTAAAGCAAGTATTTGTAAAAAATAATGTTCTAGTAAATTTTAAACATGAAACTATACATTTAGACACTTAAAATCCCACCACTTGGTTTATGCTTTCGTTATCGAATATTCCAGAATATGTTCAATATCGCAAATGTTATATTGGGAGTTTTAGCAAAATTGAAATTGACAGTTTTCAAACGTCAAACACACACAATGCACAAGTCAATCATCAATCAATTCGTTCAACCTCGCGACTTAATGTTTAGTATTCTCACACAGTTTTTGCTAATATTGAAAGATGTCACCGTTTAATTGAATGCAAGGATGATAGAGATAATTTAAAATCGAAAATTCCATCTAAAAGTCGTAAGTCCTAAGACTACCAATTTTGCCATTCTTATTCACAAAATAGACACACAAAAGAATAACCTACTGAAATATTAGCATTTACATTAAAGAAACACCCTGTACACAGGTGAGCAAACTAGCGTGTACACTCAACAAAAGCATAATAGTAGTTACAGTATAGTTGTCATCTTGTTACGTTGATTTTCCATGTCATTCGTTTGTCGCAATTATCATCATAATATATATATATATATATATATATATATATATATATATATATATATATATATATATATATATATATATAATAAGTAGCCTGTGAGCAGTGGCTAATTTATTTTGACGAACAATAGTATCAGTTATGCATTCATATTATCCCTAATACTACTTACTGAATTACAAACGGACAGCGTAATTTTTGTTTGTTGTACTTAATAATAAATAAATAAGCTAGGTAGGTATATAGATAATGGCTGAGGCGGGACCAGCAATCTCACAGTCTAGGCTATGACACGCATATTGAAAGAAAAAATAAACTATTGTAGTTTATGATTTATATTGCTAATCGATTTCTAATGACGTAACAGCTGTGAATATATTCTTTCTCATGTTAAATGTAGATACTAAAAAAAAAACAAATTTTAGAACTATGTTATAAAATATCATCACGAAAATCATGGATAAAAATTACTATAGCACAAAAGTCTATTGAAAATTGAACATTATGTTGAAGTTCTTTTTCCAGAAATAAGGATGGTTTAAATTTATATGGTCAACAATTTGTTTTTTTTTCTGGCCGAAAAATCTTGTCTGTACACTCACATGACTATGCTTCTGATTGCTATAATTATACCTATAAGAAATTCCATCTGAGTTAATACGGTTGACATATTCGTATCTTTTATTGACCGATGAACCCCGAATGGAGGAGGTTTGTATATCTTCGATTGTCGGCTTTTTTTCTGGTTCGTGCGCGCATTTTATGTAGTAAACGTACTACGATTTTGATGATTTTTGATTCATTTGAAAGAGGAGACTTGAGAAATGGTCCCATATTCGTAGAAACGCAAATCTCTTTCTCTCGGAAGACCGCCCCCAAAAGGCGTGGAGGGACCAAATTTTCTCGAAAATTGAAAATCTAAGGTGGTATAATTAAAGATAGGAAAATATTCGGAAACGTTTATATTGAACATTTCTTCAAAAGAGTTACGGTGTTCGAGATAGAGGCATGTTAAATTCTCACATATGTGTATTTTTGTTATGTGGAGAGGGCAAAGAGGGAAACCTCCTCCGTTTGGTCAAAAAACACTCCATCTTATATCTCATGAGACCTTTCAGGTTTATATTGATATTTGCCCTCATCTAATGATACGGAAGCCGAAAAATATTCAGCGTATGTTACAAATTCGCCATGTTCATCTCACTTGATAACAGCGTACGGGGAACAAGTGGAATTTTTGAAAAAAAAATCCCGATGGCCTGCAGTCAGCGGAAAGGTAAATTTCTCAAAATTCATTGAATAGAAATTTTAACAACTTTTTCATTCGTATACCTACAAGGTTATTACAAAAAATTACCGTATGTGTCATAGCCTTGCGGTTAGAGGTTTTTGTTTTGGCTGTTGAATATAAAGCAGACAGGGTTCGCGTTCCACTTCAAGGCAGAATTTTTTTTTTCGCCTATTTCATCTCAATAAATATACTATATATTTTTTTAATCAGGGTCTATATTAAGATCTCCAGAAAATGTACAATTACATCAAATTTATATTGAGTGTTCATGTTTTATCAATATTTCTTATTTTTTCTTTATTAATTTTTATTTTTTATCTGTGCTATTTATGGAAAATTGCTTCTAACAAAAGTTGTAGGTACTAATTATGTCTATAACCTAAAATTATTTTTGATGATATTTACGCTACGGCTCTTTTTTGATAATTTTCTTAAATATTTGAATGGTCGCCATTTTGGAGCTACTTACCCGATATTTCCCAATATCTGAAAATTGCGACAGTGAACAGCGCGACATAACCAAAGAGAAATATATAAGACGATCTGCCAGAGAGTACCTATAGGTATACCAGAAAACAGAGACGTATATATACGTTCCATGCTCCTGCGTAATTCCAGTGGCGGATCCCATTGTCCGACATTGTCGTTGAAGAAATAGTTTGATCTTGCTTGAATGAGATAATATAATCAATCAATATTGGATCACACTTGGAGCTTAACAGGCGGCGAGATGTCTGCGTTCTAAGTACGAATTCGAAATTTCAAGTCTCTAGTTCATCGATACAAGAACCGAAAGCAATAAAAACTAGGTAGGATGCATTTATCCAAATCACGTCATTCTGAATATTTGCAAAAATTATTTAAACACAAAACATCCACTAACTATGAAGCTGAACCTTCATAGAACAACAAAAACAAATCTTTGCAACACTTAAACTAATTAGAAAGGTACGGATGATCATCAATCTAGTTCGATCTTTATGCATCTGAGATTGCAAATTCATTTGAAAGAGATGATAAAACATTATAAGATATAATATCGCATTGTATGATCATTAGAGTCGTGTAAAATGTAAGTGGGTATATTATGAATTGTTTATTATTGCAAAACTGAAACAATGGGCATCTCATCAGGCTATACATACCTTCAGTATCTCTATCTTTGTCTCAGCTGTTTATTATATCTTTCATCCTCTCGCACAGCTCTCATACCACCCATGATACACGAATCACAATATTATTCCATCCATTTACAATTCAAAGCATGTTTTTGCATAGTAGATATAGAATAGACAGAAACAGAATGACAGACAGAGACAAAGAGAGAGAGAGAGAGAGAGAGAGAGAGAGAGAGAGAGAGAGAGAGAGAGAGAGAGAGAGAGAGAGAGAGAGAGAGTGAAAATTTAATGTTTATAATGAAAACAATTGAATTGGATGGTTGATTCGAGTGAGAAGAAGAAGAGGCTCATTTTCTCTTGCTCTTGAGCTTGATTTGCTGCTGCTACTGAGCGGCCACAAAGGCAAACATACCTTCGGACAGACAGACAGACACGATACGATACGAAAACAACGTCGCACAATCATTGCTGCTTGTAGAATAGTGCCACTTGTTGGTCAAGTAGGCAGTTAGGTTATGCTTTGATTGTGGATGTCATAGTTTGTGCTAACTAAGAATTCATTGGTCCATCATCTGTTTGCTGGTTTCTTGGGAAAAATACTAGTTCAGCGGCTTTTGTTATAAAAGCACTAGAAAATCTAATTTTTTCAGAACTAGGTGTATTTTAGCATAATTTTTTGTAAAATTAAGGCGTAAGGTGTTATTTTTTGATGATTTGTTAACAGAAAAATGGAAAAGTGTTGTTCTTAGGTCTTACGACTTTTAGCTGGAATTTTCGATTTGGACATATCTTTTCATTCCCAAATTATATATACCTAATCATTCTTGCATTCTGTTAGAGATTTTTGCTGACATTTAGGTTTTGGGTTTCCTAGATCACGAAAATCATTGTATCTCAAGTCCGTCGGTCTGTCTGTCTGTAGTCTGTTGGCGGTGTAGCTCAATAACGGCTTGACCTAGGACAACGAATTTTGGTATGCATATTGAAGGACTACCGGCGACGCAATGTGAGGGTTTTCGTTAATCATATATAAAGGGTGTCCAAAATATTAAGTGTCAACGGTAGAAGCGACGAGGTTGTTTCCATCTCGAAACGCGGGGTGGTTTGTCGAGGGAAGTCATAGGATTTTATCAATTTTTTTATTACAAAATCATTAAAAATAGTGCCTTCCACCTCGATTTTATAATAAGTTATTGTAAAATACCATTTTTTTTCTTACAAAGGACAAAATTTCTAATTCCAACATAGAGAACCTAAACTAGCCCACGAGTCCGACTCGCACGTAAGCCTCCTTTATTTTTGAACGACTGTTAGGAAAAAATGGGAAAATATTCATTTGTTTTATTATAGAAAACTGTTTTAATTTCGTTAATTCTTTCAATCAGGAAACATCATTGGTCTAGGTAGGTAAATAACAAGTAGAAATGTTATGATTCTTCAAATCTTCAGATTTTAAAATTATGGCGGAAGCACCCTACGATCTTTTATGAATTACCTACTATCGTACATCGTGCGCGTGGAAAACTGCAATCAATTCCATGCGGTAGTTTTTGCGTGATGCATGTACAAACATACAAAAAGACAAACATACGTGGTACATACAGACAGACATAATTTCTAAAAACTGTTGTTTTGGCTTCCTGATACTGATCTAGTAATATTATCCATTTATTGAGACATAGAATCATACGGACTCATATCTCTCTCTAGTTGTTTTTCGATTCCGAACGTCGTGACTTATTCATGGTTCTGTGTAACTCTTCGCCATGCTTCTCTATCTTCCATGACCCCTACCACTGACATAATTGTGAGATCGCTGACTTGGTCTATTAGTCTGAATGGGGATCTACCTCTTTTCCTTTTTCCATCCACTTTTCCTTGGATTCCGTCTTTTCGTATCACGTGACCGAAATATTTTAGCAAGCGTCTCTGTATTGTTCGGAGCAGCCTTTCATGCATCCTGAATTTTCAGTTCTCTAAGTATAGACATATATGTTCTGCGAGCCGTCCATGGTATCCTTAGCATCCTTTCGAATGCCTCTATTCTTCTGCTGCATGCTGCGTTTAGTGTCCAGGATTCTGGTCACTTTACGGATGTTGTGGATTTTCTAGATTTACTAGAATAAAATGGTGTATTCCTTAGAAGAAAGGATGGAAATTCTAATATTTTTTCTTAAAGTATGACAACTGCGCAACCTTTTATTCAACGAACGCCATCCTGAAATAAATTTCTCCACTACTTATGTTTTGCAACTAGTTTCCAAATTTGAAGCTACTGGTTCAGTCAAAAATAAAGAGAGGGTGCATGAAAGAGACGAAGCGATGGAAGTGGCTATTTTAGGTCATGTAGCAATGGATCCGACCCTCAGTGATAGGAAATTGTCTGACGTATTTGGTGTATCACTCACAACAATAAGGAGAATCATTAAACAACATAAATTCCATCCTATCAAGATACGATTGGTTCAGGAACTGCATGATGATGATATTGATCGCCGGCTCCAGTTCTGTGAAGTGATCAGTGAAAATATTAACAATAATCAATATTACATGTTCGTTATCTTTTTTTCGGATGAGTGTTCATTTTACGTTAACGGAACTGTAAAAAGGCATAACTGTCGGTATTGGTCA
The DNA here is from genome assembly GCA_958507055.1 of Crioceris asparagi. Taxonomy (NCBI): domain Eukaryota; kingdom Metazoa; phylum Arthropoda; class Insecta; order Coleoptera; family Chrysomelidae; genus Crioceris; species Crioceris asparagi. The sequence goes on from OY293826.1 coordinate 130,024,102, forward strand.
GATTGAAAATCCTAGACTATTTCATGAAGTGCCATAGTCAACATGTACAAAAAGTAAATGTTTGGGCGGGTATTTATGGAAACAACATAATCGACCCCTTTTTTATACCAGGTAACCTCAGAGGCGACATTTATCAGGATTTATTAGACAACACTATTTATCCCTCGTGTAAGAATTGGAAAATGAAGAAGACCATCATACAATCATTTTTCAGTAAGAAAGCGCACCAACTCATTTTGTGTCAATTTTTGGACGAAACTTTTTGTCAAAATTAAATTGGAACAAGGGGACATTTTGAGTGGCCACCCAGGTCCCCTGATCTGTCTCCTCTTGAAATCCAAGATTTATGCTAACCTGCCTTTATGCTAACATGTTGTTATCGATGAAAATTTTCAAGCCAAACTTCAGGATTGGATAGTACCTAGTCGATGAGATCTTTGAAATAAGGTATAGCAATAACCTCATACCTATTTGAATATGAGGAGGTTGTTACGAGACTGAAAAAATGAGCGAAGTTGTTTCTTCTTGAAACATCAATCGTCAAGCGTCTGAGCTTGTTGCCCGATTTTGATTTTAAAGTCAATACATCGGGGTGTAAAGTCTTCATTGGCCCACAGTGTATATTATAATCCCTTTGCAATCAAAGACAACCCGAGTGTGCTCAGTTTTCTTTAGGTATACCATAAAGAGATTTATTTCATGACAAGTACCTAAACCTAACAGTGAGTTTACAACCCCATCTAATTTAACGCTTTTCGTGGCGCTATAATCATGTCGTTGATGATTAGTATCTTTGTCAAACATTAAAGTCCACCTCTATCTCTTCTCTTCGAAATATCACACTATATACCTATGTTGTAGTTAGTTTCTGTTGTTTACAGTGTTGTTTGATAATACTTCTGGAAGGTGTTACATTTCCATGTTCTTGGAAATAATATAGGTAGTATCTCTTTCTGCCTTGTGTCGGTAGGTATTTTAAAAGATAAGAAGCTCTTGGATATGCTTACATTTATTTATTCGTTTGACTTTATATTATATAAATATATTTGTCTAATGTCGAGTGAATATGTATATTTATATATAACATAATATAACTGGGCTATATTTCTTAGTGCATCTTCTATTTGTAGAGTTTAAAACAGTAGCCCTTTTGTCTTAGAGATGCGTTCATAATCTTTGTTCAAACTACATATTTACAATTCCCGTCACTATATGCAGAAGAATATTTTTTTAAGATTTATATTTCCATCTTCTTCAAATGCACTGAGTAAAAACAATCCATTTGTAGAGAGGAATGGTAAAATAATTAATGAATAATGTTGCCATGAGAAAATGCTGGAAATTGTATTCAGGTTTCCAAGATGGCCGCTAGCGGGCGTAGTCGCGATCTTGAAACGTTTCTCGAAATATTACCAAATTAATCCCATTTTTTGTAAAAAATATTTATTTCACATTTTTGATATACATTCAGACTGCTGTAACTCGAAAACCGTAATTCAATTTTGCTACATATGATCCTTTCCTTAATTTGGCCGTGTCATATTTTCAATTTTCTAAAAAAACTGCTCTTCCACGTAGCGGAAATACGCATATCACATATTTTAGACTTTACCATTGCGAAACTCGGAAACCGTAACTCTTTTGGAAAAATGTTTAATTTAAACGTTTCCGGATATGGTCCCCTTTCTAATTTTCAAATCTCGAATTTTCGATTTTACGAAAAAATTTGCCCCTTCCACATAGCTGAAACACATATTTCAGACTGTGGCGCGGAAACGTATGATTATTTTTAAAAATGTCCGATTTAAACATTTCCGGATATGGAATTCTCATTAATTCTGCCGTCTTGGATTTTCAGGGCCAAATTCATAGTCGTCACTCTTTCTCCACTCACCCTCAAATTCCACTCAAATCAACCCTACGCTCAAATTTGGGATTCAAGAACGAAACTACACTTAAAAGGCCCCTCAAATGGTTCTCAATATTGAGTATAAATTAAGTTGTCGAATTTTGGCACTCAATTCAATTTAACGTCACTTTTTGAGCTTGTCATAATTTCGTAAAATATTCTGGTTTTGTTCATTGCCTTTTAATATTAATTTATATATTTAAAATAAATAAATGTGTATAGTATATTCAGTCATTGAAAATAAATAATTTCAAGGAATCTATAGATTTCATTGATTATGTGGAAGATAATATTTAATTAGCTATTCCAAGGTAAGACAGTATTTGTGACTTATATTTTGAAATCATCAATGAGAATTTTAGACAATTTTGAGAGATCACAACAATCCTCTTGAGAAATTTAGTAATATTGAACAGAATGGCAGGGTAATTATAAATTCTAGTTCATGGTTATTTACACAAACCAAAGAACAGAGAGATACTTCAATGCTCTGTGCTGGATGCACTCATTAAAAACAGGGTTGCCACATGATCCAACCCTTAAATTGAGTTATGATTGAGGAACAACGATTTTCATATCTCTAAATCCCAATTTGAGGCTAGGTCATCACTCACACTCAAATTGTCCTCAAATTGAGTGTAGAAGATATTGAGTTTGAGTGACGTCTATGAATTCCACCCTGTATGTTCGAATAAATTGCCCCCTCCAACCCCTTTGGTGGCGGTTTTTTGAGGGAAGGAGATTTCGGATTTGATTTTTCTCAATATGGGACCATTTCTCATAACTCTCAAACTTTCAAATGAAAAATCGTCTAAATCGGAGTACGTTTACTATGCAAAACGCGCGAACAGCTATTAAAAAAAAAAACAAACATCGGTCGATCCAAAAAAGCGCAATCAAGAACATAAGAATTGACTTGTTCTAGTATATATGTGTAAAATATACAGGGCGTATTTACTTCTAAACATTAACGGGGTATAAATACCTATATTAAATAAACTTCATAATAATAATAATAACAACATTCTATATCATTATATATATATATATATATATATATATATATATATATATATATATATATATATATATATATATATATATATATATATATACTGAACGATACAGAAATGTTCACTAACATTCTGGGAAATAAATAACATATAAAATCCAACAACGACAGTCACCTCTGATGGTTTATTCTGGTGCTGATCATTTCACCAATTTGGCAAATGGCATTGAATATGAATGTGTAGAATATATATATATATATATATATATATATATATATATATATATATATATATATATATATATATATATATATATATATATATATATAGAGCGTGCTCGTTTTTCATTTTAACAGAATTTTAATTGCACACAACGTACTCGCGCGTAGATAGATACAACAACCCAAAAACGCCGAGTGTAATGGTGACAAATAAAAACCAGCACTATTTCACCCACGAACCGCAAAAAACATACGATCAGTGACATGAAAAAAAAAAGGGACCCCATATCGACGATACAAAGAATTTAACAGCTCTCCAACATTTATATATTTATAGATATATCGATAGAAGATATATAAAGTCTATCTAAGTGATCGACTACAGACTTTTTGATGAAATATTTGACATTGACAATGTAAGGGTTGTCCCAAAATTTACATAAGATTTAATTTAAATAAGAAACACACTTTTTTCTTCGAAGTTGAGTTGTATTTTTTTTTGTATTGAAATATAAAGTTCATCAGATAGGGTTCTACGACTTCTACGAAATTTCCCATGACTATTCTGTATAAATTTAGCTCAATTTCGTTGATGCATGTGACATGTGGAACCATTTTGTTGATACCAGGTAGTTTCAACATCAATATCATCAAATTTAGATTAAAACAACTCAGCACATCATGCCCCAGTAAAACAGTCATTGCTTGCCCAGTCTCTCATTTTCAAAGAAGTTTGATCCGATTATGCATCCAGACCAAAATCGCCGCACCAAACAGTGACACGTTATGGATGCATTTGTTTTTCAACATGTTCACATGTGGGTTCTCTGAACCCCAAATGCGGCAATTCTGGCGATTCGCGAAGCCATCAAGATGAAAATGAGCTTCATTGCTCAGGATGATTTTGATCGAAAAATCAGCATCTACTTGTTGATTTTCAATAAGCCATTCAACGAACTATCTTTATGGTCATTGGGCTTCAGTTCTTGTGTTGATTGTATTCTGTAAATATGGAAACAGAGAGAAAGTATTCGTTATAGAGAGCTTTTTGAAATTTTTAATTCTTGTTCACGATGTTGAATTGATGTTCCTGGACATTCACCAACACTCTCATATATTATTGCTTCGATATTCGCAATGGAACGGCTTGTTTGTGGACGGCCAGTGTATTTAACATCACCAATTCAACCAGTTTCCTTGAACTTTTCAATTAACTCAGAAGATTGTCAATCGTGTCGATATACAACAGAAAAACGAACAAAACCCATCGTCTTCGAGCAGCTATGGATATAAAGCCGCTGAAAGGTTAAGAATATATGCCGTACAGCATAATATCATCGGCCGTCGTTGACGTCATCATCATCATCATCATCGTCGACGTCAGGTGTCATTTTGAGCCGCGTCAGACGGATCTGACAGGAGGCAGTAGCAGTGGTAGCAGCGGCGGCGGCGGCGGCGGCGTCACCGGCGGCGGCTCCTTCTTGAAATACACTATCTCACACTCGTGTTCACGTCAATCGGGTGCGTTTGAAAGATTTATTCAGGCTCTCGATCATTTTTCATGAGCTTCAGGAACGCGCTGCCATAGTAGCAATAGTAGAAGGTATTACAGTGGGTGGGCGATATTATGTCTGAATGGCTGATGCTGTAACTGACGTTTTCCCTCTCTCGGGCTGGAATTTTAGAGCGAGATACTGAGACGATCAAAGCTGCTCCTGTTTGGTGGTTTTGCTCTCTTTTTTTTTTTGCGGGAATAGCAGCCTCAGGTGATTGACAGAAGGGCCCTGGTATGTACCTAGAGGTATATGAATGTTGGATACACGTGGATATGCAGCTTGGAAGATAACAAATATGTTGTAGCATGATTGGAAATTTTAGAATAAGATATTTCATTTCTACTGAGAGATAGAATTTTCGGATTTAATTCTCAAAGAAGTATATATTGATACTGTTGACACTTTAAATGTCGACATTTTATATATTTATTGCATATATAAGGGTTTTATTTATTTCTTTGAATGACTTTGGAACAAGTTTTCCTTTTTCGCGATAATTTGTATTTATAGATTATCTCCGAGCTCCATACGAAATTTGCAAGTTATGCCAATACAGGTGATTTTCAGGTTAATATTTAAAATGGTGGCATTGGAGTTGAATTGAAAAGACGAAAAATGGATCAATCCAACAGACGGGAGTAAATCAGTGGCGTAACCATTTCGAGCTAAGATATGGCATTTAAGGAAGTTTATATAATTAGAGGAAAAAATATCGATTGATTAAATAAGCAAACATAATATGAAAGATTTATTATCAACAATAATGCAGAAACAAAAAATACATATTTATTTCTTGAGTTATGAAATATAAATTTATGCACCTGAATTATCTGAAATGTCACAATAACTTTGTGACGCCTATGAAATAAAGATTGCCTTGCCTTCGGACATACGTGCAGCGCCCTATCATTGTATGAAAGCAGATAAGCTTGACATACTGATGTCGTAGCTTAGATCGACAAACGAAGTAGAGAATTTCATGATAATGAGATGCGATGAGACGTATAGCGTATATGTACGTAGCTCCTCGTAAATGATTACACACAATAGCCATGATTCGTGAAACAAACTGTATATTCGTGTAGGTAAGTAAATGATTCTCATAAACATAAAGCAGGATACTAAATATCCGGCTGCTAATATTAAAATTCAATTTATTGTGACCACCATAAGATACGCAGCAGTAAGCGTTCATCAGGGGGCTACATCTCACTTTTGCACAACCTCAAGTCCAGAATAATTAGCGATAATATTCATAATAATTAACGTGTGCTTTTGCACTTGAAATTAAAATGAAGCAAAAATAAAAATCTGAAATCTACATAGAGCAAAATTGAATACAGATGAGCGTAGTGAAAGGAGTATAAATTTATTTTAATACTTTATTAATATGGTATCGCATGCCATGGCATAATAAGAAATGCTCTGAGTATCCTTTTAGAGCAGGAGATGATTGCAAATAAAAATCTGGTCGATCGAGTATAACATGATGAAATGTTTTGGAACTGTTAGATTTTACAGTGATCTCAAGCAAAATCATGGGGTGTTTGTGACATTTCTTTTTGAAATAGATTTCTTCAGGGTGTTCTTCACAAGTTTATTGGGTTCGGGGTAGAATAAAAATTTGAAAATTGAAAGTTATATAAAACCAATTGTGTTCTCTTCATCTGAAATATTCTCAGATTTCTGGTGCTTCCGGTTATACCGGATCTACTTTGTTATTTTAATAGAGCACCCTGTATATTTTCATATATTTGGATTCAACTATTTTCAAGCTTCATAAATAACTTTACTTTTTTAGAAAAATCAGAGAACACTAGATTTTTCGGATATCAATTTAGGATTCAAGCTATGTTTAAACTACATTGTGGGGTTACTTTACTTTGGTACGTTAACTTTTCAAAATTTTGATGAACGATAACTTGATTTTTTTAAATGGCACACCACATATCTTATTATTTAGTCCTCTTCGGTGTTCAATCTTACATCTTTTGTACATCACCTGTCCTATGTCTGAGATTAATTAATTACGAGATAATTAATGTTTTTTAAATGCATACATGTATCGTCGATATTTACGCAATATGTCATGGAAAATAAATAAGCTTTCTCAATGAATAATTGTCAAATTCGAACGACAAAGCAATTAAGCTATTAAGAGTTAAAATGGATAGCAATATTGAAAAAAAATCTCAATTTTTTTATAAATGTAAATTGTGATAAAATTCTCAGTAGAATCTGTAGAATGTTTAACGAAAGCTAACCACATTTACCTCCGATGACTAAAGGTAAATTTAGAAGGATTAAAACCAATTTTGTGCGTTATGGAAGAATTAATAATATTTTAAAAAGACAAAAAAGTGTAAGTGATGATGAAGATGGAGAATTGAATACCGTGGCCTCAATTCGAGCTGCCGACGTATAAAGTAGATCTGGGAGTCAGTAGATATATCTAAATGCCTAAATTTCGCAAAAAGATGTTTATACCTTTATGTTTAGAAAAATATCTAAAATGTATAACATGTTTTCATATAACTGATTCCAGTTATTCCAAAGTTGAAAAAATCGAAACGATGTTTTAGCGCAGAACCAGAATTACAAATTAATACACTATCTGGTATTGGCAATTATTTATTAAATAAATTCCATCCAAAAAAAATCCAAGTCCATCCATATAGGTAGCAGTAGTATCTATCATCATTTTAACATTTTTTAGTATATTTATTAAAGTGAAGTTGATGTATTCGTTTGAAACTTTTGCAAGGTATCTTCAGATAAATATTTTTCTCTCTATAGATAAAGGTGTTGAAAAATTGTTATTGCTATAAAGACTCACACATTCTTTAATTCACTTTCCTACAATACGTGAAATTATTTATCTGGATCTTTTTACTTTTTTTATATAAATATGCAATGACAGTTTGTTTATTTTGTTATAATTTGCGAAGTCAGACAAAACCAAAAAGTTACGATCTACCAGTTATACGACTGTAATATATAAATATACCACCTTTGTTTTGATATTTATTATTTAGTGAAGTTACAATTATATCAGAATTTACCACTGCTGTAACTCAAAAAAAAAATGATTTGTTTTGAAAACATTTAAACGTTGTCGAATATTATCGCTTTTTCTTTAATTTTGTCGTCTAAAATTTTCGATTTTCGAAAAAAATTGCCCCCTTTTAACCCCATTGGGAGCAGTTTTTAGAGGGATTGTTGAATGAAATCGTAGCACATTTACCTACTATTCAAAAAGCACCAACATCCATTAAATACAACCATTCGAATTGTATACATCCTCAGTTTAGATCGTTGGTCAAAAAAAAAATACAGAATACATTATAGACCTGTTGAATATTACAAATGATCATGGTGATCACTTTCACTTATATATGCAGGCATTCAATGCAAGTTTGTTGATAGGCGTCTAAATCATTTGGAATAATGAAATATTACATATTATATATTATGTATTATATAGGCACCGAATGTCTATTCTATATATAGGTAGATACATGTACAGGTATCTCTACCTGGGTACATATCATTTTTTAAATGGTTGTCATTTTGAGATCCTTGTCGGTTGAGAAATAATTAAATTATTCATACCATTCATATGGTTACGATTTAGTATCATTATATAAATTACATGTCCTTGTTGAAATTCTTATAATCGAACTCAACTTAACTAAGTACATATAATCCTGTTCCTATGTTATCATTTCTATTTAATAATGTTTTTGTTTTCTCATATCTGCAACAATTATTATCAATTCAAATGATACTTATACAGATCCAGACAAAATGAATCAGTTCCCAATACAATTACAGACATGTAAAATCCGTGGCTACTAGATTTATAGATAGAATTACTACCAATCAATATTTCTTGCATTTTAATTGACATTGATTATAAATAATTTCAACAAAAAAATTGTCTGAAGTTATTAGTTGGTGCGCTGAAAAATACAAAACAATATGATTTCTATTGGTGTTGATACTTTTGAAGTTGTGCAGTTGAAGTTAGATTGAAAATTTTTGGCACCAACTTCACGAGTACCAGTACCAACAGAATTAATATTATTTTGTATTTTTCATTTCACCGACTAATAAAGTCGGTCCAAGTTTTTGTAAAAAAATGTTTACCTCACACTTTTGATACCAAAGAATATAGTACTTAAGCATAAGGAAGTTAAGGAGTTAAATGTTCATTTCGCTCTCATTTGGTTTGGGTTGGATGATTTTTTTTGAAATTTGTTGTAAAATGTTCTTTGAGGTTGGCAGCAGATGACCAGCGGGTTTTTATTGTTCCGACCCCTCCCCTCCCTTAGATATTAAGGGTTGAAAATTTTTACCATTATTTTTTTTAGAGAACCAAAAGTGATATCGAAAAAAAATCAAAAACCAGAAGATAGCCCCAATGATGGGACCTAATATAAAAAACCATCCCATAGGAACCGCTACGTTCTGGATCATATGAGTGGGGTTAAATTTCCGGTGCGAAAAAAGTGCGCAATTGGGGGATGAGTGTACATTTTAAAAGATATTCAAAAATTTCCAAATCCATTGCAAAGCTGATAAAATTCTACAGCGATGTAAGAAAGTTTTATTCCAAATATCGCGTTAATAAGGACACTACAGGCGTTTAAAGTTAGGGGACGGAATTTCTGAAGTTTCGATCAAGTCAAAAACGTCCGACTCTGAATTTTTATATCTCTTCTATGGTATGTTCTAGAGGGTTAATTTTTGTTTTAAAACATTTTTTGGACCTTTTCAAGAATATCATTCACTCATACTAAGGCTCTATCTCTAATATTTCGGGTAGCTCATCACTGGTCGAAAAAAAGCTTGCATTTTACAATTTATTCTTTCTTTCTTAAATTCTACCGTCTCGAATCTTCCATTTTCGGGGAAAATTCCCCTTTGCGGAAAGTTTTTGAGAAGGAAAGGCATGTCTAATATTGATTCTTTTTTCAACAATTTTCAATACTCCCCTCTCAAATGAAAAAAAAAACATCAAAATCGGAGCTCGTTTTCCTACTCTGCAAAAAGCGCGAACATCCATAAAAAAATGCAGACAAACAGTCCAATCGAATACCTCCTTCGTTTGGGTTCGTCCGTAAAAAAATTACCAAACAAGTTAATATGTTAACTTTTACAAATGGAAATCTCTTGCATACCTATAACCCATCTCGGTATCCCAGTCTCTTCCTGCATTTCCCTTCATTGCGCCCTCGCTTCTCCATTGTTACAAATTATTATATTCATACTTTATGGTAGTGTGTATATATGAATGCTTCCCGAATAAGAGTGACAGACAGACAGACAGACAGACAGGCAGACGGGCTGATGCTCGGGCTCTTCCCATTCACCAACAGCAGCGCGCATCCACACATCCCTTTTGTCTGTCCGTTCATGCAAGGAGAAAAAGGCTCTCTCGTATAATATGTGGAATCGAATAAAAACCGCAACCGTGACAACTATTCGCCAGTGTTCTCTGGTGTGCGGACCTTTTGGCTTTTTTTTCAGATATACTTTTTTTTTTGTTCTCTTTCAACTCCCTCAACTCGAGGGGGAGGTTGAAGGGGGTGATGAGGGGAACAAAACTGGGAATGAAAAAGATATTGGATCCGTATATAGATGTAGAAGGCCTTGGCCAGAACTGAACAATTGGATGATGGTTGTTTTTTGACGTGACAACATCCTACTCAAAGGGTAGAGCACGTCCATGAAGTCAAGCTAAAAGTGACCAGTCTATCATCTCTTTTTTTTTGGAAGCTATAACTGATACATTGAATATCATTATATTATTATACATGGAAACAACAAAGAAACTTTCAAGTAATAATAATTTTCTGTGTTGATGCCCACAAAATGGTTTCGACTGATAAAAGAAAAGTGTGAAATAGGGATTGGAAGGAACGGAGATATTGAATGGCCAGCCAATAGTCCCGATTTGACGCCTCTCGATGCTTTCTTATGTTGCTACTTGAAAGCTGAAGTATATATTAAGAAAGGAGTAGGAAGACTTGATCAAGAGAAATCCAGTTTTATTGTTAACTCTATTAATAAATTGGATGTTGGAAAATGCATTAAAAATAACGGTGGTTATATAGAGCATTTATAATTTTAGGGATAACATACTTATATTATGTTACCAGATTATAACCCTTTTTTGACAACAGTTTATTTGTTTGTTTGCGTGTTTTTATAGAGTTCTGGATAATGCGGTATAGTAGAATTTTAGAATGGAAAAAAAATTATTGTCTTTAATACTGAATATATCAAAAAACTACTGAAACAAATATGGGTAAAATATATGCATTCGAATAGAGAATTTTAAGCGTTATCATCCAGGAACTTAATATACAGGATGTATGTGTCCCATTAACCTGTTGGCACAGACCCAGCCGATGGTAGAATTCTTCCCATACTCTTCTCAAAACTTCTGACGTCGATATTATTTCTGTGGCGCCATTTGTATTGATTGGTCAACTTATCATTCGAATATTTTGGTTTCCAATACGAATTTATTTCAATAGTGAAGAGAAATGCATCAGATTTCCAAATTTGGGTATTTCAAGTGATTTCAAGACATATCTACTGCCTAAAATGTCGCCGCCGTCACGTTGTATCTACGGTAGTGGGTACGTTTTGAATTTGACTTAAATATTCGATTTCAACCAACCGAACTACACATTTTGCTTCGGGCTTCGTCAGTGCCCCAAAAAAAGCGCGTTGCATTTAACTTACATCAGTGTATCTTAAAAAAATATAATCCATATAATACTCAAGAGTGGCAACCACCAACAGTTTCTGTCTTCCTATGTATATATTATATATTATGTAGGTATCTACAGTGGCTATCCTTTTGTCATCAACAATCATCAACAAAAGAAATAAATTGTGTCGGACGCCGATATGTGAGGGGGGTTTGCAAATATTACATACAACTACACAACAACGAACGTACGATGCGTAACGAATCTGTGAACATTGGAGAGGGGAACGCTATAATAATAATAATACAACATTGTACAACAGTCGTGTTTTTCATGGCGAATGATGAATTGGAGGAGAGTTGCTTCTTGCATTTTCTGCCTCGAATGTGTAACGAAAAGTTGGTAGTAGAAGATAGGTAGGTATGTTAATTTTTTTGGTCATTTATTTGGCAATGACAAAATATTGGTTTTTCGATTATTCCACATCGTATTATAACTACTATTATAGTCTAACCCAGCTTGTAATATTCGTGCATATCGTATTGATAGGTACCTATGACATTCGAAGTTATTATTTAGATAATCTCGACAATTTTTGGTACATACCAACCTAAGAGTTCAGAGGACATATAGTTCTTCTATTCGGTATGATGACAGAATTTAGCGGACGTTAATTTATATTTCATTTATAAACTTAAAATATTAAAGTTTTCATGTAGTGTCTTTTGATAATCGCGGAAATAACAACGGAAGAACAGTGAAAACATAAATTGACTCATATATTTTTAAATAGAACACCCTGTATCTATATTATTAGTTACTATGAATGTCCTCTTTGTTTTGATTTCAAATATTTCAATATGATTTGTAGGCATTTGGTTGAGTGAAATATTTTAGTTTTAAATAAATTAAATACCTTTTTTAAACTAAAACAAATATTAACAATATTAACTTAATAATACTGATTTTCAAAGTATTACAATTTAAAAGAAAAACAACTACAACACAACACTAAATACAAAGCTAATTAATTGTTTTATATATAATATTATTTGATAATTTATAATTTATACAAGATGCAATAAAGTTTGGTTATTCTGTGTTCAATTACAATACTGCGTTATTCAGTTTTTATTAATTCTAAACTTTCGGGCATTATTACAATACTTTTTGTTTTTCAGGTATCCCCAATAGGAATATATCACAAGGGCTTAGATCCGAGCTATTCGCTGGCCATCGGACGGTTCCGTGTCTCTTTATCAAATTTATTATTAAAATAATTTTGCACTTGTAGAACATTATGGACCGGGGCGCCATTTTGATGCCATATTAGATTGATATAAGTAGGTACTATTTATCTGGGATATTTTCTAATAATTGTTCTATCCCGTCTCCAAAAAAAAAATATCGTTTACCAGTGAGGGATCGTTCTTATATAATTGGTCCTATTACCATATTATTTAACATACCACAGCACAGATTAAAATATTGTGGATTTTTTGTTCCTCCGCCACTGTGAAATGAATAATCCTGTACTTAAATAGTAGAAAATCTAAATGTCCTATGTATAGTAAGAAATTAATATTATATGTAGAGAATTGCCACAAAAAATATATAGGTATATTTCTTACAAAAAAATCTGGTGTGTCCACTCACACGACTTTCCTACCGCTCGCAGCCAAATTCCAGTGAATACAAAATCGTCCGATCAATACGAACAACAATGGTTATATTACATTTTTTTCGCAAGATGAAACGTTTACCAAGATTCTGACTCTGGAAAATAAGGAATTTTATTCAAGCATAACTTGTTTTTGTGCTTTTTCTCAGACATGGCGCTGTATGTGCGTGGTAAAGGGCTTTTAGAAGAATACTTTAGGCAAGTTTAATCAAAATCCTTAAAGCCGTTTTCGCGTTACAGTCTTGAGCAAATCACGTTTTTTGTCTATAGCTCAGCACCCAGTGTATACAAGATTCTCATTCAGTGCCACCGGCGAGTGATATTGGTACCAAACAAAATAAAAAACAAAATACACCGATCCGTTCCCGAGATAATGCTGTCACAAACAGACAGACAGACTGATCAATGACTCAAAATATGTTTATTAGACGTAGAAAACTCTGAAACGTCAACATTTATTAAAATCTTGATACCGAAAATTTCCCACGATTACAATACTATAGCAGCGTTGGAAAGTAAAAATAATACTGACTTTATTATTCGAAAAAAAAAATATAACTCTGGCTGCTCGTATCCTGCGGATATAGGTCAATTTCACGCTTTTTATTTCTAATTATTTTTTAGGTTTTGAACAAAAGTCTTAGGTACTACAGATCATATCTATAACAGAAAAATATACTGGATGGAATTTAGTTAATGGATAGTTTTTGAGACATTTAACTTTTTATACTTGAAATAATTCGTAAAATCCACAAAAAAGGAAACATACTTGAATTATTTGCCTTATGGAAGTTGGTCAAAAATATAATCAATCACCAATATACCAAAATATATGCCACTGAGATCTGTTTTGTTCATATTATTATCAATTAAGTTTAATTGATTCTAATTATGACTGTTAAAATATGTCTTGCTCATCGATTCTACAAAAATCTCTGACCCCTGTAACAAATATCTATTATAAATTGCCATAACTCGATTATATATTCCACACAGGTATTACTTCTACCATTTAGTTAGGTTATATGTATATGTACCTACGTTAATCTGGTGTGCCATTCAAAAAGGGCTATGATTCAAAGTGCTTCATACCTTCATTATGGGCCCTTTACCTCCTACTTCTCCTCATCCTCCTCCTTCTCCTGCAGCTATTTTCCTTGAGCCCAGTTAAGGCTCTATTGTTCAGTTTATATTCTCTCCTACACACACACATATATATATATATATATATATATATATATATATATATATATATAGAAGTAGGTATATAATACGTCGAATGAAAGGCTCACCCATGCACTAGGCAAAGGCAATTACCCGGCATTACACGCAAGCTGACCGCTAAGGATTATGGGTAGAATAGAGGGATTAAAAAGTCGAAACTTATAGGCAGTTAACGGGGGTATGAAGGGTGCTTTATTTTTGTACAATGAGCTTTTTGTTGTTGGTTTCTTCGATTTGAAATATGGTTATTAATTTTATCAGAATGAGAGTTTGTTTATTTTGTGATACCTAAATACAATTGGCAAGATGAAGTTGACTTCTTCAAAATGCTCGAGAGTTGCATCACTCCACTGCAACTACTAGGTAAATAATGTAATTTATATAAAGTAGGTACCAGCTGTTTTACCCGTCACTTCATGGACTAACACTGTGGTAGATTGTGCTACGAAAACCAAAAGTCATTAAATGTCTTGGACTCCTTCTACATCAGAGCCCTTCTCGCACGTACAGCCAGTTTGAAGATCAATCCAGATACATCAACAAACATGCAACAAGAGAGTCTAGCGGAGAGATAAGTTCTCCTACAGATGTCTTAGGGATTTTCCTGTATGAAACCCTTCATCTCTAAGTCCCAGTGGCATTGAGAGACTCTCACAAAACAGTCCAGAAACAAAGTTCAGAGATACTTCTTTGGATATCTATAATATTAAAATGAATCGCTGAATGTGTTGCTAAGCGCAAATCTCGAGAGCAGCTGAACAGATTTCGCTAATTCTTATTTTGTTGTGTTCACTATTATCAGAGGAAGGTTCTTATGAACGAGAAAAATAAGAAAGTTGAGCGGAACATTAGAAAATTTAAGAACATTTATGAAAACTTAAAGACAATATTAATTTTACATACAGTACATACAGTTGTTTGACAACTGTCAGTTGTTTGAAATAACTGTCAGCAATTGACAGAACGCGCGCTGGAAATATCGCTTAACAAATAGATGGATCGGTTGATAAATAATAGTTTCATTTAAATTTATTATACAGTGAGTTTTTGAGAAGTGTTTATTCATCTCGGTAAGTTAAAATCAATCACACCTAATATTGAAAGAATGAAGCCCCTGAATTGTGTTGCGGGAGCGGTAAAGTCAAATTGACGCCATTGGTACTGCCACCAGAGCCTCTGCATTCATTGGTTTACGGAAATGGGACACATTCCATACTCATATACAGGAATACAATAATTGTTTTCAAATGAAGTCATTTGGCGCAACAAAAGTTATTCAAGACAATTTTAAGCTAATTTTCAAGGTAACTATATTGTAAAACAATAAAGTTTTACCACCACATGCCTGAATACGTTGGTAATTTTCAATTGAAATCATATTATCAATTAAAGTAGCTTACAGTAGGTTTGTAGCTAGGTGAATAACAGAAAGCAGCTAGTCAAAAGTTGATGGGGGAATGGCAGTGCTGACAAAGTATCTTGAAAGTCACATGGTGGTACAATTTTTGCAAATTTATTTCATGGGCGATTCAGCAAAACAAGTCGATCAGCCGTTACGCACACAATAAATCGGTGAACAGACCAAGTGTGGAGTAACTTCAAATGTTTTTCCATCAGACAACGAATTGGTTGTATTATTCAAGACTGCATTAAACCGCATGCCATGCCAAGTCTTTTGAAAAAAAATTCAATTTAAACATTTCCGGATATTGTCTTATTTTAAATTCTACCGTCCCGGATTTTCGATTTTCGCGAGAAATCGAACCCTCCAACCGGAGTGGTTTTTCGGAGGAAGGAGATTTTGGATTGTAGTTTTCATGAATAGGTATGGGACCATTTCTCAAATTTCTTCTTTCAAATAAATCAGAAATCATCAAAATCGGAGTATGTTTATTATATACCTCCAATGCTTACACAAACAAAAAACAGGCACAAAGACGGTCGCATTGTGTACCTCCTCCATTTGGGTTCGTCGATCAGAAACATGCAGACTAACAGTAGAATCGATTTGTGGTGGTCAAAAATTTGCAGATTCATAATCGTTTGAAATATAAAAATAAATTCAGACACTGTATCCGAATACCAAGATTCTTGGAAAATGCGACCCTCGATAGTACCTCCTAATAATAGTGATAAGTTAATTGCACAAATTAGGCCTTGTGGGATATAAAGTTAAAGAATTCAATAGTCAAGTTGTGTTTTACCCGACGTAGGTACCTCTACATAATAATATATTGATGATATATTTTCTTTGAGGTCCCTTTAAAACGTTTATTCTTGGAAAATTGTTCCCTGATCCCCCTTTTCTTCGAACGAGACTGTATATATAACATAAACTACCCCTCAAAAGTCAAGCAACGACCCCACAATTCCAAATCAATCGTTCAGCTTATCAAGTATTTAAAAGTTTGAAATATCAACACGTGCCGGCCCTGTTGGCGGTTATGCACGTCAATTTGACATAACAACACGCATCCTCGTTAAAGATTTAAAGTTAAAAACTAGTAGGCAGGTACTTAAATAGGAAATCGACAACAGGCGGCGCCTCTGAAACCCACGTATACGATAAAAGCGAAAACGATATTTCTATTATTCAACAATCGAGCTAGTAGCTCTACACGTATATATATATATATATATATATAGATAAATGCTGGAAAAAATACTGTTTAAGAGTATGTATTTGCGCATTGTGAAGGAGGTTATAACATGCCAGTAAAGCAAATATACAGTGCGGTTCATATGTATGGAATAAGTTCAATTTTAACATTATTATAAATTTGTTTGAAAGAACCTGAAACATGTCGATTGGAATAGAAATCATTATGACAATTTATAGTCTAAAAATATTACCCCCTTCTTGTACAACCTCTAAATTAGGAACGCCCCCTCAAAAAAAATTAAATAAGGAGAGGGGTTCTGTGACACTATGTTCGGGAGGGATTTTAATTTTTATTCAGCAATCAAGTCTTACAAATTTGGTAATAACTGAGAAAATTTATTTAAAAAATGTAAAATGTTGATACTTGATGTAGAATATGGGGAAAAATGTCACACAATGTTAAGGAAGTACTTTTCAATTTATTTTACGATTAAATGAAATGTTCAAAATATGACCACCATTCACTTCTTGACAGACGTCGGTGTATTAAAAAATATTTATGTATTTGATTTAACTATGGCTCATTTACCTGAAACTCGTTGAAGATCCCCCGATTTGATTCCTCTCGATTTCTTTGTTTTGGGGTTATTTAGAATCAAAGGTAGGTATATTTCAATAGGCCAGACAATATTGCAGATTTAAAAGTTACGATAACGGAAAAAAATAACTACATAACCCGAGGTCCTACAAAATATATTGTTCGAGAATTCCAAGATCGCCATTCTTATTGTCAAAGCTTTTTATTGGCCATCAAAATTGCTAAACATTCATTTAGGTATATTCATTGATTTCCACAAATATGTGTACTTGTTCTATCATATTGCTTTAACCCGGATACTCATTTGTAACTTACAGGTTTTAATCCTGAAAAGGCCATCTTTGTTGGCGCGAAACTACTTTTGGGTTTGACGAATAAAGTGTTATATATCCCAAACAGAATTTGAAAATTAAATAGATAATTAAAATATTTTTACTTATATAAAAGAAAACGTAAATCTACTTAGTAGTTGAGTTGGTAAAATTTAAAATCTAATATAAAGTTGTCAAATTATAATTAATCAGTCGAGTATCATTCTTACATTGATTAAAATTATTCTGAACGGGCAAGAAACCCGTGTCACTGAAAAGGGCCTTTATTGACCGACAAATCTCGAACGGAGGAGGTATACAATTCGACTGTGTGCTTTTTTTTGGTTTGTGCGCGCCTTTTATATAGTAATCGTTCCCCGATTTTGATGATTTTTGTTTCGTTTGAAAGGGGAGGCTTGAGAATTGGTCCCATATCCATAAAAATGGGAATCCGACATTTCCTGCCCTCCGAAAAGGAGGCGGAAATTTTCTCAAAAATTGAAAATCTGCGGTGGTATAATTAAAGATAGGACAATATCCGGAAACGTTTAAAATGAACATTTTTTTAAAAGAGTAACGGTTTTCGATATAGAGGCATTTTAAATTCTCAAATACCTATACCTATTTTCGCTATGTGGAGAGGGCGTCGAAAATTGAAAATCTGTTTGCAGTACATAAAAGACATAAATATTTGTAGCAACATTTATAATGAACATTTTATCGTTAGAGTTACGGTTTTCGAGTTAAATCGGTGTTAAAATGGTAACAACTAAAATGCTTAAGCGTATTTCCGCATCGATGTTTTGAGATCTCAATAATAACAATTACAAGCAATGAATATACGTGGGTGATAGGATAAGTAATATCTTCATTGGTATTAGTGAAGGTTCAACGATTTTCGTGGCTAATGTTACACTCAAAAGTGTGAAATACATATTTTTTTTACAAGAAATTGGACCTACGTTATCACTTAGTGCACTGAAAAGTATAAAATAATATTAATTCTATCGGTACTGGTACTTGTGAAGTTGATGCCAAAAGTTATCAATCTACCTGCAACTGCACAACTTCAAAAGTAACAGCCCCAATAGAATTAATATTATTTTATACTTTACAGTGCTGATAACTGATAACGTCGGTCCAATTTTTTGTGAAAAAATATTTATTTTGACTAGATACAGACCTAAGACCATTTCACCATTTTCGAAAATGGATTGAAGCAAATCAAATCTCCATAATATCTACTTTAAATTTCATCTCACTCATAACTGAATCTATAATATATAAGAGCTCTTTTAGCCCGAATGCCCTAATGGGCTTATCATCATCATCATCATCATCAACATAATATGATAATTTCATGTGGTATGGTCAATTTGACCAACGTTGGCCTGATGGAGGGACGAATGGACGGACCACATCTCTCTGGGGATTAGAGAAAACTCCATATACTTAATATCCACTAGATAGATACTACTACATCGGCTATAAGTCAATTTCTTAATCTTTCTCAACGGATTGCCACCCTGCTGTGTAGGTGGCTCATATACATTCTCGTCACGATCTGGGGGATGTGCGGTCTATGTTTGGGATCTGTGAGCTGGTGTACAGGGGCGTAGAGAAGGTTAATAATATAAATAATTTTTCCAAAGAAAACTGGACACACTTTATTAGTTTCTGCTCAGAAAAAATACAAAATAATATTAATTCTATTGGTACTGACAAATTTTTAAGTTATGCAGTTGTAGTAGGATTGAAACATTTTGGCACCGACGTCAAAAGTACCAGAATCAATCTAATTAATATTATTTTGTATTTTTAAATAGTTTTTATTATTTACTTGCGATAATTCCCATAATTTACTATTTTTTAAACTTCTTCGTCAATCAGCTACAGTATCGAATTCAATTTGAAATATGTTGTTCTCTATCAACAATAGATATTTGTCTGGGAAAGCAAGTGGAGGAGAAAAACTATCTGGAAGGTAATTTCCAATAATGCTGTCATTTTCAAAAGTAACTGGAGATAAATATAAATTTCCATTGAGATGGAACGCCACTGTTTGAAGAATTGTCTGTCAGTTTATGTTAATCCCCTTTTGTCACTGTCACAACTACAGATGTATCAAGCATAAATGAATATTTTCGACTTTGTGCGGCTTTTCAACACATTTAAATTTAATTCTTAACACTCAAACGGACAAACGTGCTCCTATATAATGTTTGTCTCTTTCTTCTCAAAGAAACCATATTTTTTATTAGAGAGAGTTCGATTTATGACGTTTCGCAAAAAAGCTTACAAAGTATCATTGAATACGTTCTTCTTCAGATTGATACTTGTGAATATTAGAAATGATTTATACACTATTTTGAATGACTTCAAAAAAGAAGAAGCTATACAATTTGCTAGTAGATTTGGTCAAATTTTTTATCCAATTTTTTTTTCCCTCTAAAAATCGTTCCCGAAGGGGGGTAAAGGGGGCAATTTTTTTGCGAAAATCCAAAATCTGAGACTGCAGAATTAAAGATGAGACCATTTCCGGTAACGTTTAAATTGAACATTTTATCGAAAGAGTTACAGTTTTCGAGTTACAGCAATTGTAAAGACTGAAATATGTGTATTTCCGCTGTGTAGAAAATTTAAAATATGAGATGGCCAAATTTGAAAAGAGCTTATCTGTAGCACATCAAATTTGGTGCACGCTCACTATGAAAACTGTAAACAGGGTAGAAAATAGAGTTTTCTAAAAGTGAAGTGAAAAAAAGTTATTTGCCATTATAGAAAATACATTAAATTAAATAATTTAATGAATCATTTGGCATCCAATTTAATTGTGGATACATAATTAATTTATTGTTCAAATCCAAATAAATTCTTCTACAATATAGATGTATGTATACCTATATATATATATATATATATATATATATATATATATATATATAGCCAATTAAGTCGATGAAATATGCAAGAACGGTTTCACATATTATACCCTATATTATGTGTGAATGACTCAACATTTAATTTTCATTTCTAAATATTCATTTTGTTCGAATTAATTCAATTTAGTTTAGTTACTAGTAGAGCAGCAGTAGTCTCTATATATATATATATATATATATATATATATATATATATATATATATATATATATATATATATATATATATACAGTGTTGTCCATGGGTATCGAATAAATTCAGTTTTATCGTTATTATATATTTGTTTGCAAAAAAACTGAAACAGGTCGATTATTACCCGCGGCAATATTATCTGGTCTATTGAAATATAGTTTTGATTTGAAATAACCCCTTGAAAAGTAATCTAGAGGAGTCAAATAGGGCGATCTAGGCGGCGATTCAATCGTTCTACGTCATCCAATCCACCAATTGGGAAAAGTTTCGTTCAAATAAACTCTTACAATACGTGTGTAATGCGGTGGAGCACCGTCTTGTTGATACCAAATTGCTCTTTATATAGCATTTGCCGGTTTAATATCAGGAAAAAGTCTTGTTGATGTAGGCAGTCAAAAAATCATCAAAAACCTAGATAAACCTCATCATTGATTGTGCCTTCGAAAAAATATGGGCCAATAATTTAATAATTTTGTTGTTATTGATACCAGCCCAAACTTTCACTTTTTTTTGGGATATTGTGTGAGAGTCTCACATATATAATGATGATTTTATCTGCTCCAATATCTACGGTTTTTTCTATCAACCGTTCCATTTAAAACATTTTTGGGGGTGTGCTCAAATTCAGAGTGGGTACAAAAAGAGAGTAGATATACATAATAACGCTGAAAATGAATTTATTCCATATCTACAGACCTCACTGTATATATATATATATATATATATATATATATATATATATATATATATATATATATATATATATATATATATATATATATATATATATATATATATATACATCTCACTGAAACAATTAATAATGAAAATTATTAGCTAATAAATAGTGGAGAAGGCTGGATATGGGTATACGAACATGTTTAAACCATTGGATTTTCAGATAATGCCATTAGAGCGTATTGTGAATTCAAATTATAATGTGTACAAATACTTACAACGTAACAAACATATTCTATCTCTACATTATAGTGTTGTTTCGGTATTTGTTTGGGTGTAATTTGCCGGAAAGTATATTATTGTTGCATGGATTTAGTGTGAATTGGGACAGATCATTGTACAGGGTGTCATTAAAAATGTTACTATTACTATACTCTCCTTATCTACATAGCGACGATAATAGCGGTAGTAAAGTAAAAATCCTTTGGTCA
Source organism: Crioceris asparagi (assembly GCA_958507055.1). Lineage (NCBI taxonomy): Eukaryota > Metazoa > Arthropoda > Insecta > Coleoptera > Chrysomelidae > Crioceris > Crioceris asparagi. Next base: position 130,046,245 of record OY293826.1, read on the forward strand.
AATCGTGCTGCCCCGCATTTTTTCAGCATGTCAAGACAAACAACAATGGTCATGTAACATTTTTTTTTCGCAAGATGAAACGTTTAGCCAGAATCTGAAGAAGCATGTGAAAAATACGGAATTTTATTCAAGCATTTTTGTGCTTTTTCTCAGAGATGGCGCTTCATGTAGGTGGTAAAGGGCTCTCAGAGGAATACTTTAGGCAAGTTTAATCAAAATTCTTTGAGCAAATCACATTTTTTGGATATAGCTCAACACCTAGTGTATACAGGATTCTCATTCAGTGCCATCTGCGACTGATATTGGTACCAAACAAAATAAAAAAAAGCAACAAAATACACCGATCCGTTCCCGAGATAATGCTGCCTATGTCATTCGCGCAGATATAGAAAATTCAATACATTAGAAACATTGAAATCGGATAAGTAGTTTTCGACATTTTTGTGTTCATACGAAAAGTTCTTACTCGTATATATATATATATTAGCATTGATAACCGAAAATGACAGAAAATTGTTTATTCAATTCTATTTGTTCTTCCTGAATACTATTACGATTCGAAATGATTTTCTCGATAAACCCTTCAGCCACACTAGCTGACTGCCATCCTCCATATTTGTTTGAATGTCAGCTCAACTGTGCGGCTGATGTTCCCCTCAAGCAATGGTCAGTGGATGGATGGATGCATCTGGGAGTTTTGAGTGTTCCGCAATATTCTGGGAAATTTTGTTCAACTGTTGATGCTGACTGGTTCTATTGAGCACGTACCGTGATTATAATAAATGCAAAAGCTGTGTATTTTACTTTTTAAGGTCTCAAATGTGATACATCTCATATGTATTACCACATTCAATAATTAGACTTGAAATATTGCAGAAACAAATACTTATTTCGATAAGAGTAGTTTTTACTGGTCCAGACAAAATGAATCAAATAGGTACGCTATGATAATGTTGCCAATATTAATCGGCAATAGGTAAGCAATACCATCACAATAGTGACAGCTCTATATCCTTATAATATGAACAATTGCCATATTATATGCCATATTAAAGTTGTCCCATTGGTAAAAATGACATCACAACAGATATCAGAATCAAAAATCAAAACATCGCCCATCACAAAAACAGATACATACATATATATATATAAAATGTTGGCCATCTTGTACAATAACTTAATGTTCCATCTTTAGCGAAGATGCCATATATGCAGGAAAAGTAGGTATATAATATGTATATGTATATGTATGTATGTATGTATGTATCCAACCAATATGAGAACAGGTTTTCGTAATAGAACATATTACTTCGGATACCTACCTTTTATGGGGCATTAACATAAAATGGGAGTTGTTCATGAACCAGACCGCGAATTTAAACTGCATAATATATTATTGTATGTGTACCTATATGTGAGCGAGTGTGAGAAAAAGACAGATAGACAGACATATATAAATTGAGAGTCCTAAAGGTGCAGATAGGGCATCATCAAAGCGCTATGTGTTTTTTTTTGCGTTGCATAGTTTCTGTGAGTTTAAGAGCTACAAAATGTAACAGACACATTTGAAAAATTACTGCAATTTTTCAATAGATCGCGATAGAACACCAAAAAGTCGAATCTGTTATGCAAAAATTAGACGAAATTCACAATTATTTATGGCAAATGATCTAACCTTGGTAGAGATAAATATGGGAGTATACCTAAAGGTGGAAGGTTCATCGAAAGATACAACATTGATACCGATATAAAACAAAATAATTGACAACTAATTTTTTATCAAAAATTGAACCGAGCTGTACTAGTTGGTGCTCTGAAAAATACGAAATAATATTAATTCTATTTTGATGGATAGAGATTTCGGTATGAGTTTTTTTTATATATAGGATCATTTCTCAATTCTCCTCTTTCAAATGAATCAAAAATCATCAAACTCGATACACGTTTACTATGAAAAACGCGCGAACAGCAAACATACAACCGAATTGTATACATTCTTTTTTTTTTGAAGTCGATCAAATATAAGTATTTTTTACCAAAAATTGGACCCAATTTATAAGTTGGAGCATCGAAAAATGCAAAATAATATTAATTCTATTAATGCTGGTACTTTTGAAGTTGGCGCCAAAAGATTAACTAAATTGATTGCACAACTTCAAAATTACCAGCATCAATGGAATTGATATGAGCTATTTTGTATTTTTCAGGGCATCAACTTATAAAATCCGTCCATTTTTTTATATCATACGATGAACTTTTATTATTTGTTTATTTATATTGTATTAATATGTATATTTAGATGTTAATGTTGAGGTTATAGATTTTAAATCATTATTGAGTTCACGTCAATACACAGATGCTATTTGCATCACGGTAAGAGTTTGTAGGGCTTATAATAGCATGTTATTTTATTAGCATACTATTTTTTTAATCGAGAGTTGTACATTAGCATGAATAAAAATTATTATTAATATTAATATTATTATAAAATAGATAAGTGGAAGTGAGTTGTGAAAATTTATCAATTTATTACGGATAAAATTTTACAATCACCTCTACCAAATTAACGAAATTGTTTTGCAACAATATATCTTACAGGATTGAAGAAGGAATTCCAATAATTATCCATCATCATACGAAGAGAATCATTATGCCTTTATGAAATGATGTTTTGATCCAAAACATTTAAGAGAGTTCAGCTAGCTCTACATTATTATTTATCGTAAAGGTTAATGATATTTTTGTTGATAAGTCAAATGTCAATAAGTCATTTAAATTTTCCTTAAACTTATTTTTGTTTACTATATATTGTTATATTCTTCAGAGGATAATGGTAAGTGCATTCTTACATCTCTGACCGACTTCACAAAAGGAGGAGGAGGAGGTAACTTTATAATGAATTTGACTGAGTGTTTATTTTTTTGACGTAAATTGAAACTTTCAGTGTTTGATCAAGCATGTTCCCTTGAAAAAGCCCTTCTAGGTGATGCTACGAAATTTAAAAAAAAATTCTTATCTTAAATCAATGTACCTAACTAATTTCTTTAAGATTCCTTCATTATTTGTTATTTCATATTTTTTTGTACAACATTTAATGAAATCAGCACAATTTTTTTTTCTATTATATATGAAATACCTATAGGTAGTAGATGTTCAGGATAATTTTTTTATACAAATTATTCCATACATTTATCTGTTGTTTTACAAAAAATTAGAATCTGATATTGCTACTGTTATCTATTAAGAACAATAAAATAATCTCACCTAACAAGAGTTTGATTACGTCACTTGACCTAGTATTATCTATAAAAAATGCAGGGATACCTACTGGAAAAACATTCACCTGTTATAGCATAGATATTTCTAATCCTGGTTTTACATAATGGTCTACAGTTTCGCCAAAATTTTAGTGATCGGATATAGTGTAGTTCTCTTATTGAGGACAAAAAAAACCAGTGTCGCTATAATCGGATTTCCATAAAAAAATACGTGTCTATGATGACATATTATGTAATAATAATAGTAATAATTTATTCAAGCTAACATACAAATTAAAAAAAATAGCATGCTCATAGATTGTCTGACTTATTATGAGCCCTATAAACCCCTACCGAGATGCAAATAGCATCTGTGTGTTGACCTGAACTCAATAATGATTTAAAATCTACAACCTTAACTTCATCGAAAAATACATAATAATACAATACAAATAAACAAGTAATAAAATGAAAATCAAAAAAAAAAAATAATTTAATTAATTATTTATTCCAACATTAATTATTTATTAGTGCTTCCAAAATTTATTTTTGATTCAAATCCAAAAATCCAAAATAAAAAAGCTTATTATACGTTAAAATTTTCATAGCACGCTTTTCTATACTGGCCACCGGCCCTAACGTATTTGAAAAAGCTGAACTCCAAACAAATAATCCCATCGAATAGGACGCTGCAGAACAAAACGTAATATAATTTTAATAAATATTTTTTTTTTTGAGAACATATTTCATTTTTTTGGAAACAAAATGAAGGTATCTTACATTTCTGCATTATTAAAAACATTTTTTCTTGAAATTCCAATTTTCATCCAGTATAACTCCAATTTAATATTTTTTATTTTATCACATTTACAATTAAAATAATTATAACAAACATGTTTATGTATTGTCAGTTTGTCTGTAACAGGGAGCTTATTCGCATATAGAGACACATTTAAAATACTCGATTTTGACATATTTAAAGTCACCCTATGACAATTAAACCATTTTCTTATAATTTTTGAAGAATGCGGTAACTTCATCCCAACTGTCACCAATACCTAGACATAATGACTGTGTCATTCGCAAATGATACATTATAACACCCGGTATTACAAGTTGTACTAGTCCATTAATACAGGCATTAAATAATACTGGACTCAAAATTGAACCTTGAGGGACTCCACAAGTGACTAAGCTGTAAGAAATTTTAACACCATTATTGATAACACAATAAAATCTATTTGAGAGATAGGTGGTGCCGTGATAATAAAGTGTAGTTCTGCGGTTGCTTTTGTGAAGAATTTGATTCCTAAAAAGTCTTTGGAGGTTAAAAGCACATGGTAACGTGGAGACAAGAGGATAACCTCAAAGGCGTGACAGTGACGGTTATATTCTGGCTGGAAGTATGGCTTGGAGCCAGACAATTTTCAGTGACACGGACGAAGCTTCGTTTACTTAAAGTAGTCGAAGGAGTGCTGGTTAAATGCGCCGAAAAGGAAGCGAGAGCCAAAAACCTCAGAAGAAGAAGAACCGGTTTGTTTTTCTCGAAAAATTCAGGTTGTCGTCACAGCAGCCTGTCAAAATTAAAGTATCTCATTGGCTTAGAACAACAGGTATAAAATTTTCAATAAAAACTTTCTAGAATGAATGGAATATGCAATTAAGAGCACGAGCATGAGAGAAGTGGTTATTATAAAAACTGCTTTATTTATTTTATCTAATATCAATAAAGACAATCAGTTTGATATTAATCGTATTAAAAGTATGCCATCACATTATCAGAGAGAGTAATATAATAATAATATTTAATTTGGCATCGAGGAATATAATATATAAACAAAACACTCAACTGCTGATGACTATTATTCTACATTATCGAGAATGATATGGCCATTACAACAATGATGATATTGCCATTGTTTTTTTTCAGTGTTCTTCTGCATACAGTTGTCCAATCGCAAGAATTAGCGGCACCATGTCACGTCAAAAAAGTTGAGTATGGAAAAGTCTGCGTCTGCAATTCAACCTACTGTGATACGGTGCCAGAAATTGGAAAAATACCTGTGGGGCATTACAAAATATTCAGCACCAGTGAGAACAAACCAGGGTTCGTAGAATATATAATTTTTTGCATTTAAATATTTTCCAAAGCTGACTATCATCGATAATGTTTTAGAAATAATGAAAATATATTATTAAGATGTTGGGTAGCCAGTGATATCGTAGTTCCATCATTAATGAAGTAATTTTTGATCGACGAACACCGAATGGTGGAGGTATACAATACATTTTTAATTCATTTAAAAGCGGAGACTTGAGAATTGGTCCTATATTCATAAAAACGCAAATCCGAAATGTGAGATGGCAGAATTATAGATAACAAAATATCCGGAAACGTTTAAATTGAACATGTTTTCAAATGAGGTACGGTTTTCGAGTTTTTGCGATGTTAAAATTTGAAATATGTATATTTTCGCTATGTGGAAGAGGCAATTTCTTTTGAAAATTGAAAATCTGAGGACGGAAAACTTATGACCAGATTATTTGTAGCAACATTTATATCGAGAATTTTTTCCATAGAGTTAAGGTTTCCAAGTTAAGCAGTGGTAAGAAACTTCTATCGAAGGGGCCGATTTTTTTTCGAAAATGGAAAATTTAAGACGACAAAACTAAAGAAAATATCATATCCACGATCGTTTAAATGGAACATTTGTCAAAAAAGCATAGGTTTCCGATTTACAGCAGTGAAAAAGTCTGAAATATGTGTATTTCCAAGATGTTTTGAAATCTCTGAATAAGTATATCCAACGTATTATCTTCTCTGGTGAACGTTCAATGATTTTAATGACTAATACTTAGCTAAAGAGGGTGAAATAGATATTAAAAAAATGGACCGGTGTACGGAAAAATACAAAATAATATTAATTCTATAGGTTCTGGTTCTTTTGAATTTGGTTCCAAAAGTTTTCAAGCTAAGTACAACTGCATAACTTCAAAAGTAGGTACATTTTTTTGTAAGATTTTTTAAAAATTTATCATCTATTTAAGAGATAATCGAATGCAACAATACGCGTTTCACCATATCCCCATCTACCAATATTAGCAACATTTACATAGTTTTTTGATTTCACAATAACTCAAGATAAGGTATATCTATAAGTTCATCTATGATTAATTAAAAAGTGAAATAAGTAGCTTCATTTGACCTTGCGATGCCTTTCATTCAATATCTGAAGTGCATCCCGAGTTCTACATGGGTTAACAAATACATTTGTTTGAAAATGTATTGAGAGTATCTTTTCTAAGATATCCCGCAAATGTGAATAATAATTATTAAAATTAACCTCGTGTCTCTTTTAATAATAATTAAATACCTATACCTACCTGGTTATGACAGAAATAGTTCTTGTTTATTTCATTTGAAAATTCATTTTTCTATTACCAATAAATAATTATTTTCTTGAGTTGTCATCTTATAAATGTTTCCAAAGTTTAATTATTAATTGTGTAGTCGTCTGGAAAGTTTATTAAAGACTTTTAATATCCGGAAATGTGATGTGAGCTGAATATGGACTGAAAGGGTTGACTTAGCATGTTGTTGGGATGAATGAATTAAAAGGAAAGTGCCTACCTAAGCAAAATACCGCTACGTTTTGGAATTTGCGAATATAAGTGAACGTTTAACGATTTTGATAAACCTATATTATTTTACAAATACTAGAATCAAGTTTACTGACTGGTACAATGGATAATACAAAATGATGTTAATTCTACTGATGCTCCCAACTTTTGAAGTTCGGTGCCAAAACTGTTCTACCTCTGACTACACAACTTCAAAATTTACCAGCACCAATAGAATTATTATCTATTATTCTGGATTTTTCACTGCACCAACTAATAAAGGGCATCCTATATTTTGTAAGATAATCGTTGTTTTTGATGCAGATTTTCATCAGCCACGGGAAGGTTCACTTCAAAAAGGAATCCACATGCCTCCCTTATAAGAATAACAAACAAAAAACGTCATGTCATTAAGGGATTTGGTGGCGCCTTCACCGATTCCACAAGTCGTAACATCAAATCATTGTCGAAAGGCACCCAGAAGAAGCTACTCGACAGCTATTTTTCAGACTCTGGAATAGAGTACAGTATTTGTAGAATACCGATTGCAGGGACAGATTTCTCTCCAAAACCATATTCCTATGATGACGTCGATGGTGATGTCGATTTGAAGCATTTCGCATTGCAAAAGGAAGATTTGCTCTATAAGGTAGAATAACATTTGTTATACATTTTCTCCGTATCTTAGTACAGTAGAGTCTCACTAATCCGACACTTCACTAGTTCGGTACGTCCAATAATCCGGCACACCCCCTGCGCCTCCATCACTTGACGAATATATTCTCATTACGAAATGCTTTATTTTTTTTACTTATGAACTTTTCTATACAATCCAGTAATCCGAACATTCCAATAATACGGCAACTCCTAGTTTTTAATAGTGTCGGACTAATGAGACTCTACTGCAACAGGTTTTGCCACTAGAGGGGGTGTAAGCCATTTTGACGGAATCCAAAATTATCACAAAATCTATTCCCATGGAATAAATCTATGAATGAACGAAGACTGAAGTACGATACATTTTTCAGATCCCATTGATCAAGGAGGCTCTGAAGAGACGAAACGGAAAACCCTTGAATCTATTCGCCTCCGCATGGACAGCACCAGCATGGATGAAAACCAACAAAACATGGACTGGATACTCGTATTTGAAAGAGGAGAACTATCAAGTTTTCGCCACGTATATGAAAAGATTTTTCGAAGAGTATGCCAAGTTGGGAATCAAGTTCTGGGGTGTTACCACAGGCAATGAACCTAGCAACGGTTTCACCACTGACACAAATTCCAAGATCAATGCCATGGCTTGGATACCTCAAGCACAGGTTGAAAGATAAACTAGTACATAAAACATATATGCGATTAAGTAGACACTATAATTGTAAAGAATCAAAATACTAAATCCAATGAATAAGTGATCATTCCCAAAAACGTTTCAAATTGAACGTTTTTGAAAAACCTCAACAGTTTGGAATGGGGTTCTTTGGGAAAATCATAGCCTACACCAATTGAAAGTTCTCTATGCGATTGTGTGAAAATTTAACCCGAAAGTGTAAAAAATAATACTTTTTCTACAATAACTTGTACTTGTGAATAAGGTGTGAATCAATAACTGATTTTTAATTTGAATCTTCTCTACTCAGGCCAAATGGATCGGCCACAATTTGGGACCCACTCTTCGTAACTCTGCATTCAGTGATGTCAAAATTATCATTCACGACGATAGCAGACCCAACTTCGCCTATGTGGTACCACCAGTAAGTTTTTGGAAACAATTAAGAAATAGTACGCATCTAATATAGCTTTGTTTTTCTCTTTCCAGTTATTGAATGACGCAACCGCTAGAAAGTACATTAAGGGAGTTGGCGTGCATTGGTATTTCGACAGAAATATTCACCCAAACATTTTGGATCTTGTCGATTATCAGGCTGAGAATTTGTTTCTTCTGATGACAGAAGCATGTGAGTGAAGCATATTGATAGATAATCACTGAAATGGGTTGATTCATGAAAATATCTTTTTTTATCTTATCCAGGCATCTTCAGAGATAATAATGGTGTCAACTTAGGAAGTTGGGAAAGAGGTGCCAGATATATGACTAGTATATTAGAGGTAAGTTTATACTTTTATGAAACATCAATAATAGACATGAGATGAGATATGAGAAATGTTTTTGGAACGCAAATTTGAGTGGAAAAAACTGACCAAATGCAAGTCGGACTCGATTGGAACGCGTTTTCATCATCAAACCTTCTTTTACGTTCTAATTGGTTCCACAAAATTTACCTCTAGAATCAGAAGTGGTTTCACGCGATATATGATGCGGTCTGCTAACTGTGTTGTTGGAACGCTAACTAAATTTTAAACAAATTGTGTAAATTATTCAATATTTCCTAGTATCTTGAGCACGGTGCCTTGGGCTGGGTGGACTGGAACATGGCCTTGACTTTAGCTGGAGGACCAACATACATCGGCTATCCATCAGATAGTCCCATCATCATTGATGCCCACAAAGATGAATTCTACAAACAACCCATGTTCTATGCAATGGGTCACTTTTCCAAATTCGTGGTAGATGGTTCCGTCATGTTGCAGGTGAAGTCACAGCTGGTAGGCAATAACAGTATAACTGTGGCAGCATTCCAACGACCTGACAATAAGAGAGCTGCGATTGTTTTCAATTAGTGAGTGAAATATTTGATTTGCAACATCAAGATTTGTTTTCATCATATTTTTATACATTTGTTTATGTTATTTGTTTTATTTTTAGTGGAGCCAGTGACGTCCAAATACAGCTTGAAGATCAGGAAGCATTTTCTGAAATAATTAATGTGGAAGGGAATTCATTTAACACAATTATCTACAAATCATCTCCAAAGCTTAAGGGAGTTTACAAATTATCATAACTTTGTATTACATAATAAAATTAAAATATTCTAATATATTTCATTCAATTTTTTTAGCTGGTCCTTATTTTTGAGATACCATTAAAATAAAACTTTATTTTACAATTAACTTAAGCTAAAATGGTTCGTTAATTGTATGTGTTGGTTGTTTACGTCACCGAAGCATTGGGGTATCTCATTAATTTAGAAAAATTGTATTTTCTGGTTCTATATTTATAAATTAAATATTGAAAAAGAGATATCGTCATAGTCTACGGAACTCTTGTAAATTGCAGCACTGCTGTTGAACTCAGAGTAGACTGGTTTTCTGTGAATAGATGGCAGAAATAACCAGCCTTTCATTAGATCAAAAAAGTGTTCATGTCAAATTTATTTGAAGGTTTGAATTTCGCTCATCATTGTTTACAACTGGAAATTGTATTTTATTCAAAATCATTGTGGTCTTATGTTACAAAATGGTTTATAAAGTTCATCAATAACAACTTCTACATGATATATGGTGTTTTGGTGATTTTGTGTTCTGGAGTTATTCTTTCACGAACTGTGCAGATATTATTTACCCTTTTGACCTTCACGTAACCTACAGAATCATCATCATAAACATTAAAGCTGGTACAAAGTCTCTATTCAATCCAAATCAAGTGTTTACACTTGGATTTCACATTAAACAAATACAATCTACTACAATGCCTAATACTAATTATAATCTTTATTCAGGTTAACATACAAATCTTGATTAAAAAATAGTATGCTAATAGATTGTCTGACTTAATAAAGTCCAACAATCCCCTACCGAGATGCAAATAGCATCTGTGTGTAGACCTGAACTTAATAATGTATTAAAATCTACAAGCTTAACATAATCTAAATATACATATTAATATACAATAAATAAACAAATAATAAAATTAAAATGCAACAAAACTATAAATACAACTACAAATGTAAAGAAAGACACATGATATAGGAAGTATTAAATATTAAAACAGATTTTTTAAGTAATATAACAATATCTATGTATATTATAACTTCAAATTATTTAAAATCCAACTCTTAATATGAAATTTAATACGCCCTCTAGAGAAGTTTAATTTTTTTAGATTGTTATCTAATCTATTGTAGACAAGTTTGGATCGATATGAACTAGTTTTTTGACCAATATTTAATTTAGTTTTACTTACTGTAAGCGATTTGTGTCTAGAAAATCAACATTTTTCAGCAATAGTATACTCTTCCCGTAGATTATAATAATTATTTATTAGTGCTTCCAAAATATATTTTTGATTGATGTTCAGCAATCGAGTCTCACTAAAAAGGTTGTGTTGTTTACCAAAATTTAAAATTTTGATAGCACGCTTTTGTATTCTTACTATCGGCCCTAATGTATTTGAATAAGCTGAACCCCAACAAATAATTCCATAAAATAGGACACTACAGAACAAAGCATGGTATAATTTTAATAAATCATTTTTTTTAAGAATATATCTCATTTTATAGAAAACAAAAAGAAGATATCTTACTTTTTTAACAATTCTAAAAATATTTTTCTTCCAATTCCAATTTTCATCTAGTATAACACCAAGGTATTTAACTAACTTCATTTACCCTTTTTATTTTATCACATCCACAGTTTAAGTTATTATAACAAACATCATCATGTATTGTGAGTCCGTCTGTAACAGGGAGCTTATCCGCATATAGAGACACTTACTTTTTAGTTTTAATATAGCGAATTTCAGAACTGAAAAACATATTCAATGCATAAAAATTATTTATTATCTCGCTGTCCACTAATGGCAAATTATCACTGTCAGCCTCAGAAAATCCTGAATCCATTTTTGTTAAATAATTATAACAATAATAGTAGAAAAGCAATATATTGTGAAAATAAACTAACAGTTGACTATAACCTCAATTTATTTTTCATTTTAGATTGAACTATTTTTGAACGACGAACCCTGAACGGCGGAGGTATACAATTCGACTGTAAGCTTTTTTGTTTTTTGGTTCGTGCGCGCCTTTTATATAGTAAACGAGCCCCGATTTTGATGATTTTTGTTTCATTTGAAAGAGGAAGATTGAGAAATGGTTCACAAAAACGCAAACGCAAATCCGAAATCATCTTCTCTTCGAAAAATGCCCCCGAAGGGATGGAGGTGACGAATTTTCTCGAAAATCGAAAATCTGAGGTGGTAGAATTAAAGATAGGACAATATCCGAAAAATTTTGAATTAAACATTTTCTGAAAAGAGTTACGGTTTTCGAGATAGAGACATGTTAAACTCTCAAAAATATGTATTTTTGCTATTTGGGTACTACATGAAAGACATAATTATTTGAAGCAACATTTATATTGAACATTTTTTTCTTAGAGTTACGGTTTTCGAGTTAAATCTGTGTTACAATGGTAATATCTAAAATATTTAAGCGTATGTCGGTAGCGATGTTTTGAGATCTCAATAATAACAACTACAAGCAAAGAATATACGTGGGCAATAAGATAAGTACTATCTTCATTGGTATTAGTGAACGTTCAACGATTTTCGTGACTAATGTTACACTCAAAAGTGTGAAATTAATATTTTTTCAAAAAATTGAACCGACGTTGGTGCACTGAAGAATACAAAATAATATTAATTGTATTGGTGCTGGTACTTGTGAAGTTGGTGCCAAAAATTTTCAATCTAACTGCAAAAGTACCAACACCAATAAAATTAATATTATTTTATATTTTTTCAGTGCACCAATTAATAATGTCGTTGCATGTTCAATTTGTGCGTTATCCGGCACCGACACTTATGTACCTAAAACAAGATTGACAGAAATTTATCAAAATGCCATTACACGCGTATTTTAATTGTATACAAACATAATCTACACCATATAGAGTTTGGTAAACATCACTTCAGCTTTCCAATATTATCCACATTTACAGAGTGGCTCATCGGAAACGGTCCAGCAAGGTTTACGGTTTAATGTAAATTCAACCCTAGAGCGGGGACGAATTGCACCCTTCTTTTGTCAAATGGGAAGGGGTATGGTGTGTTACATCGTTTGAAAGGGCATTACATTTTCTTTCAAATGGCGCTTCGTTTTTTAATTTTGAGCTAGGCGTCACCGAGCAATAGAAAGTGAAACTTTCAAAAACGTTGTTTTTAAACAAACATTTATTCGTGGACAATTAAAATTTATTTACAGTAAAGTACTTGATGTGGATACTTCGTTATTTCTGTGTGACTCGACGAAAACAATGTTTCATACTTTTGTGGAAATTTTTGAAATTATTGAATTACTAGCTGACCCGATAGACCTTGTCGTGTCTTAACAATGCAAAAACAATATCTTGGTTTTGTAAATTTTCACCCAACACAACAATAGCAACTTCATCATGTGTTGCCATATTATAGGGTCATGCGTGTTGTCCTGCAGGCGTCTTATCGGCTTTGCTGACAATATTCTGGTAATCAGATGGCATGCGGTTTAATGCAGTCTTGAATAATACAACGAATTCATTGTCTGATGGAAAAACATTTGAAGTTGCTCCACACATGGTCTGTTCACCGATTTATTGTGTGGGTAACGGCTGATCGACTTGTTTTGCTGAATCGCCCATGAAATAAATTTGCAAAAATTGTACCACCATGTGAATTTCAAGATACTTTGTCAGCACTGCCATTCCCCCATCAACTTTTGACTGGCTGCTTTTGGGTTATTCACCTAGCTACAAACCTACTGTACGCTACTTTAATTGATATATGATTTCAACTGAAAATTACCAACGTATTCAGGAACGTGGTGGTAAATTTTATTGTTTTACAATATAGTTACCTTGAAAGTTAGCATGAAATTGTCTTGAATAACTTTTGTTGCGTCAAATGACTTAATTTGAAAACAATTATTGTATTCCTGTATATGAGTTAAAAATGTATGGAATCTGTCCCATTTCCGTAAACGAATGAATGCAGAGGCTCTGGTGGCAGTACCAATGGCGTCAATTTGACTTTACCGCTCCCGCAACACAATCCAGGGGCTTAATTCTTTCAATATTAGGTGTGATTGATTTTAACTTAACTAGATGAATAAACACTTCTCAAAAACTCACTCTATAATAAATTGAAATGAAACTATTATTTATCAACCGATCCATCTATTTGTTAAACGATATTTGCAGCGCGCGTTCTGTCACTTGCTGACAGTTATTTCAAACAACTGACAGTTGTCAAACAACTGTATGTACTGCATTTAAAATTAATATTGCCTTTAAGTTTTCATAAATGTTCTTGAATTTTCTAAAGTTTCGCTCAACTTTCTTAATTTCTTCATTCATAAGAACCTTCTTCTGATAATAATGGGCACAACAAAAAAAGAATTAGCGAAATCGGTTAAGGTGTTCTCGAGATTTGCGCTTAGAAACACATTCAGCGATTCATTTTTATATTATAGATATTTTACAAAAAAAAATCAGTGTGCAAGAGTAACAGGAACTTTTTTTAATGAGAGACAACCAGATAAACACGTAGCTACGTCATGGTTAAATCCTAGAATTAGTAGCAAAATTCTTTCATACTGACTCAGTTGCAAATACAAAATGGAATATTGAAAATCCAGTCAGAAATGTGGTATTACAAGTAGCTGTTCTGTGTCAAATTAGTATGAGCCCTGTATTAAGTACCTACCAGAAAACTATCTGATGCAACGGGAGTTGAGCGGACTACTGTACAGATAATTCTTCTTCTGATTCAAGAATTTAATGAAGATGAAAATGATCGTCGTATACAATTTTATGAAGTAACACCCGAACAAATTAGAAATAATCCCAACAAACTTTTTAATGTTTGCTTCTCATACGAATGGTCCGACATGAATCCAAGGATGTACCTTGAGGTCCATACTCAACGTCCTGAAAAATACGTGTGGACTGGTATTTTAGGTGATCACATAATTGGACCATTTTGATACCGGGAAATTTTAATGGAGATACGTAATTAGAGTTTTTGGAGAATGCTGTCTATCCAGCGCTGATCGAAATTATGGAAAACGACCAACGAGACCATGAAATGAATCGGATATTTCAGCATTACCAGTACGACAGTTTATGGATGATACTTTTCCTGGTAGATGGATCAGGAGGAGGTTTGATATCAAATGGCTTGCAAAATCACCGGATTTATCTTCCCTGGATTTTCAACAGTTAATACGATTACAAGTAAGTAGATACTAAGCAATTCAATTAAATTAATATTTGTCGGCAACCTGTATCACAAGCGCCATGTAATTCCCTTTCAAACGATGTATCTCACTTTACACCTTCCCATTTGAAAAAAATACGCGTGCAAGCCACCCTCGCTAAGTGATTGAAGTTACAGTGTCGGAAGTCAGGAGTAAACATAGACATCTGAACACCTAGATCAAGCATTTCATTCATAACATGTATCCAATGGCGATCTGTTATTGTTTTGGTATTTTCCATGTGTAAGAGAGAGACAACATTTTCCTATAGGAAATTTTGGCAACATTGTACCTCTGGAGAAGCGTATAAATGCGTAAAGCGTAGTAGCAGCATTCAAATTATGAATGGAACAACGAACAACAATATTCCGACTAGCGACGAAAGCTGACGAATTCATACGGACGCCTAAATTACCTATAATTTCCTGTGTTGCCGCACTTAACTCAATCGATCGATATCGATTGATGATCCTCTTATTTCACAAATGCTCAGATGTCTATGCGAGTAAATTTGTTACCCTGAAAACAAAAGTACCTATAGGTATATGTGTCCGAGGATTTTTTTTTATTTTCACGCACAGTGCCGTAAACCTTGCTGGACTGTTTTCAATGGGGCCATCCTGTATACATATATATATATTTACTAAAAGCATGTTCTTTCGCTCCACGATGACATATCAAATAGGTTTGTTTAACCTACTGATTGGTGTTGATATGAACATACCGAAAACATAGGGTACACCTATGAAGATAATATGAAAATAGCTCAGATACATCAATATAGAAACGTGATAAAACATTGTTTGCGATTACAGATATACATAATACACTATTAACATTTATAATAGATGATATTTGACAGGTATAATATATTATATGCTTCATTATTTGATGGGCATAACTTTGAATCGTTATTATACACTCCAAGAGATTTACAACCTTCTAGTATTAAAATAATATTGGTCCCCATATCGTGCTGTTTTCAAGTACACATTGTCGTATTAATATTATTATTATTATTATTATTATTATTATTATTATTATTATTATTATTATTATTATTACTATTATTATTATTATTATTATTATTAATATTATTATTATTATTATTATTATTATTATTATTATTATTATTGTGTGAGGTCCATGAAAAGGGTGGACCGAAAATTTTTATGACATTTCTTTATAGTCACAAACAGAGATAGAATGGATTTCTTGACGTTCCATCAGAAACAGCTTCTTCTGCGCAGTAGCTCAAGTGTGATCCTATCTTCCAAGCGTCTAACGATGGGTGAATTGCCAAATTTCTGTTCCCAGAGTTTACAAACTTCAAACTATCAGATCAGCTTGTGGAGTTTCTTCGTTTGGGACATAGGTAGTGAGGTTAGAATAAATTTATGTGGTGGAATATTTGGATATTTTTGAAAAATTATTATATTATAACTATTCCATTCAGAATAAAGGGTTGAAAAGTTTTATTTTTGTGAGAAAACAATCTAAAGCAGATTTATTAGAGGGATTAGTTTATATCTCTCTTTACGTTGAGAAAGAGTTGCGAACTTATACATTCGCAAAGACGCTATGCTCTCAAATGATATGCGTAAAAATTATGTCGTGGATTTCATTTCTACTTATACTTTCTTGCTTCGTGCTTCATAGATTATACCACCCCAATTTTTGACCTTGCCATCATCAGATATTAGAAGATCTGAGGGAAGATGATCGACTGGACAGAAATGAAACCATAAGTAAAGGTTTGGTTTTGGTAAGTTTAAAGTCTGGATTTCCAAGTTCGTACCTACGCCGAATAGAAGAACAGTTTGTCAGCCATTGTCCAGCTTTGTTTGATACCTTGAGCGGGGCCAGTCAGATAAAGTCTTGGGTCCACTTTTAGCATCGTAATTTATTCAAAAATTCTTGATTTCAGTTTGACATCTTGCGGGAGCACGTGATCAAATACACCTGCAAGTGGGACGCATCCATCTTATTTTATCCATCAAGTAGTAGTACGAGATCCGAGCAGGACTAGTACGCTCATCGGTTTTTTAATAAAATCCAAATTTTTATGCATATTTATAATTAGGAGAATATATATTTACCAGGTTGCCTATAAAAATTTAGCCGCTAGAATTTTTAATTAAATTATTTTTAACTTATTTTTGGGAAAAAATTTCGTTACTTGTTTTTTTTTTTAAAAAAAAGGTCCGACTATATGATAAATTTTACCTGTCTGAGAAATGTAATATATTAGGAATTAGCAGATGGTACAACGTTACCAAGTTTTTCCATAAAAATAAACATTAATAATTTTTTTCTTTTATTATTTTTAATCATTCATTATTTTTTTTATTTTTTTCTACATTATTAATTTCTTAAATATGCATTAGTGGAGTTTTTGATTTATTTATTTTTAAATTATGCATTACGCAATTTTCTATATTATTATTATTAATAAAAAAACATAAAATTTTCAAATCATTAATTTCAAAAAAGGTTTACTAATTGTAAGTTGATTTTTTTTTAATTAATAATTATTTCAAAAGTTTATTAATTAAATTTGTTAAATTGTTAATTTTCGTATAAATGCAGTAATTAAATTTAAAAAAAACAGAATAATATAGTATATATAATAAAGTGTCATAATATTTATATTTTTTACGATGGAACAATAACATTAACGAGCACTTTTTGATAGATGCATTACCGAGTCGAGTATTTACATTGCTTTTTTCGTTACACAGAAAACACGCCTTCATCTTTATCAATTATTGTACGTTAATGAATTTAATAATTTTTAGATGCACAAATAAAACAACAATATAAATATGAAACGTTGGTATTACGACCTCCAAAACAGCGTGGTTATTTTTTTTTGTTAGAATAAAAGTGCCACAACTGTTCATTTGAGAACACTTGCATTCCACGCATGCGCAGCGGCAACCGTGATTCTTTAGAATCTTTATATAAATTGCCGTGAGATTTTATTTATAAAACAAGTGAACGATTTTTTCCCAAAAATAAATTAAAAATAATTTAATTAAAAATACTACCGGCCAATTTTGATAAGCAACCTGGTAGATATATATTGTCCTAATTATAAATATGCATTAAAATCTGGGGTATAGCAAAAAAGAGATGAGCGCACATCCTGCAGCCAGATCTCATACTTATACACTATACTCAGTAGCCTGCGCCTTTGTTATCATTATATACAATATTATTAAACATACATAGTAGGAGTATCTATGAATATAACAGGCCGCATTCGCTTGGCCCATAATACATTTCATCCCCCACCCCACCCCCTACTCGTACCACCATCGTCGCCCTTGCCCTGCGATCTGAAATATTATGCATCACATGGCGGCACACACTATCCGCGCATTGATTTGATATTAATTTGGCAAATATTTTATATGAGAAAACATTCGACAATTTATTCGTGCTCATGGCCCGCCAGGATCTGCTCATAAATATTAATGGGGCGCGCTGCATGAGGATGAATTCGGAAATTTCCAACATCCTCCCTGTGAAATACCCCCCCCCCCTCCATCCAATCCAAACCCCTCATCGCATCATTCCACGTTAAGCCAATGTGTTTGCGCTGAATTTGTGATACTAAAGCATATAGGTATATACTATCAACACACTTTATTAAACAAATTGTTAATTTACGTCATGTTGGATTGGATTGTTGTTTACCAAAAATTTTGGTAATAAATATTTATTTCACATTTTTGAGTGTAACATTTGTCATGGAAACCGTTGAATGTTCACTAATACCAAAGAAGATAGTACTTATCTTATTATCCACGTATATTCTTTACGTGTACTTGTTATTATTCAGAGATCTCTAAGCATCGCCGTGGAAATACACCTAGTTCAGACTTTACAATTGCTGTAACTCGAAAACCACAACTTCATTTAAAAAAATGTACAATTCAAATGTTGTTACATATGATCTCTTCTTTAATTTGGCAGTCTCATATTTTGAAGTTTTGAAAAAATGACCCCCTTTCACATAGTGGAAAAATACATATTTCAGTCATTACCATTGCGAAACTCGGAAACCGTAACTCTTTTGAAAAAATGTTCAATTTAGGGGTTTGTTGGACTTTCTAAGTCAGACAATCTATTAGCATACTATTTTTTTAATCAAGATTTGTATGTTAACCTGAATAAAGATTATTATTATTATTATTATTATTAATGTTTCCGGATATGGTCCCCTTTCTAATTTTCAAATTTCGAATTTTCGATTTTCCGAAAAATTTGCCCCTTCCACGTTGCTGAAATACATATTTCAGACCGTAGCACGGAAGCATATGATTATTTTCAAAAATGTCCAATTTAAACATTTCCGGATACGGAGTTTTCGTTAATTCTGCCGTCTCGGATTTTCAATTTTCGAGAAAAATAGCCCCCTCCAACCCCATTGGGGGGAATGAGATTTTCGATTTGATTTTTCTCAGTCTTACAACCGAATTGTAAACCTTCTCCTTTTTTGAAGTCGGTCAAAACACGCGCGAACAGCCATAAATACAGAAAATTAAACATACAACCGAATTGAAACCTCTTCCTTTTTTGAATTCGGTTATAAAAATAAGATCCAAATCACTAGAGTAATATTTATTGTATTTTTGCTACAATTCTCATTTTTGACCGACAAACCAAACGGAGGAGGTATACAATCCGACTGTTTGTCAGAATGTTTTTTTTTTCATGGATGTTCGCGCCCTTTTAAATACTAGGTAAACGTGCTCCGATTTTCATGATTCTTTTCTCATTTGAAAGAGGACTATTTAGAATTGGATCCATTGAAAAAATAATACTCTACATGTCTTTTCCCAAAAAAACCTCTCCCAAATTGGGTGGATGGGGTAATTTTTTCAAAAATCGAAGATTTTAGGCGACCAAAATTAAAGAAGAGTCCGGCAACGTTTAAATTTGGACATTTAAAAAATAATGTCTCCACTATATGGTGGGGGCTTTTTATCGAAAATTGAAAATGTGAGGCTGCCAAATTAAAGAAGAGACTATATGTAGCAACATTTAAATTGAACATTTTTCAAAAAAGATTACGGTATTCGAGTTACAGCAGTGGTCAAATCTGAAATATGTGTATTTCCGCCGCGATGTTTTGAGATATCTGAATAATAACAAGTACAAGCAAAGAATATTCATGGATAATAGGATAAATAATATCTTCTTTGAAACGTTCAATGATTTCCATGACTAATGTTGCAGTCAAAATTGTGAAATAAATATTTTTCTTAAAAAAATTGACCGATCATTTAATAAAGTAGGTCCAATTTCTTGTAAAGAATATTTAGAGTTTTCATAAATCACAACAAACGCAAACAATCTTAGTAGAGGAAAAGTTTTTTGTGCCATTATCAAAAATGTAAGCGAAATTTAGAAATCCAAAAAATGCAGGGTGTTCTTCTTTTAGAACCAACAAATAATATGAAATTTGGTTTTGTATGAGTTCAATACTTAAATACTTATTCTGACTAATACTCAACTATCACAAATCTCAAGTAAAATAGAAAAATAGTAGATAATTTGCAAATCGTCAGAAGCTTATTGAATGACATATACTACGCAGATTCCTGACAGTAAGAAGCTGTTTCCGATGGGGGAGTTGCAACGAAACCACCATCAATCATCTAAAAATAAAGCCAAGTCATCGGATCACCATGACGTGTAAATACAAAGAAGAAGGGACAACCCTTTCGTTTCTTTCCCTTCGTTAATACCTATCTACCATTTTTAATGGCAGCAATTTGTCTCTAACGATGACGTTCTTCCCATGTTTCTCACTCACTTTCATTGTTATAAACCATAGTAATAATATCAAAAAATAATAATAATCTAGTGATTTACAATTTTTTGGTGTAACCCAATACGGCCATAAATTTACTTTAATTGGCCTCTCAGAACACCAAGGAAGGGACGCAGATACCTAGATAGACGTATAAAGAAGAGAAGAGTGGGAGAGTTTTATTTTTCATTTTCTTATTTAATATACAAACAAACACACAGAAGTATTCAGTTACATGTGGATATTGAGAAGTAGTATTATGGTGATGCTGATAAAACGATGTTTAATTAATTTTCCACTCTTTTTGATGCCACCCAAGAGTCATTTGGGTGTTGGTTGAAGAATGAATTTTCGTGATACCTAAAGGTTTTAAATAATATAGTCAAGTTTTTTGGTTATTCAAAATTCAAACTTTCTGTCGTAATATACACAATGCGGTATGGTATGGAACCAATTTATTCCTAGCGTTATTATGTATTTGTTTGAAAAAACCTGAAACAAGCCGATTCCTATTCTCAATTTGACAATTAATAGTCTAAAAATATTACCTTCTTCTTGCATTCCCCAAGTTTGTTCTTTGCTGAATAATGGATAGAAATCCAATCATACAGTCTAGTCAGTAAATTAGATAAAATATGCCAAAAATTGGGCGTCATAAAATGTCCAAAAAAGAAGTACCTATCTACGCCACAATACCGCGCTTGCCTTGTACGACAATCCAACAGTTTTCGGAAGATTTTGAAATAAGCCATGGATCAGTGGGTAAATAATATTTACAAATGAAAAGCTGGCACCCATATATCAAATTAATCTAATACAGGAACTGAACCCAGATGATGCCGTCCACCGTTTAGAGTTTTGTGAAATGATGATGGCACAGTGCAAGGGGAACCACAGGCTTTCATCTCCAAAATAATGTTTACCGATGAAGCATGACGGCGCTCCATCATTTAAAATGCAAGACCAGTAGGTACGTGAATTTTTAAACGACGCAGCTTTGGTGAACACTGAATTGGTAGAAGATGACCTTTGGAATTGGCAGTGCGCTCTTCCAATTATTGGAATCTTTGAGATTATTTTCTAGAGGGCTGCCTTAATAGGAATAAAGTGTATAAAATAAAACCTTATAATGAAAGAGACCTTCGACAATAGACGCCAAAAATTATTGCTAATATTGTAAGAGAATTTGAATAAAGTTTGGCTTACTGTCAAGAGGTTGGTCGAGTATTTAAATTGTGATGAATGAAAAATAAAATTTCCCGCCTTCGGACAATGCTAAGTATTTAAGTATTATTTTGAATAAATGGTAGATTCGCAATGGTTCGATAATCCAACCAAGTTGTAGCTTAAGCCTAATTTGAATTTTCTGTAGAACTGTACAACTTCTCTCGTAACAGATCTACGAGTATTTTTATAATGAAAGATCTTCTCCTCGTTGATTTGTAGATAGTTTGTTTGGACTTGTTGTACATCAACAAAGAACTTGCTCAATGATTTATGCATAACTATATCTTGGAAAAAAAGGAAGAAATACCCAATACATAGGTACTTACAACAAGTTTGCTATATATCTAACTATATGGTTTACATAAATACCTTTAGTTGATAGTTGTTATAATTTACGTTTAGCCAACTGCATTCTGTAATATTCACTTTATACGTTCATGTCATTGACAATAAATAATGTTTAATGACTTAATGCAGCAGAAGAATCTTGAGAATATCTAATTCACCATCATTTGAGAAGGATGTAATAGATTTACTCTCGTGGACATTGATAAATGGAAGGTTTCATTTGAGGAAATCTGGATTTTAAAAGATGTTTAGTAGAGCGAAAATGTTAAGGGAAAGAATTAAGTGTGCTTATTTATTTATTGTAGATTTTTATTAATATAAATAAAAATATATGTATATATATATATATAAACGAAAGATCACTCACTCACTCATCACGAAATTTAAAAAACTACAAGTGCTAGACATCTCAAATTTTGCATGGGGATTCCTTTTAGAGCATAGGTGCTCGACAGGACAGGATTTTGCAAAATTCAACCCCTAAGGAGATAAAAAGGGGTGTCAATATTTGTATAAAATTTCTATAGTTTCAATAGTAGGGTTTTGACTGTATATTAAAGATAACTAAGGAAAAATAATATGGGGGGGCTTTATTAGAGCAACAAAAGCCAAAACAACAGTTTTTTTTAAATTATCTCTCTCTGTCGGTATGTACGCGCATCACGCAAAAACTACTGCAAGGAACTGAATGCAGCTTTCACCGATGTATTACTAGAGGTCTAACTTGAAATATAGGCTTCATTTTATCGCGTCTGTATGTCTTTCTGTATGTTCGTACATGCAAAAACTACTACAAGGAATGGAATGGAATTGAATGCCGTTTTCCACGCGCTAGTTTTATTATATTTGATTAAAACTAGACGTCATGAAATTATGAACATATTTTGTGTGTTATTTTAAAGATACTTATTTAGTACCTAAAAGTATCAACCTATGACTACCCTAATATTTAAAGATTTTCGTATTAGTTAAATATTTTTTACCAAATATCGGACCGACTTTATTAGCAGGTGCACTGAAAAATACAAAATAATATATTAATTCTATTGGTGCTGGTACTTTTTGGTAAAATATATTTATTTTACAGTCTTTAGTGTAGCACTAGTCATGAAAATGGTTGAACGTTGACTAAAACCAAAGAAGATAGTATATTCTTTGCTTGTACTTATACAGAAAACTCAAAACATCGCGGCGAAAATACAAATATTCCAGAATTTACCACCGCTGTAACTCGAAAACCGTAACTTTTAAAAAAGGTTCAATTCAAAATTCTCCGCATACCTATGATCTCATCATTAAATTCTGCCATTTCAGATTTTTGATTGCCTAGAAAAATTCACCCTCCACTCCCTTCGGGGGCGGTTTTTTGTAAGGATGGAGATTTTGGATTCGAGTTTTTCTTAATATGAGACTATTTCTCAACTCCTCTCATTCAAATGAATTGGAAAATCATCAAAATCGGACCAGTCATACAGAAAAAAAAAACAAACATTCAACCGAACTATTCTGTGAATCCCCTTCTTGTTTGAAGTCGATCAAAAAATCATGGGTGCCACTTATCTGCCTGACACAAAACTTAATAATCCACAAACTAGCTTTATAGGTGCTTCCTATCATAACCTTGACGAACACCGACAGATAACTACCATGTTTTTTTTTAATATAAAAGTGTTTAAACTTCATTTTACCCATAGTTTGATACTTTGACTCGATAGGTTTATTCATATAATACACAACTGACTTCTCTACAATTTCAATAAATGTACCAACATAGATAACAAAACACTCAAAATCCAGCTCATACTCGTAGTTATAATAAGCTATAAATTGAAACATTGCACCCACAGTTTTCTGATATCATCTACAAAATATATTAGATGAATGAATGAACAAAACACTCAAAATCCAGCTCATACTCGTAGGTATAATAAGCTATAAATCAAAACATTGCACCCACAGTTGTCTGATATAACCTACAAAAGATATTAGAACCCATTTACCAATGATTTGCTATCCAACCTTTTTCTTTATGTTGTAGGCAAACTTATACTATATAACGTCAGCATTCAGCATAAATTCGCTTTATTTTTTTTTGTACATTGAAATCGGTCCTAAGATATAACAGGTATTACAATAAAAGGCTGTAAATATCTTTGCTGTTGTTTTTTTTTCTCCTGAAATGTTTTCATTTATTTCACAATCATATCTCATAACCCATAGACCTATCAACCTGCCTGAAGCTGCGTAGTTAGTTGGCTGGAAAAATCAAAATTATCATCTCATTGTTCTCAAAGGAAGAAATAAATGATGTGAAATGAATAGAAGTGGGTAGGAACCCAACAATTGGTACCGGGTGTCTCATTAATAGAGGAATCCACCTGTATCTCCGAAACTATATATTCTACAAGTTAGGAAGAAAAAAATTGTATGACAAATTCGCATAAGAGAAAGTGCTGGAAATTATTTTCAAGATTCCTTTTTTTCCCCACAAATGGGCGTAGTAAAATAAAAAACTAATTTTTCTCTAAAATTGCTCAGTAACAGTAGCATAAAATTTAAATATTTGTTATTCACATAGCATTTCATGTAAAATTGCTCCAAAAAGTTTGCACTACCTTCTTAAATAATATGTAGGGGTGAGTGGGAATGCCAATTCAATAAAATCATTGTAACTTTTGTACCGCTCTATGAATTTTGGTAATCCTTATATTGCTTGAAACCGAATCCATTGCTCTATAATATAATTTATCACATAAACAAAGACATAGTCGCAGCGTCAATTTAATAATAAAACTTATTTTTAATAAAACGCAAAATCAACACACAAAAGAAACACAATCATACTAATAATCACATACTCCATCAAATACGTTATCACGGAAAACAGATACAATGTCCTGTCGCAATATCTCCATGCACCCTCAAAATAATCCGGATGCCATTCCACAAAGATATTCACCGATGAAATCAAAAACCACACCATCACAGCCACACCGAGCACTATCTGCACCACTGAGGTGCCGCGCATGCGCTTCCACATCATCGTTACCATCAACATCAGTTGCAGTGGCCCAGCCACGACCAGAAACAAAGGGATGTGACTGTTGGTGGCGCAGCTGTGATAAAACACCAAACCAATGACCAACTTGCAAATGGGTATGATAAAGTTGACGGTGTAGCAAATGTTGCGAAAGTATTTGGTATCCTTGGGAAATGGGTTCTCTTCACGGTAGACGCTGATGGCTGCCTTGCGGAAGGCAGCATCCACTATTTGGCCTTCAATGTCGTAGACGACCGTCGCCATTTTCGTTTTTGGTATTATCGGTGTTTTCTATTGACATGTAAAACATAAGTGCACCACTAAGCTGCCACGCATGCGCTTCCACATCATCTTGAACATCAGCAATGGGCCGGCCAGACACGTTTCGACAAAAGTCTGATTTTGAAATCTTGTTGACTGTCGCATTGACAGTCAACTGAATGCATAGGAAATTAGCGTTTAATGTAGAATGCGAAGATGATTATATACTAAGTATTTAATTTGTAAGTCCTAAGAACATTTTTCCTTATTTTATTAATAAATCATTAAGAATAGCACCATCCTTAATTTTATTAAAACCTACCTAAACTATTCTATTTTTGCAACGCATCCATAACCTTCAATTTTATAATCTCCACTATATATGCAATAATATGCAATTCATCGTGCGTAACGAATTCATTTCCCGCCATATTGACCAGTAAGTAGATAGAAGGTACCTAATTTTTGAATCTCCGTTACTACCAACCACATTAAATATAACAACCATCATGAGTTCCGCTTCTTTTTTTCTCCATTATTTCACTCGAAAACTAGCAAGCAATAACTGCGCGAAGACTTTTTACGAGTGTTGTGCAAGAGTCCGGAAAGTCGGCCAACGCTACAAACCCAGCCGACTAGATTAATGATAGTATATAATGCTTTGTAGGGCTGCTGACGTTGTGGGGAAGTATATATACAAGTAGTAGTTCTTATGGGTAGCACGCGAACGACGAATGCGAGCAAAGGACGACCTACCTCAAGCGGGAAGACAAGAAGTGCACAAGATGAATGTATATTTGATGACCGACTTAAATACCAAAACGACCCTATGCCGATGTCGACCATCATCATCATCATCATCATGACTTGTAGTTATTGGTAAAAGTAAAAGTGTGGTGCGGTGTCTGTAGTTAGTGTTCTTATGTTATGAAGTCGTCTTTGTCCGTAAGGTAGACAGACAGACAGGATGATTGAAGATAATATTAATGATCTAAGCAAGCGAGGGGGTGTTTGTAGTATCGATATATAATACCTATATGACTTGAGTTTAAATTTAAATCAAGTAAGCTGTCAATGAATAACGCAGTTATAATATATACCTACATAATATACCTAACTAGTATTGTTGTTACAATATTAAATGAATTGTACAGTCAGTTTGTAGAAATGAGTGTGAAATAACCATAAGAATGCTTCAGATACAATAATACAAGTGAAATTAATGTGTAATATAGTAAATATTGTACGTATCCTCTTTGCATTTATATAGGCTCTGTCGCTATCATATATACAAGCTGCGATGTCCGAGTGGTTAAGGAGTTTGACTCGAAATCAAATGGGCTCTGCCCGCACAGGTTCGAATCCTGTTCGCAGCGATATTTTTTTTTTCATTATTTTACATCCAATCAAATTTATTATTGCTGTAAGTTCATAATATGATTTTTTTGAGTTTAATTTTATTAATTTACATATTTAATTTTTATCAAAATTCTGAACCAAGTATAATTTGAATTGCCTCCTACCTACATATTTTTTCCGTCGCAAGTTCCTTCCGGCGCAACTAAGTAGCTATTTCTTCTGAATCTATATCTATTTGACTACACAAGTGCGAAAAGCAAAACTATGATTTAGGAACCAGAAGGCATTTATCTGTGCAGGCAGTGTACGACAATTATTGGTATTTCCTCCAAATTAAATTTTCCAAATCAAATTAGGTACTGCGTACAACTCATCACGAGATGGCGCTGCAGAGCATCAAATTCCACAGTTTAACCTTTTCGCCATAAAAATTGGTAAACGCAAGTTTTTTTGGAGCATTGAATATTATAATTTAACGCCATCCATTTACTTTGTTCTAACTCACCGCTGTAGATGTCGCTGCAGTAAATCAACTGCGTTAGATTCCAAATGAAATGTCGAAAAAAAAAATGAAATAGAGATTGTTTTAATAGACAAAAACTATAGCAATGAATGGTAATCCATCAGGTAAAAGAATGGAAAAAGGAATATGCTGTTAATATGCTTTTTCTGAAAATTCTGAACGTTGAAGTAGGCAAATAATTCGGCGCCTTTCCCAAATTCGACCAGAAAGTTATGAAAGTACCTAATTAATGAGGAAGATTTTCGAAAATTACTGAGGAAAATTGGCTGAAAGCTTTTGAAAGTATGAAGGTAAATATTTTAAAAAAAAATTGGACCGACTTTATTAGTTGGTGCACTGATAAATACAAAATAATATAAATTCTATTGGTGTCGGTACTTTTGAAGTTGTGCGTTTGATTGAAAACTTTTGGCTCCAACTTCACAAGTACCAGCACCAATAGAATACGTGATTGTATCGAATTTTTAAGGCATAGAATGCGCACGGAGAAGAATGATATTTGGCATAGGGAAAGTTTATATGGTGAAGGAGTGCACGATGTTGAAATTTTAATTTATTAAAATTCGCTTATATCTTAAACTAAATTAACCATAAAATTATGGCTTACGTATTCAGATGTATTGTGTGTTGCATAACAAACCCAATTGCAATGTGAAGTCAACCAGTCAGAGTGCTGTCAGTTTGCTTTAATTGTTATTGACAACCCCGGTCAAACGCAAATTTAAATATTATTAACAGTGTACACAAAATGATCTAATTATTCTGAGGGATACATTTAAATGCGCCCTTAATGTCATTTCAAGAAATGTTAATACTTTTGATAGTTGATTAATGCATTTACAATCTGGTCTTGCCTTATATTTTCAATTTTCGCAAGAAATTATCTTTTCCTCAAAGCGAAAATACACATATTTAAGATTTCAACATCGTTGTAACTCGAAAGCCGTAACTGTTTAAAAAAAAAAAAATGTTCGATTTAAACGTTTCCGGATATTGTTCTATTTTTAATTCTGAGGTCTCAGATTTGGAATTTTTGAGAAAAATTGGGCGTTTTTTAGACGAAAGGAGATTTCGGATTTGAGTTTTTACGAATATGGGACCATTTCTCAAGTCTCCTCTTTCAAATGAACCAAAAATCATCAAAATCGGAGTACGCTTCCCATATAGATACAGCTCGTGCACAAACGAAAAAAAAAAACAGGCAGTCGAATTGTATACCTCTTCCGTTTGGGTCCTTCGGTCAAAAATAGACGAAGAATACACATGAGAATCGCACAGAATTCCATATAAACAATGGGACAAAAAAAAATATTATCGATTTGGCAAACGACAGTAACAGCCAAACTTAACCAATAGGCATATGTAAGAGGTGCTAGGAAAATAATTATAAATTGCAATTAATATAAGCGTAGCGTAAATTTGTTGTTGTCTTTATATTTCATTGGCAAGTATACTTAATAAGAACCAGAATATCTGTTCCGATTAGGATTTTTTTCATCTTAATAAATTACATACTGGAGAGATAGTCCTTGAGCGGACCGTTCGGGATGCAAGAGCCAAAGGCCAGCATCGAGAGTATCGACCACGGCATATATATATATATATATATATATATATATATATATATATATATATATATATATATATATATATATATATATAAAAACTCCATGGGATTTAATGGACACACCGATGGATGCACCATGCTGGGCCCCATCTACATATGACATTCCACGCTGTGTATCACAGCCACAGAGACAGACCAAAAGGCTCAGTGTGTGTGTGTGTGAGAAAACGAAACAATCAAACGCATTTCTGAGGATTAAAGTTGTTTGATCGTCGCGAGATATTCCAAAGGGTCGCGCGGCAGTCCGACAGGCCGACCGGTGGTTAGGTTAGCTTATGGCGAGAGCAACGAAAACACAAAAAAATAAATAGAAGAAAAAAACAACAACAACATATCGAAATGAAACAAGATGAGATGAGAAGGTTGATTAAAGAAGGAGGCAGCAGAATGAAAGAAGGAGATAGAAAAAAAAAACGACGACGTCGACCAAGAAGGTTCGGGTATTCTGTGATTTATCTCTTGTTCTTCGGTTACTTGTTAGGGACGCGCTTTTTATTTATGTGTTTTCGTATAGGTATATAGGGAGATAGAGATAGATGTCGGTCATAATTAGTGGGATCAGGTGTAGATTGAAGCTTTTCTCTTGAAATGCGCTCTCGGAAACCGGACAACATTAACTATGTAATATATATATATATATATATATATATAGACACATACCTATCTATCTATACCTAACTTCATACTTATTATTCAGATCTGTAGAAATACAATTCTTTTTTTATATAGATATGTATATACAGGGTGGGCCAACGAAAACTTTACATCATACCGATTTAACGAATGTTAATCAATAGATGGGAAAATGCTCGGATCGACCCGTCGATTTTTATTTCAAGGGAGAACAATTTTGCTACTACTTTTTTCTCCTACCCCCTGGCGGGGGTAAGCACAACCCCCTGATTTTAAATATGGATGAGGGGTAATGCTATAGCTTATTTCAAAGATCTCATCGAGTACTACCTGACCCTAAGATTTTGCTCAAAAACTTCCATCTATAACGAAGCGACAAGATGAAATATTTGTAATTGACCTTGAGGAAAATTATTGTTATCAGACTGGCATTTCAGAGTTTATTTAGTTTCTTTTTTGGTTAAAAAAAATTGAGACCATACTATTTACACGTTTATTTACCTCAGTTCATCGTGAATTTTTTTGAATGTTACCGCGGCTTTAACTCGCTTGTGGTTATCACTAAAATAAAAAGGTGTATTTCGTAGAAGGAAGGGTGGACATTTTAATATTGTTTTTCAAGAATGACGACTCTGCGCGAATAACAGTTCATTTATTTAATGAACGTCATCCTGAAAGAAATGTCTCCACTACTTACGTTTTGCAACTGGTTTTCAAATTGGAAGCTACTGGTTCAGTCGAAAATAAAAAGAGGGTGCATAAAAGAGAAGAAGCGATTGAAGTGGCTGTTTTATGTCATGTAGCACTGGATCCGACCCTCAGTACTAGGAAATTGTCTGACGTATCTAGTGTATCAAGCACAACAATAAGGAGGATCCTTAAACAACATAAATTTCATCATTTCAAGATAGGATTGATTCAGGAACTGCATGAGGCTGATTTTGATCGCCGACTCCAGTTCTGTGAAGTGATCAGTGAAAATATTAACAATAATCAATATTACATGTTTGATATCTGTTTTTCTTCGAATGAGTGTTCATTTTATCTTAACGGAACTGTAAATAGGCGTAACTGTCAGACGAAAATCCTAAATTATTTCATGAAAAGCATACTCAACATGTACAAAAAGTAAATGTTTGCGAGGGTATTTATGGAAATAACATAATCGGCCTCTTTTTTTATTCCAGGTAACCTCAGTAGCGAAATTTATCAGGATTTATTAGAAAACACTATTTATCCAGCCCTCGTGGAAGTATTGGAGAATGAAGAAGACCATCAGACGCCCATTTTTCATCAAGATGGCGCACCACCTCATTTTGTACAATCTGTACGTCAATTTTTGGACGATACTTTTCCTCAAATTGAATTGGAAGAAGGGGACATATTGAGTGGCCACCCAGGTAACCTGATCTGTCTCCTCTGGACGTTTTTCTTTGGGGTCATCTGAAATCTAGGATTTATGCCCGATTCACTGGAAGATTTGCGAAATGAGATAATAAATGAATGCCTTCAAATTACACCCGACATGTTGCGTAATGTACGGCATTTTTTTGAACAGAACTTAGTTTACTGCATTGAAGTGAATGGTGGTCATTTCCAGCATTTAATTAACTAATAGAAAAATAAGTTTTTTTTTATTTTAAGTACACGTTGTATTCTCATTGTCTCTTTCCCTATTTCAGCTGTCATTTTGTTATCGATGAATATTTTCAAGCCAAACTTTAGGATTTGATAGTACTCGATAAGATCTTTGAAATACCGTATAGCAATACCCCTCATCCCTATTTAAAATCAGGGGTTTGTGCTTATAGGTTGTAGGTGTTACGGGTCTGAAAAAAGTACCAAAGTTGTTCCATCTCGAATCAAAAATCGACGGGTTCAAGCATTTTCCCATCTTTTGATTACAAAATCTCTCGTGTTATATATGCATCAAGATTTAGGTACTATCAATGCTGCAAAGTTGATGTAATTTTTTCCACGATCATATGAACCAAATTGAGGAGGTTTACGATCTGAATGTGATTTTTTTATGGATGTTCGCTCCTTATTAGTAGTCAATGTGATCCGATTTTTTGACCGACATAAGAAAAAAGAAGAAGTATACAATTCGGTAGTAAACGTACTTCGATTTAGACGATTTTTGTTTCATTTGAAAGAGGAGAGTTGAGAAATAGTTCCATATTGAGAAAAATTAAATCCAAAATCTCCCTATCTCCAAAAACCGCCCCCAAAGGGGGTGGAGGGGGAAATTTTTCTCAAAAATTGAAAATCTGAGACGGCACAATCATTGAAAGTTCCATATCCGGAAATGTTTAAATTGGACATTTTTAAAAATAATTATACGTTTCCGCGCTACACTCTAAAATATGTGTTTCAGCTATGTGGAAGGGGAAAATTTTGCCGAAAATCAAAAATTCGAGATTTAAAAATTAGAAAGGCGACCACATCCGGCAACGTCTAATAATTTTTGTTAAAAATATTTATTGTTAATTTGGATCAAAAATATTGAATACTATTATTTTCAACTCAACATTGCTTTCCAGTAAAATAATGTCTAGATATATCGTATCTTTTTGTCCAACATTTGATTACCTCCTATCTATATCCTGTTCATAGTTCTAATTTATCGTCTAAATTCAACCACGTACCCACCTATACCTTATACCATACAGTACTGATAAATAAATCTTAACATGCGTTCTTCAATTTTGTTAACATATTTCTTGTAGAGCTAATTGAAGATTTATACGACGGCAACCTTTGTTTGTACAATATTTGTTTCAGATCATATACCTACCAACATTAGTCATTAGATAATGTAGGTATGTTAATGGTTAGTGGTCAATAAATTTACTATTTAAAAAAAAAGCTGTAAGGACGTCAATAGCGAAAGTGCTGACGCGCATACCTGCAACAGAAAATCATTCCGGATCTACAAAGGGAAGTAGGTATATCTATAATTATAATAAAAAAATTATATTTAAATTTCACACTAAAAAGTTGACTTATTTCCACATTCATTTGCCCTAAGGGTTTGACTATGGATCAGGTTTTTGTTATTTTATGCTATGATGGTAATAAATAAAGTAGAAAAAAATCCCGATATCTAGCGGAATGGTAAATTTCTCAAAATTCATTGAATTGAAATTTGAACATCCACAAATTTTTTATCTAATAATTTTTATTTTATTTCTGTGCATTTTATAAAAAAATTGATTCGAACAAAAGTTTTATAGGTACTGATTATATCTAAACTCAAAATTATTTTTGATGAAAATTTACACTACGGCTCTTTTTTGATAGTTTTTAAACTGTTTGAATGGTCACCATTTTGAAACTACTTACCCGTTAATGCCAAAATTTAAACGTCATCACTGTTAGATCGAAACTTTTGATAATAATGTCAGTTCATGGTTAGGCGCCTATTAACTCTACAGGGTGTTCGTTTTAAATGATCCCAAAATAGATTTATCGGGATATGATATTTTTTTTTTTAAATACTAGCACGGAAAAAACTAATATCGATCATCTCATCTCGATAGATCTGAGGTGGATAGTTTTAAAATTATCACCTTTTGTAGTTATTATGCGCCCATATGGAATTTTCAGAAAAATACAGCTTTTTGGAAATTATTCCAGCTCGAGGGATATTCGGTACGAAAATTTTCCACCAAAAATTATTTTCTAAAGTAAATAACAAATTTTTGACAGTTTATAAATAAATATTTGATAAGAATAATTTATGCTTATTATTCTGACATCTGCACGTGACAGCTGTCAAGTCAGGGAAATTATCACTTATTAATTTTCTGATCGAATTTTTTTTCGAAAAATTCAGTCTATCGTCATAGCAACCTGTCGAAATAAAGGCATCTGATTGGCTTAAAACAAAACAGGTGTAATATTTCCATTAGAACTATTTACCTATCATTGACGGCATTTCCAGTTGCTTATATTTTTTTCTAGTTTTGAAATAGATATTTGAGTAAATACATGAAACAGCTGTTGTTGATTTCCGTTTTTATACTACAAAATCGATTAAATTATATCTAATATCGTTGCAATTTCTGAATAAATTTGAGAAAGTAATTGTTAATTTTTTTTAACTTTAGTCATTCCTTTTTTTACCACTCTGTACAATTTGTTTTTACATTAGTTTTAGGGCCGATTTCATAATCAAATTTAATCTCCTAATAATTTTAATCCCACATTGGAAATTTTCATATTTTTTTTTGATTGGACATATAATTCAAAGTTACTTTAAAAGAACGAAATATAAGGTGACAGACGTTGTAATAGTTATTGAAAAATGCACTATTTTTATTCCGTCATCAAGATATGAGTTAAACAAATTGAAGAATTAACTAATCTCCCATTAGGGATTTAATATGAAATCGGCCCTTAATATTTTAAAAAGATACAAACGATATATTGTACCACATCTGTCTGTGAAAGCTATGTGACTGCTGAATATCAAGAGCCATTTCTCCATATCTATAAACATATTAATAATAAACAGCTGTTAGGTATGTGGTTAGTTGAGGCTTTATGCTCAGATGGGACGTGGGACCCTTGAAATTTCCACCTATTTAGCATATTATCATGGTCATGGATAGTGATGAAATGATTGTATTTGAGAAATTCGGTAGTGGAATGTAACATTTTCCTGTTTCGTGTCTCATAGAACATAGGTAGGTACATATATTAATTATGTTGTCAACAGAGAGAATATTTGTCCATTTAATTAAACGATTTCCTCATACAGCCATACAGAGACAACCAGGTGGCTAGCATATCCTTGCGGAAACAAAATCTGAGATAGATATTCGACATTCTTGAGAATAAATATTTCTTACAAAAAAATGGACCGACTTTATTAGTTGTTGCACTGAAAAATACAAAATAATATTAATTCTATTGGTGCTGGTAAAACGTTGAACTTTTTAAATAGTAAAGATTGATTATTGATGTTAATTTGTTAAAACTGTTTTTTTTTGTTGGTTATGTTATATCATTATTGTTGTGATTAAATTAATAAATTCGTTGATAAAATATATTCCTTAAGGTATAACTTTTGAACGAATGATGATATGGTCATGCCGTTTGGACATATTTGCAAATTTAATCTACTTTCCGAATCTAATAAAATATTCATATGTTTCCATTTGCGATTTCGGAGCAAAATTTAGAAAAAAATAGTTATCTGTATAAAACCCGTCCACTAGCGTGGGTGGCAAGAAACACGATGGCATGTATAGTTGTATATTAAAATGAGATATATTCTTGAAAAAAATGATTTATTAAAATTATACCATGCTTTGTTCTGTAGCGTCCTATTTTATCGAATTACTCGTTGGGGTTCAGCTTATTCAAATACATTAGGGCCTATAGTAAGAATACAAAAGCGTGCTATCAAAATTTTAACTTTTGTTAAACAACACAACCTTTTTAGTGAGACACGATTGCTGAACATCAATCAAAAATATATTTTGGAAGCACTAATAAATAATTATTGTAATCTACGGGAAGAGTATACTATTGCTGAAGCATGTTTATTTTCTAGACATAAATCGCTTACAGTAAGTAAAACTAAATTAAATATTCGTCAAAAAACTAGTTTATAACGATCCAAACTTGTCTACAATAGATTAGATAACAATCTAAAGAAAAAAATAAACTTCTCTAGAGGGCGTATTAAATTTCATATTAAGAGTTGGATTTTAAATAATTTGATGTTATAATATACATAGATATTGTTATATTACTTAAAATATCTGTTTTAATATTTAATACTTTCTATATCATGTGTCTTTCTTTACATTTGTAGTTGTATTTATAGATTTGTTGCATTTTAATTTTATTATTTATTTTTTTTATTGTATATTAATATGTATATTTAGATTATGTTAAGCTTGTAGATTTTAATACATTATTAAGTTCAGGACTACACACAGATGCTATTTGCATCTCGGTAGGGGATTGTTGGACTTTATTAAGTCAGACAATCTATTAGCATACTATTTTTTTAATCAAGATTTGTACGTTAACCTGAATAAAGATTATTATTATTATTATTAACCTTCCTTTCCTGAACCAGACCTTGTTAACAAAATTCCGTTAAGTCAAACTAAAGTTATAGACACTTATTTAACGACCTACAAGAAAAAGTTGTAAATCAGAAAGATGGACCATTATGGTGACATCAACGTGAGGGTATTCATTTCATCTTATACGGTCGAGGCTATTACGCCCCCTAACGGTGGACGTATGAATTTGAAAAATATTTCCAGCAATTTCCCTTGGTCGACTTCCTCTGAAGGATTGACTTGACTTGATGTTACAGAAAGTAATTATTAAATAACAAATTATAATGGAATATTATTCTAACTGCTAAATTTTTCTTAGAAAAGCATAACACATTTTTCTGCTTTTCACGTACCTATGCAACCCTTTGTGTACTAGTAATACTCGTACCTACTTGACAACATTTTTTTTTCTTAAATACTGAATTAATCTCCGGATCATTATATCTATTGTAGCGTGAAGACTTAACCGAATAAAGACACCAACACACACTCACAAATGTCACAAACATCCAGTAACATGGAAGAACATACTGGAGCCCCGGAAGCACCTCGATTACTCCCGAAGGAATATATTGGGAAATACTTCCAGAACAATATATTAGAAAAGGACGAGAAGCTTCGAGACACGAGGTTAAGTGGACATAAACACACGGACCACGGATATAGACATTTAGTGATAGATAGTCAGTCGGTCATAGACCATAGACAGTAGAATAGTCGTATATAGTCCGAGAAATATGTGTGAATATAAATGCGTATATAGTCGTGTAGTTATTGGTATAAATAAATAAGTGAAAATAAATCGAACCCAGTTTTAATATAAATTCCTGTTACACTATCAACTTTCATATTTGATAGAACTCAAACACGTGGCGTTTGAAATATCATCGACAAACTAACTAACTATACAAGCAAATGTAATCTGTAGCCGAAAGCAAGACAAGCAAACATCATAGAGATATGATTTTCTCCAGTTAGTTAGATATTTACCGTTTGACATTGTGTCCTAGGAAGGAGGACGGGCAAGAAGTGACGTGATTATTGGACACCACCATATATCATCATATGTGTGTCATAATCAACGTTACACAAACAAGGCGTATCTATAGGTCACCTAGAGAGAGAGAGAGAGAGCGTGAGTGTGTGAAGTGAAGTTTATGAACGATGGACGATCCAACAACTATCGCGAATGTGGGAGTTGGACAGACAGACTCATGCCACCGAATGCTGCCTCTGGCTTGAGTAGGTACCTACTCTTGTGTGACTCTGGATGGTGTTTTTATATTTACAGGATGGCTGTCTGTATAAGTATAAACATCAAGAATGTTTTATTTAAGATAATGCTCAAAAAAGTGAGTTTCACCAACCGCGTGACAGTTAGCCAAACGGTATTCAAATTCTCTTAGAACATTAACAATAATTCCTTGGTCTTGATCTTGGTAAAGCAAGTGACCACAAATGGTAAATGGGGATCTTGACGATTGGGTGGTAAAACTGGGCTAATGTGGGAGTGGGACTCATTCCTTCAAAAATCTAAATACGTTTCACCTGACTCTAGAAAAAATATGGTTCAAGAACTTTGTCTTCTACTATTCCGGTCCATATATAAAGCTATTGCGTGTGGCTGTCTCATATAAAGTGGCGGAGCTTTCCTCCTGCCCAATATCGTACATTTCGACGATCAACGTTCCCGTTTATAGAGAAGGCAGCCTCATCAGTAAACATTATTTTGGAGATGAAAGCCTCCGTTTCCGATGCACAAAACTCTAAACGGTGGTCTGCATCGTCTTCGTTCAGTTCATGTGTTAGATTAATTTTATATGGGTGCCAGCTGTCCATTTGTAAATATTTACCCACTGATCCATGGCTTATTTCAAAATCTTCCGAAATCTGTTGGATTGTCATATAGTGCAAGCAGGGTATTGGAGGAGTGGGTACTTCTTTTGAAATTTTATGATGGCCAATTTTTGGCCTATTCTCAACATTACCAGTTTCCTTACTTTCTCTTTTATTGACTCTTGACTCTCGTATTTTTTTATTGACGGATTAAAATAAATAAACGTGCGTTAAACAAAATATGTATATGTAAAATTTTCAGCAAAATGCAAAATTGTAAAAATATACAGCATATTCCAGTTAAAAAAATGTAACTGTCTAATGATTCACCCTATAAAATATTTTTTTACTCAGAAAATGCGCGTTAACGAAAAAAATCGACCTTTCTGAGAGATTTAGAAAAAATATCAACACTGTATATTTTATGAATTTTATTCCTTACTGCACTGCATATGATTACAATCGAAAACAATTTTATAGCATTTAGAAAATCGTAATGGGGGCACATCTCATTGAGTCGTAAAAATATGAAATTAAAATTCTCTCTAAAACTCTTTACTAAAAGAGCAATAAAACAAATGACTTTTATTATGAATGTTTACGACAAAAATGTAACAAAGTTAATAAGTTAAGTCTACCTTTTAGCTACAACGTATAAATCCTCTTCCAAACAACTACCTATAATAATTCGAAACTGAATTATACGATTTGTCATAAATCAAATAGGGTTGTGTGTAGAAATAATTATTGTCCATTTTTAAGATGAAATCAACAAAATGTTGTTATCTTTACGTTCGAAATGAATGTATGCTGTTGTGATAATAGAAGAGAAAATATCTCTATTGCCGCTTAATACCAATAAATTAACATAAATTAAAATAAAAATCTCATAATTAAGTTGTTTTTGTTTTAATTACAAATAACATTTTAATTTACGTCTTTTCTATCAAAGTTGACTACTAAGCAAACATATCAGATACCTACTGTTAAAAGTCCCAACAGAAAGTTGATGAGTCCAGAAACCTTACCTAAGTAAAAATTTACCATAAAACTGATTCATACTATGCGCTACATCGTAATGATCTTACATTGATCACATTTTCTCACATTTAACGATAATTCCAACCAAAATCTTGACATTTTTTCCATTTGACAGCTAATGTCGAACGATTTTGATAACTAATTAAAAAAAATGAGATATACTATTCTGTATATTACAGAGCAAAATCTACTAAACTCGGCCTCCCAGGTTGCCAAGAAAAGTATATCATGTGCGAAATTTCAGCCAGTGCTTGGCAATTGTTGAAGTTGCATTCTGTTATTATTATACTCTTGGTATATGCGATTTGTTCGAATGTTTGGACGTATTTACGCCTTGCATAAGGATGGGTTTATCCATATTTGGAATCATAGTCGCGGCTGAAGTTTATTCAGAAGGACTCTGCAGCGCATGATGTGATTTGAAATTATTTGTTGTGAAGTTTAAAGAGAGTATTTAACACATGATATGATCATCTTCAAATCCAACTCAAAGCAACATAATCCTTGGTAGAGTAGAAGGATGTAAAAAAGTACTTACATACTTTAAACTACTATGGATTTCGTACCAATAAGGTCTGGTAAGTATGTTGCTTAGTAAAAACTCCTCACAGTTTCTAACAATATAATTGTTATTTTCTTTTCCCAGATTATATTTGTTAACGGAAGCAGCATCACATTCGATCCAGATTTAATGTCACCCATAGAATCTTTAGTTGGATTCGACCCATTTGAAGCTGTCCTGACTGGTTGATGCCGGTTTGGTTTTATCCTTTCAAGTCATGCGCAAAGAAATACCAAAAACGATATGGTCTTTGTATTGGCCTTGATCTTGCATACACGGTCTTGGTCTTGCTGCAAGACTTTTAAGACATTGCAAAAATTTAGCACTTTTGAAAGCAATAGTGAAAATACTAAGAGTGTCTATTCTGGACAAATCTCCCAGAGTGGCCATTGAGTGGAAGCGATCAAAAGTATTTATAAATTATAGATAGATATAGTTTGTGCGACTTCAACTTTTGCATAAAACTTTTTACAAAAAAAGAATAGAAATCAAAAACTTGTTAACACGCGACTCAGTTGTGTGAATATCTCAGTTGCAGGAATACCAACACCAAGACCAGGTTAGTCTTGGTATTGGTCTTGCATCGCAGTACTGGTCTGGTACTGGCTGCAACACCCCATGCATAAGCAAGACCAAAAATTTAAAGGACCTACAATTTATAAAATATCAAGTCTCAAGACTTACCATTCCAGAGAAGCAGTACCATAAGGAAATATATACTATCACTGGTTTCCTCGCTCATATCAAAGGTCACTCATCCAAACTCTTCACCAACCTCCGCGCTGCTTAACTTCGATTATCACAATTTAGATATAGAGCTCCATATAACAACAAATGCAAAAAAGTAAATTTGAAAGCAACGAAATATAAACCGACAACCAATACCCATCGGCTTCGCATTTGACATACCCCCCCCACCCTTTTATCATTTTCTTCGTCTTATCCAACTCACTCTACGTCCTACAATCTGCAGCGATGAATTTTTGATGCATGCCAAAAGTAGAAGATACCTACCTAAATAGTACACCTACCTTCCTTCCTAATGTTCTTGGAGGAGTTCATCCAATCTCTTATTCCTTTGTTTTTCCCACTCCCACTACACGACGTCGACGACGCCCATGTCACTGGTGACGTCTCGCTGTCTGCCGTGACAATTCCATAAGCGTGTCTGAATTATGCAGGCGTATAATGCGCCAGAATGCAAATAATATTTCCAGAAGCAGCACTCGGTCTGTTGGGGGGTATAGAATGGGTAGGGTGGTGGGGCGGTTCTGGGCTTTGAGGATGGGGTCGGAGTCGACGTCGGTGCTGCTGGTCGATGCTGCCATCTCTCTGCTGATCCTGTGGCACCAGCAGCAGCAGTTCAAGCTCGCTGCTGAGGCACCCATTCCAAGTTCCCATATACAGGGTGATCAACTTATATAGTTTCATATCTCTATTTAGAAGCCACTTGCAAAAGAAATTTTTAATAGAATCTATATAGATATGTTCCAATATCATATTTTAAAATTATTTCGTAATATATATTTTAAGGTCAGTAATATATGGTTTTACAAGGTTTTAGCAAGTCCTAACGAAATCATAACATTGTATTAACCAAAAACGCTTGAGAATTTTTCACTCAAAGCCAAAACAATTTCGTAATGGTCAAGTTTCTAGCCTTGTTGTAATTCATCAAGTTTTGATAGCGTCCATTTTGTATATATACACGCTGACGTTTTCAGTGATGAATCGTTTTGGAAATTCTGTAAAACTGTAACACTATCTCTTATAGATATTAAGGGTTATAGGTTCTCTACAGGATAATCAAATAAAAGCATCTTAATAATGAATTAATAAGCACAAAACTTCACAAGTCTAAAAACTTCTAGACATGCAAGTTTGGTCGATCAAAGATCAATAAAAGAATGAGAAAAAAAAAAAAACAAAAACACTTTTTGTTAATTTCAAAACAAAATAGGCCAAACAAAACTAGAAAGTTTTCTGCTAATTACCACCTCCAACTCTACTTCCATCCCCCCAAGCTGTATCAGCGAATACCTATCTACGACTCCTTCGATCCCGTCTTCGCACAACTTCTCCGGAGGGTGCAGGGAGCAGGTTGGCCATCTTCTGACGGCAACGTTGAGTCGATGGTAGCCTCGACGACGATGTCGAACAGCCCCCTCTGAAAAAAAAAAACACCCACCTCCCCGCCCCCAGTCGTGACGTGGAGGTGGCGATGGCGACACGAAACACCAGTGCCAGAGAAAGAGACGGAACCATATATAGAGCGGCGAACAGAGCCAGCAATGGCCAGTTAAAAATATCCATATCGATTAAAAATTCAACGATAGGTTTATCGTTGAACCGCTTTTAAGATATTAAAATTGCATCAAACTTCGATGTTTCTAATTATCTTTAATAGATATTTTAATGGGGTAGGGCGTTAAATATGTATATATTGGGAAATCAGGAGTAGTCAGCAGGATGGGTATATATGTATAAAATTAATATATTTTGCGCATATTGCTACCAGAAATATTTATAGAATTCATCTATCTGCAAAGAGCTGAAGTATCTGTAAAATGAAGGGAAAAAGCTGTCAAGCATTTTGATGCATTTTTTTGTGCAGTAATTACAAGTGTATTTTGTAATGGCAAAAAACATTCCCAATCCAAAACTTTTGAGCAAAACTTAACATAACTTCTCAAAAGTTTCGCATACGCTCAGTAAGCGCTAAAACTACACCGATACAATTTTTGGTATGTTGTTTGTAAAAAAAAAATGCTTGAATGGTATATTTCACCGCCCCCAAAATTCCTTTCATGAAATTACAACTTGACGTATTATATTCATAAACCACATTTACAGTAAATCTGGACTCGAGCATTTCCAGTCACTCACCTGCTCGTTTTTAACGATAAAATTGTCACTATCTTGCAAACAGCTTGAAACAAATGCATACTGTTACAGTTTTAGTAAAAAAGATGAAATGTAACAGAATTATTGCGTGAAAAGTTGCAATTCTAGGGAGAAATTTAGTTACTTTTGGTTTACCAACATACCAGATGTCACCTTGTGGCTCATCGTTCTTATGTGTCAAACAGACCAACAAAAATAATTAACCAACACAAAATACAAACGGGTAATGAACAGAAACACAAATAAAGATATTTGAGGTTAGAAAAATCACCATTGAACCGCCGCATCGTTCCTTTCAGAATAATTTAAATCGGCGCGCTGCGGCCGGCGGCGCTTCAATATTCTTTTGGGGGTTGGCGGCCATGTTGCAATAGCAGGAGACTTGCAAAATGTCAAACGACAGCAGCATCGGCAATACTTTGACAAGCGAGCTTTAGCTTGTTGAAAATAATAGCGCAATAATCGATTCCATTCTTGCTTGAGATTAGAAAAAAAGATATTTACTTTAAACTACCTCTACTATTAATATTCTCGATGAATGATCTGAAAACACGCCAACTGTACTCACCTACCTATATTTAAAAATAGGTGTTAATATTACCTATGTGTATATTTACTTGCCTTACCGATATGTAAATCCAAAAAAGAAAAGAGAGCCATTATACTTTGCAGAAATAGCTCTAGTTATTACCATTTAATGAATGTACGCGCTAAAGAAAGGAACAATGCAAAAAAAAAGGAAATGAAAAAAGCGACGACATCGAGACTGAGCGTTTTTTTTTTTTTTTTTTGGCCTGGCTATCGTTCCTTATATATAATTATGCAGTGTCAAT
The DNA here is from genome assembly GCA_958507055.1 of Crioceris asparagi. Taxonomy (NCBI): domain Eukaryota; kingdom Metazoa; phylum Arthropoda; class Insecta; order Coleoptera; family Chrysomelidae; genus Crioceris; species Crioceris asparagi. The sequence continues at coordinate 130,089,359 of OY293826.1, forward strand.
GTCGTCGTCGCATTTCGTTTGTGTAGGTATCTTTTATACCGACAGAGAATTGGCCTCTTCCTTTTTGCATGTGCAGAGAGACGTTGTTGTAGTGGATACGATGCGTTTCTTCTTAGGAGTATAGCAGCCATCTCATCTCATTAGCATATAATATGCGCTGATTTTATATACCAGGATACACAGGCTAGAAGGTATCTCTTTCTGTACAGCGGATACAGATAGTATGGAAACTAAGTAAAGGAATATACCTGCACACGAATATGGTAGCTAGTGGCAGCGACAAAAGAAGACGATAGCAACAACAAAGAAGAAGACGAAAAGGAAGATAATGTTGAAGATCTCAAACTGCCAATCGATTACGGAGAATTGCCTATTGCGGTGCATTTGGAGAGGTGATGGTTGTCTAAGAAATAAGGCTTGGTACTACTTGGGGGCTAAACATTCACTTTGATATAAAGCTGATGGGTCTTCATTTTGATGAATGTTCAAGTTGGAAAATTCACTGTAACAAATTGGTAATCTCGCTAAATTTGACAAGCAGTCAATCTCCTTTTACTATGGTCAAGTAGATTCCAAATTTAGGTACGGAACTTCTTTGTGGGGCGCATTTGCGCACATTTTGAAAGTCTTTATAGCTTTAATAATAATTTTAAGTATTATGTGTGGAACTTGCAAGCTCCAGTCTTGCAAAAGCAGTTTTTCAAGGCACGTCTTTGGAAAAACCTGAAGGAATACCTCACTGTTTCTATAGGATTGAGGATTATTTAAGTGGAAATTATTAGTTATTTCTCTATTAATAATACGTTTTATGTTATTTTTATATATATTTGTAATTTTATAGATGATAGTTTACGTTGTATTTAATATGCTTTTTTGTTTTTCTTTTTCATATGACATGTTCTATCCCGAGAGGGCGAAACAGAACTAATAAACTATTATTATTATTATTATTACTATTATTATTATTATTTGTATTCACTTTATGTAATTTTTGGATCCAGGAACATATTTTGCGCAAATTTTCCCTAAAAAATTTTTTTTGCAAAAATAGACGTATGTTAGCATATCTTTTAATAAAAGAGGCGAAAGATTTGTTATTAAATAAAGAAAAATGGTGTTCTTAGGACTAATTACGACTTCTAGTAGGCATTTTCGATTAAACACTAACATCCTGCAAAATTAACAAAAACATATAATTAAAAATAGTAAATATAAGTTCCCAAAGTAATGTTAAACGAATTGATGTATTGATATTTTTTTAAATATTCGATAACGAAAGTATAAACCCAGTAGTCAGATTTTAAGTGTCTAAAGGGTATTGGCAATACAAGTAACCCTGTTATTTGATCAAGAAAGCCGCGATCTTGTGGACATTTTTTTCTATGATTTTGAAATAATCTGTAAGTATATATGAAAACATGTCATCTGATTTTAAAACTTGATGAACCATTTCCGTTACGTTAACCGATCTGTGACGTGTCTAAGTACCTGTATGGTTAACTGGACATAAAGCCTTCTTACTTCCACAATTCTGCAACATCTCATGACTTTTATATACTTACAATCAAACTTGGCTGTCACCTGAATTTACTTAGGTACTCAATGCTAACTGAGTCCAACCACAAATTACACGTTTCCGCAGAAACCCTTGACGAAATAAAATGAATGAAAATGAAAATAACAATAATTCCCCATAATTATTATACCATAAGAAGGATTTCGTCAGTATGTGTGCGGGAAGTGACAGGTTGTCAGCTTACGCGCCCATATGAACTTTTTGTGGTTTCGAATGTTCTTGCTCTTGCCCCTTGCCTCAGGTTTACCGTATTTTTCGTGATCAATTATCAATTATCATCAAATTAAACTAATTTATCTATAACTATATATAAATTCTCAATGTTGCTCACGACATCGATTATATATAAAACCTGTTTAATAATACGTGTTTCCGCTCTTCAAAAATTCCGACGACCACCACAGGTAATATAATATAATAACTGTAATGCATAAGAAAGGGTATTATTATAAATGTCTTCAGTGTCATTGTAGGAGTGGAACTACTTATATTATAAAAACGAACAGACATACTATTTAGGTTTGATTCTGACATAGGAAATGGGCTGATAGAACTGCGGTTGATTTGAGCAGTTTGAGCTCTACGGTGAGTACCTACGGGTTCATTAGAAAAGTGATACCTTCTAGAAACTACTAGATAATGAATTTCTGATTTTAATTGAACATTTCTTATCGAAATCATTGAGATACCTCAGCAGAAAACTAAAAAATCCACCATCTTGAAAGTAGTTCTTGAAGGTTTTGAGAATATGTCATGAAAATTTGACAACAGCTGTCATTGAATGAAAAACTAGTGGATTACTTTTATTCAGTTGTAAAAGTGCAGACGAACTTGACGTGTTCACAATTCAAAGGAACTTGGCAAAATTATGTTATATTGTTTAGCAGCTTTACTGGAAATCTGGTTTTGTAAACCTTAAAAGTAGGACCTATTTTCGCCTATGGTCGCTTTTACTGTCCTAATGCTTCTCTAATTACATAAGGAAAAACATTCGTAAAATTTTACAAAGCTCTTTTAAAAACAAATAGAAACAATACCGTTTTTCTAATGCATCAGAAAGAAGTACTACATTTACTAGTCATCTCGAAAGAAAAAAACGTGAATCTAGATTATCAATCGGCTAATTAGATTTGAGATAAATTCGGAAAAACTTTGTTACAATGCATGGGAAGACTGTTGGTTATTTTTTAACAATTTACCTTTCACTGGTAGTCAAGTTTATATCGAACAAAAAAAAATGCACTCGTCGATTATAGCTGGAATATAATACAGATGCCTTAATTATCAGAATTTATCATTCTTTTCACTTTTGAAATGGAGTAGTTATCTTTATATAATTATTCATTGAATAAAGCCAATTAGACGTGGATATCGTTGCTGGTTCTCGAAAGCTCAATAAATAGAATTCCATCTCACATTGAAACATGGAGATATGTCAAAAGCTACTTAGATATTTACTTCATTCAAGCGTGACTCTCAACTCTTGTACAAAAGAAATTACTGTTTTCATCAATTAAAAACTGTCGTACAACATTTTCTACATTTCTTTATTTTAATTAGTTGCTATTTCTTGCAGCTTCCTCAATTATTACACCGTTTTAAATTGCCTATATTTTCACAAGGATTACACTTTTATTGTATCTAGTCTATCTAGTGAAAGATGCAGAAATCTACAAATACACACCAGCCATATTTAAAATTGCATAAATAAGTAATGAGCTTAATCTGCGAATATACATAAATTTAGGAATATGCTAATTGTACAACATAAATATCATTGCAAAACGGATATTGGAACACTTACTTAAATAAAACGAGAATCCAAAGTATGTAGGTAAATGCAAAACAAAATAGTTGGTACTAGTTATCAGAGCTGTAAATGGTCTTGAGTCTGAAACCTTATAATAAATATAAAGTTTCATTAGTTGTTATTCTAATCTACTGAGCAAGTGTTACTTACCATTTTTGATATCATCTTAGAGTCTGGCTTGGAAGTTGGGTATCGGAAATTAATTCTAGGGAATAGATATTAAAATCAGTTAATTGCTTGTCATTATTCAAACAATTGAAATAGTATCATCCAGAAAGTAATTTGAAGTCGGAAAGGAACATAGAACTTTGCTTAGAAACATTTTGGTTGAAATAGCCAGTTATCTCGATTGTTGTTTAAGATACAGCCTTGCAGTTTTCGCGGCACTTTGTCACTTTTTTGTAAAACTCAAGATGGCTTAAGCAAATTTTGCCGAACTTCTTTTGTTCAAAAGTTAAAGGGCGTTTTTGAAGATTCACAATTTTTGGAATCCCCGCTGATCTACGAAGTTTCTCAGCTGTAATGTCAAATTGAAAATTTATCCTATAGAGAATTTTATGCAGAATCCAGTGGTGCATTCATTTTTTTTCAGGGTATGTTAATGTTAAATGTTCAACGATTTTCAGGACTAATGTAACACTCAAAAGTGTGAAATAAATAATTCTAACCAAAAATTGGACCGACATTATTAGTTGGTGCATTGGAAAATACAAAATAATAGATATCATTTCTATTGGTTCTAGTACTTTTAAAGTTAGTGTCAAGAGACTTAAAACCAACTACAAAAGTACAACTCCAAAAGTAACAGCACCAATTGAATGAATATTATTTTGTATGTTATTTATTTATATATGTTATATGTTCCATATTTTGAGCATTAGAAATAAATATTTTTCTAGCTAAAGTCAACTAATTATAATCAGAACTAATTAGAGTGCCATTTGAAGTGTGACTAAATACTCTAATAATTAAATACATTTCCAAGTACTTAGGTATACTGGATAATAATATTTATATCAATAAAATAGTCAACGTTATGACTAAACTGACTTTCTGAAAATAGCCTTTACTATAAAAATTAATAAGTTATTGTTTATTTGTATAGAACTTAATGAACTTTAACAATTTTCCTTTCAAATAATCAATATTTCAAAATCATATCACCTATTCAAACATTACCTAACTATATACCAAATTTGATTTAATTTGATTTGATTTTCCTTCTTGGGTAAATTTATGCATTCATATATTAATGATTTTTAGAAAGATATACAAAAGAATACGAGATTTGCATCAACCTCTAGTCAAAATGTAGCTAATTGAGTAAATTTATTAATAAAAATATTTATAAATAGAGTTTCTATATACCTATCCTATGTATACTATGTCGATAGTCATAAATTTATACTTATGTGACCTAAATAAGAAATTATTCTACGATACTGAGATTCTAGATTAGGATAGATCTAATAATTAATTCTGTTCAATTAGTTGAAGGTAAGTAAGTGTTCTTAGAAGAATGTATCCCATACTAAAGACATTTAACGTGCCAGAGATTTAACAGGTGGAAAACATGACATGTTATTTAAGTTGTAAGTTTTTCCTGCTTTTTTTTAATTTCCGTGTTCTTCAAAATGCAACAAAATCATTCCATCCGTTTGTGAGATATTTTTGAACAAACTATTTGGCTAACAATATGATTTTTAGTGTAACGTAAACGTGTCTTAAAAAAAAGATATTATTTTTTTATCCAATTACAAACCTCACAAAGCTTTTTCCGGTAGCGGTAAGAAAATAATTAACCACATGGTATAATCTCTCGTAAATTTTATTTTGATATCGATCGATAGAATATTTTTTTCGTGTGAAACTTAATGTTCAGTTTAATGTAATTTTCAAACAGAAAATAGGTCCGACGGTAAGATGCATTTTTGGAAACAATGAGAATCAGAAAAGATCTGAACAGAATCTCTTTGGAAACAGCGCTCATTTCAGAAGCGTACAATAAATACGTGAGTGAGTTTTTTTAGTACGTCCACGGTCGATAACTCCGTTTTTACAAGAAAAAATACTGAAAAGAGCTCTTCACAAAACTCTCAATTTCCATATTTTGAAAAATTAATAAGAAATGTACAGGATGTCTTACAACATGGTGACAGATCATTCTTATGTGTTTTGTTTAAATTCAACACCCTATATTTTATATAAAATTCGGAATCTACTCTTCTTTGCGATTAAATTAACAAAAAACTTATAATGGGTTAGGTATACTGAGGGTTTCAAAAATTATGATCGATTTTGTCAGAAAATTGTCCAAAAACCGCCCCCAAAGGGGGTGGAGGTGGCAATTTTTCTAGAAAATTGAAAATCCGAGACGGCAGAATTAATGAAAATTCCATATCCCGATATGTTTAAATTGAACATTTTTAAAAATAACCATATATTTCCGCGATACAGTCTGAAATACCTATGTGTTTCAGCTATGGGGAAGGGGCAAATTTTTCCGAAAATCGAAAATTCGAGATTTGAAAATTAGAAAGACTTACGGTTTCCGAGTTTCGCAATGGTAAATTCTGAAATATGTAATATGCGTATTTCCGCTATGTGGAAGAGCAATCTTTTTTGAAAATTGAAAATATGACACGGCCAAATTAAAGAAAAGGTTATATGTAGCAACATTTAAATTGAGTTACGGTTTTCGAGTTACAGCAGTAAAGTCTGAAATATGTATATTTGCGTCGCGATGTTTTGAGATCTCTGAATAATAAATAATTTTCAGTGCAAGAACTGATAAAAACTTTTCTCAATCGGATGGAGAGGGCAATATTTTCGAAAATCTAAAATTTGAGATGACGCGAAATCAAAGATGAGACTATATTCGGTAAAATTTAAATGGGACATTTCTCAAAAAAAAAAAAAAATAGTACGGTTTCCGAGTTACAACAGTGGGAAAGTCTGAAATATGTGTATTTCAGCTATGTTTTGTACCAAATTTAATAAATGGCGCACTGAAAAATACAAAATAATATTAGCTCTATGGGTTCTGTTACTTTTGAAGATGGTGCCAAAAGTTTTCAATCTAACTAACAAAGTGACCAGCACCAATAGTAAGAATACAAAAGCGTGCTATCAAAATTTTAACTTTTGGTAAACAACACAACCTTTTTAGTGAGACACGATTGCTGAACATCAATCAAAAATATATTTTGGAAGCACTAATAAATAATTATTGTAATCTACGGGAAGAGTATACTATTGCTGAAGCATGTTTATTTTCTAGACACAAATCGCTTACAGTAAGTAAAACTAAATTAAATATTGGTCAAAAAACTAGTTTATATCGATCCAAACTTGTCTACAATAGATTAGATAACAATCTAAAAAAATTAAACTTCTCTAGAGGGCGTATTAAATTTCATATTAAGAGTTGGATTTTAAATAATTTGAAGTTATAATATACATAGATATTGTTATATTACTTAAAAAATCTGTTTTAATATTTAATACTTCCTATATCATGTGTCTTTCTTTACATTTGTAGTTGTATTTATAGTTTTGTTGCATTTTAATTTTATTATTTGTTTATTTATTGTATATTAATATGTATATTTAGATTATGTTAAGCTTGTAGATTTTAATACATTATTAAGTTCAGGTCTACACACAGATGCTATTTGCATCTCGGTAGGGGATTGTTGGACTTTATTAAGTCAGACAATCTATTAGCATACTATTTTTTAATCAAGATTTGTATGTTAACCTGAATACAGATTATTATTATTATTATTATTATTTTTCAGTGCACCAGTACAGGAAAAAAATTTAATATGACAAAATTACTAATGCCAATGCCTGTTTTTATTCCAAAAAAAAAAACTTCTCAAATAATACCTATACATGGGAAAAAAAGATTTATAACATCATTGATCCCTATCTGACATAATCACCAACCATTTGCTGGGTAATTGGAGCATATCATCCGACCCACATAAATGTAAGTACCTATATATATATATATATATATATACCTACTTTAATGTGTGTCACGTGTCCTTTTCTTGTCCATATGATGCCGGTAAAGTAGACACCTATGACCTTTGATGCAGAGGACTGCAGGCTCTTTCACATATCAAAGGCCACGCACCGGCGGCTCCGTCACATAGCACAGATAGAACATCTCTTCTTGTCAAGCAAATGATGGCACAGCCATAATAAGTCTTGTGGGCATAAAGTGAAATTTCGTCACTAGAATGTCAGACCGCAAGTAGATCCGACATTCGTCATTCCATTCTGTAGCTCTTAAATCTGTCATGTTATCCGTCACACGCCGCTTGTGATGGTGCATTCGGTGGACGGACCGACGGAGCGACGGACGGTCCTCTGTATCCACCAAATGAAGGAGCTGAAAGGAGGAGAGACGTTTCGGCATCTCGACGGGAATTTATGGGCGATGTGTGGTTTCGCTGCCTAGTTAGAGCACGGGGTCGGACGATGCTCTTCTTCTTCGCCACCTCGGATATTTCTATTGAATCGATTCTCGTACCTTAAGGCTGCTGGGCCCATTCGTCGCTCTCCTCTCGTTCCTGCTGCTGCCCGGTTGATTGATCATTATGAGTTCTTCTGGGTTCTTCGGCGAGATTAGAAATTTATTGCATGGTGCCGGGGAATATGGGATCGATATATCTACATAGACTTCTTTTGGGAATGTGAAATGCAATGATTGGGCAGCAAAGAGAAGGTGGCTAAATTTGTAGATTATTTATGAGGTGAATTGATTATTTATAATGAATGTACCTAATATATAGGAATCGATAGAGAATTGAATACCACATATGATTCATTAATTTGAGACAATGATAATTTGTCACGGCAACACATACAAGTTTGATTATATTTGTTTATATTTTCCGATTTGAGAATTTAAAAGGATCAAAGGCTCCAGAAATGACTATTAAAACAACTAAAAATAATTGATTTTGGTTTTACTTATTTTCACATTTAATGCTTCACAATGTTGCAGGAGTTATTTCTTCTGTGAATAAATTGACGTATAGGCGATTCCATTCAAATTTCCCTCAATAATTTTGGGTCCTATTATCTTATTTCTATTAATTCCACACTCAATACACTACTGTTTTAGTGAATTTGAATTCTAGTCTGCAACGTTAAATGATGATTATTTAGTGCACAAAAATGTTTGTTTCTTCTAATGAAAACTCCACTATTCGTAGATGATATTTCATCTGTCCATAAAATAGTATCTTGAAATAATAGATTGCTCTAACCTGCTTCAGTACCAATTACAAAATTCAAGTCAAAGCTCGGAATCTCCACGACGTTTAACAATTTTAAATTTATAATCGTGTTAGCTCAGTGCTTCTTAAGGATTTTCTGAATCCACGATGCGCTAATCCCACCATTCGTTGTCAATGGATTTTAAAGATAGTTCTGGATTGATAGGTTCTCTCATGCGCCAATACGTTAGTTTCATGGTGTTTTCGAAACGCTTCCAAATTCTATCATGTTTCTTGAAATTGAACTCGTGCCCAAGATGAGTAGGTCCCCGAAAATAAATCCTTGAATTTTTCCCCGGCTTTAACGCAGTATGAATCACCAATATAAATACTTATTAAAATCTATAGATTGACTCTGTTAAATTTTTTTTTCGTATATTTATATATATTTTATGTAAGAAACTGTATACATTTACCTATTTATTTAAGAATCTGTAAATTAACAGATATGTCTGCTTGTTTTTCATACAAGTACATTCAACTTTTATTAAAAATAAGCTATACATTTTACAAAATCAATTCTTGAAACACATCCACTCATCGATTTTCCTAGCCACGCGCAATTACTATAACTCACTATTTCCTACAATCTTTAAATAAAAAACAATATTCATAAAAAAGATAAAACATTTCTAACAATTCCATCATCCTCATCTTGGCGAATTACTTGCACAAGCGAAATTCCAGCTTTTCTCGCAGAGTATAAATTGAGACAATAAATGAAAACAAAATCGATGATTTTCATTCATTTTTTTCTTAAATATTTAAGGAACCCTTGAAGAGGTCTAAATTAAATTTGCGTCAGTGAAGTCATCCTTCTATTTCTTACCGTCAAAAAAAAATAGCAAAAGGTACTACTGTACCTATGGAATCATCGAGACCCTGAATTGATAAGTATAATTTATTTATTTGTTAGAATAATTGAGATTTTTTTTGTGCAAGAATCGGATAATACAGGAATGGCAAAAGTTTTCTATTTAATTATAGCGAATTCCTGATATCTTGCAAAACTCCCAAATCTTACAATGTTGTAAATAACCTGGAAATAAGAAAGTATTGAGTCTGTAATGTAAGATACCAAAATATAAATTCGATGGTATCATATCTATGTGAGTAATTGCGTATTATTATTTCTAAAATGTGAATCATCGACTTCACTAACAATAAATATTAAAAAAAAGAATTGACCGACTTTATTAGTTGTTGCACTCAAAAATGTAAAATAATATTAATTCTATTGGTGCTGGTTCTTTTGGAGTTGGTGCCTACAACAACAAACTACAACGGCACAACTTCAAAATTACCAGCACCAACAGAAATAATATTATTTTGTATTTTTCAGTGCAACAACTAATAAAATCGGTTCAATTTTTTGTAAGAAAATATTTATTTCACATTTTTGATTGCACCATTAGTCATGAAAATTGTTGAACGTCCACTAATACCAAAAAAGTTATAGGCTTAGCTTGTATTTGTTTTTTATTATTCCTAGATCTCAAAACATCGCGGCGCAAATATACATATTTCAGACTTTAACTTCAGGCGTAACTCTTTTGAAAAAAAAAACAGCTTAAACGTTTCCGGATATGGTCCCCTTTTTATTTTCAAAGCTCGAATCTTCGATTCTCGGAAAAATTTGCCTCTAAACATATATTTCAGACGATAGCGCGGAAACGTATGATTATTTTAAAAAATGTCCAAACATTTCTGGATTTGGAATTTTCATTATTACTGTCGTCTCGGATTTCCACTTTTCGAAAAAAAAATGCTCACTCCACCCTTTTTGGTGGCGATTTTTTTGGAGGCAAGAAGATTTTGGATTTGATCTATTTCAATACGGAACCATTTCTCAACTCTCCTCTTTCAAATGAAACAACATTCGTCTAAATCGTAGTACCTCCGTTTAGTATGCAAAACACGCGAACAGCCATAAAAACAAGCAAACATACAACCGAATTGTACACCTTCTGCTTTTTTTGTCAGTCGGACAAAAAAAAAATTAAAATACCATCGATTCGAGTTACACCGACATTTAATACCAGATCGGAATGTCTCTCTCTACATCGAAAAAAAAAATGTAGCTATATATCGAGAGCTAAATCTCTCGTTAAGGGGTCCTCACACCCTCCCCCCCCTACCTGCTCCATTTTTCCATCAATCACGGGGGGGACACTACACCATACCATACCTGCACCAGAAGACGACGTCTTCGTTGTCTCTTCCATCGTCGGGGAATAATTCTGGCACATATTATATTATATACCTATCATGCATACGAAAAGCATCCACACACATACGTACATAGGTATCCTCATATACCTATATATTTTATTCGGTTTTAAAGTTGATTAGAGTGAACGGCGCACTGTCAGCGGGAGGGCCGGTCCCCCCCCGTCGCGATGTAAGTGCTTATCTTGGCCATATCAAACCGTTATAACATGGAGTCGGGGCCCTGTAATTTATAGGCAAGGTGAGCCCGCTTCATTAGGAGTGAGGCAGACAGACAGACACATTCACAAACACACACACACACACAGACGAACCTCGCTCACCTGACCTCTCCGCTGCGCTGCGCGTCGATGATTCCTGCCGCCGTCGCTTCCCCACCGTCATCATATCTTTCTGAAGAATCCAACGAAAGATTGTATTATTATTATTATTATTATTTGTGGAATATCGTCAAGAAGACGAAAAAGAAAAGGTCCCGCCGCCGCTGGTAGAACCAGAAATCTAAGGAGGTCGTAAATCCATATTAGGCGACGATCCTCTTTCCCAGGTCTGGATTAAGATGTCTTAGGAAATAGTTTGGCATTTGGCATAATCGCTTTAATTATCGTGATGTTTATAAATGTTTTTTTGTTATATATCATAATACATTGAATACTAGCTGACCCGACAGACGTTGTCCTGTCTTAACAAAAGCAAAAACAATATCTTGGTTTTCTAAATTTTCACCCATGACAACAATAGCAACTTCATCAATTGTTGCCGTATTATAGCGTCTTGCGTCTTGTTGTCCAGCAGGCGTCTTTGCTGACAATTTTGTGGTAATCAGATGGCATGCGGTTTAATGCAGTCTTGAATAATACAACTAATTCGTTGTCTGATGGAAAAACATTTGAAGTTGCTCCACACTTGGTCTGTTCACCGATTTATTGTGTACATAACGCTGATCGACTTGTTTTGCTGAATCGCCCATGAAATAAATTTGCAAAAATTGTACCACCATTAACTTTCAAGACCGACTTTACGCTACTTTAATTGATATATGATTTCAATTGAAAATTACCAACTTATTCAGGCACGTGGTTGTAAAATTTTATTGTTTTACAATATAGTTACCTTGAAAGTTAGTATAAAATTGTCTTGAATAACTTTTGTTGCGCCAAATGACTTCATTTGAAAACAATTATTGTATTCGTGTATATGAGATAAAAATATATAGAATCTATCCCATTTCCGTAAACCAATGAATGCAGAAGCTCTGGTGGCAGTACCAATGGCGTCAATTTGACTTTACCGTTCCCGCAACACAATTCAGGGGCTTCATTCTTTCAATATTAGGTGTGATTAATTTTAACTTACCGAGATGAATAAACATTTCTCAAAAACTCACTGTATAATAAATTGAAATGAAACTATTATTTATCAACCGATCCATCTATTTGTTAAGCGATATTTGCAGCGCGCGTTCTGTCACTTGCTGACAGTTATTTCAAACAACTGACAGTTGTCAAACAATTGTTGGTACTGTATGTAAAGTTAATATTGTCTTTAAGTTTTCATAAATGTTCTTAAATTTTCTAATGTTCCGCTCAACTTTCTTAATTTTTTCGTTCGTAAGAACCTTTTTCTGATAATAATGAACACAACAAAAAAGAATTCGGTTCAGCTGCTCTCGAGATTTGCGCTTAGCAACACATTCAGCGATTCATTTTTATATTATAGTTACATAAACAATTCTCAATTACATTCTAGCAGTTTTTCTCAATTGTCTTAACCCATTATACCTACCTATAAAACAAAATTTAATAGCTAAAACTGGTACCACTGCGTAGACTGCCCTAAATCTAGCCATTACGGAACAAACAGCCAGAAAATAAATGATAAAAATTGCTTTTTTGACCGACGAACCCAAGCCAAGGAGGTATTATACATTTATTTCTTCAACAAACTTATTGACCGCCCACATCGACATCTAAGGGCTGATTTCATAATCAAAAATCTCCTATTAATATTAATCCAACATTAAAAATTTTATATATATATTTTTTTTGATATACGACATATATAATTCAGTTACTTTGAAAGAACGAAAAATAAGGTGTTGAGGTTATAAAAGTTATTAAAAAATGCACTATTTCTATTCCGTCATCAAGATATGAGTTATACAAACTCAAGAGTTTTTTTGGTTTATTATATTACAACTAATCTTCGAAATAAAATTTGAATCAAGTCCGTCTATTGGTAAACACATTCTACCTTTGTGTTAAATATTAGTTATTCAAGTGAAAAAGTATCTGAGCAAAAATAACACACATTCGTGGAGTGGAATATCAATATTAAGTCCATAATCACAAAAACAAACACAATGATGTACCGAATAACAAGAGAAAAGATTACAGACAGCTCTCACAATTTTTCCACAGCCAACTTCAAACACATAGATATGTATAATACGAGTTGTGTCTGAAAGTCTGAACACAAATAATAATGTATTTATTATCAAATATTGTGGAAAGTATATTAGTAAAGTAATACCTACCTGCCATAAATAGATATGTGATTTTTCTCTCATGCTACGTGTTCCAATTGCCTTCCATGCTGCTTTGTAATAATCTGAAAACATAGAGAAACGTATAGAATTTTCCCCATCAAAAATTGATTTAGGTAAGATGGTGATAATACTACCAGCAAAACACAATGGCTGCTTTTACACAATAAATATGCTGTTTTACACAAGTCGATATTGTTATTGGCAGCCAATTCCTTTATGATCATGTATATATTATTATGCTTGCAACATCACTGAAATGACATTTGGAGACGTTCGTAATACTCATAGTTGTTTCTGGTCGTCTATAATATTATAAGTAGCAACCACTTGAATAGGGAACTTGCCTATATTTTTTGTATTTTATTAATACGTGTGTTTATGTATGAGAACACCCTATACCAAATATCAGCCGTTAAATCGCAATAAAATTGAAATCTTCGCTAAGTTAATTCGAACGCGGCCAAACACGCGGGAGCTGGTGTGACGTCACTCCTTGCGTAGAGACGAGTCGAGAGCCGCCGCTGTCATGCCATTGCTTTTCTTATTCTGGTGTGAAATTTGGTTTGTTTATTCGATTTTAGTAATTTTTAATTTGTATGAAATGGAAAATACTTATTATAATAACTGCATTGTGCCACTTTGTTATAGTACAACCGTAAAAACTCAAAATAAAACATTTATTCACGAACCTGAAGTTGAAAATCGCCGATTAAAATGGCTAGGAGCATGCAGAAGAAATGTGGGGGATATTTCTCTAAAGAACACTGCTATTTTTGTATGTGAAGATCATTTTAATGTAAGTATATTATATCCAGAATTATATAATTAAAAATACTGTAAAATAGATTCTGTACATATATTCTTAGCTCTGAAAAATTTGAACTGGAAATTCATTTATACGTCTAGGAGATGATTTCGCCGTAAGTGAGGGTAATGTTTCTGAAATATTTTCTAAATCTTTACCAATTATTAGTAAATATGCCCCAAATTTCTTTTACAGCGTCAAACCTGGTAGAAAACCGTCAGATCTACTAAAACAGTCTTTAACATGATCAGAATATAAGAAGTTTCACTGTTAAATACTTAACTTCTTGTACTCTGGAAGGCAACATAAGATTGGCGTACGCAATAAACATATTATTATTAACTATAGATAAATTATTTGATTATCCTTTTGTAAAATCTACATCAACCATTTTTAATCAAAGTGTTTACCACACAAAAATATAAATAAATAATATAAATATAACATCAAGACATTGAAATCAAATCACTAAAATTAATTTAAAACCACGTTTATTAATACCATGGGCTTTTACCTACTGTACGCTGCCGTGTTGTTTGGCAAGCAAGGTCTGACGTCACAAACATTGGCAGCGCCTTTACAGCGGCGGTCAAAATAAAAAAAAATTTAAACCCTTAAATTTCAAGTAATGATTTTTTTCGATTTTCCCTTTTTGTTTGAGTTCCGGTGATTACCTTCAGATTTCCCCCTGATTTCCCCAGATTACCTTAGGATTTCCTCTGATTTCCATACGATTTCCCCAGATTTCCCTTGATATTGTTCCCAGACCTTCTTGAGCTGATTTTCTTCGCTTTTCCACTGCGTTCACGTTTCGTTGGAACTTCGGATTGGCATCTCTTAACATAATCTCACTTTACACAGATAGCGCATGCTCACTTGTCAATGATTTTCCCTGATATCCTTGCGATTGCCTCTGATCTCCTGCCGATTTCCCCTGATTTTCCCTTTTTCCCCTATCCCCTTTGGATTTCCTTCAATTACCGCTTGATTTCCTGTGATTACCTTAAGATTTCCACATTTTTTGTACACCAGATTTCCTTAGGCAGTTTACCCTTCCGATTTTGCGACATCGATAGATCCTAAATGGATTATAAATGTACCTATATAATTTATTGAATTTTTGAATCAATTATTTAGTCATTCCCAAAAATAATTTCACTGTTTGCTTTTGTTATGATCATACGCGTCTTTCCCTTAGTGTAAAAGTGCCACGATTTTGATGATTTTGGTTGATCTATTAAAACATAGTTTAGAAGTTCAAATTTGAAATTAATGCTCAGATTCTCAATCGACTTTCGACAAAGCATTACAAGAGAACAACACTAAAATACACGCGGAAACGCCTTAATTCCTCTACATTTCTAAAAATACATATTTACTACGATACTCGTGTGTGTTTTTTTCTCCAATTTTGGCTGTGTGCTATAAACGAAAAAATAATAGCACTTGGTGCCCCCTCTATATATGGGCCACACAAACTGGGCCAAACAAATTACAAGTAAACATGCTACACAAAAGCTATCGCAGTTTTATTGTGACGCGCGATCTACGAAGAAAGAAAAATAGAAATAAATAAAAGAAAAAACAAAAAAACCCGCGCCATAGTAGAATAGCGCACCCGACACGAGCGGCCATTTCGAAATGCATAAATCAGGTATTTTTCTTTTTTTTTACGTTTATATTCCATGGAACAAGCAAATAGTGAAAGAGATTAGAATCAACATAGAGGGTAAAGTCCATTCATTTTCTAATGTGCTATGTTGGGTACTTGCTTACATCAGAGATCTGGACACAAGGAAGTTATTAGTATTATATACTTACTCGAGCACAACATTACTCTATATATAGAGAAATTAATTCGTTTCAGATCTAATCAGACAATTGAAAATACAGGGGTGGTGGGTGTCCTGCTTTGTGAATGGAACAAAGCTTAGGGAATGTCGGGTTTTATGAAAGATTAGACAGCTACACAATATAATTTTCCAATAATAATTTTACCAATACCAGATTTGTATTTTACATTGCACCAACAAATACAGTAGGTAAGTACCTAGTCATCAAACTTGTTGAACGTGTTTTTGAAACATTGCTGCAACTCAAACAAAAAATCCAATGCAAATGTTTGTCATTCTATTATAAATCTTCAATAATTCTCTAAACTATTCTATATAAATAACCTACCAATTCTACTTGAAATGAAATATTCTTTATTTTTTGAATATCTTAGTGGAACACCCTGTTTCTCTGAGCCATGTTATTTTAAAATGATTCGAGTTATAGAGCAACATACTGTAACGTGGATAGGTTATCATGTAAAAGCTCCATCCGTCGGTCAAAATCATCGTGTGACAATTCTTGAACCAATTGAATCTTATGCGGATAATACTTTTCAATATTCAAAATTTTCCCTACAGACTTATAGCATCGCTTAGTGCCGACAATTTGTTTTTTAGAAGTTTGAGTTGATTCCTATAAAATCAATTGCAATATTTTGTCTAATCGCATCAATCGTTGTGGCCCGCGGTCTTTTTTAGTTTTTAGCAGATCGTTGACCATATCAGTTGCATTAAAACGTTGTTTATGTTTTAGTAAACGTTTCACGTGATTTGGGATTTCTTTCAGGATGTAAATCATTAAAAATATGACTCAATTCTTCAAGAGTTCTAACACCACCACCATAACCATGATGGAACTTGATTCCATACTTTATTCCAACCATGTAGATATAACAATGAATTTAGATAGTACAAATACCAAATTTGATTCTTTTTTTTTTTGGTCTGTCGAATCAGAGGAAATATTCGTTCAAAAATAAGGATCCCGATTTTTCTTTGGATGTAAGAAAATATAGTTATGAGTCTCCATTTTCTTATTGAGCATAGGAAGTTGTAAAACTATTTTATACGGTCTTAGAGTCAATAGTTCTTATATACTTACCTAAAAAAAGGTCACCTGTCATCTGTCATAGAACGTCTTGTACCTATGACATAGAAAAAACATAAAACTAATCCATTTATACTTAGACCACGCATAGTAACTTGGATATATTAACATGGAACTCATATTAATGCTATCTCCAATCGCCCGTACGTACACCTACGCTGTTATATTATTGTAATTAATGAAATTTGACCTGTCGACAATTTGTAATAATCATTATTCGGTTGCATGTTGCTTCAAATTCTTAGATAAGTGTATACAGATTAGTTTCTTTTTTGCCAGTACGATAAGAATAATAATTCGATATCATCGTATCTGTGATTAGCATAACAGGAAAAGGAAAAGGCTATAAGAAAACTTCTTGGTTATGTTTGAAATGTGTGAACGTGAAGAATGGAAACCATGAATAAAATACGCCCTGTATATTAAGAATAAAAACGCTCGGACACTTAATTTTTATTATTGTGGAATCTGTGTGATGGCATTAGTAATAAATAAGAACAGTAAGTACTCATACGTAACAATATGACCTTGGACTCTTATTGAGGTGAAAATGATTTGTTGAGATAGGTATCAGCACTTTTGCAGAAAAGCAGATTTTTATCAATAAATCATTTGATCTTACATCTAGTTAGTCAATGAACGATGACAGTTCCGTAAATTATTTTCAAGCTTTTGTAAAATTTGATTAATATTATTATAAATCAGTTCGAAATTTAACGGAGAAACAGAGATTTATGATTTGGTTCTGAGAGGTTGAAAGGAAATGTGAAAAGTTGACTGTTTTGTGCATGTTTATTATGTCATTTTGTTAGTTATGCTGTGCCAGAAAAGCACTATATAGTCTTTTTTCATTTTTCGAAATTTTTGAGCCTTTTATTTCGAAAACTATATTTTTCCCATAGACCTAGATTCAATGAAACAAATGCATGTTCCCATTTAAGAAACTTTCAACAAAGCACTATCCTATCACTGGCATAAGAGTCATAAACCTAATTTAAGGTTAGATTAGTTAGATTGCATCACAGTCCCCATATGCGACTTGCGACCGTGGACTGAAGGTTCTGTCAGTTGTGTGTTCTGAATGAGCAAAGAAAAACTATGAAAGAATGTTCAATTCTACTAGAATAGACACTCTTGTCTAATTTATGTAACTCGATCAGTTTTTGAAATATTTGGTTTTAAAAAGTTTAATACATTCAAATTTTAATATGAAAACATGGAAAAAAGTAATTAATAACTAACAACCTGTATAAGAAATGTTAAATTAGACGTCAAATTTTGACTGACTTCCCAAACACAGGAGGAACATAGAAAGTTTTAGAGAAATTTCATAGTAAAATGACAAAACTGTGCCACTGGCGTAGAATTCAGAAGGGGTAAAGTATTGGATTTTTTACTTTTTACTAAAACTAAACTGTCTTCCAAGTATAAAAGTTATACTACAAATAGTTCCAATATTTTAATTAAGCAATATTTATTAATTAAAAAAAACTAAAAGTATAAAAATATTGTTTTAAAAGTATATACGATATTTAGTAATATCCATCCTCATTCCGAATATTCAAATTAATCAGTTCCAATTTGATTTGCAGCGTAACAATTTTTTTTTAATTACCTACCCATGTACATGATTCGTCATCGAAAAACAATTTGGATCACAATTTTGAGTTCGAACCCACACTGGTTATTTACAAAATAGATATGTGGGTTCCTTCTTCAACGTTATTGTCTGAAGAAAATACTTAGAGACGGAATGAATTAATATGAGGACATTCACTATTTGAGAAGAAAATACTTCGTATTTTCAATAATGACAGATAGTTTTCACGCCCAACACCCCTCGGCCGTGTCTATGAGACAGTCATTCCTTTTTTTTAATAATGAAGTCAATCTCCAACAGGATTTATGGGATATGGAATATGTAACAAAAAAGTTAAATAAGGATTCTATTTTGGCTTTTTGGATAACAGAACCCACATTATTGATTACATTTAGGTATGTGAGCTGTTTATAATTATTTCAGTTTTCAGTCACGGCACACTGTACCTAATTATAAAAGTTTTTTCAGGGGAATATTCAGAATATCATGTTTCAAAATATGAACTTTAGATATTAGTATTACTAAGCAACAGAAACAAGATGTGAAAATGTTGAACTAGAAATACGGTGGAAGTGCTAATAAAAATTTCAACCATTATGTTGTAATCCTAGTTTATTTCTTCTAAGTGATCTAATTTCTAGCTGCCACAATCTTTCTCGACAATTTTTATTTAGAGAAATCGGTATAGCAAGATTAACATATATCATTTCATTTCTCTTCAAACTGTTGGTACATGGATATGGAAATCAGTCATCCGCCAGTATCTACCTACTTCAAGTTGCTGCTTCATGTAAAAATATTTCCTCTATAGCTATAACCACAAATCGACATCGATTAAGCAAAAAGGAACAGCAGCACGCTTCTCTATTTTTCCTCCAGTAAATCAATAGAAATGCATCGAAAGGCTTCCTTTTGAAGAGACAAAAATAAACAAAAGAGTGAAGAAGCCTCATATAAATTCAGACAATCGCTATATGTAGCAAAAACGTAGGTATAAACGTAGTATAAGTCAGTAGTCAATGCTTCCTTACCGTTGCGTACGTTTTTCTTTTCTCAAAACTGCCATCGCTGATTTGCTCAATTTGCGCACGTCACTCTCGACGTCAGCTCGAATGAGATGTAAAATGTCTTGTGAAAATCAAACTCAATCTTTCCTCTTCAAAATCCACATATTATAGTCTGGTGAAAATATACAAAGCAAATTTTATGTTGCAGAAAAACTGCACCGTATCTACTCGTCAAAATTGTTGCGAATCTACATCATAAATGAAATATGAATGTCACTAAAATTATATATTGAAGTTGAAAATGAACTGTTCATTTTACCATGCTAGTTAATAAAGTAGGGACATGATTGTTTATCTGCACAAGTAAGGAAAGTAAATGATTTTCGAAAAACTATATATATACGCAAATTGAATTTTG
Source organism: Crioceris asparagi (assembly GCA_958507055.1). NCBI lineage: Eukaryota > Metazoa > Arthropoda > Insecta > Coleoptera > Chrysomelidae > Crioceris > Crioceris asparagi. Next base: position 130,109,589 of record OY293826.1, read on the forward strand.
AAAGCATATCTGCCATTTGACTGTTATTTCCACGATTGAAACGTTCAGAAATCTTCACAATAATGATGTTCTACAACTGAACTTGATTTCGTCTTGATCAATAATTTAAATGTTGCTGAATATAATCTCTTCCTTAATATTGCCAATTCAAATTTTCAATGCCCCCTCCACCTGCTTTGGGAGAAGTTTTTTGACGGAAGGATATGTTGAATGTCGACTTTTTAAATGGGACCAACACTCAATTGTCCTCTTTCGAATGAAAAAAGAATTATGAAACTAGGTGCATTGTATACCTCCTACGTTTTGTTCTTCGATCAAAAATAGTTTTATCGTATCAATGATAGGCTAACCTAACCTAACCTAACCTATAAAAGCATGAAGATCTGATTTTTGGGTAATCATATAATAATTAATGTAATTAATATCTTTTCATTACAATACTTCAAGAGATTCAGCAGGAGAACCAAAACTGAATGGACGTGGATTATTTTGACCTACGAATCAACGGGAGAAGGTATGCTCTGATTTTTATTTTTATATTTTCATTTGATAGACATTTTTCAAAAAAATCATAGATTTCCGCGTTACAGCAGTGGTGAGGTCTGAAATATGTGTATTTCCGCGAAATTTTGAAATCTTTGAATAAGTATTAAGCAAGGTATTATCTTTTTTGGCAAATGTTTTATTGACTCTGTTACTTTCGAAGTTTTAAATATAACTATAAATTGCTCAACTCCAAAAATACCAGCACGAAAATAATCAATATTATTTTGTATTTTTCAGTGCACCAACTAATAAACTCGGACCAATTTTTTGTAAAAATATTTATTTATACAGTGCGTTCATAAAGTATGGAAACGCTTCAGTAACTTCTAAAATATTAACATTTAGAGAAAAAGCTGTGACAGGTCGATTTTTGATTTTTATTTTCTACTTTTTTATGCAAACAGCATAATTTTATCCCCTCCACCTTACAAAATTAGGACTTCATCATTAATTTTTTTAAATGGGAAGGCCATAATTTTATATTATAAACGGCAAACTGGCAATTTTCTGAGCTCAAAAATACTAAATACATGGGGATTAACTTAAAAATATATGAAATACAGGGTGCCAAAAAATTAATATATTTTCATTTGCTGCTTTCGATTTTCAATAATAACAATAATATTAATATGCAGTCGTAACCAAGAACTTATCAATTGTTGCTAAGGACTCTTATTCAAACGCATACTTGTTTTTATGCATAATTTGTATAAAATTAAAAGCAGCAAATAAAAATATATTAATGTTTAGCAGCCTGTATTTAATTTTTTTTATTTTAACACCCATGTATTTGGTATTTTTCAACACAGAAAATTGCCAGTTTTCCGTTTATAACATAAAAATATGGCATTCCTATTAAAAAAAATTAAGGATGACGTCATAACTTGGAAAGTGGAAGGGATAAAATGATGCTGTTTGCATATAAAATTAGAAAATCAAAATCAGAAATCGACCTATCAAAGATTTTTCTCTATATGATAATATATTTGTAGTGACTGAAGCGTTTCCATACTTTATGAACACACTGTATAATACTTTAATGGCTATATTAAAGTGTATGTATAGAGATATAAGAGTATATAATTATTTATTACAAATGCGATTTATTCAAAATTCGTATGTGTATTTTGACTGGATTACTTCGCTTCTGCTATTATATGTAGCTATTTTGCCACTCTACATACACATGTTCGTCATGTTCTGTGTTCTCGCTTTTGTTTTATCTTTTCTTCTTGCTCCGTCATCCCTCTATGTGGAGGATGTGTTCGATTTTTCAAGCGGCGATGCCTTTGGGTTATCCAAAGTCGCTCGGCGGCCATAAATCTTCTTGGGCCATGGCAGTAGTAGAGAAGAAGTACAAGAAGAAGAAGAAGAAGGAGAAGGGCATTTCCATTTCAAAGTATGGTAACGTGTAACGAGAGGCCCGCTCCGTGCGCTCCGCGTATCAACTTAGGTAGGTACCTATATATATATATATATATATATGGAATTTATGTGGATTTCCAGGCGAATAGGGTCTTTTGCCATAGATTTCGATACTCGACGAAGTTGAATTAAAATTTTTCGCCAGTCGTAGGTAAGGAACCGTAGCTTGAGATGAGTTTTTGGACACATTACATTGGATTTTCAGAATTTATTGCAAACAATTATGGGACAGGGGCCCTTGTTTGAAAAATAGAAAATCACAGCACAAACGATTAGCTAATGTTCAGGAGCATAGAACCTTATACCTAAGTCTAACCGTTTTTGAAATATTTCAAATTTTATGTCAAAAATTAAGTTTGCAGTCCAAAACATAATTATCAATCTTTCCTATGAGGAAGCCTTTAATACTTAATTTAGGTTAATTTTCTGGTAGAAGAAGATCTACTTTATCAGTATTTTTATGATATTTTTATAATAATTTTTACATAGTGATCAAAAGAGACGCTTGAAAAATAGATCCAAGAAATGCCAAAAAGTCATTTTCTCAAATGGAAACCTCCGTTTTTTATTTTTCTATTTTATTAAGCAGTGAAAATAAGGGGAACTCTATATAAGGTTGTATATACCGAAAATTAGTTGCTTTTTAAAATAATTGGCAATTTTTCATTTTTCTATGTAAAAAAGCTACAAATCTTTAAAGTTGTGTTAGAAGTGGGCCATGATTGCATTAGAAAATAATAATAAATTTCAATAAAAGTCAAACAAGCGTCACAAAAGTCAATATAATACTTCTTTTCATTTCAAAATTTTTAATAATTATCATGCCAAGAAGAATAAATGACACAAACGAAGATTATCTGAATTTATTTATTATTAAGGAGAATGTGATAAAGTTATTTCAAGAAATGTAATACAATTGCTATGCAATATCCACAGAAACCAAAACAAAAATCTGTAAAGAAAATAATAGAAATCCTCAAGAACTTTGGAACTATAAAGGCTAAAATATATAGAAATAGTCGGTATGATAATTACTCAAAATTTGCAAATGAAAAGTATTATTATTGACCTTTTGATGCTTGTTTGATTTTTACTGACATTTGATATTATTTTCTAATGCAATCATGGCCCACTTCTAACACAAACCGAAGCATTCTTGTAACTCGAATATCAAAACTCTTCTGAACAAAATATTTAATTTTAACATTTCCGTATATGGTCTCATTTTTAATTCTGCCGTCTCAGATTTTCGATTTTCCAAAAAATTACGCCCTCCACCCATTCCCGGTCTGTTTTTGAAGGTAAGGAGACTTCGGATATGATTTTTCTAAATATGGGACCATTTCTCGACTCTTTTCATTCAAATGAATCAAAAATCATCCAAATCGAAGCCTAACATACATACATAAAAAGAATGCAAACATACAACCGAATTGTATACCTTCCCTCGTTTTGAAAGTCGGTGAGAAAAGCAGAGACAAGATTACCTAACTATCTCACAGCAGAGAGCGAAATACGGGCACAACGAGATATAAGTAGAAGCTAAATCGTGAAGCCAGCTTGTTAATTGCTTTGAAGCGTAATTTTCTCGGAGACATTACATTTATAATTAAATCTGAGAGCGGAGCGCGATGCTGCTGGGGCATAAGGAAGATAGAAGAAGATGTAAAAATGCTCCTCACATTGTCTAACTCTCAACCTAACCTATAGGTACTCGCTTTCTGTATCTTATCTTAATGGAAATTTGAATTCCTAAATCAGGCGGGACATTGAAATTAGAGAAATTTGAATTTGTAATTGAACTAATAGACAAGTTGAAATTGAGTAAATGACATGAGCATTCATTTATACAATTTTCTTATTTTAAGCCATAGCTCAGGTATATTAATAACCTTCTAATACATAAAACTCTTGTCTATTTTCAGTTACTTTGACTGGAATCATTTTTGAACGACTTCCAAAAAAAGGAGGTCTCTTTCCCTCCAAAAAACGCCTAAATTTTTTTTTCTCGAAAATCGAAAATCTGAGATGTTAGAAAGAAAGATCTGGAAACGTTTAATTCAAACATCTTTTCCATAGAGTTACGGTTTTCGAATTAAAAGAGTGGTAAAATTTATAGTATGCGAATTTCCGCGACGATGTTCTTAGATTTCTGAATAACAGCAAATACAAGCAAAGGCAAAATGGTGAACGTTCAACGATTCTCAGTACAAATGTAGGTAGCATTCATAACTTTGAAATAAAATATTTAAAAAAATTGGACCGACGTTATCAGTTGGTGCACTGAAAAGTACAAAATAATATTAATTCTAATGGTGCTGGTACTTGTGAAGTTGGTGCCAAAAGTTATCAATCCAACTGCAACTGCACAACTTCAAAAGTACCAGCGCACCAATAGAATTAATATTATTTCGTATTTTTCAGTGCACCAATTGATAACGTTGGTCCAATTTTTTTGTAAAAAATATTTATTTTATTTGCAAACTCAACAGGACAACAACAGGTGATATGTAGATCAAATATCTACATTAAATTTAATGCGATATCCTTACCCCTAACATACCTCTTGGAGAGCAATTAAACGGTACATAGAAGAAGAAAAAATGCCAAAGTTATCAAAAGAAAAACATAAAATATATTTATACCTACGGTGATATCTTCGCTGACTCCGACAAGTTCACCACAACCCAGGACAAGGTTCCCGAGCACACAGGCAACATCTTACTTAATCGTGCCCATCGTGGATAATAAATTATAATAAAACGCGCATGAGAATACAATAAATTATGCAGCAAGAAGAGTAGGCATTTTATATAATTTTGGGAGGTAGGTACAGTAGCATTCGTAAAGAATTCAAAATATTTCTAACAGAAACCAACTTACCTATGATTCAGAGAAACTCAAAATAATATTGATTCTACTTGTGCTGGTAATTTTGACGAAGAAGTTAGATAGAAGACTTCTGGCACCAACTTCAAAAGTACCAACACCAATAGAATTACGATTACATATAAAAAAACTACAGAAAATCAGAAGTGGGATACGAAATGACTTTAAAGGTCGATAGGTCATCAAATTTACCGGATTGCTTATATAATATATCCAATGATCCAACAAATGCTAGAAAATCCAATAAACCAAAGTTTATTTGAAATTATTCTCTTTGTAGTAGAGTAATTAAAATTAATTATAAAAACTAAATGTATGTAAAAACCAAAATCAAGTTGCAGTGAATCATCATTGCGACATTTCTCAAATCTTTTTATTATCTAGTTCCCCTCTTCTTATATGTGTCAGTGACCGTTATAAGCTCCGTAAAGGACGTTAAATAATCAAGCAAAAAAAACATAAAATACGATAAGAAACATCACTAATTAAATTACCGTCGCGCGTTGTCTGCCGCAGATTACAGAAAGAGAGAAGCAAAGAAGAAGAGAAAAAAAAAATGTGTACAATTTTCCACTAATTTATTCCGACTTTGCCATAAGAGATGTAATCGTGTGTCGTTTCGGCATTCACACAAAAAAAAACACCAGCAAGACGACTAAGAAAAAAAAAACGACAGAGAGATGGCTGAGGTGTGCTGCGGTGATGGGTTCATGAACTCCTCAACGTAGTCTTATTATTCTGCTTCGTCTTCGTCTCTCATTATTTAATCCATGCCGAAAATACTTAGAAACGCTAATTATCTTTCATTGTTGTCATAGCATAGAACATAGAACACAAGCTCTGACAGTAAGTGTGTAACTATATATGGAAACAGGAGGACAACAACATCAAATTTGACATGGGGTCACTGAAACTTTCCAGATAATACAGACGTTTTATATATTTAAGTACCTACCGTGTTTCACTTGCGTAATTTAAGACCAGGAAAGTCCGTATTTCGACAACTATTATTGCCGTTTCTTTGAATATATTTTGTCAATTAAATAATTAATCGTCTCCTTACCCTTACTGATTGGTACAAAATCTAGTTTTATGGAAGTGTATGTTAAGCTTAACAGGCGGCGAGATGTCTGCGATCTAAGTACGAATTCGAAACTCTCTAGACCGTATGGGGCCTGAGAAATAGCTGTTGGTGAAAGCCTTTACCTATGACCCTCGACAAACCACCCAGCTTCGAGATGGAAACAACCTCGTCGCGTCTACCGTTCTTATATTGACACTTAATATTTTGGACACCCTGTAAATATGATTAACGCAAAACCCTTATATTGCGTCGCCGGTAGTCCTTCAATATGCATACCAAAATTCGTCGTTCTAGGTCAAGCCGTTATTGTGCTAAAACGCCAACAGACTACAGACAGACAGACAGACCGACGGACTTGAGATACCATGATTTTCGTTATCTAGGAACCCCAAAACGTAAATATCAGCAAAAATCCCTTATTGAGGGAAGTAGAAACTATTTAAAATGGAAAAAACTGAATTCACAAAAGATATCCTCCATTCACAGTCATCCACATAGTCCATTGATGAAGGAAAGATATAGGAGAGGATGGAGTTGCATCCGCATCCTGCCAATTTCCGACATTTTCACCGACTACGACATGAGAGTGATTGACGACACATTTACTCATCAAATATGTATTTATAGATATTTTAGCAAAGCAACATTATTATCGAGTCAATCTTGTGGTTCCGCCAATGGAACAACATGTTCCATCTGAATGCCCATATTATTAAAATTATTCTTCAATTCTTGAGCTCTATAGGTACCTAATTTTTGTGCTGGATGAGAAAACCGTTGTTACATGCGTTACAAAAGTGTAGTTTTATTATAAATATATATTTTTAGCTAGAACCCTTCGGGGCAATGTCACTTTCGCTGAAAAATATAATATTTCTTGCATAAATAACATATGCTTTCTTATAGCTAGGTGGGGTGAAATTACAGGTATATTTTACATATATAGCTGCAACATTTCGTGTTAAAATATTATATTTTTATTGTTAAGTTGAGGAGAAATTTGTTTGATTATATGTAATTTTATTAAATATGTTCGTTAAGTAGCTGTTATTAAATAGGTATGCATTTCGCAAAGAAGATATTTTGAACTTTTTTTTTAAATTAAAAACCGTCTATTGGGTTATACAATATAAATATTCTTTTACGAAAAATTCAACTGACTTTATCAGTTTGTGTATTAATATATTTCACACTTTTGAATGAAGAGATTTCAAACTATCGCGGAATAAATACACTTGCAATCAAACATTCGAATTGTATACCTCCTTCGTTTGGGTCGTCGGTCAATAATCTGGCGGTCAACAAGAAGGTCAATTTCATTCTAATTTGTATAATTGTTTTCATTTTTTTTGTTATATTTTCTATTAGAATCGCAGTATATTGCGAGGGTCGTAAATATAAGAATAACGCAAAGGTTTTGTAGGAAAACCATTAGGAACTGAAATATTTTTTACCGACTTCCCAAAATAACTTCAAAAAACAGTATATATATATATATATATATATATATATATATATATATATATATATATACTATGTCAGCCTTCAGAAATAATATTAATATCGTAAAAATAATGGACGTTTCATTTCCAAAAATGAAATGGAACTTAAACTCACAGGTGGGTACTTTTATTAAAGCTTCAATCAATGCTATTATAAGCTCATCACCTCTAATTGCAGATCGTTCGTTGATATTATAGAGTCATATAATAAAATTTTAATGCCTTCTATACCAACCACCTATAAATGATATCAATTAAACGTTCTGTGCTTGTTTGATAGTTAAATCCAAAAAGAGCTAATTTATTGATACCATCACACAAAAGATTTTCTCAATATACCTTTAAAACAATGTGTGACAGAGAAGTATAATTAATGCCTCCGATCTATTTCAATAGTTGATGAAGATATAATATAAATTATGGAAGTTTATTTCTAGTGCAAAATCATGTTAGAAATCTATATAAATGTATAAAGACTGATATATGTGTGTATGGAACTCTCTGAAATGCATATTATTAAATTTTACTTATTGATTTGGAACTTCTCTCTTGTCAAATTTATAATTGATCAAATAACTTAGTTAAACGTTGAGAATTGAGAATTGGAATGGACATTGAGTTAATTTAATTTACAACAAATGCATATACCTGCTGGGAATTCATGGTATAATGAATGATACGTCTTTATATATATATATAGGAGGCAGGATTTTGAAGTTATAGCTCAAAATATCTTGAAAATAGATCATCCATCCAAAACAAATAGCGTGGTAATATTCGTATTAAATATAAATTCATATTACATCTACATATTGATTCAATTGAAGAGATTATACAACAATAGTTGATAAGGTACTATAAAACGTAACGTAACTAATCGATACACAATTAATATTTCTCGGTAATCCTCATCACAAATGCAAAAAACCAAGCGCCATTTGAAAGAGAAAATTTAAAGCCCTTTAAAACGATGTATCACACCATACCCCTTTCCACTTGAAAAAATAAAGGTGTATGCCGCCCCCGCTGAGGGGTTGATCTTACATTAATGGAACTCATGTATCCCCCAGAAAACAAAAGTATACGGGTCCAAGGGTTTTTTCTATCTTCACATTCAAACCCGTAAACTTTGCTGCATGTTGTCGCATTCGTCCGAGCGTAGGACAAACAAGGATCCATAGTTCAAACCACTTTATCTTTTACAGCCTTTTCATAGTAATTATCGTTCTAAACACATGAAGGCAGGATGCAGTATACTTATTTGTAAGTAAGTTGAAAAATTACCTGAATTATAAATTCTTAAAGATATTTGGCGACATTTTGTGCCCGGTCTCCCCTACTCATGGAACTATAGTCGAAAATTTATATCCTTTATGAGTTACATGCTTTTTTGAAACATCCTGTATAAATGAAGATAACAGCAACAAAGTGACGGTGTGAGCGAACAACTTCAAACATTTGCTTTACCTATTCCTTAAATTAGTATATCGAATATATTTGTTCGTTTTTGCGCATTTGATTGATAACATGAATTTATTGATTGATGTAAAAGTCCATATCTACCTTGACAGACATAATTTTTTTTCCTATTTATTTTTTTTTCTTGTATAATTTAGAAACCATTGATTTATTTGTACAGTTAGATAAACAGAATTAGCACAACATTGTAATTATTATAGAAAATGTTTAGATTAAAGAGCTTTCTTGTGTTTTGTGGATAGTTGAGGCCAAAAACTCAATTAAATACCTAGTTTGATTTATCTGAAGAAACGAAAAAAAAAAACAGAACATGACTAATTTCCATAACATGATTGGTGGATATTGAAACGAACAAAATACTTTGGATAGATTTCTGCTCAATGAAATTAGATTCAAACAAAAAAAAAGGTCATGAAACACTTTAGCAACTTTAATCTCTAATTTTTAGTAATATCTCATCAAGAACAAAGCAGAGAATTGATTTACGTCTTAGAAAATCTTTTGCTCAGATATTTTTTCACCGAAGAAGCAAACGGTGAAAATATATAATTTGATAGTGAGATAGAAGACTTTTGGCACCGACTTCAAAAGTATCAGCACCAATAGAATTAATATTATTTTGTATTTTTCAAAGCACAAACTGATAAAGTCTGTCCAATTGTTGGTACAAAAAATATTTCTTTCACATTTTTGAGTGTGTAACATTAGTCATGAAAAACTTTGAACGTTCACTAATACCAAAGAAGATAGTACTTATCCTATTACCCATATATATTCTTTGCTTGTACGCGTCATTATTCTGTGATCACAAAACATCGCCGCGGAAATACACATATTTCAGACTTTACCACTGCTGTAACTTGAAAACCGTAATTCTTTTTGAAAAATGTCCAATTTAAATATGGCTACATATAAAATCTTCTTAAATTTGGCCGTCTTATATTTTAAATATTCGAAAAAACAGCCACCCTTCACGCAGCTGAATTGTACATATTTCAGTCGTTGCCATTGCTGTAACTGGAAAACCGTAAGTCTTTTGTAAAAATGTTCAATTTAACTGTTTCCGGATATGGTTTCATTTTCAATTCTGCCGTCTCAGATTTTCGATTTTCGAGAAAAATTGCCGACACACCAGTCTCTATAGTCCTCGATAAAATGAAAAACAAATGATGATACCTAATTGTATATCTCTTCCGTTTTGTTCGTCGGTCAATAAAGTTACCTAATTGTAAGAATTCCATAGACATCTTTGTTCTCTTTGAACTTGATTAGCATAATATACAAAAATCTTATGAATAATTAATGTTTCCATGATGTATATGTGTTGTGATTTCATCTACATTCATTTCAATGCTAATGTGAGCAAGTGAATCTGACGTTGGTTATACTTAATATGAATTATTATAGGTTATCGTTGCAGACATCTGTTGGTTCAATGAACAAAATAACAAAATAAGCGTTTTTCTTCTTGACAACTAAATGCTAGAGCTATACCGACTTACGTTTAATTTCTATTTTTGACAGACTTCAAAAAAAGGAGAAGGTATAGGTATATACAATTTGTTTGTAAGATTGCTTTTTTTTTAATGGCTGCTCCCGCATATTCATTGTCAACGTACTCCGATTTAGACGATTTTTGTTTCATTTGAAAGAGGAGAGTTGAGATACGGTCCCATATTGAGAAAAATCAAATCCAATATCTCCTTCCCTTCAAAAACCGCCCTCAAAGGGGGTGGAGGGGGCAATTTTTCTCGAAAATTGAAAATCCAAGATGACAAAATTAATGAAAATTCCATATCCGGAAATGTTTAAATTGGACATTTTAAAAAATAATCATAAGTTTCCACGCTACAGTCTGAAATATGTGTATGTCGAAAATTCGAGATTTGAAAATTAGAATGGGGACCATATACGGAAACGTTTAAATTGAACATTTTTTCGAAAGAGTTAGGATTTCCGAGTTTCGCAATGGTAAAGTCTGAAAAATGTGATATGCGTATATCCGCTATGTGGAAGAGCAATTTTTTTCGAAAACTGAAAATATGACATGGCCAAATTAAAGAAAAGATTATATTTAGCAACATTCAAATTGAAGTACTGTTTTCGAGTTACACTAGTAACGTCTGCAATATATATATTTGCGCCGCGATATTTTGAGATCTCTGAATAATAAATAACAAGTACAAGCTAAACCTACCTATAACTTTTTGTTTATTAGTGAACGTTCAACAATTTTCATGACTAATGTTACACTCAAAAATGTGAAATAAATATTTTTACAAAAAATTGGACCGACTTTATCAGTCGTTGCACTGAAAAATACAAAATAATATTAATTCTATTGATGCTGGTAATTTGGAAGTTGTGCCGTTATAGTTTGTTGTTGTAGGCACCAACTCCAAAAGAACCAGCACCAAGCACCAATAGAATTAATATTATTTTGTATTTTGCAGTGCAACAACTAATAAAGTCCGTCCAATATTTTGGAAAAAAATATTTATTTCACATTTTTGAGTGAAACATTAGTCATGAAAATTGTTGAACACTCATCAATAACCAAAAAGATATAGGCTTAGCTTGTACTTGTTATTTATTATTCAGAGATCTCAAAACATCGCGGCGCAAATATACTTACATATTTCAGATTTTACTGCTGTAATTCGAAAATCGTAACTCAATTTAGATGTTGCTACATATGATCTTTTCTTTAGTTTGGCCATGTCATATTTTCAATTTTCGAAAAAAAATGCTCTTCCACATAGCGAAAATACGCATATTATCACATATTTCAGACTTTACCATTGCGAAACTCGGAAACCGTAACTCTTTTGAAAAAATGTTCAATTTAAACGTTTCCGTATATGGTCCCCTTTCTAATTTTCACATCTCGAATTTTCGATTTTCGGAAAAATTTGCCCCTTCCAAATAGCTGTAACACATATTTCAGCCTGTAGCGCGGAAACCTATGATTATTTTTATTTTTTCCGGTTATGGAATTTTCATTAATTCTGCAGTCTCGGATTTTCAATTTTCGAGAAAAATTGCTCCCTCCACCCCTTTCGGAGGCGCGGTTTTTGTAGGGAAGAGAATTTTGGATTTGATTTTTCACAATATGGGACCATTTCTCAACTCTCCTCTTTCAAATGAAACAAAAATCGTCTAAATCGTAGTACGTTTACTATGCAAAACGCGCAAACAGCCATAAAAAAAATACAAAAAGCAAACATTCAACCGGATTGTATACCTCCTCCTTTTTTGAAGTCGCTCAAAAAAATGTGTCACTACAAAACCTGTAGATGCCATATTTAAATCAACCCAACACAATATTTTACGTCGTCGTGTCAATAAATCTATACTTTAATACGTATAGGCAGCTAGCTGATCCATGTCGAATCATAAGTATAGTAACTACCTAGTAGATAGACGGATGATGATAATATTATAAATCTCAATTACTCAATGGAACAAATCATAAATCACAATTTTTATATGTGGTAGGTATATATGGCTATATCTAGTTTGTGTTATCATCATATGACATCACGAAGCATCACGACAATGCGAGACGCCTCTAGCCCATAATACTATGAGGGACATGGTGTAGTAGTTATTGTTTATACCTATTGTTCGAACTATATTATCATCAGCCAAATATACCTATGTATATATATATATAGTTGAGGCAATGAGAGTATAATATGCTGATCAGCATGGTACATACAGAAATAAGAAGTTCTGAGCCCAAATTGGTAATGTTTGAGCATTATAGGTATGCTAACCATGCGCTGTTGAAAAAGTTGTTGTTGAGAAAGCTCGTCACGAAGGAAATTTCTAGTCTTGATGTTTTCTTGAAGACAATATCTCGATCTCGATTCGAGATTCTCGAAAACGAAAACTAAATGTTATTGAAAAATATTATACCTACAAGTGTACCATATACCTACCAAAGATTAGAAACAATCTTTTCCTATACAGAGTAGGTATTTCATAACATATGCGCAGGAAATATAGGGTGTTAAAATTGAATCAAGCACTAAAAAATTATCCATCCACTCATAAGTCACTTTTGAACCTAATATAACAGCACAACATTAAAACTACCACAGCACCAGTAGAATTATTATTAGTCCTGTTGGCTCCTTTGAGTAAGGAACCCTAGCATTAGCTTAATCGATCCCACCCCTTTACAAGCTCACCTATCAACAAGCAGCAATTGATTCTATTTCATTGCCGCGAATTGGACGAAGTAATTCATTATATCATCTTACTTATCAGTTGCATATCACTGAGGATATGACGCACCAGCAAACATTCATCGCCTCAACTATATTACCTACATATACATATTGCACCTACACAAATATCCATATCCACACAAACAGGAGAGATGGATAGCGTGTAGGTACTGTATTCTGTTTTATGCCGTACAGAGAGCACGCACGATCATAAATTCTATTTAGATTTGTCAATGAAAATGGCCAAATGGGAATTTGTGACCCTTAACTAATTAGGTGGTAATTAAATTCATATGGATTTGGAATTTTATGTTCAAATATTTGTTTTTCAATCAAACATATCCAGGTGATATCAAATTGTCAAGCGATACACATATTCTGTGTAACCTAAATTTCCAATTATTGACCAAAATGTCTTAATGTTAGTAGGTACCTTTTAGTGCTAGATTCTACAGTTAGGTATTTTTTGAACACAAATGTGAGCTTCATCGTCTTCTTGCTCATCTCCGCAGCACATGAATTTTGGGCAAGATCAAATTGTAGCACGCCCTGTCCGAACATCGTTTTGCCCCGCTTTCCCCTACCTACCGAAATGCTTGTGATGCTTTCAGATGTATATGTTACCTTGGTAGCAACATTTTTAGAATGTACATAAATTACCTAGTCCTCAATCAATGTTTCAAAAAATTAATCCAACAATAATGAGCACTCAAAAAGACTACTATAAATGTTTTCACACCTTGTGGCAAAAGTTCGCAATCAGCTTATTTACATAATCCAAAGTCTTCACAAAAAAAAACAACAACAAATTAAATTTCTTTGCTCATATTAATACCTGCCTAAATCAAAAATCTGTTCTATCTCCAAATTATTATATTGCCAAATCTAATATAATACCTATATATTAAACATGTGAGTATCTAACCTCAAAGGCTTTAAAGGATTATGTAAATCTTCACTGAAAATGTGAGAATTAATTAACTTGCTTAGGTATAGTTTTGATATGCTCGTAATTTTCCTGTCAAATTATAAATTCCTTAATCGTTAGATATAAAAAAATATCATCTTTTTGGGGCAATTTTAATGAGAAAAAATATTATCTGTTTTTTAATAATTATTATCGGATTAATTACCGAGCTTTGATGCCTAATACCTATGTGTAAAGAATCTCGTAGTTATTATACAGGGTGTTTCAAAACAAATGCGCAAAATGTAAGAAGGTGCTTCCTTTGGTCAAAGGATAGTTTGTTAAATAATCTTTGGGTCAAGAACAAAAATGAAAAGGTGTAGAGGCGATTGAATTTGACCACCTATCCCTATTATTTTTCTTAAATAAATTTAAAGAAAAACTTAATCAAATAAAAAAATGTATAGCCTGTTTTATTTTTATTTTAACCTAACCTTTTCCAAATAATAAAAATAAAATGTAATGCATTACATAAAAAAAAATCTGGTGTGTCCACTCACACGACTTTCCTACCGCGCTCGGAGGCAAATTCCAGTGAATGAAAAATTTTACACTATTACAATATAGTTTCCTTACATAGCGACGATAATAGCGGTAGTAAAGTAAAAATCCTCTGGTCAAATCGGGCTGCCACTCATTTTTTTTCAAGACAAACAACAATGGTCATGTAACATTTTTTCGCAAGATGAAACGTTTAGCCAGAATCTGAAAAAACATGCGGAAAATCCGGAATTTTATTCAGGCATAACTTTTTTTGAGCTTTTTCTCAACACCCAGTGTATACAGGATTTTCATATACCTAGTGCCTCCGGCGAGTGATATTGGTACCAAACCAAATAAAAAAAAAGCAACAAAATACACCGTTCCGTTCCCGAGATAAAGCTGTCACAAACAGACGGACAGACAAACAGACAGACCAATGGCTGAAAATATGCTTATTAGATTATTAGACTCCATACCGAAAATTTCACACGATTACAATACTTTCCTACTACTATAGTAGCGTAGGAAAGTAATATATAAGTACCTATATTTTAGAAAAAATAATGTAGTTGGGTGATGTCAAACTGTCGTTTTTTCACCAATATTAATCAATTATCTTCTAAGCAATACATTTCTTAAGTAATTATATTTTACTGTTTTATCTCTTCTCGTTTTCAAGATAAAAAATCCACCATATTTGTAGCGCGATATCTCCTTAACAGTTGACTTTTGAGTCAATGTTTTGGTATATAATAAAGTATGTAGGAACCTACCCTTTATTTTGAGCAAGGAATCGCCCCCTTTTAATTTCTCGCACTTGTTATGAAACATCCTGTATATAGGCTAATAAAGATTTAGTACTTACCTCATGGACAATGACATTAAAGACGATAATAATGATTTATTTATATATAAAGCCAACCAAGACATAAAATTTACTCATCGATTTGTAAGATAATCAAATATATCTGACAAAACTTTGGCAAATGATTTAGGGGTTATTCGTATCTTTACCTATGACCTACCGCATCAAGTCAAAAGTCATATTGAACTTCTTGAAACAGTCTATAGATATTCATCAGATGTTGCATAAATTAATCTAGCAATTTTATATTAAAATATGCATTAGATATGTAAATAGTTTGACAAATTGACATTATGGAAAAATTATGAGAAGCAGGATAACATCAATTTTCTTGATTTCTCTTTCCTACTATGTTTTGGACCTTTTTTTTGTTGCTGATTTCCAAATATCTATCTGTGCCAAAATAGAACAATAACAATTTGCTATAAGTACTTAGGTAATATCAGATATCTGAGTACTTACTTAAGTCACAAGAGTATTTTGTTCATAATATATGCGCAGGACATGAGGATGGGATAGCTCGTCCAAAAATATGAAAAAAAGTTCTTATTAACTTAGGTACCCTCTAAAATGCACCATTTTCGAGAAACAGGGTGTTGAAATTAAAAAAAAATACATAGATTCTTGTGAATATCATCGAAACCGTTTATTGTATAGAAAACAGCTTTTTTAAGCATCTACCACTCATAATAAACTAAGTTTTGAGTCAGAAAATTTTTTTTGTTAGGTCATAATTGGTGATGATCTTGAAGAAGTAGTGGATGTTTTTCTACCCAATTTCTACGCCAATGGAAATATTACGGTTTTGATAAAGCCCATTTGAACTTTTCAATGTTTTCTCCTACAAAAAAGCTAAGTACTGTTGATCGTGAGCTCCAAAATCGAACGTTTTAGAGAAAAATCATTTTTATATTGAAAAAACACGGTAATTTTTTTCTTAAATACAAATTTTTATTTTCTACTTGAACAAAATTTATGTTAACGTTAGAACAAGTAACAAAAGCTAAAATTTATCGTGTTTTTTCAACATAAAAGTTGATTTTTCTCATTCTCATTCAGTGCCACTCGAGAGTGGTAGATATTGGTACCAAACAAAATAAAAAAGAAACCAACAAAATCCGTTCCCGAGATAATGCTGTCACAGACAGACGGACAGACAAACAGATAGACCAATGGCTGAAAATATGCTCACCTATTAGATTTGCAAAAATCTCGATACAAAAACTTTATAGCGAACCAATTTGAAAGTAATACGAATCAAAAGTATTATTATTTCACAATTTATCGTTTATTGCAGCGAACATCGCTTAGGTATAGCGAACCGTTTTCGTTTTCGTCTTCGCTTCCTTGAGGTTCGTTATAAGCGGACATTACCTACTGTAAGTAGGTACTTATGTGCAAAGATTTATACAGATAATACAAACTATACACAGATAGTGGTTTAATATTAGGTAGATATATATACCTATATATAACAAACATACAAACGAAAAATATGTTACACCTATCCAAATAAACATCGCATATAGGTAGGTATCACTTGTCTAGGTATGTATTTACAATGTGGCATTTATTTACCAAACATACAAAGATATATGAAGGTAGGTATACTAACCTATATATTCATACGCTTTATATAAATAAAACTTCGTATTATATTAGTTGTAATAAATATTATAATAACGAATCTAGAATCTACATATACCTACCTAGGTATCTAGATAAAAAATAACGCATTAATTAGATTTTGTTTGCTTTTCACCCAATTTAAAGTACTTACTTAGGTATTCATAATATTAGGGGTCAAGAAGCTCAATTTGACTAGAAGAACCTATCTATATCTTGGTACCTAAGGGCTATTTGGTACATTCCCAAAATAAATTTAGTTGATTTTCTCACAGCTACCTATAGTTAATAAGACAATAGCTAATATAATAACGGCCCATATGGACGTACTTACCGTACCTACGTACCTACCTATTCTTACCTAGGTACAGATATTACCTATATGTAGAGATTTGACTCGATATACCTACCTATATTTGATTTAAAAATCATTCCGCTTGTCCACACTAATTATTAGATTTTTTTTTTATGTTTGTATGACATGAAAGATCATTTTCGGCTGTTGAATGAAGATAAATTATGAAATTTCATGACTAAATACCTATGTGAAGTAGCTCGAGGTAAGTAGATATTATAAGAATAGGCATCTAAAAGAGATTGGGCTTATACATATCGTTGTAGATTTTGTTTTCAAAATGTTAGAAACTCATTGTTGTTGTTGATGCGGTCATTATGGTAGGTACTTTTGAAATTCTTATTAAAAAAAAAACAAGATTGAATAGAAAATTGATATGAAGTGGCTTCTGTTACAATTTTTTTTTGTTAGATATGAACTGCATCATGTGGAATCTAATGAATGCATAAATTATTTAGGTACGAAGGAACTACGTTTAACTATCTATTGAAACCTAATAAAACCACGCTTGATTTATTCATTTTGCACCAAATCAAGAAAACGACGCTGTGAAGTGAATGACATCAGATGTCAAGCAAATGTCGTGTCAGAATTACGTTGAAAGAATTTTGGGTAACAGTGATGGCGAAAATACAGCACGAAAATGTTACTTTTGTCCGGATCAAATTATTAGAAAATGTTAAATAGGTCTTTTATCAATAGGTACGTGATATTTTTGACCGACTTCAACAAAAGGAGAAGTTATACAATTCAGTTGTATGTTTATCTACTTTCTAATAAGTAGGTATTTTTTTTATGGCTGATCGCGCGTTTTGCATAAGTAGTGAACGTACGTAGGTAATCCGATTTAGATGATTTTTGTGTCATTTGAAAGAGGAGAGTTGAAAAATGGTCCCATATTAAGAAAAAATCAAATCCCAAATATCCTACCCTCCAAAAACCGAAGGTAGATAATTCGCAGGTATCTACATAAAGGTAGCTATATATCTAGTCATACATAATTTGAATATTGAAAATCTGTCATTGTCAATGTTGTTTAAATAAAAGAAAATATTTTTTTTAACCTACATATCTGTCGAATTTAAATAAATATTCAGAAAATTACATCAAAAATGCAGCAACTTCAAGATCTTCCATTAGAATGTTAACAATTATTCAGATATACCCATATCTACTTGTGATAAATTATTTTTATCGTTCCGAATCTCTCCTTTCTGCTCATATATTCATTCCCTTCCGTAAATTTAAACATATATAGGTAGATATCATTATCAAACAACCTGCACCTATATATAGTAGCAGGCTGGTATATCTACACCTTACCTATACCTATATGTGTTGATCGTGTTTTCTTTCTTTCATATATCCACCAGCAGTCTTCTCTGGCACGGCGGTGGTGTGACGCAACGTTGCACTCGGACTGAAAACGGGTTAGATGGGTGGCCGACTCCGCCCCGACAGCAATATGGCGTTCATGGTGATTGGTTGAGCGACGGCTCGTCCTTGACGCCTCTCTACCTGCCTACTCGAGTATCGCGTGACGGATTGATCGGTGGTGCCCGCCTCCTGCGCGCTCGCCTACAAAAATCCGCCACTTGCTGGATCCACTCGACGCCGGCACGTGAACGATCACGTGGCCGCCGTGTTGCCGGCTCACAACGATTGTCTCTAGATGGGCGGCTGGAATGGCAAGATTGTATTGTATTTTTTTCTCTCTTCTAAGGAATTACAGATACAGCTATGATGGAAAAAAAATACGTATTGTGTCAACAATAGAGACAACTAAGGGCCGGTATAGGATATCAATGACGCGAATAAATAACAATTTTATCAAAAATATTCTTGAAAGCAAAATTAGTATATGTTTTTCATACCAGTCATATGGCATATTGAAACGTCAAGGTTTGCGGTTACGCTTTGAATATAATCGTATTAATATTATCACGTGGAGCGACTGCAACCCCATATGACGTCATACATTGGACGGGGCGGCGGGTTGGTATGATTTAATGCCGTTATAAACATTCCGAAAATATAGCACGCATTGCATTGTCAACAGACAGAGATAGCGATAGGTATGTTACATATTGGTAGACAAAAGATGTGAAAATAGAAGCAAAACAACACAGACTACGTAGGTATACCTAAACATCGTGATGATGGGATGTTTACAATCTGTCCAAACAGGTGGCGTTTGGAAGATGAATGATAACATTTATCACTGGCGACGGTGAGGGGTCGGTACAGGTAAGTATGGGAGACTTGGTCTGATATAATCAGCAATGGGGTGAACAGAGAGAATAGATGCATCGATTGGTAAGTAATATTATCGATAAGTTTGTCAAATTGGGATTTATTGATTTATGTAACACAGATAGGTACCTACTAGGCGAAAGTGAGAACAGACGATGATGATGATGAAACTATATGATGGAAAGCATTTTGGATGTTATAGAAATAATATGCTAATAGATTATCTGACTTTTTATGAACCTACAAATCTTTACCGAGATGCAAATAGCATCTGATCTGAACTAAATAATGAATTAAAATCAACAAACTTAACTAAACCTAAATCTACATTTTAATACTGTCACAGTAACAGGTTTACCCCCTGAAGATGCTAACCTTCTTGGCGAAACAATTGTCGCGTTTGACATTACAGAGTGTTAGTGTTTATAGTGGTAATTCTGTGTTTATTATTTTTTTATTCTATTTATCCGAAAGAGAAAATGCTTAGGTATGAAACCCATGACCTATCTCAAATACCTATAGATATGTATTTATTTAACCATCAGTTTCTTGAATCGTGTTTTTATTTGTCATAGAACAGTGACATATTTCGGTAACCCCCGAGAGAAAAAACTCTAGAGGACTTAAATCTGGAGACCGTGCAGGCCATTCCACTGCACCTCGTCAGGCAATCCATTTGTCCAGAAATGTGTGCAAATTGAGCCATTTGCAAACTGCTAAAGCTTAGTGAGGGGGTGCAGCTCCATCATGCTGGAAATGCAAATTATCTTCATTAATTTCCATAACGTCATTCTCATCCATAACCTACTTGATTTTCCAAAGACTGAACGATTGAAGGTTATATTGCATCTTCCAACAGGTTCAGGTAATTAGGTAGGTACAGTCGCCCAGTTGAATGTTTTTTCCACAAAGAATGCGGCCCAGTCATTTGGTTTCCATAAATACCTACTACCTGCTCAAACATTGATCTTA
This sequence comes from Crioceris asparagi, assembly GCA_958507055.1. Classification (NCBI taxonomy): domain Eukaryota; kingdom Metazoa; phylum Arthropoda; class Insecta; order Coleoptera; family Chrysomelidae; genus Crioceris; species Crioceris asparagi. The sequence continues at coordinate 130,130,270 of OY293826.1, forward strand.
TCTGAAAATTGAGTATGACTTTAGCAAAATACACGTGGCTTTTCATTATCCTATAGGTAGTATCTTCAGTTGTATCTGTTAACTAGGTAATCCATTTATATATGAATAGATGACTCGCCAGTAAAGCAAATATTATTTTTCATCAATTCGGTGGCATACATTATTAATTCACAAAATTGTGTTCGTCTTTCATATAATGGTCTTCACTGAGTTCGTGTAAAGTTTGAATTTTTATATGGAAAAAACTTATTCATCATCATATATCAAAATCGTTCAACATTAGCTGTCAAAAGAACGGGAATAATCTTTCACACTTCAGACATGAGACTTTTCATTTTTTATAAGAGATTCCCTCTTTATGAGAATTGGTTTATAAAACTCTCGGGATAGACAATGTTGGGTCTATTGCGAATTTTCCTAGTAGGAACCTACCTACTTACTTCAACCTGGCAGCCATTGTCTACAACTCTTGCTTCTGTTGTTTCTTTTGTTGCAGTTTCTTTAAACATATACCTTATACTTAGGCACAACGTTTTTATCTGGATATCTATCGACACGTGGTTAGAATCAAACAATTAGGTACAGTTAGGCCGGTAGGTACCTACCTATACTTTAATGTTTTAAATTCCAATTAGTAAAATAAATGCAATAAGTAATTGCAAAAGTACCTCGTAATAATTATCAATTACGTGTCCCAAATCAATTTATGCGAATAATAAAAACATTTAGGTATAATCTCCACACGTGGGTAGATAGAGCAGATTGGATATTGGTAGGAAGGTATTTAAATTGGCGGAATATTGCGAAATAATAAAAACAAAACACATCCAACATCCCCAACGAAATTTTGGGGGAGCAGCAAGGTCACATCTGCTCTCTCTCTCCGCTCAACCGACTACTCTCAGTTTTCTCTGTTTCTCACTCTCTCGGTATCTCTCTAGGTATATATTCATCTCCGTCTGACGTTGTATGTGTGGCAAGCTCCGGTTGATTAATGACTGCTAGAAGATTGGAAGTAATTAAAGCTGCGGAATAAATGGTAACCGTTCCGTTTCTGCGGTCCGGACCTAACAATGCACCCATCCACCTCACCCTTCAACAACCCCCCAATTCATCCCCGTTCAGCAGCCGCCTCCAAACCAACACACCCACCCACCCATCTCTCCCGAACCGAAACCCTATAGCTCACATATACATACACCATGTCCAACTCCTTAATCGTCCTGAAATCCATATATGGTGTCCAGAAAACGGCAGACCATTGAATGTAGGAGCTCAAACGTAAGGTAGTTAGGTACGTGTGCTTCGGAAGGCCTATTTTTTTGCAATATATAACTTTATTACAATATTATTCATTTATTTGTTAATAAAATCGACATACAAATCAACAGATTGGATAAAATTTGTTTAAGTGAACTGTTGTTTTTAAAAATCTCCAAACTGGACCTTTTTAGGAATATTGGTACTTACCTAATCGTGGCCCAACATTATTCGCGTAACTTCTAAACGCCAAAAAAATGAAAAATGGGATCTATAAACGTAAAACTTAACCTAACATATGATATTTTAAGGTATTCAGTCAGTAACAATAGTTTTTTTTGATTGTTAATTACAGCGTGGGCCATCTTAGGCTTAAGAGAACCTAATCTATTTTCGAAACAAAAAAATCTAAATAAGATAATAAAAAAATAAACTCAATAAAGAATGAGACGTTATTCTAAAAGTCAGTTCTGGCAAAAACATTTTTCTGCAAATACCTATTGATAGAATATTTTTTTCCGCAATATTGGCAGGCCTTATTAGGAAAATAGAAAAAAAATCAGTGAAATAAGAACTTACAAAAGCCTCAAAGCTTAATAGGTTCTTAGTTACATTCTGTACATATGAATTATTCATCTATGTCGTTCTTAGTCCAACACATTTTTCGTGGTATCACAAAAAAACAACAAGAGCATTGTCTGGCCATCTTGGGAACCTGTGTGGTGGATCTAACTATATAGAGACTTTACCAGGTACCTAACAAGTAGTTCCATTTCTGGCAAACAAAAATTAACAAAGGGTACAAATGTATTCTAAAATTGTTGTAAATAAAAACAAACAAAATACAGTGAATCCTTGTTATGATACTGAAAAAAAAAACAAAATATTTCAGTACCATACATGAAAAAAGCTATAGGTCAAAAATCTTTATTTATTTAGGACCAAAAGCCTATAAATATTTACCCAAAAAATATTAAAGATATAAATACAATTAAAAAATTCAAAGCTGAGATTGATGTTTTCTTAAAAAATATTTCAAAAAAAGGTATAATCAGAATTATTAAAATGTGATAACGCTTTTCCTACTACATTTTCATTTTTATTTGTATTTTTTGGGGTATAACTGACATTGCTTAAAGTATATAGGTGTTTTTTTTTATAATCTGGTATTTAAATTTATAATAATTAATTATAAAAAATAAAGGTAATAATGCAATATATCTATATATCACCACCCACATACACATTTAAGCGTCTAGTAGATTATTCATTGTTTTTTGTCAAAATATTATTTATGTTATTTTTAAATTGTTAATAAACGTTATTAATATTTTTAATATTAATAAAAACTTACCTTCTCAGAACTTTCCATGAATGTAAGTAACTTTTCAATCAAAAAATATACAAAAGCCGTTTTATTATACAGAAATTCTAAAATGAATACAAAATCTTTTTGCAACGTCGCAACGTCACTACCAAACTTTCAATAATTTATAATATTATATAATATTAATATTAATTTTAATTTTTTTATCTGTGCATTTTATGGAAAATTGCTTCGAGCAAAAGTTGTAGGTACTGATTATATCTATAACTCAAAATTATTTTTGATGATATTTACACTAAGGCTTTTTTTGATAATTTTTTTATATGTTTAAACAGTCGCCAGTTTGAAACTACTTACCCGATACTGCCCAATAACGAACTCGGCCGAGATATTTGAGAGATTGATTTTTGTAGCAAATTTGAACTTGATACCTTCAAAACTGCGACCTCTATCGTGTTAACAAATTTCGTAATATCCCATATATATATATATATATATATATATATATATATATATATATATATATATATATATATATATATATATATACTTTTGAACCAAATGTTTTTTTGGACTAACTTATAGACATATAACAACATTTCTATAAGAAATTTACCTAAAAACGTAGTTAATTCTGCTATATTCAACGACTTTTATTCAACTGCATAGAAATAATCATCCCCTAGCCTGAATAGCAAATCATATTATAAATCAAATTCCTGCTACATCGACCTCCATCCTGCTACAATACACTGACTTCCTATATAGCGGGACGCGTCGCTGGTGGCGTTTGCCTAAAAATAATTAGAAAACAATTACTGAGTCCCAGAAGACGTGGAGACGCCACACGGCGGCACTCCATCAATCAAACACGTGCGTATGTGTTTACTCCAGAGGAACAGAATCTCTCCCGAGATCTCCCAGAACGCTGGGGGAGATTTGAAAAAAAAGAAGGCAGGCTTCAGAGAGATGAATGTGGAGTAAGGTATAAACATACAGCATCAGAAAAATGTTAACTTTATATTATCACACTGGCGTAGCTATACTCCCGCAGGAGTTTGCCGCCACAGTAGTCCAGGGCAGCTGGAAACTTACTGTTGTTGTATTATAAATAGAGTGCTATCTGATGTCTATGGATAATTATTCTTTCTCATTTTTGACCGACTTCAAAGAAAGGAGAAGGTATACAATTCGGTTCTATGTTTGTTTTTTTTTACGGCTGTTCGCGTGTTTTGTATAGCAAACTTATTCCGATTTAGACGATTTTTATTTCATTTGAAAGAGGAGAGTTGAAAAATGGTCCCATATTGAGAAAAATTGAATCCAAAATCTCCTACCCTCCAAAAACCGCCCCCAAAGGGGGTGGAGGGGGCAATTTTTCTGGAAAATTGAAAATCCGAGACGATACAATTAATGAAAATTCCATATCCGGAAATGTTTAAATTGGACATTTTTAAAAATAGCCATAGGTTTCCGCGCTACAGTCTGAAATATGTGTTTCAGCTATGTGGAAGGGGCAAGTTTTTCCGAAAAGCGAAAATTCGAGATTTGAAAATTAGAAAGGGGACCATATCCGGAAACGTTTAAATTGAACATTTTCTCAAAAGTGTTACGGTTTCCGAGTTTCGTAATGGTAAAGTCTGAAATATGTGATATGCGTATTTCCGTTATATGAGGAAGAGCAATTTTTTTCGAAAATTGAAAATATGACACGGCCAAATCAAAGAAAAGATTATATGTAGCAACATTTAAATTGAGTCACGGTTTTCGAGTAACAGCAGTAAAGTCTGAAATATATATATATATTTGCGCCGCGATGTTTTGAGATCTCTGAATAATAAATAACAAGTACAAGCTAAGCCTTTAACTTTTTGGGTATTAGTGAACGTTCAACAATTTTGTTAATGTTAATGTTACACTCAAAAATTTGAAATGAATATTTTTTACAAAAAATTGGACCGACTTTAGTTGTTGCACTGAAAAATACAAAATAATATTAATTCTATTGGTTCTGGTAATTTTGAAGTTGTGCCGTTGTAGTTTGTTGTTGTAGGCACCAACTCCAAAAGAACCAGCACCAATAGAATTAATATTATTTTGTATTTTTCAGTGCAACAACTGTTAAAGTTGGTCCAATTTTTTATAAAAAAATATTTGTGAGACTTGTTCTATTACGTCACAGGTTGATTGGTGTACCGTAAGTTCTCAACGTGGCCAAGTCGTAGAATTTGAATTGCTTTTAAATAGCCGATTACCTATTTAATTGGTCATAATATCTTATGTCACTTTCATCCCTTAAAATTATTGACTCAAAATATAAAATGATATTACGAACTTGTTTATAAGAAAAAAAAAACAACAACTCAACACTAAATATAAATTGTTTTCTACATAGCTCTATTTATTTTTGAAGCACGAATATTACGTAATAATTTATTATTAATTTGTATTTCCTTGGTTCAATTCTAATACTGCGCTATTGAGTTTTTGTCTTATTACTTCTAAACATTCGGATAATATTATAGTACACTTTGTTTTTCAGGTAGTTATCCCCATAAGAATCTATCACAAGGGCTTAGATCCGGGCTATTCGCTGGCCATCGGACGGTTCCATGATGCCATATTAAGTTAATATACTGTTCAAGGGGGATATTTTCTAATAATTGTACTATTTCCGTCTTCAAAAATTCAGATATCGTTCACCCATAAGGGATCGTTCATATATACCTACCTGATTATGGTCATATGATTATTTAACATATACCACACCAAACATTGAGAAATTATAATCCCTGTATTTTTTTCGTATTCCTCCTAAAGACCTCCGCTGTTGTGAAAGACGCCTAAGCATTTCAGCAAGCCTATATATGTCTTCTATGTTCGTCGTTTAAATTTTCCACTGAATGAAATCTATAGGGGTGATATTTCCGACGTTTCAGCGTTCCCTGAATATTGCCATATGACTTTCCTGTACAATCAAGAATCGAATATTCTAGGTTTTATAAAAAAATAATAGGTTGCTATTCTAGAAAGTCTATAAAGGGATAGTTCCATTACATTAAATGTAATTTAGAAATCATGCACCAAAATGATACCTATACATACTTCACCACTTTACTTTACTGGCAATAATATCGGTGATCTAATATGCTCGATGGTGTAGGAAAACTTAAAAGATAATTCAATAAACAATGAACAAAATTTATCTTAGGTTAAGTACAAAGTAGAGACTTAGAGAACATAATGAAAAGATCGTTGCTGGTAGGTACTTCTGAAGTTGGCGCCAAAAGTTTTCAATCTTACTACAACTCCACAACCTCAAACTTACCACTGCCAATAGAGTTACTAATAGTATTTTGTATTTTTCAGGGCACTAGTTAATAAAGACAATTCATTCTTTGTAAAAAATAAATGTTCTCATAAAGTTTCTCAATACTTCGGAGGCTTTGGGAGTTTCAAGGACGCTGGTGACGGCAACGATGCCGCCGAAATATATATATATATATATGTTGCATAACACAGTTAGCGTGACGTAACTCGTAGTTGTTTAGGGCCCATACTTCCATTTATCTCAGCGCAATGGAGAGAGCGAGTGCTCTAATAAGGTCTGACGTGACCTATTATCCGTACATAAGAGCATATTAGACGCTGTGGAATTCAATTTTATCCAGAATTACCTACTTTTTTCAAGTTTACATTTATTAATAAAATAGGAAAGTTTTCAAGCTAAATTATGGAAAAAGCTTCTTCATAGGTGTCAAAAATTTAACTCGGACAAGGTCCTCCCTGTTCTAAGTTATTAAAAATGAAAGTTTTCAGATCAACCCCCCCAGATGTAATTTAGGCACGCCCTCAAAGCTTATGCACAAGATTTCAATCATATCCATGTTCGTAGTCAATCAATTTCAGGAAAGTTTACTTTCAGTGACTTTTATCGACAGTCTTCACTAATATTTTAACGTACACCAAATAACATTACATCATTTTTCTATACCTAATAATAAAATATCACTCAGTATATGTATATTTTCAGAGATGGACTTTAACTGTCTTTTCGTTCTTCAACTGTTATCGACTTTAGTCGTATCTTTGTCGACAGTCGTGTACAGAATACGCCGCCTGGATTTATACGTCGAGATATTAGTTATATTTTCCCATCGTCATCACACGAGCAACATGAGACAATATATTCCGTTAATGAAAAGCCATAGGTATAATAATAATAATAGTAATAATAGTGATGTCCAAAACGGCGTTTATGAACAATATACTTAGGTAAGTATATATTAAAATGACAAGCCGAAACAATACTCATCCACAGAACAACAGATTTAGAACAATTAGATGTATAATTTATAAATGAATAGACAGAAAAAATAATAACCTTTTTGCCATCACTTATATCTAACATTTATTATTATTCTCTCCGGACATAACAGATTATATTTTTAATTACATGCCTGTGGGTTTTTGGCGTTTCATTCGTTGAGTGTAGATTTTATTATGTCACGTTTTTTTTCTTCTTTTCTCTGGTAGTATTTTTTGTGTCTGTTATGTGAGAATTTGACGTTCAAAAAGGCGCTTTTGTAACACTACCAAGTATTATCCATATAAACGATGGCCATTACGGATCAATATGAAAGGACTTATTTTAATTATAGGTTTCTGTTAATATTATATTATCTATAATGTATACGTATTGTGTAGTCGTCAAATGTGATGGGTGATTTTAACGCGGATTCATTTGTTAGAAAATAAGTCAGTAGTAGATAGTACCTAAGTGCGAGTGGGGCTCGCGTGATGAAACATGAAGTTTTCGCTTAGTTTTTCCTTTGAACTACGAGTGGTGCCCTATTTTGCTTTATATTAATATTTTAAATACCTATATATATATATATATATATATATATATATATATATATTTGTATTTCTCATTTCTCATTTTCTAATTTGACCTACCAAATCTACCCTCAATATTCAAAATTCCTTTATAATACGCTCTATACTCTAAATCTAGACATAAAATTAGCTTTTTTGACTTTTGTAAAAAAAAAGAGAGAGAATGATCACTTCCTTCTTTTTCCATCAAGTGGGCAGTTGTCTAGCACTTTCTGTTTCTTCGACAATGTTGGGACTGAATTTTGTGGAAAATTTACGGTGAGATAGTCACATCGTCAACGTTTATGTCAAAACTGCTATTGCTTGAAGTCATTAAGTAAGTCTGAACACATTTTCAACAGTCTAGTATGCCAACATCCACTCACATTTGACCTACGGAATTATGAACTGGGGTTTTTAGTTTGAAAGAGTGTTTGTTGTTCAAAAATATGCAACTCAAACAATACTGGGACTATCACGCACATAATCTTGCAGAAGAGATTTTGGAGAACTAAATAGGTAGGTGTACAAATTATCTGAAGAAAATTGGTTTCAGCAAGATGGTGCTCCATTTCAGTATGCTGCCAGGGTTAGGAATACTTGAACTGAGCATTTCTACAAAGATGGGTGGGACGAAGAGGATATATTGATTAGCCGGCAAGATCACCAGATTTATCTCCACTACACTTTTTTCTTTGGGGTCATTTGAAGTCTATAATTTATAAGGATCTACCTCGATCTCTCCAAGAATGGGATGATTGAAAGTGTGAATGAGTGAAACTATTTGAAATTCGCTAAGGTCATTTATTGACAGATTAGGGTACTGTCAAGTAGTCGAATTTCAATTATCATTCGTTTTGTTTTACACAATTTAAATTAATGTTTATTGCATTTTTTTCTTATATAACACAGATTCACTAAACCTGGTATCAATAAATTTAAAAAAATCTACATGTCTACACGAAAAAAATATAAACCCAGGTTGAGCCATTTAAAATATTATCCTATGACGATGCAGCCAACTGGTTTTTTACTTCCAAAATTAGAATCGGTTATATGCATAGATGGAAACTGAAAAAACAGAAAAATCTAGGAACCGCCTTTTCCTTTTTAGAAAGGAAACTCTATAAATACTCTCATGTAACCTAACCTAACCTAACCTAACCTACTTATTATGAATTGCCACCGGTTCTAACGAGACTGACACGAAATCTCAATCAACAACTCATTCAATAACATTTTCAAATACAAATATTTAAATATTCTGTACAATTTATATATATATATATCTACCTACTTACCTTTACAAGAACCTCCTGGTGTGATAAGATGCTGTGTTCTTTTTTCTCAACCGTAGTAGCAGACATTCAACATACCTAACAATGAAATATACAAATGAATTCATCAAAATCGCCACTCATGTTCTCCTACCTATCAAACAAACATTATAACTGTAATATATTATGTTCTTATTAAGATGACTATCATGACGTGGCAGTTTTCTTCCAAATTGATATCTTTTTGAAAATAATGGACAAATCCTGATGAATTGGCTTCAAGTCATGAATTGCATATCTATACTAAGGAATGTACAAGCAAAGTGGCAACAAATTATGTAGAGCTAAATCACTGAATTTGCGAACGTGAATTGTTTTTCAAGATGAAAATTCATAAATTTTCCGGATGCGATAAATCTTCTCGATGTTACCCCAAAAAAGAATGGCCAGCTGATATAATCTTATGCCATTATTTGCACTATCATTTTTTGTAGAAGACACTTCGGAAAATGTTTATTTGATTCAAGGCATGTTCTTCTTTCAAAGCCAATAGAATTTTGCGTTTAACCCTAACACGTCAGTCGGATTGGGAGACCTGATTCAGGGAACGTTTGTGGTCCTTCCTGATCATCCTACAAGAGTCTTCAGCATTGCAATTAGGAACCCCAGCTGTGCCAAATCATCATCTTGACTATTATAATGGAGAGTGACAAACCAAACGCCCAAAAAAAAAGAAAACTGCTACCTCGCTGTATTTCAAAATATCCACCAAACAATAAAAGGATTCATTACATTTACCTCAGCGTTTGTAGAATGGATACAAATCATTTCGGTTGAATGAAAAGTTGCGGACTTGCAAAACATGCGTATTAACAATGCAGCAAAACAAAAAAAAAAGAGATCATCATTGTTCAGATGCAGAACAATTGGAGGCGTCGGCGATGGTGGCGGCGATGCAAAAAGACCAACAAAAAAAAGAGATGCCCCTCACATACAATAATAATATAATGACACATGGCGGTTGATATAATAATGGTAGGAGACAGGTATATGGACCCCGCACAGCCTGCCATCTAGCTCAGATTAAGACATGACAGGTTGGTTATTAAAATCACTGCGCAGTTGCATATAATTGCGCTGCACATCACGTTTATACCGTATCGTTAGGTATAGAGAATATACAGGGCTGCGGGATAAAGTATGGAGCCAAGCAAATATCCTTAAAACGAAATGGACAGTTTCACCGGAAATACCATCAACTTTTTTCAATTTGAATGGATACCCTGTATATTTTTGCAGATTTTATTTCGAATTCGTACATACTAAGTTTAAGGTATACTTTAGTTTACGAAATAAACGACTATTATCTAGTATAGGTAACTGTTATCAAATACAGAAATAAATTGTACAATTTAGAATGGTTTATTTTAGTGAATGAGATCGTATTGAATTATTAGTGATGATCGGTTATGGTGCTCGTGTCAGAACTCATGAAGAAGTGTGTGTAATATTTTTAAAGATTTGTATCCTGAAAGAGATCCCAAATCAAGTGTAACGCTTTCTAAAACATTACAACGTTTTAATGCAACTGAGATGGTCAAATATCTGCCAAAAACTGGAAGACCGAGGTCCATAAAGAATGAAGCTATTGACACAAAAGATTGCAATTGATTTGGATGAATCACCTCAAACTTCTACAACTAAATTTGGTACTAAACCATGGTATAAGTCGACGGTCTGTCTAGGAAAACTATTGAAAATTGAACAGTATCATCTGTATAAGATACATTTGTTTCAAGAATTGGATGATGATTTTGACCGACGAATAGAGTTTTTGCGAACGAACTTTTTGTTTAAATGGAACAGTTAATGGCCATAACTCAAGATATTGGTCAAATTAGAATTCTCATTGGATTCATGAAGCACATACCTCTATCCAGCATCCACTAAAGTTGAATGTTTGGATGGGCATTATAGAAAAAATTAAAAAATATTGATAAATGTGACCTGATCGGTGGAGAAGTCTTGGAAAGAGAGACTCACGAATTCATTAATAGGCTTGCACATTGTCAGGACGTAAATGGCGAGCATTTTTGAGCATTTGATGTGATTCTGTTTAAATTATTATTTTTATTAATCTAGATTAAATAAAGTAGTTACCTATTCTTTAATTATAAAATAATTTATTTGTCGTTCTTACAAATTATTTTCACTAATTTTAAAATGTACAAATTTGAAATAAAAGGGTCTTTTAAAATCTGCAAAAAACGTACAGGATGTCTCATTTGAATTAAAAAAGTTGGAGGTATTTCCGCTGAAACCCAAAATATACTTAGTAGTTATTATCTGGTGCAATGAAAAGTATAAAATAATATTAATTCTATTGGTGCTGTTACTTTTAAAGTTGTGAAGTTGCAGTTAGATTGATAACTTTTGGCACCAACTTCACAAGTACCAGCACCAATAGAATTAATATTATTTTATACTTCTCAGTGCACTAACTAATAATGTTGGTACGATTCTTTATAAAAAACATTTATTTCACACTTCTGAGTGTATCATTAGTCACGAAAATCGTTGAACGTTCACTAATACCAATGAATATAGTACTTATCCTATTACCGACTTATATTCTTTGCTTGTAGTTGTTGTTATTATTTTAATATCAAAACATCGCTGCGAAAATACGCTTAAGTAGGTATTTTAGATGTTACCATTTTAACACCGATTTAACTCGAAAACCGTAGGTAACTCTAAGGAAAAAATGTTCGTTATAAATCTTGCTACAAATAATTATGTCTTTCATGTAGTACCCATAGATTTTCAATTTTTGAAAGAATTCGCCCTCTCCACATAGCAAAAATACATAAATTTGAGAATTTAACATGCCTTTATCTCGATAACCGTAACTCTTTTGAAAAAATATTCAATTTAAACGTTTCCGGATATTGTCCTATCTTTAATTATATCAGCTCAGATTTTCGATTTTTGAGAAAATTTGCCTCCTCCAACCCCTTTGGGGGGCGATTTTTGGAGGGAAGGAGATTTTGGATTTGCGTTTTTACGAATATGGGACCATTTCTCGGGCCGCCTCTTTCAAATAAATCAAAAATCATCAAAATCGGAGCTCGTTTACTATATAAAAGGTGCGCGAACCAAAAAATAAATAAATAAAGACAGTCTAATTATTATTAAATATCGTCATTTTCGATCGATTTAATGATATTTCTATTTGGTTTCGTACTTTATCCCAGCCCTGTATATAAATACATAGGTAGGTGTAAACTGTAGTTTAAATGATTATTGTGACGCATGCATAATATAATTCTTGATAAAAATAGTGTTCCCATGCCAGCAAAAGAAAAGAACAAAATACTAATCGTGTACCCACCACATATTTCGTATGCGGTATTTTCTGATTGTTGCAGAGATAGTATTGGCATGGTCATCGTGATCTGGTGGGTATATAGAAGATAATAAAAATGATTTAAATATACCTATATACATATATACATATATAAGATGGATGATAATTTAAATGGCGAATGATTCAGCAAATTGTAATAATGGTGTCGTCTCCACTTGAATTGGTTACTGATATCTTCACAAGTAACTACATGTAAGTATATGAGTGTCTTGTATTTAGGTAATAGCGAACAATGGATTTGGAGAAGAGTAATAATCGGATGATGTTAAGAAGTGTTCCTATTGTTGCGAAAAGTAAGTAATTGTTTTTAATAATTGAGACGTGAGACGAGGAACTAACTAATTGGGCAAACATTTTCGACGATGATATGAGGAAATGAGGAACGGCTGATCAGTAAATCTTTACAGTCGTACAGATATTCAACATCGTTTTTTAGCAGAAAATAATCAAAACACAAGTGAAATTTTTGAAAAAAATTGAAAATAGTTTTTATTGGGCATTTAAGATTTAAACCGTACCGATGAGTACCTACTATTGCTATCCTTTTCTCGATTTTAACTATACTTATGTATATGTGTTTGCCAGCAACAGCAATTCCATAACAAATTACTGTTTGTCTACCACAACACAAAATTAAACTTTAAATTAACAATAACGTCTGACGTCTGACAATTGCGACATAACCATAGACGATCTTCCAGAAAGTACCTATATACCAGAGAACGAAACGTATATATACGCTCCATGCTCGTCCAGTGACGGATCCCATTGTCGTTCCATGTCGACAAAATAATAATCTTTGTTGAATGAGATTGAATGAGATAATTATAATTACCAATATTGGATCACACTTGGAGCTTAACAGGCGGCGAGATGTCTGCGATCTAAGTACGAATTCGAAATTTCAAGTCTCTAGACCGTATGGGGCCTGAGAAATCGCGGAGTCCATTGATACAAGAACCGAAAGTAATAAAAACTATTTAAAAAGTAAGATACCTTCTTTTTGTTTTCTATAAAATGAGATATATTCTTGAAAAAAATGATTTATTAAAATTATACCATGCTTTGTTCTGTAGTGTCCTATTTTATGGAATTATTTGTTGGGGTTCAGCTTATTCAAGTACATTAGGGCCGATAGTAAGAATACAAAAGCGTGCTATCAAAATTTTAACTTTCGGTAAACAAGACAACCTTTTTAGTGAGACACGATTGCTAAACATCAATCAAAAATATATTTTGGAAGCACTAATAAATAATTATTGTAATCTACGGGAAGCTATTGCTGAAGCATGTTTATTTTCTAGACATAAATCGCTTACAATAAGTAAAACTAAATTAAATATTGGTCAAAAAAATAGTTTATATCGATCCAAACTTGTCTACAATAGATTAGATAACAATCTAAAAAATAAACTTCTCTAAAGGGCGTATTAAATTTCATATTAAGAGTTGGATTTTAAATAATTTGAAGTTATAATATACATAGATATTGTTATATTACTTAAGAAATCTGTTTTAATATTTAATTCTTCCTATATCATGTGTCTTTCTTAACATTTGTAGTTGTATTTATAGTTTTGTTGAATTTTAATTTTATTATCTGTTTATTTATTGCATATTAATATGTATATTTACATTATGTTAAGCTTGTAGATTTTAATACATTATTAAGTTCAGGTCTACACACAGATGCTATTTGCATCTCGGTAGGGGTTTGTTGGACTTTCTAAGTCAGACAATCTATTAGCATACTATTTTTTTAATCAACATTTGTATGTTAACCTGAATAATTATTATTATTATTATTATTATTATTATTATTATTATTAAACATTTATTTCAGGTTGAAGTAACAAAAAAATAAATTCTAACTAAACACAAATGCACGCACTATTAGCAACGTGGTCAAAGTGTGCGAACGGCAGTAATCTAAAAAGTGAGCAGGTTATCTATGAATGCGCATGCGTTACCATTTAAGAAAAACTAGTTGTTTTTTGCGTTTATCGTTCATCATAGAGTGGACCAATACCGAAGTTTTTTTTTGAGACCGTTGCTTTTGGAGTAGTCTTTGTTTTTTTTTTCTGCATTTTCGCAGCTCTTTCGTCATAATTATACACCATGAACTTAACGTATAATGTTAGGATTTTCAGTAGAAGAAGCAAACATTTGTTTGCAATAGATAACGCATCAGACAAGACCTCAAATTTGCTAAAGCATTAATGTATGGTGTTGAATTATTGAAAATCAGCTAAATAGGGCTCAAAATGATTGAGGGAAATTTGAATGGAAACGCAATCTTGCGAAATACTAAATGGTTTATCACAATTATGCAGTGACACGAGTTTTCCTGGCAGATGGATCGGAACTCATGGATTTTTGGCTTCACGCGATGGTATAAAAAACAAATATGGGCTTTGAAAATAGAAAGGATAAAATATTTGAAATCCATCATCTTCATCTTGGTGCAAAATTTCAACATTTCTCCAAATTAACCAACCAGCAATACTGTCCCTATTAAAATTTCGGGACCCTATGTATAGGAGAGTTGCTAGTACCAATAATATCAGCTACGTTTACGCTCTACTCAATCTCTAACTGCTCCAACCACTTATGCAATTAGAGCCCATATCAATCATTTCACAGCAGGAGATGTTTGCGATATTTCATATAGACACAAATCGGAATTAAGTACATCTGTACCTTCTACCTTCCTATACCTACAATTCCTATATAGGTAGATTATTACCCTTGATGATTTGAGCACGACTTGTGGGAGGGGGGGGCGGTGGTTTGCTAAGGGGTAACGGCGGGTTTTGTGAGCAACGCCACCGCCGCCGCCGTTTTGTGCCATTACGATGATTGCTATTATCGCGCGGCCGTGCGAGGCCTCCACGGCGTTGGTGACGGGTGGATTTTCAGGGTGGTTTAGGGCGCTCCAACAACGTTTTGGTGGTGGAAGGAGGGTGGGGGGTTTGTAGGTCTATGGGCGAGAGAGCAACGTTGAAAATGCAATAACTGTCAGTTGTTTTCTCGGCATGTCGAGACCGAAGTCTATATACAGAGACGAACTTAAGGTGTAAGTCCAACAATTTTCAATTTCGATAAGACTTATCTTGATGTAAGAGTCTGCAATTGTTTTCCCGACAAGCAAGAAAGTAGAAAGCACACGTTCTCAAATAATAGAAATATGGAACGTGAAGAGATTGATCAGATAAATACAGCGCGGGACCAGTTCAAATTCATAATAAATATCGTTCTACTGAGCTAGCTGTGATGTATGAAATATACATTGCTTGGAAAAGGTATGCAAAGTTTTCAAGATAAATTGTATAAATAAATGAAATCAGCAATACGTGTGTATAGTAGAGCAGTTCACTAGGAATTTTTCAATCAAGAATACGAGAAAAACTCGGAAACTGCGATTGGAATTTCAACACTGAAGACTTGCTCTATATAACCCAAAAAAACATATTTTCAGCCATCTATTTTTCTGGATTTATGTCGGTCTGTCTGTGCAATGATTAAGACAACAAAAGACAGACGAAAATGAAATAATTAGATAACAAGAAAAATAAGAACAAGAAACAATTAGACAACAATAGAAATAAGAACAAGAAAGAATTAGACAACAAGAGAAATAAGAACAAGAAAGAATTGGACAAAAAGAGAAATAAGAACAAGAAAGAATTAGACAACAAGAGAAATAAGAACAAGAAAGAATTAGACAACAAGAGAAATAAGAACAAGAAACAATTAGAGCAGAAGACAAAGATGAACAAGAAACAATTAGACAACAAGAGAAAGAATAACAAGAAACAATTAGACAACAATAGAAAAAAGAACAATAAATAATAAGACAACAAGAGAAATAAGAACAAGAAAGAATTAGACAACAAGAGAAATAAGAACAAGAAAGAATTAGACAACAAGAGAAATAAGAACAAGAAAGAATTAGACAACAAGAGAAATAAGAACAAGAAAGAATTAGACAACAAGAGAAATAAGAACAAGAAAGAATTAGACAACAAGAGAAATAAGAACAAGAAAGAATTAAACAACAAGAGAAATAAGAACAAGAAAGAATTAGACAACAAGAGAAATAAGAACAAGAAACAATTAGAGCAGAAGAGAAAGATGAACAAGAAACAATTAGACAACAAGAGAAAGAATAACAAGAAACAATTAGACAACAATAGAAAAAAGAACAATAAATAATAAGACAACAAGAGAAATAAGAACAAGAAAGAATTAGACAACAAGAGAAATAAGAACAAGAAAGAATTAGACAACAAGAGAAATAAGAACAAGAAAGAATTAGACAACAAGAGAAATAAGAACAAGAAAGAATTAGACAACAAGAGAAATAAGAACAAGAAAGAATTAGACAACAAGAGAAATAAGAACAAGAAAGAATTAAACAACAAGAGAAATAAGAACAAGAAAGAATTAGACAAAAAGAGAAATAAGAACAAGAAAGAATTAGACAACAAGAGAAATAAGAACAAGAAAGAATTAGACAACAAGAGAAAGAAGAACAAGGAAGAATAAGACAAGAATTAGACTAATCCTAGAATATCAAGAAAGAATAATACATATCTTAGAAAAACCGCCAGAGTCAGATGTTAGGGGAGACTGGGGTCAGTTGTAACACGGGGCAATTGTAACAAGCAGAATATCTTTTTAATAATAGTAGTTCAGAGGGTGACAGGTGATTGTCAAAATTAAAAGTTTCGACAAAACATACTTCTACGGCAGGTACAAGGTGTTGAAAATAAAGGTTTGGAAGCGAACTGCCGAACCCAGACCGTTCACCACAAGGCTAAACGTTACAATTCTAATGTAACGACAAATTCATTTGTCCAATATTGGTTTCAATGCCAAGATTTCCCAAAAGGAATTGTCACTCAAATGTAGAAAAAGTCAATAGATGGCGCTAACACTTGGGGTAGACAAAATGGAAAATAATTGGCTGAGCCGGTCCTGTGCTTCAGCATGGAGAGAGCGCGGCGTCGGCATCGGCGAATAATAATATTGCAAGTGGGTGTTGTTGTTGCAGCGGCGGCGGCGGTGCGGAAAATCGTACATGACACGCTCATATCCATGGCAACTCCGTCAGATATATGAATATTTCATAGAATACATTTTCATACTTTATTGAATATGTCACCTCTGATTACGAACAATATACCTGTCCGGATATAAATATATATATATATACCTACAAGCGGAGCTAGCGCAGCGAATACGACGCTGGTGCTTAGTCTCTCTCTGAATGTATTAAACAGTCTCTAACATGTTTTATCTAGCTATATAGTTTATTGTAAATGTTCGTGTGACGTACCTACTTCCTATTTGCTTTTCTCTCGAATGTGAAAATCAAGTGAGTGAAATAGCGAAACAATAATAATGGCTCTATTCAGCGTGGTGCCTATATGAAAACTCCTCACAAAATTCTAGGTATCACACATTCCTGATATCAATTCCTAATTATTGCATTTATGGCAACTTGTCATCCTCAGTACATATCTGAAAAGTTGTATACTTATATATAACGTTAATGCTAGATTTCTCAATCAAAATTGAGACAAATCCAAGCGGCGAACTACTTATTTGGTATCGATGTTCTGCAATTTCTTTGTCAAAGAAAAAAAAAGTATTCTGAAAGACTGAAAAATATAGAAGGCTAGTATAAGTTCGGTTTTTATTGAGCCCACAATTAGCTAAGGTTATTCAACGAACGCCGGCCGCTCTTTCGAAACTTCTTATATATAGCTTCATTATGTTGAGTATAGGAAGGACAATTTTTCTATTTGTGAGAATTCATGGAAATGGAGCCTTTTCCTGGCTAAGTTATCACGTCATAGTTATTTAGTTCCGTCGCCACATCATTTTTAGAGAACTGGTTGAGAAAATAGAAAGATTTTTCTCGATTGCATTGTCCAACAAATTTCTTGAAGCCCTAAAGTCGAGGGCAATAGACCCGCATTTCCTTGAATTTTGACGAATAAAAAGACGTCTTATACTAAATGTAATGAAGCGATATATAGGTAAAGAGTCTCTATTTTCATTGAATAAACTTAGGCCTGAGGTCCAGAAAGGAATGAATATTAAACCAAAGTTACAGAATACTATAAGTTGGGTCACGCTTGCAATTTCCATGGTCGGCAGCTCAAAAGTAGGTATGATAATCCAAAGGAAATTGTTGATAAAGAATAGAGCAAGGAGTTTTCTTCTTTCAAATACTGCCCTAATTCTTTCTGATTAGCTATATTGGCGAAGTTTTCTAGTAGAATATTTTTCGATATGGAGTCTGCTTGTGGGGCATCTCCACCAAGTCAAAAGATGTGTTCACTGCACAAAAGGCGATCTTAAGGTGCATTTTTACAATCCCTTCCAGAAAAAGCTGTAAATTAATTTTTAAATCTAACAATATTTTGACTCTTGCTAGTTTATACATATTTGAAATTTCTTGTTATATTTATAGCAACATAACCCATTTCAAACTTAATAAAGACATTCATTACCAGAATACACGTCAGAAAGGCTTAATTCACACGCAAGTTGCGAAATACAAAACAGTCCAAAATGCACCCAACTATATGGGACCACGTATCTTCAATCATCTTTCAGAACATATTAAATGTAGCTTAACACTGAAAATGTTATTTTTGAAAAATTATTTTTGGTGCAAAATAGTTTTTATACTGTGCAAGATTTTTTAAACTGTCAGGTGCAATGATAGGTACTTATTTTATTCTTAATTTTTCATTTATATTTATATTTAAATATGTAGCTGTATGTATTTTTAGGAATTTTGTGACGTTTCCAACACAATGTAAATATTGTCTCAAGGAAATAAAGATTATTAAAAGCTATATCAAATGGTCAACAATATCATTTGATGGTATACATACACTTAAGCCACCAAATTGTTTATTCGTCTTCTTGCAAAATTTAAATTTACAAAAACTTAAATCGTCATTCATTACATTTTCTACGGAATCGCTTCAATCTACACAAACATTACATGAATGACGATACAAACATTGCTTAACCTGTGATATAAACCAGGGCGTTTCCTTCGGGATATTTTATATTTTTATAGGCGAGCGCTCGCCCTCTAATGGGAAAATTGCCAACTGAGAACAGATAGGTAATCGTTTGTTTACGTTCGTACCTGTTAACACGTGAATTTCACTCATCATGCCGAAGAAAACTGTTTTTTAATACAAATTGTGGTGTAATATAATTGTCACAGCAGAAAAATAATCAAAAGACAATCCATTTTCATCGTTTTCCCAATAAAGGATCAGGATTTGTCTATACTATGAACAATTTTGGAGTGTTCGAGAATGAGGATTGAAGGTTATAGCTTTAGAAACAGTTTTAATAATGTAATCAACTCATTTATAATATGTTCTCAATGTATAGCTTCAATATCTACTGTGTATTATGGCTCTAAGGTTATTAGTAACTTACTTGCTCTGTTCAGAAAATCTGCGAAACATACACATAATATGGAGTCACTGTACTGATTAGTTGAACACTTTTTTGTACTAGAACTGCTTTCTCAGATAAAAATACTTGCTCTTTTAAGGAAATATGATGAACGTCTTATATCTTTAGATGTTGATGTACTTTTTATGTATTTTGATTCCCGCAGCTTTAAAATATCTCTTATCTCAGGATTTTCTGGTGAAAGCCGCTAGCTAATCGTTATTGTTTCAAATTATCAACTGAAACGATTTCCAGTATAACTATGACAGAATCCACAGAACTTGTATATTTTTGATTTAAAACGAAGAATAAAAAACACTTGTGTTCAAAATGGTCGTTTATTATCATTTACACTATGTATATGCGCTATCCTCCAAGGCACTCGCTGAATTCGGCGAGTCCGCGTAGGTATTTCTTAGATGCGCGTTTTGGTGAGAGTGACCCAACTTATAGTATAACTTTGACTAAATTTTCTTCAACAAAAAGAAAACAAATGATGCAAATAAATTATTTCAACCAATCAAGATCACCAAATACATAATGTCTAAATAGTCTTGAATATAAATCTACCATGGTAGTTTATAGCTCGAATAGTAATTATTAAAAATGAAGCTGATGAAATTACTTCTGAGAATAAAATAAATGCTTATTTACATATCTCACGTACCTATATATATATATATATACATACGACCTGTCTATAATTACCAGCTTATTGCTATAACCGGTAGGTATAATGGAATATCATCGGAAGAAAACGAATAAAAAATAAAATGGAAAATGAATACCCCCTTTTTGTAATACTTACATATAGGTATATTTTATGGTAATTAATATTCTTTGATATAGAGTGAGATGGTGCTTTTTTATTACTACACAATTCAAAATTTGCATTCCTGATTAAGCCGCCGCCGCTCTCTGAGAAAGAGACTCTCTTGAAGAACAAGATTGGATATAGTTAAAATGCGGTGCCTTTCTTCCTTCTAAGAAGAACACGTCCATATTCTTACATCTACCTATCTATATACATATATATATATATATATATATATATATATATATATATTTCGTCTCGTTTTATTCTTCTCCTTCGGCAATTCCAATCTTGCTTGGTCAAGTCCATGCTGTTGTTTTGTTTCTCCTTCTTTCTTCTTCCTTCTTTGCGCTGCTTTAAAGAGCAGCGGCAGCCAGCCAATCAGTTTGAAAAGATGTGTGTGAGTGTGATTTCTTGTTCTTCTTTGGCTCAGCGCATTTAACGAGACCCATAAAATCACTGGGTAGTGGGTACTGCTCACTACCTTGGTATACCAGCCAGCCCCAAATGACCAAAGAACCTGTGTTGGTCCAAAAGCCATATTATATCTTGTCCATTCTTTTTCTCACTTCTCTATGTGACACGTAGTTAATGTATTTTACCATCTACCATTTGTGTCTGCCATTTGTTTGCCTTTCCGTGTTTTTAAGCTACAAGCAATGTTTAAGTTTAAATGCTTCGTGTGTTGTTTGGATATCCCATATTGTAAGACGGTTCGCTTCACTCACAGTTGTTGGTTTCTGTTTAAGGTGAATTTGTTACAAGGCCTACAGATAGCGGGATACATAACACTGAGGATTAATTAAAACTAATTTGTTCGTCGATATATCGCTGGTTCGTTAAGTTCTTGGCTGTTGACAAAGTACATTACTAGCTATATACATATCTAAATATGAGAGCCAGTAAAGATCTGGAAATCAACAGAAAAGAATGTGTTAATTAACTATAGAGTTTGTTGTACACTCAGCTTTTCAAATTGATGATAACTATGTGCAAAATAATTAAATTAACAACAAATTTAAAGGTAAGGATTACCATCGATTCCCTTGAAAACATAATATACCTACATATGTGTAAAACTGACTATGCATTAACCTTATTAAAAATGGAATTTCATTATGATTTGTAGGTTTTTCATAGAAAAGCACGCTACATTATACGGGCAAATTAATAAATTCATTATAAATCCGAATGAAAAGGATTGAATCAAACATTCGAATATATATATATATAGTATACAGGGTGGTTCTCCGGGAAAGACATCGATCAATTGTAAGCAAATGATAACTAAATACAAACTATCTGAAAATTTGGTGACATACTAAAGTCACTGGAAGACATACGTCTAAAATACTGTCATGTCAGATGCAGAACTTGTCACTGGGTCTAAGGATTGTTTTATGATCAGTGGATAGCCAACAATGGGCGACATCTATGGCCACTTCGATCCCCCCGACCTATTTTAGCTCTCGAGTTTTTTGTTTGGGAAACAGTGAAAAATATAAGTTTATAACACCAATTTAACCACCATAGACGACTGACTACATGCGACAACTCAAAAGAGCATTTTTGAACATTTTAATCCGCAACCAACAAGAAGAGCAGCCCATGTACAGTTCCTGCTTAGGTGCGAGAAATGTCTGAAAGTTCAAAAGCGTCATTATGAACAATTCCTAGAATAATTTCTATTACTCTTACATATAAAAATGAAAAACTGTCATTTATTCATAGAATACTAAGTTTCGGTATAGACAACCTTATACAAAGTTCACTTTATTTTTGCTACTTAATGCAATTAATTAAAAAAAAACGGGGCTTTCCATAAAAAAACACACTTTTGACGTTTTTTGGATCTAGCTTTTAAGCTTGTTATTTTTTCATAGGGATATTAGACAAAATGTCTTCAAAATTGCACAGGAAATCTCAAAATTTGGTAATACATAGGGTATTGTACCTACGGTATAACCGGAAATGGGACATGAGAATATTTTAGGCGTATGTCTCCCCATTGACTTTAGTATGTCATCAAATTTTGATACTGTTTGTACTTATCGTTTACCCACAATCGATCGATGTCTTTTCCGAAGAACCACCCTGTATATATATATATATATATATATATATATATATATCTGTGTAAGTAAAGCATTAAATATAGGTAGGTTGGTATATATACGGAAAAGCTTCGCCATGTTTACAGTCATAATTTCCAAATGGATTTAATTAATTATTTATATCGCAAGAACATGCAATCTCTCGTGGTCTCGCTTTATCTCCTTCTATATGTATGTCTGTCTGTATGTCTGTCTATCCGTATATGTGACTCAATCGAGAGCTTTTAATTTATCCAAGAGATCCACGGCCCCACTACGTCGGACTTTGTTTATCTGCTGCTCTTTATATGAATATAAACATTCGAATAAATAAATAAATAAATGTATAAACGTTTATTTCTTTTGAATGTGATAAGCTATTACCAGTGGGTAAAATATGTTGGTATATATATATATATTTCTGTATATTTTAAAAGAAAGAGATGATACCACATTGTTTGGAAAAAAATAATTTAATAGTAGATATTTGTAGGCAATGGCTGGTTTTATTCGATATTTTTTTACAGAATTACCTTAGTAGATCACAATATGACATTGCCATTAGAATAATATTATTTGGTTACAACAAGGTTCTTTAAATTTTGTTTCCGATGAAATTGACATTATTAAAAGTGAAGTGATTCTATGAGTGTATTTTATTAATATCAAAGTCATATAGGCGTATTCATAATCAAAACTTAGTACGCTACTAAGTTAAGTGCGGAGCTTTATTGCTACCAGAACACACAACTGACAGAACCTTCAATCCTAACCTAACCTAACCTAACCTAACCTAACCTAACCTTAAATTAGGATTATGACTCTTATGTCCTCGTTATCCTCTATATCATTTGAAATATTTCAGATTATCCATCTACATCTTCTGGCTATTGATCCCAATAAACAAAATATATAACGGGAAATCTTGCGAAGATCATCTTCTGCTTGCTAGAAAATAAAGTTCCCACACTCAGCTTCCATTCAATTGACCAAAACATCAGTGACAAATTATCAACGCATGTCATATTTCCAAACGGATTACTGTTCACTTAGAATATGTAAATAATATTTGTAGCGCTACTACCACTAAATCCCGATTACATATTCATATTGAATATAATATAAAAAATAAAGTTAAATTCTAAATCAAAAAAAAAACATGAAAATTCCAAGTCAAATTGTCTGGGTGCCCGTGTCCGGTGACTACATCCTTGATTATCTGATGGTACCATCAGCTGAATTTGACTTTATTTTTTTATAATTTTATAATGGAATAATTTAATTTTAAGTATCAATTTTCAAATTTTACTTATTTGGGATCCGTTTCTCAATTTTTTCTAGTTTCTTAAAAAAATTACCTTCACCATCTTTATAAATTTGAATTTATCAATCAAGAATTAACCTTTCAAGAATAAACTGTGGAGAAGACTTTGTGTTTTCTTTTCATCTTACCACTTCAAGAATGGACTTCTGCATAGAATATGATGAAGTTTAACAAGAGGTAAGTACAGGATCACAAAAGAACTTGCCTTGATTTTTTTCTGACATAAAAATTAAGTGAAACAAAACTAATTGCTTATATGAAATGAAATTCCATATTCCCAGCTTGTTAGGACAATTAGCTATTACATATTTGTTTCAGTGAAATTTGCTTGAGAGCATTAGGACAGTTGTTCAATTGGATATACATAACAGATTTTTGATAAAAGAAATCACAAATAGTAAGTAGGTATTTTTCCCACAGTGCGAAAATAGATCTTTTGAAAGAATTCAGTGAAGGGATACCTACTCGGTTTCTGTGATTTGTGATTGTTTACTGACAAGTGGCAAGTAGGGCGTAATGTACAGCCGGCTTAAGCTCTAGGTCATGTGACTATTATTGACAAGAGACAGTTGATTTGACATTGACATTTTGACATGTAATGTCTGTAAAGACATAATCTATGCGCAGAATAAATACAAACAATGATAAATATATTATTTCCAGATATTTTAACCACTTTAAAAGTAATATATTGTGGAAGTATAAGTTGTATTATTATTGAATGAAGAGCGCCATCTAGTAGGACAACGCTTAAACTATGTTTGGCCCTAGATAAGGAACTATACACTTACGGCCCTCTAAGCAGGATCGAAAATCGAATTATTTTCTAACAGCGAAGTTTAAAATGTAATTCATTTTGGTCAACTGGTTGGTAATAGGACTCGTTCTACAGAATGATTTTACATTTTCCAGAAAGAAGAAACAGGTTACAATAACCAGCCACCCTGTAGATATCATGCTTAATCTGAGATCGTCTCTCATCATCGCAATTTTTTCTATTATATTTGATTGGGTTATACAAACAAGATGATGTGTAAGCACAATGACGGAAGGGAAGGTACTTACTTACAGTAGTTATGCTCCATGCTTCTCTCTCTCTTTTGTTACAAAGTATGTGGGGCATCCGTCAATCAGTCAGTTGCAGCGGTTAAGGGCTGGCTGGCGGGGTATGGCTCAGGGTATATCACTTATAATATAAAAATGAATCGCTGAATGTGTTGCTAAGCGCAAATCTCGAGAGCTGCTGAACCGATTTCGCTAATTCTATTTTTGTTGTGTTCATTATTATCAGAAGAAGCTGCTTATGAACGAAAAAATTAAGAAAGTTGAGCGGAACTTTAGAAAATTGCAATTGCAATTGCAGCAATTGACAGAACGTATGCTGCAAATATCGTTTAACAAATAGATGGATCGGTTGATAAATAATAGTTTCATTTCAATTTATTATACAGTGAGTTTTTGAGAAGTGTTTATTCATCTCGGTAAGTTAAAATCAATGACACCTAATATTGAAAGAATGAAGCCCCTGGATTGTGTTGCTGGAGCGGTAAAGTCAAATTGACGCCATTGGTACTGCCACCGGAGCCTCTGCATTCATTGGTTTACGGAAATGGGACAGATTCTATACATTTTTAACTCATATACAGGAATACAATAATTGTTTTCAAATGAAGTCATTTGGCGCCAACATAAAGACAATTTTAACTTTTCAACGTAACTATATTGTAAAACAATAAACTTTTACCACCACGTGCCTGAATACGTTGGTAATTTTCAATTGCAATCATATAATCAATTAAAGTAGCATACAGTAGGTAAGTAAAGTAGGTATAAGCGAACCGAATTTTGGAAAATTTCGAGTGATACTTAAGTTAGTTGTATTAGCCCTCCTTTCGGCTAAAATATTTTCAGGAGCATAAATATCAACTTGGTTATTTCAAATGGAATGGAAAGTTACTTATATTATTTCATTTTTGATCGACGAACCAAACCTACAATTCGATTTTTCCAAAAAAATCCTTGATTTACGAGTTACAGTAAAGGTAAAGTCTGAAATATATGTGTCTCCGCTATGTCGTATGTTCATCTTTTTTCTAAAATTGAAAATATAAGACAGCCAGATTGAAGAAGAGATTTTATGACATTTTTTTTTAAAAAATGTACCATTTTCAAGTCTGAAATAAATATTTCTTACAAAAAAATTGGGGCGACTTCAATAGTTGGTGCAAGGAAAAATACAAAATTATATAAATTCTATTGGTTCTGATACTTTTGAAGTTGGTGCCAAAAGTTTTTAATCCAACTACAACCGCAAAACTACCAAATTGCCAGAACCAATAGAATTAATAATATTTTGTATGTTTCAGTGCACCAATTAATAAAGTCGGCGCAGTTTTTTGTAAAAAAATATCTATTAAATTATTCATTCAGTTCTAAACACATTTCATGAATTAATGTTCAAGACTAAAAGTTTTTTACAAATTTGAAATTTTATATGAAAAATGGGGTTAGCAAACCCATGCATGATTATATTTTTTCTTTAATATGTGATTTGTATTTGTTTTATATTTGAGAATATAAATCAAGAAGATTTGATATTTTTTAATAAGTAATTATTTTCTTATACAATCATGATCCATTTGAACATAAAATTTATATGAAGTTCTTCCAATTATTTCGAAGACTACAATTTTTTGGAATATAAATTATTATACAAAGTTAAGCTTATTTTTATAACTTTATATGATAGAATCATAAAAACAGGGGATTTCCAATAAAAAAAATGTTTTTGACGTTTGATATCCACTTTTAATTTTCGACCACCCTGTACAAATAAATATCAAAATATCCTGAAAATATTACTAAACTTAATAAAGAAGAAGAAAACATATCTAAACTAAATAATAAGGACTTCCTTTCAAAATATTTAAATAAAATATAAAATCTTGGTTTTAAAAATAGTTTTTTACTATTAATTTATTCAACAAAGCAATGCAGACTTATCAAATTTTCTATACAGGAATCACGAAAAGGAGATAAAACACACTATTACAAATCATGACAAGTGATCACACCATTTTTCGAGTCATTTGTTGATTTCAAGGTTATGTTGAAATAATCTGTGGTTACGACGTACTATTTTCCTCGCATATATTTGATCAAAATTGGAAAATATAGACAATATACCTTGTGGCATAGTAGAAGTCTGAATTTGTTATTTTTGGTATTTAATTGTCTGTTGATGTTTAAATACGTTATTTTTTTCAAAAAAGTTCCATTTTGCTTAAAGGATAACCTCCCCCAAAAGAAACTTTAAATATTATTTTGTATTTCTCTTTCTATCATTTAATATAAACACCTTGATTCTTTTTTCTGCAAATGTTACATAACAATTATTTATCGACACAAATCTAGACAATTAGCAACAAAACATAAATTGTCACTAATCTGTATGGTGTTGGGCTATGCTTGCGGATACGGCCCTGAAGGCAGCACTATACGCCACCAGTAATAACAACACTTTCATCATCCAACTATGAGAATGAAAAAAAAAACTAACCACCCTTTGACAACCCCCTGAAGCAACCCTACATATACATATAATATGATGTAATGAATATAATAATCACATTGGCGTCGGCAAATAATTGCCAATTCAAATGATGGCTTCGCTATAGAGTAGTAGGTACCTTTCCGAAAAAAAAAGAGCAATACTATGTATGTGTAGTGTAAAAGCAGAGGGTGACTGACTGACGGATTGTGGTTCCCATACAGGGGTGCTAGTTATTGTTTGCGATGCAGGGATGTGGGATGCCAATGTCCTTTTGCTATACAGTGCGCTCATATATTATTGAATGTTATCCAGAAAAAACTACTATGAGGTAGGTACCTTCTTCACCTCGGTTTCTGAACAAGTTCTTGAGTTACTATAGATTGATTTTAATACTTGTAGAGGAAACAGATCTATTTGATATTAATGCCCACGTTATACTAGACTTGACGTTTTTTCCAGTTGTACTGTTAAGAACACTGTTCAATAAATGTATTTATTGAGTGATGAATCTTCAGATTTTGCAGCCGGTAGTGTGGCTGGGGTACCGCATGGATCCATTCTAGGCCCATTAATTGCTCTTTATAGTAAATATGAATGACTTGTTTGATTTCGATAAATCCTATAATTGTATGTGTTATGTGTAGATGATACGTCATTATGTTGCAGTGGAGGGGATGAATTCAATTTATTTTTCGGAATAACCATTTTAAACCAAATTGCTAACACCTAGTTTACTCAAAATTATCTAAGACTGAATTTGTAAGAAATACCTACTAAAAGTTATCTTTTCAACTAAATAAGAAATTAAATATAAACGATACAGTTGAACTTATGTGTATTGGGTACTTTAGATGGTGGCTTAGAGTGGGTTCCTCATATTTCACTCATTGCTGGTAAACTTGCATCTGCTACATTCCCAATCAGGCCAATGAGAGATATTTTTAACCAAAATACTATTCGAACAATAGGTATGTTATGTTCTGTTCAATTCACACATTACATATGGAATGCAACCTCTGGGGATCCGCATCAAAATCGATCAAGATATTTAGATTACAAAAAAAACATTCTAGAAGTGCTGTCATACCTACCTATTTTGTGAACACACTGTATATGCTAGTGTCGCATTGTTGACTATGGGAGCGGAAAAAAAGTTTTTAACATTTTTAATTAAAATAGTTGCGAGTCAAGGCTTTCGCAGCGTGGAATTTATTTATTACAATGGCTGGGTAATGTCGTACGTCGACGGAGTGAAGTGGTCGATTTTGACGACATTGCTGGGTGGGGGGGGGGAGGTTGTGTTTGTGGATGTTGGGGTGTGCAGAAGATGGAAATTGAATGAATTTGAAATTCTGTGTTGATGTCTGTTCTTCTGGGCGACAGCTTGACATCTCGTTCAAAAAAAAGGACATATACTTACCTACAATCCATTAATTTGAATATGTTTAATTGAACAAGTATCGCATGTGTTTCGATCAAAATATGTATAAGTATATTCATTATTATTCTCTAAACAAAAGGAGGAAAATGGCAGAAAGACTACTTCAGACAGACATGAGAGTAATCTATTTTCGAGCAACTAGAAGAAAATGAGGAGCTATACAATTCGGTTGTATGATAACTTTTTTTCTGTGTGGCTGTTCGCGCGTTTTGCATAAACAATAAGACCATAAAATCTTCAAGAATCAGATGGCTAGGACATGAACGCAGAACTGGGCCAAACAGTGCACTAGATGGGAAGTGACAGAATGTCAACCGGGAGCAAAAAGAGAGAAAGGAAGACCGAAATTATGGTGGTTGAGTGAAGTTGAAGAAGATTTAAATAGTATTGAACTGGAAAGATGGAAACAAGTAACCAGCAACAGAGATGAGTGGAGAAAGATAGCAAGGAAATTCCTGAACCAAGCAAAGGAAAAACAAGAAAGACAAACCGGGGTGTGATCCACATCAATAAAGGGATCTGTAAGCTTATTTGAGCGGTAAAACTCCATCAGGAGTGTAAAGCGAATATAGGTACAATTGTACTAGTAGAACGTTTTCCTGCCTGAAACACTTAGATACGAATACCAACTTCCATAGCGTTCGGTTAGACGGGGTAGAGGTTGATTCCATTTCTGCACCATCTAGCGGTGAGTTACAACAAGGTGAAAATATTCTCAAGGGTCAAATCAACCTAAGTACAAATAATTTTCAAGGCGATCGGTTAATTGTTGTCGAAGCTGAAGCACTATGTGAATACTCAATCAAATGTATCAGTTTCCAAAGTGATCCTTTGAACGGAGAGTAAAAGTTGATCGAATACTGCGCCATCTAGTGGCAAGTTATGACAAAGTAGATGACATAGAAAGCTTCTGCTTGAAGTACAATTGCATACAAATATGTGCTATGTGCCTATTTTCCTGGTAGGTAATTTATCTAATGCTGTCATCAGAAAACAAATTTTATACACATTCTATCTCTTTCAAATATCGTCTTATCCTCGACTTAGCTCACCACTTATCCATTGCACATGTAAATACATACAAATAAACATGTAGATACCTCTTCTATACATCGTATAAATCCAAAATCACCCTTCCGGAATATATCCGGCTGACATGGTCCATTGTTAGGAGTCGAAAACAATTGCTGCGCGTTTCCTTCATGGCCAATGCTGTGTTTTGTTGCGGCTACGTACTCTAAGATACATATACCCACTATATACAGGGTGTTTTATTGATATTTAACATTATTTTAAAACTATTTGTTGTATCCTTACGTCCAATTCCTCAAAAACATTTTCCAGATCCACTTCACTCGATGGCCACTTTGTAAAAATTGTTTATTTAATTTGATTGAACTCTTCTCGGGACCTAACCTAACCTAAAAAGTTAATATTATAACTGTTTGAATTTTCAAATTCAAGGTAGCATAATATTAAGTTCATTAAATTACTTTTTAGTATCCATAAAGTGCTTCCGCGGCTTTTTTTCAGAAGCTTTTGTATCTGTATTTTTGTAAATTTTAAAATTCCATTTGGTAACAGAGATAAGGCCGTTTGAAGTATTTGCTATTTTATGTCATATCTGAGAAACTATATATAAGAAAAGAAGTCGCTGTAGAGGGATTACCATATTTGAATTGAAGATCTGTGTGATTTAAAAAAAACAGTAATATAATGAACTTGACATTCCATTACCTTGAATTTTTTTATGTTTAGTAGTATCTTTTATCAAATTAAGTCATTTTTGGGAACTATATCATGCATTAAATAATATAATTTTGTTTGAAAATAAAATGAAGTCTCTGCTTATTTTATTTTATAATAAACTTATCATTTATATTCATTGAATTAATTTCTATACCTACCTATCAATTTTTCTCGGTGACTTTTTCTTAATTAATGTGATGTTGAACATTAACTTGGCCATTTTGGGCTTTGTGGATTTTCAGTTCGTTTGGGCAAAGTGTCCACCAACGAGTTTTGGGCGAAGTGGACATTTTGGGCAAAGTGTCCACCAACGAGTTTGAAGCGAAGTGCGGGCTTTGTAGACTTTTAATTACATTGGCTGAAATGGCTGTGGAAACTGTATTCAGTACGAGTTTTTTGGGCGAAGTGATCGATATAGGTATCATTTGGGCGAAGTATCTAGCTCCCCTCCCATACATACCAGAAACACCCTGTATATATAGAGTATATTATAAAGAAAAGAGAGCCTGCTCTCTCTCCCATTCCCACCGAGGATTATGACCGCAACGTGACGCTCTACTTCTCCGGCTCATCCCGGATTTATTATTATTTATTTGCACACGGTGGCTGGTGGTGCTTGCTTGTTTCTGGTATATACATTGTCCGTCCATCCGTACGTACGTACGTACGTACGTACGTCCTTTTGCCACACACACACCCCCCTCCTTCCCATCCCCACCTAAATCACATTGATCCGCAACTTGATGGGTTCCTCCACACAGACAATAAAATACACAACACGTAACACAGAAGTGACCGCTGATCACAAGATGGATGAATGGACAGACACCGCATCCTTTTTTGACCGACGTATAAAACGGAGGAGGTATACAATTCGACTGTTTGTCTGAATGTATTTTTTATGGATATTCGGATATGGATATGGATGGATATGGAAAATTGAGGGAAGAAAATTGAAGAGGAGGCCATATCCGGCAACATTTCAATTGGACACTTTAAAACAAATCCGAGCTACTACAGTGGAAAAATCTTTAAAAAGTGTGTATCCGCTATGTGGTGGGGGCAATAATTTCTTTCTAAAAGCATTTTGTAGGCATGTTCTACCAATAAAAAGGATATCTTGAATTTTTTCACGTTTGTTGTGAAAGGTGAAACATGCAACCCCTATTCCAATTTTTATCAGAACTTTTTGAAGAGATAAAATCTATCAATTTGGAAATATGTGTTGAAGAGGACATTTTATTGGAAAACTTTCTTAACTCGTTTGTTGGGTCCGTAAAAGCAACAGATTCTTAATAAAGAAATAAAATACAATCTTCTGTTTTGTTTGCACAATTTGTGACTTTAATCGTAGTATTTAAAATTTATGCTCACAAACTGCAATTTCTTTATCTCTTCACCAACTTTCAGAAAGAAAAAAATGATTTCACTTTCTCATTTTTAGCTTTCAAGGAAAAGGTTAGGTTTGGTTGGGTTCGGTTAGGAGAGTTTAGGTTAGGTTAGGTTGGGTTAGGTTAGGTTAGGTTAGGTTAGGTTAGGTTAGGTTAGGTTAGGTTAGGTTAGGTTAGGTTAGGTTAGGTTAGATTTGTTTACATGAAAGACCCCCATTAATTTTTGACAAGAATTCGCCCCTTAAAAACTATCACACTTATGTGAAAACACTCTATATACAGCAACATTCAAATTGGATATTAAAAAATACGCTTTCCCAGCTACAGCAGTGGAAAAGTCTGAAATATGTATATCTTCGCCATATTTTGAAATCACTGAATATGTATAAACAACGCTTTATCTTCTGCGGTGAACTTTGAATGAAGATAGCTTTCCTATCTAAAGCTTTAGGTAACTACGCGACTTAAAAATTAACAGTAAGAAGATACCAATTGAATTGCTATTATTTTGGCTCATCATTTTCGGTATCTGAGACACTAAAAACATTGTATAAGCCGCAAATGTCAACTTGTTCAATAAATATTTCTCACAATTTCACATGTGTCAATGATTAAAAGAAAAAAACATAAACTCCATAAAAATTTCTTCAAGGATCTTATAAATTAGATTCTAGAAGCGCAATTATTTATTTTTGACCGGCATCATGGTAGCTAGGTAATTTATTTCCTTTTTGCACTCATATACTTGTCTCATTAACGAAGCTAGAAGTTCCTGCCAGCGTACGTACGTCCATAGTAGTGATGGTGAGTAAGTGAAACAATTTTTGATATAATTTAATGCACTTGTCGCCACGATCTAAACGAACTCAAATGTTTAAATATAGACTCAATTAACATAATATGGAATGCACTTAGTTATATATAGATATCTTGATATGTTAAACTGATATAATTGCTGAATAACTAGTGGCCATAACCCCAGAATACTTAGGTAAATGTCATCTTGAATTGAAGAATGTTCATGTAAATATCATCAACTTGATTGATGCTAATGATAATTTTGTCAGTTAAAAAGCAACAAAAGATAGTCCCAAATATATTATATCAACGAGAAAATGCACTCCATACATATGATGAGAAAACCAAAGTAAATAGAGCAATTCTTCTAAGTACTTAGGGTAAATTTTGTGGTATGAATTCAATAGTTAAAAATATTTTCTACAGAAAATTACACTGAAAATATAAAATAATATTAATTCTGTAGGTGCTGGTACTTTTGAAGTTGTACAATTTTGTAGTTAGATGGAATACTTTTGGCACCAATTTTAAAAGTACCAGCACCAATAATATTAATATTGTAACTTTTAACCCTGTGCTAAAGGTTGTGGGGTGAGTTCACTTGCGTAACACTCAAAATTCGCAGTTGCAGTATAACTGTAACCACTTGTCACCTTGACAATCTAAACTGTCACTGTCTTCACCCACTGGACTACTATTAACATCTGATTCCACAGACTGACTATTATCAACAGACTTTCTAAGACTGACTGACTGACTCACTCTGACCCGTGATCGACACGGCTTTATATACCTGAATCATGACATGACATTCATCGAGAATGTTCTATGATTATCTAGACGCACATAATAATGTTCTAGATATTTGTCAAACTGACAATACTATGACAAATTGTATCTCACATAAGTTTCTGGAAGGATCGAGAATAACTCTACCAACTCTAGAAGTAAATACTGACTTAGGTATAACATGAAACAACTATAATAAACAAGGTAGTAGAATAAATAACTAATAAACGAATAACAACCATAAGTACATGACTACCTATCTACGTTACAATATTATTTTGTATTTTTCAGTGCCACAACTAAAAAAGTCAGTCCAATTTTTGATAAAAAAAGTATATTCCACAGTTTTGACTGTAACATTGAAAATTATTGAACGTTCACTAATATCAAAGAAGATAATACTTATCCTATCACCCATGTACATTCTTTGCTTGAAAAATCTCCAATTTAAATGTTGGTTAGCAGTCAAAAATTGCTCCATCCACATATCGGAAATATACACATTTCAGCCTTTACCGTTGCGGCAGATACGAAAACCTTTTCGAAGAAATGTTCAATTCAATCATTTTCGAATATGGTCTCATCTTTAATTCTGCCGACTTAGATTTTTAATTTTAAAGAAAAATTGCCACCGCCATTTCGGAGGAAAGGAGATTCCGGATTTGAATTTTCTTAAATACAGGACCATATCTCAATTTTGTTTTTTCAGATGCATCAAAAATGATCAAAATCGGAGCATGTTTATCTCCTATTTTTAATGTCGGTCAAAAATGATCTTGCTCTGTAACCAAAAGCAAAAAATTTATCCACACAGACCAGATCCATATATCTGTCATACCATACTTGATTGTGGTACCTATATAGTAAAAGTAGGTAATCTGAGAATGTCTTATTTCGTTCGTTAGTTCAGCAAGTCGGTAAGAGTTTGATAAGAACGCCCGTCTATATATATAGTGGCCCAGCTCGACTGATACCATAAATTAGTTCAAGCCACATAATATATCATCCCACATATCTCGAGTAAGCCATCAGACGCCGCTATAAATATTAAAATATCAATTATGAATATCTAAGTATGTTGAATATGCAATTGTTGAAGTACGAATACACGCGCCTATCCCATTCTTGTCTGTTGCATTCAAATGTTGTTTTTGGTACACGGCTTGTCCTCCTGTTTTTTATTTTCTAAGGCATTTCTTTGCTAGAATGAGATATGAGAGTTAGTTGTCACAATGGCTGCGTTTAAATGGTTAGTTAAATGAGCCAACAGTCGATGGCAGCAATAATAATAATAATCATACTAAATAAATTAATGTTTAATTTTATATAAATTGTTGTGTGACTAATTGCTTTGTAGTAGTCACAAGAAGGCATTTTAGATTCAATTCCATACTGATGCTATTAGTTATTGAAATTAATCACAATAACAGCTCGCGATTCCTACTAGTGTTTTGAGGTTAAAAGCACCCACGTGGTTTGGAGGAGTCAGGAGGATACGCTCGTAGATAATCTGGATTCACATAAGCTGTTCTCTTATTTACCAAAAAAATGTATTGTAAAAGATTTCGATTTCGATGTTTCATTTTTAATATTGTACATTATATCAACTCGGTGGAAATACCCTATGAAAGGAAGTTCCTTTATGCCATTCTGAACTATGACCTGAAATAAAAACACCACCCCTTGTAGCTTCATAATCATCATATCAATCCAAATCATTCAGCTCTCTGGCTTTCTCGAATAACAAGTAGGTCCATACACAATATATTACAATATGATAAGCGCTTCTACACTATTTCCCACAGACACTAATCCCTAGCGTACGCTCCCAACGTCAACTACAACACATTGCTATTGCACTGGATCTATTCCTCCCCTCTACGTCCTACCAACCCTCGGCGGGTTGCACCCGAAACCGAATATATGTATGAGTGTGTCCACCAACGCGTCCGAATAATAATAATAATAATAATTGCTTTGTTCTCCGTTGTACCGCTTTTCTTTTGCAGCATCAACGGTTCATTCAACATCACAACATCAGTCAACCCTCATTTAAAGCCCACACAAACGGTTATCCGTCTATCTGGAGCAGCAGCAGTAGCAGCTCCCTACCCCCCTCAACCAAAGAGGCTTCCACATCTAAGCCTCTACAAATGTTATTACCCTATCACTAATTAGGCTATTTGATATTAAGCTTATATTTCCGGAAGGACAGTATTTCTGTCACTGACAGGTACCTTACAGCGTGAGAATATATTATTAACATGAAAATTGATGGATAGTTTCATTAGATGAAATAAAAGCTTTTGAGAAAATGTCACCCTATACGTACAGGAAACGACTGTTATATAAGTCAGTGTCAAAATACTCAATTTCGATTTTAGGGGTTAGTGCAAAATTCATAACAAATATACCTACATACTACAAATAATTAACAATCAAATGTAACTAACATAATTATTTTCTATCTCATTATGTCTTATATTATAGAGGGATATAATAAAATGTGATTACTGGTATGGAAAATGTATGATACATCAAGAAATACGTACCCATTCAACTCATGTTGGCAACCTAAAGGCTTCAGCTCCAGCAAACGACAAAAAGATAATCTCAATAACGACGTAACAAACACCCAGAAAAATTGCAACATTGAAGAAGAATCACACTTACAATGTCAGTACTATTTCAGGCAATTAACTGCCAGGATCAATGAATTGGAAGACAGACTTTGCAAACAGCAGGAGAGATCAATATCAAAGGATTATTTTAGAAAAATTATAACCAAGCTGGTGTCCCATATCAGTAAGATACCGACAAATCAAAGTTGTTTTATGAAGTCGCCAAGTGCACCGGAAAAGCATAGACATGATGGCGATGATCAGTATCATCACAGTAGAAATCATCAAAGACCTGCCGATTTCCATAAGCATAGCTGGCAGCACCAGCAGCATGAAAGACGTAACAAATACAACGTCCGACCAGTTCTAGTGGAGACACCACCAAATATTAAACGTTTACGCGCTGAAAGAGACAATAATGACAATACAGACAAATCAAACTTTTGGAAATGGGGTGAAGATTTCCTGAAACCTGGCATCGACCTCAAGAACAAAATCATCATGATCCTGGAGGAGACACTGAACAACCTCAAGGGATCCAAAGATAAAACAAAAGAAGAGGATCTGAAAGCATTTGTGGATGATTTCACACGCAACTTGTTCAGGACAGTGGAAAAATCACCGGAAGATTGCGCAAAACATTGTCCAACCAAACAGCATACAGTCAATGTTTCATACAGAAACCCACAAATGACTAAATGGCATACAACAACATCTGATACATCGATCAGAAATGATTCTTCAGAACCTGAATCATTATTGTATCGTCAGTTCAGGCACCAAGATCATCGTAGAAAGCTTACAGATTATTATCGATGTGAATTTATACAGACAATAATGAATACAAAAAAGGAGGATCGTTATAAATTATGGCAAAGTATTTGGGAACAGGCAACAATTAATAAACAAAGTAAGGATGACAAAGTAACGATACAATTGCCTGATAATGAAATTAGTGAATTTAATGTTCAGTTGGAATATACGTTGGGCGATTTGGAGCATTTGTTGATTGGGAAAAGGACATGATAATGATGATGATGATGATCTGATTAAGAAAATGATGTAATTATAACGAAATTATTCTGATAACTCATTATGTTTCAAATGGTTTTTGTAAAGTGTTAAGCAGAATAAAAGCAAAACTATAATCTGACCATTTTTTTTTAGCACCATATCTTATTAAATGGTCAGCTCAAATGAGTTTCTTTGAATTTTGCAAATGTTAAGTTTCTTACAATGAGAAAGTAATGCTTAAACTTTTCAGTGATGTAAATGAACGGTTCCAGCAAGATAATGTCGTTGTAAATATGATATTTTTATGACAAAAAATACGCAGATCTCAATGTAATTATTGCTCCCAGGTTGTTCCTTCAGAGACAGCAGAGTAACTCGTGATGTGGTATTATGGAGTACCAAAGTCCATCGTTGATTACATATATTATACAGTGCTTCACAAAATTTAGTAGATATTGATAAAGAGAGACACTGTTACTTTGTGTTGAGTTAGAATTTCAATTTTGTATTTCCCCTGTTTTTTTTGGCTCACTGATGAAAAGAAAGAACCACCCTATCCCTTGGTTTCGTTATTCACAAGAGAAAATTCCCGATTGCCAACAGCAGAAAGACCTTGTATAGGGTGTGAAGGGTGGGATATATATATATATATATATATATATATATATATATATATATATATATATATATATATATATACGATGGAGCAAAGACAAACATGTTAATTGCTGAAACTGTCAGGGTCGGAAGACAGATGGCGATCACAGGTGTTGCCTTTCTCTGGCGCGCTATGCTATGCTGCCATGAAGGGATAAGGTGTATGTATATATATATAGCTTATCCCTTTATGGTTCTCTCAGCCTGCGTCTGCTATACCTATACAATGTGTTTCGGGGAATTTCGTTTTTATTAAATTATCGATTGTTCCAAGGCAAGAAATGTGAGAAGTACCTAAGTAAGAAAAAGAGCATCCATTGTGAATATGCCCAATGTCAAAAGACATTTTATCTTGTTCAGAATATTAATATGAGTTAATTAAGTGGCAAGTATTTTACATTCAAGCATTAACAACATGCAACATTCTGCTGACTATCAGCTTATGTTTATATAATCTACTACAAAATATTGCACTACTGGTACCATAAAGGTACAAAATTCAACACTTATTGATTTACTTAAATGTCCCTATATAGTGTGTACCTTGAGGGCCACACTCGTTCTTGAGTGTTGGTATTGTTTTTAGGTTTTTATTTAGTGTCAAGGTCATAGAGTTCATCGTGTAATAAAACGGGGGCAGATTCAATCTATAATAGTTATCTATTAGGTAAGTTATACCCCATTTTACTTCAATTATCTAGGTATCTAAGGTAAGTATATGAAATTAAAATGTATTAGTGTGTGAGTCGACCTCTTTTGGGGTAGGTTACATATCCATAGATATTGAGTTTTTGTATCAGTTTCCATGTGAATTTTGCCAGAGTATTTAAACTATTATGTGTTTTCCTAGTGAAATGTTCGATTCGAGTACTTTCAGCAATAAGCAAGAATGAATACTGAAGTTTCCTTTCTCTAATACATATATTTTAATTTTTAGAACAGGTAGGTATATTTACAAGGTATTTACTTTAGCATTTTACTTTCCTACGCTACTATAGTAGCTGTATAAGGAAAGTATTGGAATTATGCGAAATTTCGGTATAGAGATTTTTACAGATGTTGACGTTTCAGAGTTTTCTAATTCTAATAAACATATTTTCAGCCTGTCTGACCGTCCGTCTGTCTGTCTGTCTATGACAGCATTATCTCGGGTACGGATCGGTAAATTTGTTGCTTTCTTTGTTATTTTGTTTGGTACCAATACCACTCGCCGGTGGCACTGAATGAGAATCCTGTATACACAGGGTGTTGAGCTATAGCCCAAAAACGTGATTTGCTCAAGACTATAGCGCGAAAACGGCTCTAAGGATTTTGAAGTATTCTTCTGAGAGCCCTTAACCACCCACATACAGCGCCATCTCTGAGAAAAGGCACTAAAAAAGTTATGCTTCCATATTTTCCACATGTTTCTTCAGATTCTGGCAAAACGTTTCATCTTCCGAAAAAATGTTACATGACCATTGTTGTTTGTCTTGACATGCTGAAAAGAATGAGTGGTAGCACGATTTGACCAGAGGATTTTTACCTTACTATGTAAGGAAAGTGTTGTAATAGTGTAAAATTTTTCATTCACTGGAATTTCCCTTGCAGCGGTAGGAAAGTCGTGTGAGTGGACACACCAGGTTTTTTGAATTATGTTAGAACATACTTAGAAATAACGAATATTGTAAAGAAATTTACCATATTAGAAGAAAATGTCATATATTTTCAGTACACAAAAATCGTCGACGTTGTCACGCTCAACACCTCCCGGCCGTGTTGATCACACATACAGCCAACCTCTTTTTGGGCCATTAGTCCTTACGTCAATGAAAGTTCCCATCTGTACTGTCTCCTTAGTTGGTATATTCCAAACAAGTGGTGTTAACTCATATAATCGAAAATATACAATGAAATCTCATTTTTGTTTTTATTATTTAAATGTATGAATCAGCATATATACAGGGTGTTTCCAAATTAATTACGCAAGTTTTTAGGGGGTGTATCCTTGTCGAAAATTAAAGGGAGCTTTTATTCCCTTCAATTTTCAACAAGGATTCTTTCCCTAAGAAGTTTCGCATTTATTTAGAAACGCCTTGTATATATATACAAGATATAAAGCAGCAGAAGCAGTGTGACCCTCGAGGTTCAAACTACTTACTTTCAAGATGGAAGTAACTGACTAATAAATTCGTTTTTTTTTTGTAAAAGTTTTGTAGAAGCTTCAAGAACTGGTATATCTGAATAATTCAAATGACCTCAAATTGTGCAATAAACTTTCACTATTCACCATTTTCGATTTGACGAAAACTCCTAATACCAAAAGAATTTCTCACGACATGTTCAGCCATATTGAACTTAAAATTCAGCAAGGGATTATCTCACAATCTTTAAGTCTAGGTAGATATTGTATCCAATAATAAATTATTGAAAACTTAATAATTGGATATTTAACATTCAGTAGCGAAAATATTCGTATTGGTACAGATAATATTCAACATAAATAAGTTTATACCGTATAGATATATCCCATTTTTAATTTAATCGTAAATTTCATCTTGTCCCGTCCTGTCTATCTTTTATTGGTGTATTATCATCGTGAAGTTCAAGTATGAACTAAATTTTGTTGTAAATAAATGTCAGGTGTAATATTATTGCCAAGCAGGTTAACGTTAATTTATAGTTTAGTATTTAATATAGCACTTAATACCACTTTATTTTATTCATTGCCATATATACCTACCTACTGAACACATGAAGAGTATATTTATATTTTTATATTTCTCACTATACAGGGTGGTCCTATGGGAAAGACATCGATCGATTGTCGGCAGTTGATAACACTACAAACAATCTGAGAATTTGGTGACGTACTAGAGTCACTCGGTGAAATACGTCTAAAATATTATCATAACAGTAGTATTTCCGTTTATATCGGAAGTATATTACCACCTTTTTAGATTTCTTGTACAATTTTGATCATATTTTATGTATTATTTCCTATAACTAAGTCTTACCGTTTTTGACGTATTACAAATTTCATGACAAAAATTAAGTTTGCAGTCTTTCTTATGATGAAGCCTTTAATATTTAATTTCGGTAATTTTTTTTGTAGAAGAATATCTACTGTATCGATATTTTCAAGATATTTTTGATCGACGAACCTCGAACGGAGGAGGTATACAATTCAACTGTAACTTTTGTGTTTGTTCGCGCTATTTTATATAGTAAACGTACTCCGATTTTGATCATTTTTGATTCATTTGAAAGAGGAGACTTGAAAAATGATCTCGTACTCGTAAAAACTAAAATCAGCTGCCTTCTGAAAATCGGCAGAAGTGGCTAATGTTCTCGAAAATCGAAAACTCGAGATGCCAGAATTAAAGATGTGACAATATCTGGAAACGTTTAAATTTAACAATGTTTTAAAAGCGTTACGGTTTTCTCACCTTCATTTCAAAATCTCACATATGTCTATTTTCGCTATGTGGTGGGGGCGATATCTTCCAAAAACTGAAATTTTCTGGCACCACATGAAATATTATAATATTTGCTTCAACATTTATATTTTTTCCTTAGAGATACGGTTTTCGAGTTAAGTGGTGGTAAAATGGTTAAATCTAAAATACCTATGCGTATGTTTAAAAAAAAATTGGACCGACGTTATTAGTTGGTGCACTGAAAAATACGAAATAATATTAATTCTATTGGTGCTGGTACTAGTGAAGTTGGTGCCAAAAATTATCAATCTAACTGCAACTGCACAACTTCAAAAGTAACAGCACCAATAGAATTAGTATTATTTCGTATTTTTTAATCGATCGATGTCTTTTATGGAGAACCATCCTGTATAGAAGCTATGAAAAGACGTGGGCTGGTTGATATCGGTAAACTTACTCTCGTATTTGATAGATGTGGTAATAGTTTGATAAAAAATGGTCAATGGTGTAACGTATTTAACTATCAATAAATATGGTAGGATTAGAGTTGGATTTATTATAACCAATGTCATATAGGTAGGATTATAGAATTCTTAATATCGACCTTATTATTCCGTTTCGATACAAGAATATTG
This sequence comes from Crioceris asparagi, assembly GCA_958507055.1. NCBI lineage: Eukaryota > Metazoa > Arthropoda > Insecta > Coleoptera > Chrysomelidae > Crioceris > Crioceris asparagi. The sequence continues at coordinate 130,172,234 of OY293826.1, forward strand.
ACGATCGTTTCCAATGCGAATAAATTACATGTAAATTATTCTTTTGAGAGATACTTAAGATGGTAATTATTGTAGCAATAATTACTAATGATTACTGACTAATTATGGAAAGCATAATCTGAACTACTGAAAATTAACGTTGTTATAAAAATATGGTCCATTGAATTGATTCTTCTACATTTTGCAGTTAATTAGTAGAGAACCAAACGTAGCAGGTAAGTTCACATTTCGACTATTTGTCTGCAGGTTTTTTTATGTATATTCGCGCCCTTTAAATGGTAAAGTTGCTCTCTGATTTTCGTGATTCTTTTTTATTTCCACATCCAACATGACACCACCCCCCCTCAAAAACTTCTTTCAAATGGGGTGGAGGGGGCAATTTTTTGAAAATTTTCAAAATTAATTTGTGCCATTGTAGTTGTTGTTGTTGTAGGCACCAACTCCAAAAGAACCAGCACCAATAGAATTAATATTATTTTGTATTTTTCATTGCAACAACTGATGAAGTCGGACCAACTTTTTGTGAAAAAATATTTATACTGTTGCTCTAATTTACAACTATTCAATGTGAAAAATTTGTATAATAATGAAACCGATTCTGGGCTTGATTGTTCTTTTAACCAATTAGTAGTTGTATATTTAACAAATCCATGTACAAATTAAATTGACACTTGTCATTCCATATCTTTCAATATCTACTACATATCTATACTGTTCATTCGACCAATTATCTAATTGAAATAATTATTATTGTGCTCATACGGGCAGTTATATTTTTGTCAAATTAATTACTACAGCTGCTGTTTTTAATGCAACTGAATGAACAATTCTTAGATATATATATATATATATATTTATATAGACAAGATCATCAGGTCAGATCGTTTACCCCTACACAGAATATACTTAACTGATTAAGGAGCTTCTGGAACTTTTGCTGCACTAAGCTGGAATCTATTTCCAACAATTTGGACATCGCCCTTGATGCCCTTATCTGTCATATTATTGCTTCATCAACAAACCTTGATAATGGTTGAAATAATTAACTGATAACTCAGTAAAATCTGAATTCAAATGTAACCTTACAAATAGAATTTGTAAGTAGGAAATCTTGCTGATATAGTTTACAAGGGTAGGTTCTTTTCCCACTATTACAACAGTCACTCTAGCCTAATGTACCATTGGTTAGTCCATGCCCAAGCCACTTATATGCTCTAACAATATAGGAGTTTAAAATATATATTCACACAGTGGATAATGGAGGCAAAATCATGATGACAAAATTGACAGATTAACTTACCGACAAGAGTTATAAAACAGTATACGTGGACGAAGTGATTATTTTTGTCTAAATGAAAAACTGAACAAGATAGACTGGTGTTTAACATTGAAAACAAATAACTATTTATCACCATGGGACTTCTTTTCGTCTGATCCCAGCGAGTGTGATGTGGCATCAGACTGCTGCTCGTGCAGGATATGTGGGAATTTGTCGTCGCCCGTAAATTTAGCCACCCGGATCGAGAAGCAGGAGCGCAATGGGGATGGCAGTCCGACGATGAGGCTTTACACGCCGCTCCGAAAGACATCCACATATCAGGATGGGATCCAGGCGGCAGGGGATACACGTTTCTTCCTTCCTTGCTATCTCTCTATTTCTTTCTCGGGGAATTAAGGTGTTCTTCCGGAGATTAGCCTTGGCGCCGTACACACAGTCGTTCTCTGTATTTTTTTTTCTCCTCTTCTTTCGGATACCTACCTAACAGTAGATATTTATCGCGCCCGGAGATCAGAAGAGAGATCCGGTGTAAGGAACGATGCCGGGTCTTATCCCGTTGTCAGATAAATCATTACTACGCGGCGGCGGCGGCGGCGGCTGCTGTTACAAATTGGGGATGCGGGATATGGTGGCTGGCATAGAGGCTGGCATATGCACACCCCAAACTGGATATATTCCATCACCGAAAAGGATAAGCCTTTATGATGATCAACGGAAGGAAGGCCAGAGGAGAATGTACAGATGAAATAAGAAAGTTGTATTATATGCGTATTACCTATACTAAGCTCGGTGCTTAGTAAGAAAAGTACCTATGTTTCTTTTTTCCTTTCAACAAGTTTTTTATTTTAATATTCATTACGTCATAATTAGCCAAGACAAATATATTTTAATGTTTATCAATATGAGATGAAAATCGAATGGGTTAAATTATTTGCTACAAAATGTCAACCAGATCTTAATATGTGTATCAAATATTGATAATTGGTCCTTCATTCGTAAGAAAACTACAGCAGAATGGGATAATATTACTCATCATTTGCTAAGCCCAACATGTTCTTGCCCTTCAAGAACAACAGGATATTTTTTCTCATGTAAAAATGTTCGGATTCAGGAACTTTTTCTTTTTCAATGAATTTAAGGGCTTGTGAAAGTTCAATTTTTGTTGATTTTTTGTTTGTTAATTACTTTTGAAATATTTGAGTTTATAGTGGTAGGAAGACAAGTATTATTGTATTATTTAACATACCACACCACAAATTAAGAGAGTTTCGTCCCTGTATTTGCACAGTCTGCATTGGGAGTGGATTTTCCGTTCCTCAAAAATGCTTACTTTTCGATTAAATATCCCCACTTTAGTGAAAGAAGCATCATCGTTTAAATATTATTAAATATATTTAAACTGAAATATTTCAAAAGTGGCTGAACCAAATGCCAAAAAATTATATATTTATTTGAAACCAGAGCAAAAAAACGTGTATAATATACAAGGTGTTTCCCTTAAAAAGATATGACTCAATCAATATTCTTAATGTTGCAAAATGATATAATGGTTTTGTTCCAATATTACCAAATGATACTACGAGAAAGACATTTAAAAAAATTATTCAAAGTTTTTTTTTTGTCACTCCTATTAAGAGCTGAGGTTGGGAGTCAATATATAATGAATCTTCCAGTGAATTCACCTCTATATTTTGAGAAAACTCTGTAGATAATTACTTCATACGTACCCAAACGTAAATAGAGATTGTCGAAAACTCTTATGGGTAAACAAAAAATCTTCTTTTCAATTTATTCCGTGAGATGTGATTCCCAATCTTCCATTAGAGGGCATATACCTTCTACTTCTTCAAGAGTTAATGAATATCTATAATTTATGAGTTGTGTCGTCTTTTTCCCATTTCCTTTTTTTTTTATCAATGCGACAGGAAATGAAGCAAGCTGAGACGCGTGCAGTTAACGTAATTATACTAAGCATAAAAAATGAATGGTGATCTCTCCATTTGATAGTATTTGATCGTGAAAAACTCTCAGTTAACCAGCAAATCTACCTTCCCCCCCCCACAGCCACTAACAGTAGAGTGTCAGCCCTGACTCGCGACCCCCTCCAACCCCAATTTCACCTTTCACAACCATTAAGCCAATTCGACATTAATCAGCCCTCGTCTGAGAGCAGGCAGCGGGATAAGGGTCTGAGGGATTTGGGATGGGAGCAAGGGAGGTGAGGGTGGGGGGGGGGTGGTGGAAAGCGGCACCAACAAACAAGAAATTCACTCCAATAAATCTTTCATATTCCCCAAGGTGTGGCGCTCGGCGGGAACGGGAACACCATCGTAGGTATATATAGACATCGCTATATTATATCGAGAGATATGTTGTATGCGTTCTGTGATATGCCTGGCCGGCAACAATTTTTCCAACTGAGCACATCAGTAATAGAAATAACGAACCCCTTTGACTTTATGATCGTTCTAATGGCAATTAGTGGGAGTGAGTCGAGTCCCATGGGCATATACCTACTGCTCTGTGTATGTGTGCGGGGGAGGAGGGGGAATAGAGCAGCAAGCGGTTGCTCTCTGGGCCTTCTCTTCTTCTATACAGTATATATACGTATACCCTGCTAATTATGAGTTTTGGAGTGTGTGTACCAACTCGCATTGCAGCATCGCGTAACCATAGATCGAGGGCTGGCTAGCATCCATACACTTACTAATGACGTAATAGCTTAAACATATATCCCAGTTTATAAGGAGGAGACAACATCAAATTACGACTAAATTTAAACTCAAACACTTAACAATTATAAAAACAAAACATGTTTGCGACTTTTATAACAGTCATAAACACCTGGCATAAAACTTTTTGTACATATATCTCAAAGTCTGTTATTTTTTATTTCATTGCCGTATACAAGGTGTTTCATAATATATGCGCAGGACATGAGGATGTGATAGCTCGTCCAAAAATATGAAAAAAAGTTTATATTAACTTACCCTCGAGATACTGGGTGTAAAATTATAAAAAACAAATTATGTCGGTTCCTTTATAGGGTCAGGTTTTTTTTTCAAGGCCAGCTCTTGGACTAATAGAAGAGCAGGAGGTGGAGGAGGTAGTCGAAATCCTAATCCGCTTTCCAGTGATGCACAAGTGTTGAATTACATTGGCCAATTACTGTATAGTAGGTATATGTGGGTGTTTGAGTGTGTGCGGGATATTGCCCAGGCAAGAATTAACAGCAAACGTACCGAGTGAGGAGGAGTTTGATTGACGTTTCGCACTTCTGGTGTCGTTAATAAACAATGAAGAAATTTTCGAGAGGGTTCTATGGAATTATTGTCGATGGTGGTAATGGAATGCAGTGCACCAGGCTGCTAGGCGAAATTAAAATCCATCTCCATTGTATTTGACATACCTGAAATTACATAATATTCACATGTCGCTCGTCTCTTTAAGGCATTGAAATATTTGAATGAGCAACAATGGAAGAAATGCAGAATAATTAATTTTTGCCAAAAATTGCACCGAATTGGTGCCCTGAAAAATACAGAATAATACCTGTTAATGCTATTGGTGCTGGTACTTTGAGTTTGAGATAATATTGTTTTTGATTAGGTAGTTATTTAGACGAGTTTCGATAATTTTTTTCAATAATTTTTGTAGTTGTAGCAATTAGAGAAATCGGTCTGTAGTTAATAACTTCACCCTGAAAATAGGTTTAATAATCACAAATGCTGAAAAAATGACACCTGTTCAAAGAATTTATTGAATATTAAGGCCATTGGTTCTTTTATTATCCGAGCTAGGAATTTTACTGTTTCTGTTCTTATTCCATCGATTCCGGGTGATTTTTTTATTTTTTAGTGAGCAAATAATACTACTAAGTTCTTCAGCTTGAGTTGACTCCACGAATATCGAGGTCGGAGCATATTTTTTTATAGGAGTAGTGAGATTAGGGTATTTCTTTCTTAATTTTATGCCAATCATCTCACCGATTTTCAAATAATGCGCATTGAATATCTTTTTCTTTTGTTTCATTCTTTAAAGTATGTTGAAACACGTTAATATCCCGATAACTTTTATTTTTATTATTAAAATCAATTTCGAAGCAATATCTCTCAATAACATTTTCAAATTCTCCCTTTTTCCTTTAATTTGCTTCATTGAATAAACTTTCCACACCTCGCTCCAGAAAACAGAGCCACGATATACAGAGGAAGGAAATTCACTGTGTTATATATTATTCTTCCATCATCCTACATACACCTCAGCTGGCTCAATTCTAATTATTTTATGGCTCGCAAATCTCCATTATTAATTAGAAACAATCCGTCTCTCTGAGTAGAATGGAGAGAGAAGAGAGAAAATGGAGGGAATGGAGAAAGGGTTGAAAGCCTAAGAAGACGAAGAAAGTCTTCGCATTCTTATTTAATTATCATGGTGGTGGGTGGGTGTAGGAGTTTTCCACTAAAAGGGAGGCAAGATTGAGAAGGGATGCGCCTCTAAATGTTTATTTTATGTCCAAAGTTGCCGTGTTGTTTTCGGTGGTGGAAAATGATGGGGGTGTGGGGGTGAGTGGGGCGGTAGACGAGTTCTCCTTCAGCCCGTGTGCTGCTACTTGATTTAAATGCAATCTCTGGCTTTTTAATGGAACGCGTAATTATTTTGTTGTTGTCGGCGTAAAGAGAGGGGGGTGCAGGAGAATATGGCTGTGTGGAGCTATTTTCAAATTAGATTTCGTCTTGAGCAATCTTTATGGAGCCAGGGAAGAGCGGCGCTCTCTGCCTCTCTCTTACCACTCCTCCTCGTAAATACTTATCTAATTTTCATTTGGGGTGCTGCTCATCTTTGATTGCATATCAACAGAAAAGATGTTACAGGTGGTGTTAATAAGCTGAGTTTTCGACGCCCAATTCACATTGTTAATCAAAACAGGATCATCTCATCAGGCCATCTATCCATATAGGTCTATTTCAAATGGAAATCGGAACGCATTTACTGTTAAAGGCGCGAACATTAAAAAAAAACATGCAAACAGTCGAATTTTATGTATCCTCCGTTGATCAAAAAGAGCTGAACAGTCTCTCTTAATCTCCAAGTTGTTTTGTTAACCTAACCTAACCTAACCTAACCTAACCTAACCTAACCTAACCTATCCTAACCTAACCTAACCTAACCTAACATAACCTAACCTAACCTATCCTAACCTAACCTAACCTAACATAACCTAACCTAATCTAACCTAACCTAACCTAACCTAACCTAACCTAACCTAACCTAATATCATATCAAAATTTGATGAATGATTCGTGTAAAACTCGAATATACCTACGCACACAAATTTTACCATGAAAGCGACCAAAATAGAACAGTCAGACAGACATATTGTGCCCCATTGCCGTGCTTATAAGAATTTATAGAAAAATACTGATGACATTATTCTTTCGGTGTAGTGTTATATGGATTTATGGTCATCGGATAATTAAAAAGCCATAAATATTACTACTGTTTGTAGAGTTGAAAAAAGGCTGAAATATCACATATACTTTATAGATTTGTAATTTATTACTTGACATGTAATTGATGTACCACATAAAGTATGGACACGTAGGTATGTGGAAAAGAAATTAATAGGGCCTATTAAATTATCAATTGTAGCCCAAATATAAGAGAAAAACAACATTTCATTGAAAAATTTAACAGCAATATTCAGTCAATATCGATGCTAACACAATATTTCAAGCTTACTATACCACGTTGCACATTGAGAATGCAGTGTGGTCGGGTATAGGCAATTGGTTCAACTTTTGATGCATATGATAAAATCTAATATTTTAAGGAATCAGTTAAATTTTCTCGGAGGTGCCACGCTATTTTTGTCTAGTCTTGTGTTGATTTTAAGGTTATGTTGAAATAATCTGTGGTTACGATTTACTCTTTTTCTATATCGTAGGTACTGTAGAGTATTAGGTACTTCATTTATGTGGGTTATCCAACTTATGCGGTCATTTCGTTTAAAATGTGCACCAGTACGATAAGTATATACCTATAACGAAGAGATGGTTCTAATCCCTCTGCGATGGATGATAATGACCCGGAAAGTGTTGATTTTCCAAATACGTAATTGAACCTATTCATAAAATATTTCTCTTATAGACGATTCTATTACTACTATTTCTTCTAGATAAGTTGTGAAAAACATAAAACCGATTTTGCTGATACTGGGTTGAATATGAATGATGATAGGTGAGACTACAAATTGTCAAGTCTACTGACAGAAACATAGAATTGTGGACAGAACGCATCAAACAACCAAAAATCCAAAGAATAATTATTAGAGTCCTTATATTTCAAGAGATGATGCCAAATAGATAAGACCAAATCTTATAGTACCCGCACCAAAATTAATATTATTTTGTATTAAAAGTCAGTCCTATTTTATTGTAAAATATATATATTCTACGTTTTATTGAATAGCCAATTTGTGGAATATCCACTTATATTCAGCGATTTCAGGCAATATAGAGGCAACAATTCTGTACATCTGGGAAACCTTTGTTTTTTTTTGAAAAATATTTAATTCAAAGGTTGTCTCAAAATGGTCACTTCTTTGATTTTACCATCAAATTTTTTCTATTGAAAAAAATATTCCCTGCACCTCTTTTAAAAAGTTTTTTTTAAAAAGAACATGAAGAGAGACCTAGAAAAATAGGACCGACTTACCTCACAGCTCGATCCGTTCAGTGAAGGACTGGCTGAGTAGGGATGTATGTAGTAGGGGTAGTTCTCTTTTAAAAACGCTCGAAAAGATTTGAAACAAGCAATCGAAACAATCGAATTGTAAATCTCCTCCTGGTTTGGAGGTCGGTTAAAAACGTGTTGTTCAGTTGTTAAATTCATTTTTATATACCCATACCCCAAAATTGACGCCTATAGCTAGCTGACGACACTGATCAACCATTCCCACAGCAAAATATGATTGAGCCAAATGGATTTGTTTAAAATACATAATACGAGCAAGCCGATGCGGTATATCACACATTCATCAATTTCATTAGAGAACAATTAGCATACTAGCGACCACAAACAATAATTTCGGCAATCCAAAATGGTGGTGTTTCTCGTATATATATACATATGTGATTTGAGGTTTTATCGAATGCGGAAATAATATGATTAAACACATCGATGCGCGGTTTCAGTGTCAATCTATCTACCTGACAGTCAATCAGCGGGCCAGAAATACATAACATACCTACCTACATATATAGGGTGGGGATTTTAAATGGAACGCTAATTATAGCGGCTCTGGGAATAGGATTTTTAAAAATTCAAAAATACGTCCTCAAAGATTTCTTATAGAGTTCGCTTTGGTCATATAGAAAAAAATCGGGGCCCCAAAGAGGAGGCGCAGCTCTAAACAACAATTTTTCACCAAATTAAAAGACACCACTTGTGGCACCTCTTTGGAAAGCTTATTGAAAATGGAATATCCTATCTTTAATTATACCATCTCAGATTTTCAATTTTCGAGAAAATTTGCCCTCTCCACCCCCTTCGGGGGTGGTTTTCGGAGGGACGGACATGTCGGATTCCCGTTTTTATGAATATGGGACAATTTCTCAAGACTCCTCTTTCAAATGAATCAAAAATCATCAAAATCGGAGTATGATTACTATATGAAAGGCGCGCACAAACCCAAAAATAAAAAAGCACACAGTCGAATTGTATACCTTCTCCGTTTGGGGTTCGTCGGTCAAAAAGGAGCGAACATCCATAAAAAATAAACTACGCTATTTTCGTCGGTCAAACATGTGATATTTGTGGTTTCATAAAATGTGTTGTTTACTATAGCTAAAAGCTGAAATATGAAACGCGACTTTGCAATTTATTTGTAGTGAGAAATTTTTCTTGAATCAAGTCTGAGAATATTATAGGTACATATTTGCGGAGTCTGTCAAATCCGAGCTCCGACTTAAGGCACTCTATATTGTATCTAATCATGTCATCGTAGCAGTTAACTAAAATTAAATATTCCACGGGCTAGATAAATACATAGGGTATTTTTTGACTAAATTATAGGAAATTAAATTTTATATTCGTATATAACTATGCACTATGCTGAATATGACGATAAATGAATTGAATTTTCAATATGAACTATTGACGCTTCTGTAAGTGATGATTGATATCATTGAAAGCTCTGTTCCTGGATGACATAATCAAGTAATAATAACGCCGGTGTCGTCATTCAAAGGTACATCATTTTGAATATAGATTGGCCTACACAGCTATTTATAAAAACCTACAACCAACACTCGACCAAATAGAAAACATTTGGAACCTATCTCCAATTATGAATTGTTCTATTAAATTAAATAGTTCAAAAGCATTGTAATCAGCAAAAGAAATCCTAACACATATGCTTAGAACACTCTCGATGAGCAGAATGAAATTTATTCACATCACCCGATACATTTGCACCTACCCACCACTACTTTCTTTCCGTAAAAATCAGCCACAGGAAAAGATCTTCTTCTTCTTGATCTTTCATTTTATTACCGATGACACCCCAAATGCGTTCACTCTCTCTCTCTTGCTTCATTTGAGTCCCACAATGAGACCGGAATGTTGGTTGTTGACTGCTTTCTAGTGAGATGGGAGGGGTAGGCTAAATTAGCTTTTTTATTTTCCAACTTCTTCGATACCACCACCATCAACGAAATCCAAGCGATCTCTATCCACTTTTATGTCCCACCTGTTTTGCACGACTATATGCCAGCCACAGCAGCAGCTTTCACTCAACGAGAAAAAGAGAGAGAGAGAGAGTCAGAATGAGAGATTTCATGGTGTAATAGAAGTTTATGCGAAGGGAACACATAAGTACAAGGTTTAATGGTATAAAAGTTAGCTTTGTCCTTATTTCAGGCATTGTTACTATTGTTTCATTGCCACATTTGTGAAGTAACCAGTTAGGTTAGGTATATCTGTCAATTTCTCAAGCCTTGTGTGAAATTGGTGCCAAAAGTTATCAATCTAATTGCAACTGTACAACTTCAAAAGAATTAATATTATTTCGTACTTTTCAGTGCATCAACTGACAATATCGGTCCAAATTATAGATTTCACCATTTTACCACCGCAGTAACCCGAAAACTGTAACTCTATGGAAAAAATGTTCATTATAAATGTTGCTACAAATATTTTTGTCTTTCTTGTGGTACCCTCAGATTTTCAATTTTCGAAAGCAATCACCCCCTTCACATAGCGAAAATACACATATGTGAGATTTTAACATCAATGTAACTCGAAAACCGTACCTCTTTTGGAAAAATGTTCAATTTAAATGTTTCCGGAGATTGTCCTGTATTTAATTCTACCATCCTGAATTTTATATCCTTGTACAAATGAGAAACATGATTAAAACTTCGCTAATTGTAAACAAACTTGATGCATATATTTTGCACTTTTTGAATTCGACTTTTGTTATCCTGGTCCAGACAAAAACCATAGACAAAATTACAGTAGCTGAAATTCGATAGAAATATCGATTCACATTAATTTCGTCTATTATTATATAAAACCTTCATAGAACCAAGAGATTTTTGAAATGTTTTTCTTAGACGATCCTTAAATCTAAATTTGCTGTCGAAAATTATGACCAAATTTTTAATGCTATCTTTATAGTTCAATTTTGAATTATTGATTAATAAATTTAAATTACCTATGTTTCAGAAATTTAGTATCCTTTTCAATACCAAATATCATAACACAAAATTTATCAGGATTATGTTTTAAATTATGATCTTGAGACAGCTGATCTAATGTTTTAATTTCCTCATTTGTACCCTTTCCAGCTTTCTTATATTCAGCAAGAGAACAACTACAGTACATTTGAGTATCATCGGCATATGCTTGTATTTTACAAAACTTTAGGGATCTTAATATGTCGGATTTTTAAATAAGAAAAAGCAAAGGGCCTAAAATGGATCCTTGTGGGACGCCGGAAAGTATTTCTGCTTTTTCTGAGTATTTGTCATATGAAAAAATCGTCTGAAACCTATATTATGGAGTTTTAGTCACCAACAGTTCGTGACTGATTGTATCGAATGTTTGCGAAAAATCTAAGAGAACTAGAACTGAACTCATTTTTTAAATAGTTTTTATTACTTTCGGTTCTTGTATCAATGGACTCCGCAACGATTTCTCAGGCCCCATACGGTCTAGAGACTTGAAATTTCGAATTCGTACTTAAATCGCAGACATCTCGCCGCCTGTTAAGCTCCAAGTGTGATGCAATATTGGTAATTATAATTATCTCATTCAATCTCATTCAACCAAGATCATTATAATGTCGACATGGAACGACAATGGGATCCGTCACTGGAATTACGCACGAGCATGGAGCGTATATATACGTCTCGTTCTCTGGTATATAGGTACTTTTTGGAAGATCGTCTATGGTTATGTCGCAATTGTCAGACGTCAGACGTTATTGTTAATTTAAAGTTTAATTTTGTGTTGTGGTAGACAAACACTAATTTGTTATGGAATTGCTGTTGCTGGCAAACACATATACATAAGTATAGTTAAAATCGAGAAAAGGATAGTAATAGTAGGTACTCATCGGTACGGTTTAAATCTTAAATGCCCAATAAAAACTATTTTTAATTTTTTTCAAAAATTGCACTTGTTTATCTTATGCTCCAAGTATATCATTCATAACATTGATAAGGGCTATACAATATCTATGCACATATGATATTATTTGTATTGGTACACGTTTCTGTATTTGAAAATTGAGATTCGATTCTCAATTTTGTGGCGGTTTGTGTGTGTGACAAAACCATAAATCCTCCAAACATGTGTAGTATGTGGGGCCCCCGCACCATACAGCCATAAATCTGTCAAGCGGGAAGCGCGTTGATGTGGACTGCTGCGGACTGTGTGGAGGACTTTTCCTCCAACAGGATAGGAGATGGATGGGTTCTTTGCCATTTCACTGATAATAATACTTCTGGATCTTTTGTTCTTTCTGCGCTTTTCAACAAGATCACATATATTATGTGCTATATAATGCTAGATATAAATATATATCTTGAGAAAATGCAGGATTATTCGTGATAAATAACCAATGGGTTCGATGATGTTGGTTCATTACTGGGCGCTTTGGCGTTTCAAATCGAGTACTAGTTACTTAATAATAGTACATTCTCAAAAACCCATGACTTGCTCGGTAGCACTGAATATTTATGTGATTTGGTATTTTCCTGCTGGTTATTTAAGGTTTTATACAATTCCCTGGGAAAGACATCGATCGATCGATTGTGAGGCAACGATAACTACAAACAATCTGAAAATTTGAATGACCTTCCTAAAGTCACTGGGGTACATACGTCGAAGATATTTTCATATTAGCCGCATTTCCGGTTATACCGGAAGGAGATGCCTTATTTGTTATGTTTAAGGAAATACCGTGAGTAAAAGCATATTTTTAAATTTCTTGAGCAATTTTGAAAATATTTTATGTACAATGTCCTATACTTGAGTCCAATGGTTTTTGACATATTTTAAATTTTATGTCAAAAATTAAGTTTGCAGTTCAAAACAAAAATATCAATCTTTCTTATGAGGAATCTTTTAATATTTAAGTTGGGTTAATTTTCCTGTAGAAGAATATATAAGCATGAAAACTAGATCCAAAAAACGTCAATGTAATTTTTTTTCTTAACTGGAAACCCCAGTTTCTATTATTCTATTCTATTAAGAGGCAAAATAAAGGGAACTTTCTATAAGTTTGTATATACCGAAGTTTTTTAAATAATTGGTAACTGAGCGCATTAAATAATAATAAGAAATGTCAATAAAAGTCAAACAAGCGTCAAAAAAGTCAGCATAATACGTTTCATTTGCAAATTTTGAGTAACTATCATGTCGTGAAGACTTAATTATACAAATAAAGATTATTTGAATTTATTAATTATTTATGGAGAATGCGATAAAGTTATTTGAAGAGCATGTGATACCTACATTCGCTATGCGATATTTACAGGAACAGCAACCAACACCAAAATCTATTAAGAAAATTAAAGAAAACTTCAATAACTTTAAAACTATCGAGCCTAAAGTACTCAGAAATTATAGACCCATGTTTTATAATTCTCTTCTCTCTGAATTTAGGCTCAAATCAACAAATATATTTCTGAAATTAATTAAAGGAATATCTAATAAACAATTCAATAATTTCGAGGATTTTATGGATTCTGCAAAATGTTTCTTAGGGTCATGACTATGAAAAAATAAAATAAAATAGAATTACATTGTGTAAAAATGTGATATTGATGCTTTAAGTTAAAAATAGATCTGTAATTATTATACTTGTATTTTTGCACCTTTAAAAAGATTGCAATTCACAATTTTATGGCGTGTATAAAACAACTGCGAGATTGTGAGAAGCATGAATAAATCCTTTAATTTGATTTATCTCGAATATTGCATCGGTATTCGAGTCATCTAAATGACATGTATCGTTCAATTTTATCCGAGTAGTGTTAACTAGAGCTTTTAAAGCATATTACGGCTTCTTTGCCGCCTCCTAAGTCACTCTTTTCGACATATCAATGTTGTGTGTCAGCATTCTTTCACTGCTGCATGCCGATGATCTTCCCCACTAACCCGAAAGGTCATCTATATTCCTATTCGCGACATCCATCTTCTTTCGCGGCGCGAAGAGGTTATTTACGATGGACCAACAATTTACGCTGCTATTCCTACTTTTATGTGTTTCTTTTGTGAGTGTGTTGTTTGGTTTTTTTTGTTTTGCTGCTGTCACACAAAGAAGAGTGGCGGGGCTTTGTTCTCGCCAAATCCCGCGTCCCGAGTCACGTGAACGAAAAAAAAAAGAAGGATGGACAGTCTTCTTGATCGTTGAAGAAGATGTGGACTATATTATGGCGAGGAATTTTGTTTGGCCCGTCGTATGCGACAACGATGTCGACGCGATCTTTTGATCTATCTTTAACCTTAAGAATTTTCTTTTGTGATTTTTGTGATGTACCCGCAGAGAGAATAAGCCATTGGGTAAAACTTTCTTATGTTTTTTACAACATCAAACTAAACTATCTTCCTGAAAAACCGTTAGCATATGTTGATCCAGCGATTAAAAATTCACAAATAATAAAAAAGAATAAAATTTTCTTGTCTTATTTTTTCAACTGCATATTTTTTTCCCTAAATAGTTCTTCTTTTCACACAAACTTACGAGTGACCTGTGGGCATTTTATTTTGAAAGAACTGCTGCAGGTGTCTTGTTATCTATATACAGGTCTATAAATAATATAAAATGATAAATAACACAGACACAATGTATATAGAATCGAAATTCATTCAAGAATTTTGACCCAAAATTATTATGATAATTTCTGGCATTCATTCGATTTGTGAAGGAATGGGAATGGAATCCACGATGCGTTAGTGTTAAAGTCACAAAGTTAGTAAAAGTATATAGTGGGATGAACCTACCAACTCCGACGGCTGGTTCGGTTTCACCATTATGCGATTATAGTTTATGGTTGTGGCGGATGAATGAAAAAGAAAAAAAAATGAAACAAAATTAAAATGAAGAGAGGCCAGGCCAGGCCAGGCCAGGCCAGGCCGTCTTTCGTCCTTTTTCTCTCATCCAAAGACGGATCTCGCCGCGTTCCTCCGAGCTTGTCGTCTTTTGCCTCGTATTATTATCATTATAATAGGTATTCCGAAACGCATCTTATAATGGCAGAATGGATGGCTTTCGGATTTATGTCATCTTCTTTGGGAGCCATTCTAGTTGATATCAAAACGATAAAGAACACAATAAAAGAGTCCCAAGTTGGTTGGATATGACCAGACGCGGTGGATATCTGCGGAGTTTTGTAAAGGTTCTCATCTCCCATACGTCCTGCGAAGGATTATGTCCGGCGGGACCAGCGAAGGCTTATTAATATTATTGTTATTGTTATATCGAGTGATTTGAAAAGAAACATTCGAAGTAAGGTAACCTAATCTAACAAAAAAGTAGAATTCTACATAAGTAAAATTTATACTAAATAAGATAAATAAAAACTCTACATAGATATGTTACATTTACATAAAGCGTATATGTATTTTAGGTATTCTGAAAAAAAAAGTCAGTCACTTTGGTCGGTGTTGAAATTCTTGAAAATTGTTTGACATATTTTGCGCAAGTTCAAAATGTCAATATGCTCCGAAGTTAGTTTATTTATGTTTGTTTCTTCATCATCATATGCTTGCATCTTCCTCTAACATCATTATTTTGCAAAAAGCTTTTTTTTAAAGGTGACTTCTTTCACTCCACTCCATGCATTTGCCACAGTCGAAATTGCGTTTTTGATCGTCCAAAACTGCATTAGATAAACTTCATTCAACAAGTTCATCATAAGTTATTTTCGGTAATGGCGTTTAATAGTCTCAGTATTTCCCTAAACCATTGGTTGAGCAAATTTCAACTGTTCCTGAAATATTTGGAAACAACTAAAAATCTTAGGTAATAGGCGCCATATTTGTATTTTACCATTAAATAAAGCTAAAAATTACAACTTGATTTCTGAAAGATTTTGTTATAAGGTATACGCATCTACTTTTAAGCGCCCCTCTGGAATGCAAAAACCAAGCATTGTTGTAGGTGTTTGTTAATTCTTAGATAATTCTCAATAACATTTGAAATTTAATTCATTCCTCTAAAATACAGCACCATCCACTGGAACTTGAAAAATTCTGGTGTGTCCACTCACACGACTTTCCAGGCAAATTCCAGTGAATGAAAAATTTTACACTATTAAAGTAAACATTCTCTGGTCAAATCATGCTCTCATTTATTTTCATCATATCAAGACCAACAACAATGGTCATATAACATTTTTTCGCAAGATGAAACGTTTAGCCAGAATCTGAAGAAACATGCGGAAAATACGGAGCTTCATTCAAGCATAGCTTTTTTGTGCTTTTTCTCAGAGATGGCGCTATATGTGGGTTGCTCTTAGAAGAATACTTCAGTCAAGATTAATCAAAATCCTTAGAGCCGTTTTCGCGCTATAGTCTTGAGCTTATCACGTCTTTTGGCTATAGCCCAACACCCAGTGTATACAGGATTCTCATTCAGTGCCACTGGCGAGTGATGTTGGTACGAAACAAAATAAAAAAAGAAAATAACAAAATACAGATCGTGATCATCAAAATTAACGGTATTTGTTGTTGGTAGATATATGTACCTATAACTTTAGCAGCCAAATGAGTGAGAAAGAGAGAGTTAGATGTAATTCTGCGTGTAATTGAGTGTTAGAAACTTGGAGTGCTTCTTGCGGCCGTGAACACCATGACGCCATTAATTACTCTGGCAGTGGCCCTTCACATACAAACTTAAAGGTACCTACCTACCTAACTATATAATGTTTGCTCATGTGGAACCAAGTCTATCTATCTATCTATCCTCTGTCCTTTACTTCAATGCTTTCCTCGTCCTACCTAGCTCACTCTTACCTCTTCCCTCCCTCCCTCAATCCCTTTCGCCCCCCCTGCTCCCAAGTGGGTCCCAACACCGCGTTAGATCGAACAGGTGGGTAATAGATTCAAAAATCTGGTCTGTGTGACTGAATGGTGAAGGAGATTAGCATGTTATTATCGTTCCCATGACCATGAGGACATATTGTTGAGTTGATATTATAATGGGACCCTGATGAGATATTTTTCTGAATTATGTACTACGATTCAAAAATTCTCAGGTAGTTAGTGTATCATTATTTGTTGTTAGTTCGCAGTTTGCTAATTTAGGGATATAATCATATGTGATTCCATAATATTTTTGGGTGATGCTTGTACTAACATACAGATGGACAGACAAACGCGATTAAATGTAGCCTATATTTTAAGTTAGACCTTTAGTAATACATCGGTGAAAATTGCAATCAATTCCATACAGTATTTTTGGCGTGATGCGCATACAAACATACCTCTCCAGACTGACAAAAATCGGATTATATGCACTAACCAAGTGCCAGAATATTCCCTAAAAAAGGTTGAAATATGCACTTAAAACTGGTAATATGTCCAAAATATGCACAATGAAAAATCAAAACAGCATTTTTTATTTTTATATATTTTAATTAAAAGCGGTACAAAAACAGCGAAATAAATCTAATTTTTTTTTTCCATTATACAATTAAGTATTTTTCCAAATTTTCGAGCGCAAATGGTGAAATAAATTACTTTTAAGAAGGAATTAAAAAAATATAAAATAACGAACACATAATGCAACAAACAATCATAGAGATTTTGAAGTTGGTGTCAAGAGTCTTCTATAGCTAAAATAGTCCGAAGTGCGTTTCTGCAGATGGAAACGATTCTAGAGTCTAGAGTCCGATTGAAATTATTTGTCATGTCATATTCAATAAGTGTGTTCATTAAATGAGCAATGGGTAAACCGCAGCACTAATAATCACACATAATATATGAATCTAGAAGCTCTTATGTTGGAAGATTATCTAATTTCTCATTATTTGAACATAATCGTGCCATATATCTGTCTCAGCAATGTCCATGTCATGGTCATTGATTCTTCAAGATTGAGAATTTTTTTTAGAGATTTTTCGAATGCTAAATAGCTCACAGCTCTTATTATTATTAAAGCAGAAAAAATGGCAAATATAAGAAAGCAAATGTCAAAGTTAAAAATAAGTATTTTCATATTCGTTAAAAAAAACCCTTAAACTATTAATCACAAAAATTAACTTAAAACACATAAGAGTAAATAAAACATGAGAAAAATAATGACAGACATAAGAAAAACATAGATAACATGATTTTTTAATATAAACAAGTGAAATTTTTGAAATAAAATTAAAAATAGTTTTTATTGGGCATTTAAGATTTAAACCGAACCGATGAGTACCTACTATTGCTATCCTTTTCTCGATTTTAACTATACTTATGTATACGTGTTTGCCAGCAACAGCAATTCCATAACAAATTACTGTTTGTCTACCACAACACAAAATTAAACTTTAAATTAACAATAACGTCTGACGTCTGACAATTGCGACATAACCATAGACGATCTTCCAGAAAGTACCTATATACCAGAGAACGAGACGTATACCTATATACGCTCCATTCCATTCCATTGACGGATCCTATTGTCGTTCCATGTCGACAAAATAATGATCTTGGTTGAATGAGCTTAACAGGCGGCGAGATGTCTGCGATCTAAGTACGAATTCGAAATTTCAAGTCTCTAGACCGTATGGGGCCTGATAAATCGCTGCGTCCAGAGTCCATTGATACAAGAACTGAAAGTAATAAAAACTATTTAAAAAGTATCTTAACAGATAGGAAAATTATTTTTTAGACACTCGTAAATCTTTGTTACACAGTCAAGAATTTAAACACAGTAAAAATTGTGCCGATTCTCCAGGCTTCGTTCTTTTTTAATGGTCAGCTTGTAAACTTAAAAAAATATTTTCGTCACATAATTTCAAAGATAAACAAATTTACCTTTTGCTCCAATCTATTCCTGGTCTCGGTGATTCTCGATGCGGTGGTCTTTATTTCAGTAAATTGCGTTTAAATGCTTACTCGTTCACAAATTACATTTTTAACAATATTTTAATGTCCTGTGCAATGCTATTTCATGATTCGTTATACCAGATAATTAAAAGAAAATTATTAATACTTAGATAGATTTTGACGCGACTCTGTTTGGTGTCTTTTGTCTTTTGGTGCAGACTTGTGTTATATACCTAAACAATATTTAGTTTTTGTTTCCGATACTCTCGATATTTCGAGAATCTGGAATTGAGAGCTAGAAAATGTCTTCATGAAAAACGTCAAGACTGCGCCTTGACTGAAACCATTAGACAATCAACCAATATACTCTTTGCAATGAAAAAATGAAAAGAAATCAAAGACACCAATCATTCAAAATTAAATTCAAGTTTTAGTATATTTAGGTAGGTAGGTATTTATTTCTATATAGTAGCTTTGACATTGGAATAACATTAAGGAAAACCCCCTTTTTTTCGCATTGAAAAATCAATTCGCGAATTCACAATCACACACCACTGGGCGATAAATTAAAAAAAGACCTTTTGTTATTGTGATTGCCTGTGCCGTTGGCGGCGGCGACGGCGTCGAAGAGCCATTCACTTCCTCTGGCTCTTTGGTGGGCATGCATCGACGTAGACGCAGATAGGGTTCATTAAATCCGTTATCACGACTTTGTTTTTTTTTTTTCTTTTTCTTGGATCCGCTGCTTTTCACTCATTCTATGAGGTGGTGTCTTTTTTTTGCGCTGTTGTTGTTGGATGAATCCATTTCTTCTATCGCGTTCTATTCGAAATGTATATGTGCACTTTGTTGAAGGTTCCATTCTATTGATGGCAACGCATTTGGTATAAAACCATTTTGGTTGCTGCATGAATTATCGTTATGCTTTTTCCTTTATTAGACGACACCTTATTTTCGTTCAAATCAGATAAGTCTACCCAACGTTTGTTTGGAATATCGTATATATCGAATCAAGGTTCATCCAAATACACAACTGCTCTACCATCTTCTCTAAATTCTCATAATCTTAATCCAGCTCTGAAAATACGTTAAGGGACAAACACTTTTATTGCTTATCAATATTTCGAACAATAGGTGATAATGAGGATCATCGGCGTACAGCTATCGTAGATTTCTGGTCGTACTGTACCTATATATGATATGGTATGAAGGCATCATGTTAGTGGTGAGTTTTCATTAGGACATCGAGTGATTGATTAAACATTTAATGAATATTCCATCCTGGCATTTCTAATTTCCGTAGCTACTTCTTTCAATTTAGCGATGATCGAAAGTTATTTTCTAGGTAGGTACATAATTGTCGAATGCGCGCGCGCGGTCGTTGATTCGTTCGTTTAGTTGCTGCGGCGGCGAGAATCCTTCTAGCCCATAAATTATTACAACAGCAAAAAAAAAAAGAGGAAAAGGATACCTACCCGATAGCATAGCCAATGCCGATATGTGTGACAGGACATTGCGAAAAGTGAATGTGCAGGAGAAGAAAAAGAAGAAAGAGAGAGAGAGAGAGAAGGGCCCTGCCAATTTGCTGCTTTTGCATTATCTGAAATAACTTGAATATATCTCTCGATGGAAGGAAGGCTCTTTCTCAGATCGCAGACTGCGATACGTGCAAATGAAACAACAACAACAAGGAGACGAGAAACCTGCTGCTTCTGCTATTACTGCCCGCGCTGTCCAGCCATTTATTATATGGCCTTGTTGTTTAGTTTAGCTTTTCTCGTATATTTTTTTTTCTCTTTTTTTTGATTCGTTGTTACTTACGTACACATTTTCAGAATCAAATTAAAATGCAAATAATTATTGAGCAAAAAAAAATAAAATTCCGCACACAACAGCAGCTCGGGACGATGATAATAACATACGACACGATATGTGATTTTCTTTCGCTTGATTGGATAAACTTGATGAAAATATTGTATATAGGTACCTACCAATATGTTTTCGATATAAAAGTGCGTGAAATTTTAATGGAAAAGTATGAAAATGAGCATCAGATAAGAATGAAATCGACGCCATATCTAATCAAATATTAAAACAAAATGAACCGTTTCAATTACTTAGTAATAAGGTAATTATTGTAAATATTACAAGAGACAGGACTGTTGTTTTCAATAGGGCGTCAATGTGCTGACATTGCCGGTGACCTGCACGTTTGAAATTAACTTCATTGATATATACATATATATACCGGGTCCCGGTATTGTTGTGTCTCAAACTGTAAGATACAGAATGATTGTTATTTTAGACCTTTTCAATATTCTGGATGATAAATAAAAAAATCAAAGTTTCCTGAAATATTTCGAAGAAGCATAGAAAATCATCGATTTAGTTTTTATCTATATTCTCAATTGATATCTACTCGGAGAGAAAAGCTGAAACTTTGCATATGCTAATAGAACATCGAGATGAAGATGATGGAATTGTTGGAAATATTGTAACGTTTAACCCTGTGTTAAACGTTGTGGGGTGAGTTGACTTGCGTAATATTCAAACACTGTCACATTGACTATCGCGTTTGAATTACATTCGACTTATGTCTCCAATTGACTGATACAATAAACTATACAACCAACAACTACAGTAAATAAGGAGATAGAACAAATACATACTAAAAGAATAAAGAAGAACAAGAAAGGAAGACTAAATAAAAATAAGACAAATTCTAGAAAATCAGGAAAGAAAAAGACAACCAGAAAAAGAAGAATGGGCAGAAATTAAACTAGACCCTAAAAACAACAGGCAAGAATTATGCTAGAACATAAAGAAGGATGGACCAAAATTAGGCAAGATAAAGAACAGGAAAGAATTAGATAAGAATATGATGAACAGGCAATAATTAGACAAGACCTTGATGAAAAATAAATATTTTTTACAAAAAATTGGACGGACGTTATAAAAAGTATAAAATAATATTAATTCTATTGGTCCATTCATTCAGTGACAAAAGTGACATTTCGATGTTGTGATTGAAGTGTAAAAAAAACAAATACATTTATCTTTCTAATGCGTAATTTCATGTAGGTACCTATATCTCACATTTTTTACATTTCATCATGAACATGAACAAGCGAGATTTATTGACGCTCTATGTGTGAGCTGCTGGATAGATAAAGAAGAGGAACGAGATAGCTAGAGTGTGTGGACGTGCGTCGCGACGCCGCCGTCGATGTCGGATGAAACGTATGTGGACGTATGTATGTATGCATTATCACGATTCACACATGCAGATGATGTATGTATGTATGTATGTATGGCCCTGTCGCATGTCCCACGGGTCAGATTTTCGGAAACGAGTTTTTTTTCTGTCGCCTTGGTGGCGATAAAGAAGTAAATTGAAGTAGGAAAATACAGAAAGGTCTTTATATATATATAGGTATATGGCTCTTCTACTAAACTTTGACTAGATATAGTTGAGGCAACGAGAGTTTTCTGCTAACGATAGAAGAGAGAGAGAGACTCCCATGATGAATAGGAGACATGATGTATTGCGCCGGTGGGCGGAGCTTAGCCATTATGACGTATTGCGGTGACCCGATGAGCATTTTTATGTGAATTCGATTTTGTTTTGTTACTTTTGAGTTTCTTTGAACTCTTATGTGATTTTTTGAGTTTTGTTTTGCATTATGAGGTCTCCAGTAGTATTATAAAATATTAATACTGAAACTAAAATGAACGAGATGATCTTCTTTCGAATTTTCCATGAAAGCTTGTAAACGCCAGGACCATATACCTAAATATGAAATATTCTATAGCGTGTTTTCTATAAGAGGAATTTCAAAAATAACGTAATCATCGGCTTTTAAAAAGATTATGCGATACCAGTTTTCTATCCAAGCTACAAGTCGATGTTGATGATAAAGTGTTTTTTTTATTTCCTAAAACAGTCTTTGATAATTATATTTAAAAAAATGGACAAATGTCAAAAGGATATTTCAGATTTAATTTTGTCAAAAAAGATCCTTAAACTTTTTTTGAGCAGGTTCTGTATTAAATCCTCAAAAGCAGCTGAAAAATTATTAAATATATAATTTTAATAGGTATAGATAAAATAAATAAAAATTAAAAAAAAATGGGACCGACGTTATTAGTTGTTGCACTGAAAAGTATAAGATAATATTAATTCTATTGATGCTGTTAATTTTGAAGTTGTGCAGTTGCAATTAGATTGATAACTTTTGGCACCAACTTCACAAGTACCAGCAACAATAGAATCAATATTATTTTATACTTCTCAGTGCATCAATTAATAAAGTCGGCCCCATTTTTTGTAAAAAATATTTATTTCACACTTTTGAGTGTAACATTAGTCACGAAAATCGTTGAACGTTCACTAATACCAATGAAGATAGTACTTATCCTATTGCCAACGTATATTTTTTGCTTGTAATTTTTATTATTGAGATCTCAGAACATCGCTGCGGAATTACGCTTGAATATTTTAGTTGTTACCTTTTTAACACCGATTTTACTCGAAAACCGAACTCTAAGGGAAAAATGTTCATTATAAATGTTGCTACAAATAATTATGTATTTCATGTAGTATCGAAAGATTTCCAGTTTTTGAAAGAAATCGTCTTCTCCACATAGCAAAAATACTATCTTTAATTATAGCAACTCAGATTTTCGATTTTCGAGAAAGTTTGCCCCCTACACCCCCCTTTGGAGGCGGTTTTCGGACGGAAGGGAATTTCATATTTGCATTTTTATGAATATGGGACCATTTCTCAAGCCTCCTCTTTCAAACGAATCAAAAATCATCAAAATCAGAGTGCGATTACTATATAAAACGCGCGATCAAACCAAAAAAAAAGCAGAAAGTCGAATTGTACACCTCCTCCGTTCGGAATTCTTGGGTCAAAAATTCGCCTTCCTTGACGTACAATATCTGTCTCTTATACAGCTATCTCTTTCAGATACATGGAGTCATCATATTAGGTTATTTACTTACGTCTGGGAGACAGTATCACTGTCAAATCAAAAGCTTGTATTTTGACATATCTGTTTCAATGACTCTTGTCGCCTCAACTATACCACTCCTTCCTCCATTCAACAACGACCTTATATTATTATTATGGAGACGACACTGTATGGAAAAGTCTTCGAGATGTCGGATTCTAATATTTACGACTTGCAGAACGTAGAAGATGAAAAAAAAAAAAATGAGACTCGTCTTCCCAAAAATAATGGGATGTGCTTTTATAATGTGCTTTTATAATATAATGTTTTTTTTTATCTTTTCGGAATTGCATTGCAGCTACTACGTGCCAGATTCAAATGTGTGTTCTTAGTCCCTTGACAACAATTTTACCAGCCTGCGATATAACTGTGAACCATGTATTAATTGAAAGATTAATGCGATGGTCTTATTTATGGGATCCCTTTGAAATAACCGACTTATTTAATTGTCTCTGGAATACATAACGTCCCATCCTGAATGTACCTATCGAATTTTCAAATTCACTGAACAACAGGCGCGGCGCTTTTATCCAATGGCATAAAATTAAGTTCCACCTTATGCAGACATCCCAATATCAAATTCAGACTTGACACTGTCTTGATGTGACACGCTTGTCAAAAATAATGCGACATTCAAATAAATCAAAAAACTAATATATCCTCTCTACAATCCAATGATGATGCCTACCTATAATATGATACGCAGCACAAAACATCGTCACCCTACCGATTCTTCGTGCGCTCACACATGGACCGTCAAACCAAAACCCAGAGGCACATATCTACACAAAGCTGGCAACAGCAGTCATCCAGAATGAGAGAGACAGAGAGACAGTGAGCGGGAGCAATATCCGCATTCCACACAGAATCGGAATCCAGGAGCGTTGACAGCTCCTCTCTGATATTGCAGCAGTCAGGCTATGGGTGTCTGATAACGAGTCTCCGCTCCAGGAATGTCGTTAGCTTTCCCAAAAATAACATTTAGAGACAGGGTTATTTATGGCCATCGTCCGTCGTCTCTCGCTCTCTTGCTCGCATTCGATGTCACTCTTGGTTGCCATTATCGAAGGACGTTGACTATGTGTAACCCTCCTTATATATCGTCATCTGGATATACCATCGCGCGCGCTCAAGCCTATATATTCCCCATTCCTTGGAATTTCATGAACGGGAAATGTCGTTCGTTATTATTAGTATAGGGTATGTTTTTATTGAATTTAATTTTTTTCTATCCTCCCCAATAGGAACAGGGACAGGAACAATACAAAAAATAAGACATTTGCCTAGCGAAGATTATCAATTTCCGGACGCGGTCCCGAAAATCGTACGGGGCAGTTTTATTTGTGTGCCTCCCGATGTACAGTATTATCACATAAATTCAAATCATTCAATGATACTTTCTAACACTTTAAATCAGAGTAGACTGCTCTAGACTCAAGTGGACTGTAAAGTTATTTTTCAGCTATTTTCGACCGACGAACCCCGAACAGAGGAGGTATACAATTCGACTGTCTGCTTTTTTTTTGGTTCGTGTGCGCCTTTTATATAGTAAACGTACTCCGATTTTGATGATTTTGTATTCATTTGAAAGAAGGGGATTAAGAAATGGTCCCATATTCATAAAAACGCAAATCCAAAATCTCCTTCCCTCCGAAACCGCCCCCGAAGGGGTGGTGGGGGCGAATTTTCTCGATTTTTGATTCAATTCAAAGAGGTCCGTTATACTCTGATGCTACAGTAAATACAGGTTAGTTTTTAGCTTTGGTTTGATGTAAAGTTATAACCAAGTCATTTTCAATTCGATTTTTCTCTGATAATTTCCTTTTTTAAGAAAAAATTTCATATCAATAATCACATATCTTCAATTACGCACAAAGGATAATCAATAAAATGCGACATCTGTGAAATTGTTCTTCACACCAGATAACATTTTAAAATCACCCTCTTTCCAGAAAAAAAATTATGCCAGATGGAAGGGATGCGAAACATAGAATCATATCACCCCATCATAACCATACGATCCTTATCACCGCCACCGGTCTGGTTTCTTTATCACTAGTAATGCAAGACGTAGAGGGGTTGTAGGTACAGAGATCGCGTTAGGGGTGTTTTTTTTTTTGGTTTTTCGAGTCTACGTCTTTCATCCAGCTCCCACAACCCCACGTGATCAAATTGCGCAGAGTATACTTGCCGGGCAGCACTAGCAGCAACTTAATAGAGTCGGGTATCAAGTTCTGCGTTGATTTACTGCCGCCAATTATAATATCTCGAAGGACGCGTGGCGACGGCAAGGACGCCGGGCGTCTTGCAACGTTCAGATAAAAAAAGAATGAGGGTGAAAGCTCCAGCTAGATCGAGAAGGCTAATGTAGAGTGGGAAACAATATTTTTTTGGTAACAAGACAATGTAAGATCAGTATGAAATTGACATATTATTTAGGCCATCATCGTAATTCTACAAAGAGTCTGAACTTGTTATACTATTATTCGCCTATTAATAAGCGACGCCGGCTGTAGACCCTATGAAAAAAAGAGAGGTAAATCAGCCAAATGGAAGAAGCTCGAAAATATGTAGCTACAAGTTGCTTAGTTTACCGCTAGAGGGCGTAACTCAGACTGCAAAGTATACAACACTGTTTCAATCGAAATTATCCCAAATTAGCCTATATTGCAGGTATATTTTTTTATTTAAGTTTTTTCCCTATGAAACAACGGGTGGAGGAGAGGCAAATGCTGGTTTGAAAAAAGCTGAATAACTATTTTTTGGTATGACCTACTGTTAATACCTTTGTCTCATTTTTCTACTCGAATTATAATATTTTGAGTTTAATTATTTTTCGAATCGGTAGATGTCGCTTCATGACAAAGTCGCTGATTTTTATGATTTGATCAAAAATTTCATATGCAATGGTATTTTTATTTTTCATTAGGAAAGAAGAGCGTGAAAAATTACAGTTACTGATGAAAACTACTACTGGTTATGATTGTTCCTTATTGAGTTATTTAAAAATATATTTAAACCTTCATTTTTAAGTAACAAAATTAGAGAACACTTAGAGGACCAGTAATTCTTATTAAAGGTACCAACCTATATTTTAAATAACCTACTTTAAGGTAGGTTTAGTGAAATTAAATGAGAATTAAACACAAATTACCATAACAACAACCGAATAATTTACAAGAAAGTTATAATAAGTAGGACTCACTTTGACATGACATGACAGAAACAAAACAAAAAAAGCCAAAACCTAAGTGAAATCAGTAAAAAAATTCTTCCAGCATTCAGGCTGTCTCAATGTGTAGCATATTATGGAACCCTCCGGGTAGAAGTCTCACTTGTACTAGATCATTTTTCTCTCATAGTTATAATTAATTGTTCCAGATTTATTTTAAGTGTACCCAGATAGACCAAAATGAAAAGTTTATACCGTTCACCTCGACTGTTTGATTTTCGAATGAAATTAAAAAAGCAATTCAATAACTTTGAAATTTGGACATCAGTCAATGTATGTTTAACACCTACTTCAATTTATTATCTTTTTTTCTTATTTTACAGCCAAATCATGCGGTTCTTCAACCAATCACCTTTTTCTATTTCTAGAATATATCACCCAAACTATAAAAGTGTTGCGTCAAACATGATTAACGTTAAAAATAAAAAAGCAGTAAAAATCATCATTGGTAATATTATTCAAAATTTAATCCCAATACAGATTTAATCACTTGTTATTGTACCTATTTTTAATCTCCTAATTAATGAACCACTGACACGTAAATCAAAAATATAATCCAATCCAATAAACGTTACTGTCCAGTATTGCGTAACGGCTACAAAATCCATTTTGCTTAATAGTTTTCTTGAATAATTAACCAGCCTGCTAATTGCATTAGGTGTTAGGGCTTATAGGGTAGTATATGCTTGCTATATACGGATTTCATATTATAGTATATACCTCCTATATACCGGGTTGCCAATCAAAAACAAAACAGAGCCATTTTCAGGAGTTGTGTCATTATTTTAGGAAAAAAACAGGGATCCGTTGCTTTTTGATTCAAGGAAGACACTTTTTTTCGGTATTTTTTACTCTCTACTGAGAGCAAGAAACACCCCAAAATATTTAAATAGCATTGGCGGTCGAGTGAGATGTCTTTTAATTCCCTTTACAACAGTCTTTGAATTTGGAAATTCCGCCTAATAATTTGAAGAATTTACATTTTAAAGTTTAAATGATAATTTGCTGCTTACTTACTACATAGTTGATTAAATATTCAAACTGATGACCATCTACCTCCATGCAATAATGAAGATTTAAGCACCGTCCTGTTGGAAAAGCAAATAATCTTCATAATTTCACGTTCTTCTATTTTATCCATTAATGTTCTTTTTAAATTTATACACTAGTCTCGTTGTTAACTCGCATGACTGTCGTATTCAGTTAAGAGAAATTTAAATTTTAAAAGTTTCTTCAACGTATAGGCGGAATTTACAACTACTAATGTATAGGAAGTTACACGAGCTCTGTTTTGTTTTCGATTGGCCACCCTGTATAGGTATATAGGTAGTATATATATATATATATATATATATATATAGATACACAGAGGAATTAGAGGAATGACTAAAATGACAAGGGTCGAAGGAAATAGGAGCTGACGTGCCTTAATCAATGCCACATTTCCACTCCCACACCCCTGATTGCTCCGGAAATAAAACAAACCCGCAACATCGTCAATACAATATCTAAGAATAGCAGAAGGAAATTTCATATAGAAACGTTCTAGAAAGCACATGTAAGATTTAGTAACAATAAAATTAATAATAAAGGGTAGCATAATGAAAAATGTAAACCTAGAAATGAAATTTTTCTTCAGATTCCAGAGCGAGTAGGTATATTTTTCTACACTAAAAGTATTGTGGAAAAAACGATGAGAGTGAAAAAAGATAAATATAAATATTTTTTACAAAAAATTGGACCGACTTTATCAATTGTTGCACTGAAAAAATACAAAATAATATTAATTCTATTGGTGCTGGTAATTTTGAAGTTGTACCGTTGTAGATTGTTGTTGTCGGCACCAACTCCAAAAGAACCAACACCAATAGAATTAATATTATTTTGTATTTTTCAGTGCAACAGTTGATAAAGCCGGTCCAATTTTTTGTAAAAAATATTTATTTCACATTCTTGAGTGTAACATTAGTCATGGAAATTGTTGAACGTTCAGTAATACCCAAAAAGATATAGGTAGGTTTAGCTTGTTCATAGCGGAAATGCGCATATCACATATTTCAGACTTTACCATTGCGAAACTCGGAATCCGTGACTCGTTTCAAAAAATGTTCAATTTGAAAATTTCCGGGTATGGTCCCCTTTCTAATTTTCAAATCTCGAATTTTCGATTTTCAGAAAAATTTGCCCCTTCCACATTGCTGAAACACATATTTCAGACTGTAGCGCGGAAGCGTACGATTATTTTTTAAAATGTCCAATTTAAACATTTCCGGATATAGAATTTTCATCAATTCTGTCGTCTCGGATTTTCAATTTTCGAAAAAAATTGCCCCCTCCACTCACTTTGGGGGCGGTTTTTGGAGGGAAGGAGATTTTGGATTTGATTATTCTCAATATAGGACCATTTCTCAACTCTCCTCTTTCAAATGAAACAAAAATCGTCTAAATCGTAGTACGTTTACTATGCAAAACGCGCGAACAGCCATAAAAAAAAATAAAAAAGCAATCTTACAAACGAATTGTATACCTTCTCCTTTTTTGAAGTCGGTCAAAAATGAGAAATTGTCACTCCAGGAACGTCTCACTCTAATCACTCATATATAATTACCGACTAACATCATCATTCAGCATAAAGGTATCTTATTTATTTTACAAATGTTGTAGACAAAAATATCGCTGTGATATTTTGAATGGAAAATGTTCAGTTGCCAGTGGGGCCGGTCTGAATCGAGACAGAAATTAGATTCTGGCAATGTCATAGTACACCAGCGTTGGTTGGTGTAAAGCGATTTATTGCAATATATAACCTCAATGAAAAGTAAATGGACCCACATTCTCAAAAATAAATTTGTTTATGCTTGGGGATAGTCGTATAAAATATTCAAATCTTATATTTTCCGTTTTTTCCTTGGATGTACAATATTATTTCAAAATTACTCAAAAACTATTGACGGTATGGACATAAGAACGAGACACTTTCGAAAAAGAACGAATTGTTTCTGATGAAAAGTTTACTATCGGAGTTACACGGTTATTATTAATAGTTTTCATTCAATTTCAGAAATAAGGTTGCGCCCTATGAGCCTGTTTTTATTGAAAACGGGTTTTATAATGAAAATCTCTTTATTTATACTTCTAAATAGGAATTTTGTTGATCGATTTCATGGCCGGAAGAGGTTATGCATATTGACTCGCAGCACTCATGATGTAATAATAATAAATGAATATAAAAATAGTATGCTAATGAATTGTCTGAATTTCAGGTCGATGTGAAAGAAAAAAAAATATGCGAAAAAGATCGGAAGGTTTCATGATTGGAGACATACAATGGACACCCCTAGTTATATTCATAATGTATAATACTTTTCGAGATTCGAACAAATCCTCAGTTCCACTTTGAACTCAAATTAGAAAAGAATTATGTTTGAAGACATACTTTGGACACCCCTTGTTATATTTATAGTGTATAGTACTTTTCGAGATTCGAATAAAGGCTCAGTTCCACTTGGGGCACAAATAAGAAAACATAATTTCACTTCACAAGGTTATTATTTAGTATAAATCTGATAACTTATATCGATTCAGAAGGCCCAGATTAGTAAATAGAAGGAATTTCAGGTCGATGTGAAAGAAAAAAAAATATGCGAAAAAATCGGAAGTTAGTCCATAGATTTTTGCAAAAAATCAAAGTTGTTCCGAATCATGTTTGAAGACATACTTTGGACACCCCTAGTTATATTCATAATTTATAGTACTTTTCGAGATTCGAATAAAGGCTCAGTTCCACTTTGAGCACAAATTTGAAAAGAATTATGTTTGAAGACATACTTTGGACACCCCTAGTTATATTCATAGTGTATAGTACTTTTCGAGATTCGAATAAAGGCTCAGTTCCAGTTTGCGCACAAATTTGAAAAGAATTATGTTTGAAGACATACTTTGGACACCCCTAGTTATATTCATAGTGTATAGTACTTCTCGAGATTCGAATAAAGGCTCAGTTCCAGTTTGGGCACAAATCAGAAAACATAATTTCACTTCACAAGGTTAATATTTAGAATAAATCTGAGATCGAGATCGATTCAGAAGGTCCAAATTAGTAAATAGAAGGAATTTCAGGTCGATGTGAAAGAAAAAACAATTATGCGAAAAAAATCTGAAGGTATTAGTCCATAGATTTTTGCAAAAAATCAAAGTCGTTCCGAATCATGTTTGGAGACATACTTTGGACACCCCTAGTTATATTCATAATTTATAGTACTTTTCGAGATTCGAATAAAGGCTCAGTTCCACTGTGAGCACAAATTTGAAAAGAATTATGTTTGAAGACATACTTTGGACACCCCTAGTTATATTCATAGTGTATAGTACTTTTCGAGATTCGAATAAAGGCTCAGTTCCAGTTTGAGCACAAATTTGAAAAGAATTATGTTTGAAGACATACTTTGGACACCCCTAGTTATATTCATAGTGTATAGTACTTCTCGAGATTCGAATAAAGGCTCAGTTCCAGTTTGGGCACAAATCAGAAAACATAATTTCACTTCACAAGGTTAATATTTAGAATAAATCTGAGATCGAGATCGATTCAGAAGGTCCAAATTAGTAAATAGAAGGAATTTCAGGTCGATGTGAAAGAAAAAACAATTATGCGAAAAAAATCTGAAGGTATTAGTCCATAGATTTTTGCAAAAAATCAAAGTTGTTCCGAATCATGTTTGGAGACATACTTTGGACACCCCTAGTTATATTCATAATTTATAGTACTTTTCGAGATTCGAATAAAGGCTCAGTTCCACTTTGAGCACAAATTTGAAAAGAATTATGTTTGAAGACATACTTTGGACACCCCTAGTTATATTCATAGTGTATAGTACTTTTCGAGATTCGAATAAAGGCTCAGTTCCACTTTGGGCACAAATCAGAAAACATAATTTCACTTCACAAGGTTAATATTTAGAATAAATCTGAGATCGAGATCGATTCAGAAGGTCCAAATTAGTAAATAGAAGGAATTTCAGGACGATGTGAAAGAAAAAAAAATATGCGAAATGAATCGGAAGGTATAATAATAATAATAATAATAATCTTTATTCAGGTTAACATACAAATCTTGATTTAAAAAAATAGTATTCTAATAGATTGTCTTATAAAGTCCAACAAAGATGCAAATAGCATCTGTGTTTATACAGACCTGAACTAAATAATGAATTAAAATCTACAACCTTAACAGCTTCTAAATCTACATACTATTTAATAAAATAAAAATAAACAAATAATAAAATAAGAATACAACTATTAACACAACCAAAAATGTACAGATATAAAAAATATCAATAATTAAATTATTCAAGATTCAACTCTTAATATGACGTTTAATACGCCCTCTAGTAAAGTTTATTTTTTTAGATTATTGTATAGTCTATTGCAGATAAACTTGAATCGATATAAACTTGACTTTTAGCCAACATTTAATTTAGTTTTAATTACTTCAAGCGATTATGTCTATAATATACAGATGCTTCAGCAATTGTATATCTACCATACCCATAGAATTCAATAATTATTTATTAGTGCGTCCAAAATATATTTTTGATTTATATTCAACAATCGTTTCATACTAAAAAGGTGGTTTTGCTTATTAAACGTTAACATTTTTGACCGACTTCAAAAAAATGGAGAAGGTATACAATTCGGTTCTAAGATTGTTTTTTTTATAGCACGCTTTTGTATCATTTCGATTATTTTTGTTTAAGAGACAACTCGATTGAATTCGTTTGAAAGCTGTAGGATTGTTGAGTAAACTGTATGTTACTTTGAATAACTATTTTTTTACAAAAAAAAACTAGACCGACCTACTTGGTGCCCTGAAAAATACAATAATATTATTAATTCTATTGGTTTATTGGTACTTTTGAAGTTGTGCAATAATTGTAGTTAGATAGAAGACTATAGGCACCAACTTTTCAAAAGTACCAGCCCCAAAATAGTAAGAATATTATTCCGTTTCCGCATATTCTCTTATCATATATTCTGGCTTCTCAGATTTTCGAATTTCGAGAGAGAGAATGACCCTTCTTTTCTAAGTACGGGACCATTTCTCATCTTTCCTCTTTCAAATTAATGAAAAATCAGCAATATATTAAAAACAGCAAACACAGCCGAATTGTATACCTCCTCCGTCTTTTAAAGTCGGTCACCTGTGAACAGTCTACCAAAAGCTGAACAAGCTGGTTCAAATGATAATTTTCAGTAGATTTTTTGTTCATACTCGGTAGTATCAAGTACAAGAAATCTATTTTTCATTTTGCCCTTTCCAGAACTAGCAGACTTTCATGTTAAAATTGACTTTTTATTCGCACGAAAACAAATTTCTATTAGGTGCCCAACCCAAGAATATATATATAAAGGGAGGATGACTAGCTCTGTATCCTGTTCTATAAGCAACAGTGGCTGGAAATAACGTCCTGTGATAAGTTGTCAATTTGGGGTGTTGCGCACAATTCCACTGAGTGTCTATCATTGAATGTAAGCTTCCTTCGCCCCATACTACATAAGGATGCGCTGCGCGATTTTGCGCAACACCCTGAAATGACATACGACAACCCAAGGTTTTTTTGTGCTATACTCCCACTACTCGTCTTAGTCGTCCTCCCTGTATTTGTTCATGCGTGGGACACTAAAAATTTATTTAATTTTTTTTTAATTTATCTTGTTTGCTCTTTTGTATGATCGTAAATTCTATTTTACTTTGACAGATATAATGAAGGTGATTTCTACTTCTGCTTTGTAACAGACAATATCTAAATCACATTGGGAAACATTCAGACAAACAAATTCTAAAAACTTATAGTTTATTTGAACAAAATCATTTCAGATTCACTATTTTCAAGCACATAGCAATAATATATGTAACAAACAGCGCTTATATGTTAACACTGTAATAGTTTTTGGATGTCACGCATTCCTTTATGTTCTATAACATATAGGTAGATAGATGCATATATTTGTATAGATATTTTTGAACTGGAAATTTGTTTAAACTGACTCTCGTTGAGAGAAGTATGAAAATATAATGGCTAAAACGAGATGTTTTGTTTACTTTGTGCGTGTTCGTGCGTGCGTATGTTTATAGAGTTTATTTTCATTAGATGCGTCCATGAGATGATCGTACATACATAATAAATGATTAAATAATTAGCACGTGACTAAGATAATGATAGAAAAAAAATATTGAGCACCGATAAGTTTTCGACAGTAGCCTAATGTGTTTTATATATATACTCCCTCCATTTGAAATTTTTGTACTTTGTTAATCTCTGCAGTTATTTTTTTTGCTAAATTGTGCATTTTTGCATTGATACGTTAATATAAACATTCGACTACAAATAAGCGCATAAAAAATATTCCAGTAGATTGGTGTCGGGTGATTATATCGGCCATCTGGGAAAACCTAGAAGAAAAGTCAAATGAACTGTCCAATTTTCAAACCAAAATGACGTTATTTGTATTTATTTTCAACTTTATGTTACTTTTTTTTTAAAGCAATAATAAAAATACACATTCTGTGAAGTCTCATAAAATAAAGCCCGCTGACAGACATACGGACGGACAGTGGAGGCTTAGTAAAAGAGTCCCGTTGGCTCTAACCCCTAAAACGAATGGTCGCAATACTAATTTTTTTTTAATTGGATGGAATTTGTTTCAGAATAATAGGAAACATCAGCTTTTTCACTTTTATATTCAATGATTCTAACAATCTTTGAGTTTTCTAGATGCTCTAATTTGAAAACTGTTTAAATTTTAGAGATTTTAGCTGGATATGATTTTTAAAATTTTTATTTCAATAACCAGTTCTCCTTACACCCGTCTTAAAGGATTTTTGGGGAAGAATAAGCCATATGTCAGCTTTTCTTTATCGAAAAATAGCCATCAAGTTTGCCATGCAGAATTCTTGAGCAAACATAAACGGATTGCAATATCTCCTTCTTTAATGAAAATTATATTTCTAAATTTACATACACATCTTACATTTTTTATTGTTGGCCACTGAATATTTCCTGTTTTGGCTAATTTATTCTTAATTTACGACTTTTGCCCTGAAGAAGAGAATTAACATTCTCGAAAATGTGGCCTAGTTAGGAGAATTCTATTTATTAAATGACTGCATAAGTAAGAATCAACATTTTATTGAATATTAAACTAAATATTAAATAATGCAAAATCCAAAATAATTATTTAATATACAAAGGAAGAAAGTATTAGATTTTAGCTCGAGGTTAAATCCCGTGTACAATTTTTTTTATCAAAGTGAAATTAAACTGGTAGGCGACAATTAGACCTGCGTTGCTAAGGAAATGTTTCAAAGTAATCAAATATGTGTCTATTTAATTCTGTGATTTGATTTAAAAATTGCAAACTTAGTAGTTGTTTGAAAAAAGTGTCTGGGGATAGTTGAATTAGTCAAAGTAACGTAAAAAAATTATTGCCAGATCAATTGCTGTATTTATGTAAAAAGTAATTTTATAAAAAGTGAAACTTTGTCATCTGCCAACAGAGATAAAATGTCTAACTGTTTTCCAGTCCCAGAAATATATATATATATAGGGCGTTCCATTTACAATGAAAAATAATTAAACTGCAAAATCTTTGGTTTAAAATTCACTTAGATAAAATATGACTCCCGTCTGAGATATTTAATTTATTTATTTTATTTTATTTATTTAACTTATTTAATTATTTAAAAATTATTTTTCCCTATAACTTTTAATCTGTTTGACTAATCTTTATCATGTTTGGCAGCAAGTTTATACACTGCCAACCTTACTAAATTATGGTAAATAAACGTTTCAGGCTGCTACCAGAGGCGTACGACAGGGGTAAGTGCAAGGTTAACCCTGCCTGAATTCTACGCCACAGGCGGAATTGTCATTTTGCCACAATTTTTATATTATCCAAGACTTTCTATGTAAATAACATAACTACTCTACATTCGTAACGATAAAGTCATTATTTTTCGAGACATTTAAAGTTAAACATAACACTGCTTATGAATTTATAATGGCTGTTTTTTTGAGTCATACTTTATTTCGCAAATGAAACATTTTTCAGGTTTAATATGAAGATTAACATACAATTATACTAATACATAATTAGCATTCTTACTGTCGAATCCACAAATTTATGAAACATTTTGCGATCGCAACGTGTTCAAAATAATCTTCTTTCACATGATGTAGAACGTTTGAACGACTGAGACTGATTCGACTTTAATCCGATCCCACTATATAGCACAACTACCTACTTCAAGAATATATAAGTAGGCATACACGGACTTCAAAGCGGTAAATATGTTCGGCTCGAGCTTATTTTGCAGAGGTCTGCATGAAAATGAAACTAACAAGAAGAATAAATAAGAAAGCACAAAAAATGAAACACTAAGCATCGAAACGACTCTGTCTTTTTCTCACTCTCTCTGGAGCAGGGCGACTGAAACAAATAAAAATAAAACTCTGGTGGCGTAAATATCACACTGAGCGAATGCGATTTTTATCATAATACTACTATGATTTTTATGATCTTGCGGTCAATTCAGTCCTCTGGTAGGTATGCAAATGGGCGTGAGGGAAAAAACTGAGATAAGGGAGATGGATATACACCTAGGTGACACATTCGATATGCTCTGCATACCTAAGATACTTAAATTCAACAATATAATATGATCGACTTTACAATAGAAGTTACGAGAATAATACATTTTTCAAGAATAAGCAATATAAATTTAATTCCTAATTAAAAATAATTAATAAATACCTATTATTCTCCATCATAAAAACTAAATTCCTTGAACAAGTCTATGGATCGATACAAGTTTAGTTTATTTGTTATAATCTATTTAAAAAGGATATAGATTAAGTGCAGTAGATATTCAGATTTAGTGGGGCCTTTAGGGAATTTGATATGCTTCCATATGCTGCAGAATCAAATTGTGCCAGATATAACCAATACAGTCGGGCCACTTTTACGACATAGGTACATGGTTTCAGCAGGATGGAGCGCCTCCTCATTTTGGGCAAGCTGTAAAAACTTACCTCAATAATAGGTACTTTTCCTAATCGCTGGATAGGACAAAGGGTTCAAATAGAATGGACCGCTAGGTCGCCAGACTTGATGCCCCTCGATTATTTTCTCTGGGGACACTTGAAAAAGAGAGTTACAAAACCTGCCGGCTTCAATGAATTGAGAAGTAGAATTATTGAAATTAATGATTCATGAAATGTTGCAAAATATCATTGACAGATTATATTGCAACTTAGCTTAATTTAATAACGATTTAAATTTATTTATGTTCTTGTAAAATTGGTAGTTAGTTTGTTACTTGTACTTTTTAATTTGTTTTAATTATGATTATTAAATTATTGGAAAATCTTGCATGCACAATTAGCCCATTTTAATTTTCTTTCTTCTGTTTATAAGGTGACAAAAATAATACTTGTAAAAATATAAAATATTTGTAATATCGTGAATCGTATGTACGTACCTATGTTATTTAATTCGATTTATTTCATAAACTAACAGGCTTAGTCATATGACATGTTTGACACTTCTCGTGGATAGTCGAACTCTCCATGTTCCTAGTTACTGACTGATAAAAATCATTGATACAGTGACTGTCAATGCCGACAAAACTGTAGCCTGAAGATCAGATTACGTTTGTAGCTATACCAGGTGTCATTGAAAAACTACTATAAGCTAAACCTCATTTGAAAAAATCCTCATTCAAATTAATATTGAACTATTCTAGTTTCCGGACTTTCTTCAACATTGGTATAGTTGCTTGCAATCCAGAAACGACGGTAAAACGCCAATAAATCACCCTGTAGGTATTTAAACACACTTCGCATTGACTAACATGTTTCCATAATTGGTAGTCGAAAAGAAATACTTAATGGAAATATCCAT
The DNA here is from genome assembly GCA_958507055.1 of Crioceris asparagi. NCBI lineage: Eukaryota > Metazoa > Arthropoda > Insecta > Coleoptera > Chrysomelidae > Crioceris > Crioceris asparagi. The sequence continues at coordinate 130,210,273 of OY293826.1, forward strand.
ATCTTCGTGCCTTTGCCATATTCCCACACAAACATAAGTAATCACTTGTATTGTAGATATAGGTACCTACTTCATTATTATTGTTGATGAAATTGGCACTCCGATAGTCGTATCTGTGTCTCTCTCTTTTTCCTCTTTCAGAGAGATAAAGTCATCAGCGCACCTGCCCGCTGACCATCCAACACAACATACCACTTAACTTAACCTATACGCCCTCGTTTGATATTATATACCTGACTCGTTTATCATCTGCCTTAAATCTCTCGCACAACAATTTATACAAGTTGCTTTACATACCTCAATAATGAACTGTACTGAACTGAACTGTAGCTTTGTTATCTCATAATGTGCCAAGGCTTGTTTTTTTTGTGGAATCCATCGAATGATACAAGAAGGATTTGTTGACCATTTCCCAATTGGGATTAAGAACAGATTTTCTTGTGGAAGATGAATACTTTTTCTATTCTCGAATCCATCGAATGATACAGGCAGGCTTTGTTGACCATTTCCCAATTGGGATTAACAACAGATTTCGTGTGCATTCGACGCAGAAATTAGTTGAGGTAACAAAAATCGACAAATACACACCAAAAGATCCCGGGTTCGGTAAGGAGACGAAGCTCATCTTTAATATGGACAAATTTCTTGGAAAGAAACTACCACTCATACCGAAGAAGCGAAAAACTCGTCGGTAAATTTTTGGATTTCATGAACTTAGTTAAGAAGGGACACATCAGAATTTATGCGTAAATAGGTACACTTTTCTAGAGCACAGTAAATTTTCAAAATCTCACAAGAATGGAGAGAAGCTGTAGGGACACGAGTCGGTGCCATATCTCCGCCGTCCGACGTCCGTTATGTGTGAGATGTGCTTTAGGTATCAACTACGACACTGACTCGGCAATAGATTTGCAGCCTGATATAAGACAAGGATTGATACGACCTGTGAAGAATGCTTGGATTTGTTAAATTTTGAAGGAAATATCTTGAACTAACTTCAGAGCACTACCGAATACATTTGATATTTCATTCCAGGCATCTTTTTTCCAAACGATTAATTTGGGATGTAACTTTTGATATTGTTCCATTAGCCTTTCTATTTAAAATTCAAAAAAGCTCATGTTATCATTCACTTGATATTTCGGGATTAAAATATCATGATACTCAATGAAATGAATTAGAAATATTTGAAAACTGAGCAAAAGTATTTAAAATAATTGAACTATGGAACATCAAATACGTTGGGCATTACTTTTAGAAGTTGTTCATTGTGCTTTTGGCAAAAACGCGCATTGTTATAACAAAATTTTCATTATACCAAATGAAAAAATGCCACTAGCAATACGCTGCCACTGGCATCAAAATGTGGCAGACCATAAAATAAAAAAAAACAAACAAACAAATGAAACGAAAAGAAAATCAACACGCCAACCGGTGTCTGATAAAATCCGATATCAGAGAGTGGTAAGAAGGTATAGGAAACAGTTTTGTAGATTCACGGCAACGATTTTAAGTTAATTAAAACGAGTTATTTTGTATGATACCACAAGTTCGGGATGTTAAATTTGACGGCGTGTCCAATGTTGTCGACCGAGGTATTTCAAAACTGAATGCCACAGCTTGCTATGTCTCTTTGTTCGATCTCAAGTCGAGATTATAGATACCCAACACAGGCGGTTGAAGAATGTATAAACCAAAATGCTGGTTATTCAAATCCAAATGATCTGGCATACATATATACGTTAATAAAGCAACACTTGTTGTTTAAAATAAATAACTCGGCATTATTAAAATGGAATAGTTCCATCTATGAATGTGAGATTCTAAGTAAGCAAAACGTTAATAGACCAATTATTGCATTAATGATTGTTATAAACGTACTTAACTAAATAGATTTTTTTTGCATAATCTTCTATAGTAAACGCCTAAATGTAAAGGTGAGTTTATACAGTAAATGAAATAAAATAAGAAAGAAATTAAGATAAAATAAGTTGAACATGCTCGTTTAGATGAGAGCGTTTATAAACGAAATAAGGTAGATAGCCAACTTTCATCTTTATCTCTTATTTTGTTTGGAAATGATAATGCGCATGACCAAACACCAGAGAGCACATAACTTGCACACAACAGAAAAGTTTTTGTCACAAAAGCTGTTATTTGATTGGCTCATTCTTATTTCTTATTTTATGTTCGTCATCTGTATAAACCAATCTTTTTTGAGGTTAATCTTATTTCAATTTCAATTAGTTTCTTATTTTATTTTATTTACTGTATAAGCTCACCTTAGAGTAATTTAATTTATTTGATGAAAGTTGTTAAGTCACAAGCGAGGAATTTTAGGTTAGGCTAGGTTAATATCAGGGTGACCGAGCTTTGCTCGGGTAACACAGAATTTCTGTTGGTTCGTGATCGATCACAAGCCAGCAGAAAGCAATTCCTTTGACTCTCGTCTCATTTACCGACTTCTATCTACCGAATCTATGTGTAGCCGCCGCCTTTACTTTGTAAATTACGCCCTCTTGCAGCAGAGAAGGAAACGTGAAAATAATTTCCAACACTTTCTTCATTATGAAAATTTCTATTCGAATTTCTTCTTACCTACTAAGTTGTAGGATATATAGTTGTTTCGAAGATACGGCTAGTTGATACCTTCCTCTTGCTTAATCAGACAACCATAGTACAAGCAATAAAGACAAGACAAACTCCTACTTGTGACACACGAGCAAAATAATAAGTTTAACCCGAGCATTTGCACAAAACATAGGTATCTACATCCACGTAGTAATACGTTGGTTATTGCCAGAGCCATGTAGTAGTGGGTAAGATGTGTGTCAAATAAAGAATATTTTAACTCGAATCCTCACGGGTTGCTCCACTGTAGCAGCGCCTCGCTGCTCATACTACTTACTAAAGGACAACGCATGATGTCAGGCAGTTATATTCAGTGTTTATTCGACTGCCATCTCGTAAATTTAGGCGACTAAGTACTTAAATTACGCTCAGATAGCCAACAAACACCAACCACCATTATATAGTGAGCTTGCTATGCGCTCTCCTCTCGCCTGCCCCCCACCCCCCCATGTCCGTGTGCCTTGAAATTTTCATAACAAAAGCGAAATGTCACATAGCGAAATGTTGTTATAGGTAGGTATACATTATTTATGTCGGTATATAATGTATATAAGAAGAAGGTAACGTGGACCTTCAATGGTATGACGAAAAAAAAAAACAAAACAAATGGAAAAGTAATCCCGAGCAAAGCTTTAGCTATGTCTGTTCCGCTATTAGAGGATATGGCATCTAATGAACCTGAACGGTGGAGGGAGGTATACAATTCGACTGTCTGTCGTTTAATACAGGGTGTGATTTTTTTCTCTAACCGCAAGATTACGGCTTTATGGAAAAAGATATCATAAATATGTTTTCACTAACTATATCTGATTGTTTAAGTTCTATAATCCAAAAGTATCTTCAATTGTACAAGGTGCGCCCAAATAGTCGGGATTGCACATAACTTCATTTGTTTCTATGGAACATGTGTATTTTTATTAATTAATTAGATTCTCCATAAAATTTTAAAGCCGGTTGTATATGACTATTGTTGATAGATTTCGAGATATAAATGTTTTTTAAAGGATTTTGACAGAACAAAGGGTCTTTATAAAAATTAATATCTCAGAACATGTAGAAGAGCAGACAATGAAATTTTTATCATAGTCACAAATAATATTTTAGTTATTATGAATTGGTTAAATCCCTTTATATTATACGAGGCATGAACAAGAAATTATTTTCTGAAAGGCTAAAATAAGTTGAAAAAGTAATTTGTTTTAAATAGTATAAGTGTTTTTATTGTATCACTGGAAGAAGGAGAAAATTCTACATTTGATCTAGCAAAAATATTTTGTAGTTTTATACGAAAGAATTTATAATATTTTTAGATTTCTATAAAATGTTTCTTATGGAAATACAAAATATTTTTGGCAGATCACATGTAGAATTTTCTCTCCTTTCCAGTAAGACAATTAAAAATATACCAACCAATTCAAAAAAAATTACTTCTTAAAATTTTTTTTTACTTACGCATCCTCAGACTCTGATAAAAATTTAATTCCCTACTCCTTTGCATGTTCTCAGATATTAATTTTTATAAAGTGCACCAACTGATAACATTGGTCCAATTTTTTTTATTTTTTTTTAATAGTAAACCTGCTCCGACTCTCGTAATTATTTTTCATTTGATAGAGAATTGGCCTCATTGACATCAATAGACATACAACGTGTTCTTTCCCTCAAAAACTTGTCCCAATGGGTGTGGGAGGAACATTTTTTTCGGATATCGTAAATTTGAGACGACAAAATCAGAGAAGAGACCATATATTCGACAACCATTAAATGGGACATTTTTCAAAAACATCATAAGTTTCCGAGTTACACCTGTAGTAAAGTTTCAAAAATGTTTGTTGCCGCTATGTGGTGCGCGCATTTTTATCGAAAATTGAGAATATGAGACGGCCAAATTGACGATGAGATTATATTTAACAATATTGAAATTGGACATTTTCCAAAAATATTTACGGTTTTTGAGTAACAACATTGGTAGGTCATGTCTGATGTTCTTAAATCTCTGAATAAGTATACCTAAGCTACGTATTATCTTATTTGGTGAACGAATTTCATAACTAATTAAATTAAAAATTTAATAAACAAAAAATTGAAATAAATATTTCTTACAAAAAATTAAAACGATTTTATTAGTTGGTGCAAAAAAAACAATATATATTCTATGTGCACTGATAATTTTGATGTTGTGCAGTTCTAGCTAGATTGAAAACATTAGTACCAGTACCAATAGAATTAATATTATTTTGTATTTTTCAGTGCACCAACTAATAAATCCATTTTTATAAATATTTATTTATTGCATAAATTCATTCAATGAATAACAAAATAAATATCACGAAATAATTTTGTAACATAATTAAAATATTGGCGGATGCGCTCATCTAAACAATTCAATCGTTGCCTACATTTTTGATTCAATTTTATAATTTTGTAATCCTATTTAGCGTGGTAAGTACATGGTGTAAGAGTTGAAAAAAACTTCACGATTGCACTTCATAGACACATCAAATCACATCAACATCGGTTGACAAGCAAAAAATGTTAAAACGACATAGATAATGTTTGACTGGAAACTTGAAATAGGAGATAAAATATATCTTGATAATCTGACAGTGCCTACATTATTATAAAAAAATGCAATCATAAGATTAGAGTTGAGTAAATTTGACTTTTATGAATTTAGGGAAAAGTCGCTAGCTGGATTTGTCCGAGATCACCAAAGTTAAGCAGTTCATAGCGCAGTCGGGCTTTGGACGAGTGACCTGTCATTTGGGCCGATGCTGGTTCAGTCCTAAAGCTGTTGTACCCTCTGGTTTAGTAAGCAAATTTCCTCTCAAGACGCTTTTAAAATTAGGGCCATACGACCTAAATAAAATATATAAATAAATACTACTACCTATCCACCGTTGCCAAGATTATTACGCATTTTGAGAGTGCTCGAATGAAATCACGAACAACGTAACACCTTCATAAATCGTCTGTATTAATTCAGCGAAGAAGATTTTAGTCGGCATGAGCAATTAACGATATGTGTATCTGTAAGTATTATAGATTTAGCCGCACATTTAGAGAGGAAGATTGAAATTTATGTGAAGTGCGTGCATCGAGGTAAAGTAAAGGTCCCTATATATGTATATATCTACTATATCTACATATTGTAGGCATATAGGCACTACTACATACAACATACGCATATAATGATGCCATATTATAACGAATGCCCGATATGTGTCTTCATTAACACACCAAATGCTGACGATTTTGCTATTGATGACTTTTGCACACGGCATCCCATCCCATATATATATATATATATATATATATATATATATATATATATATATATATATATATATATATATATATATATATATATACCTATGTATTAGGTGTATATAGGCACAAATATACAGAGTGGTACAAATTGGGCACTTGATAGGAAAAACCTTTTACTAGAAGAGCTAGAAAAGAAATTCACCGACACGTTACATGGTCGATTTTTGTCGATAAAGTAAATGCCGAAAACTGTACATCGATATCTTGAATTGTTCAAAAGATACAAGGTGTTATTTTTCTTCAGTTTTGAGCATTTTTGATTGACGAAGATTTTTCAGGGACTTTTTCAAAAGAAATCTGATAGAGTTCCTAATTTTTTAGTCAACTAAATGGTTTTCAAGCTATGATATGCTCTTCTATTTTTAAATAGTTTTTATTGCATTCGGTTCTTGTATAGATGGACTACGCAGCGATTTCTCAGGCCCCACACGGTCTAGAGACTTGAAATTTCGAACTCGTACTTAGATCGCAGACATCTCGCCGCCTGTTAAGCTCCAAGTGTGATCCAATAAAGAATAATTATATTATGTCATTCAAGCAAGATCAAACTATTTCTTCGACATGGAACGACACAATTTCGGACAATGGGATCCGTCACTAGAATTACGCACGATCATGAAACGTATATAAACTTCTATGTTCTCTGGTATATAGATACTCTCTGGCAGATCGTCTTATATATTACTCTATGGTTATGTCACGCTGTTCACTGTCAGCTGTCGCAATTGTCAGACGTCAGACCATAATACTAATTTAAAATTTAATTTTGTGTCGTGGTTTGTGGTAGACATATTGTAATTTGTTATGAAATTGCTGTTGCTGGCAATCAGATATGTATATAAGTATAGTTCAAATCAAAAAAATGGAGAGATAGCAATAGTCCTCATCGGTACGGTTCAAATTTTAACTGCCTGATAAAAACTATTTTTATTCTCTTTTTTTCAAAAATTTCACGTGTTTCTTACTTGGATATTCGTTTTCCAAATGTATTGTTTTTTTCAAATATATAGATAATAACACTTGCTAATTTTCTTTTAATATAGTAATTATTGCCTAATTTGTAATAAATTAACATTCAGTACCCAAAAAGAACATAAAAAAATAAATAAATTATACATACGTGGGTTTTAATAGTTAGGTATGTACTTACAAAATGGTTCTAGAAATAAATAGACAACCTATCCATGTTGTAATTCAAATACAAAACTATCAATTACCAGAAAATATATCATTCATATGAGTTTCAGCCGAATCTGAAAAAATCGCCACTGAAATACGCATATTTTTGATTTTACCGGTGCTCTAACGCGAAAATCGTAGCTCGTTGGAAAAAAATGTTTAATTCAAATATTGCTACAAATAATCTGATCTTTAATTTGGCTGTCTCAGATTTTTACATTGCAGAGATACACATATTTCAGATTTTAACGCGAAAACTCTTTTGAAAAAATGTTCAAATTTAAACATTTCCGGATATTGTCTCATCTTTAATGATGTCGTCTGAGATTTTCGATTTTCAAGAACGATTGGTCACTTCGCAAGTTGTTATCAATGCGCCAACTTTGCCATTTTCTGGCAATTCTAGAAAAAGCTTATTAACTGAGTGAATGCAATCAACTGACATTTTATCTTTAGTTACAATCCACTGCCCAACAATAATTAATGTCGGTATACCTATCACCATAAGGTATGGAACGATTATAATCATTTCTCTTGCTTCTAGAATGAAAAACAAATTACCTACCTACCCAACATCTTGCCCTTTTCCTCGCATCCCTTCACATTTTTTTAATGACTGCTACACAAGCCATTATTACAACATGAGCGTCGAGGACACCACTGTGTCTTGTTATCAAGATACACGAAACACGATAAAACAGAGACAGCAAGAAACAGTGTTAAGGACGAATCACCTCATTGTCGGTCAATAAGAGATCTAAATTACATCACATCATACTGATATACAGGGTATTGCATTGATAAATGTTTTGACTGGTACTCAAAATATGAAGAATCAACTCATTCAAATCATAGAGAGATGAATACTTAGCTATATAAAAACAGAATGGAATTAGTTACAAAACTTCAAAATCACTAGTTTGGAAAGAATGTGATAGAATAACATCTATTTTTTTTCTCTCAACAATTTTACTGAATCTATAATATAAAAATGAATCGCTGAATGCGTTGCTAAGCGCAAAACTCGAGAGCAGCTGAACCGATTTTGCTAATTCTTTTTTTGTTGTGTTCATTATTATCAGAAGAAGGTTGTTACGATCGAGAAAAATTAAGAAAGTTGAGGGGAAAATTAAGAAAATAAAGAACGTTTATGAAAAATAAAAGACAATATTAATTTTACATACAGTTGTTTAACAACTGTCAGTTGTTTGAAATAACTGTCAGCAATTGACAGATCGCGCGCTGCAAATATCGTTTAACATAGATGAATCGGTTGATAAATAATAGTTTCATTTCAATACATTTTAAAGTTTACAGAGTTTTTGAGAAGTGTTAATTCATTTCGGTAAGTTAAAATTAATTACACCTAGTATTGAAAGAATGAAGTCTCTGGATTGTGTTGCGGGAGCGGTAAAGTCAAATTGACGCCATTGGTACTGCCATCAGAGCCTCTGCATTCATTGGTTTACGAAAATGAGAGAGATTCTTTATATTTTTAACTAATATACAGGAATAAAATAATTGTTTTCAAATAAAGTCATTTGGCGCAAAAAAGTTATTCAAGACAATTTTATGCTAACTTTCAAGGTAACTATATCGTAAAACAATAAACTTTTACCACCACGTGCCTGAATACGTTGGTAATTTTCAATTGAAATCGTATATCAATTAAAGTAGCGTACAGTAGGTTTGTAGCAAGGTGAATAACCAAAAGCAGCCAGTCAAAAGTTGATGGGGGAATGGCAGTGCTCACAAAGTATCTTGAAAGTCACATGGTGGTACAATTTTTGCAAATTTATTTCATGGGCGATTCAGCAAAACAAGTCGATCAGCGTTATGCACACAATAAATCGGTGAATTGACCAAGTGTGGAGCAACTTCAAATGTTTTTCCATCAGACAACGAATTGGTTGTATTATTCAAGACATTGCATTAAATCGCATGCCATCTGATTACCACAAAATTGTCAGCAAATCTGATAAGACGTCTGCAGGACAACACGCAAGACGCTACAATACGGCAACAATTGATGAAGTTGCTATTGTTGTCATGGGTGAAAATTTAGAAAACCAAGATATTGTTTTTGCTTTTGCTGAGACAGAACAACGTCTGTCGGGTTAGCTAGTCTTTAATAAATAAACTCTTACATAATTTTCAAGTAAAGAACTCCGTCCGCATAGATTCCACGACAAAACGTCTCCGCAACAAAGTCGCGACCAAAATGTCGCGGCAAAAAACATCACGACCAAAATGACGCCGTACGAAAATGTTCCATACAGAAATGTCAGCCTTAAACCCGCATGAGATGTTTAATTTTTTTTTGTTTTCTTTTTTATTATCTTCTACTTTACTGTACATCTTCTAATTATAATGAAAATATTGAAAATTTTATTTTAAATAATCTTATATTCAAAATGCTATTCTATTTTCGTCAGACAGTATGTCATAAATAAAGATTAAATTTGTATACCTGCAAAACAAAATTTACTTTTACCTTTGGCGTAATTTTCTCACAGTGCCGTCGGCGAAATTTTGTCGCAGCTACATTTTCACACCGGAACGTTTTCTTTGTCGGAGACGTTATTGCTATCGACGTTATTGTACAGCTACGTTTTTGACAGAGCAGCGTATTTACCGGGACATTTTTGCCGCGACAATTTTGTGCGAAATACCTTTCACATCTTATGTGCCCCATATTTATCAGGTCAATAATTCCTTATTAGTAACGAAACACCCTGTATATAAATATATTCTACCTTATATTTACCTACCGGTGATATTATGATGATGTTAACCGCTATCAAGATCATCATTTATCATTTGCGGCTGCAAAAATGCACATCTATAAAGAGACCATGGAAACAATATACACTTTTTATGCAGTAGAAATGATTATAATTTTTATTTTTATTTATATATGTATATATATATATATATATATATAGGTAACTATAGATATAATGAGTTATTGTTCAACGACATATAGGTATATAAATATATATATATATATGTCTATAGATGAGAGTCAGCCATCCAAGATCTGCTACCTTGATAATGTCGACATTGAAAAGGTTCTTCTTATTAAGGGTGCAAGGGTTCGATATAGTCCATTTATGAATGATCGATTCAAAACAAATACTGGCCGAGATCAATCTAGTGATGTTAATTTTCACATCCTTTAAATAGTGACGGAACATTTTTTCTTCACCAAACATACCAATCAAAATATTTATGTCCATTCTTTTTTGGAGATTTATTCAATCAAATCTTTTACTCTGAAATATATATTTATAATTAAACGCATATTTTCCAGTCATACAGTAGCATCATATCGTGGCATCTCCATATTTTCCGGTCAACCAAATGAAACAATCTCTTTTCGAAAAGGCTCCTCTTCCAAAACCGATTATCCAACTTGATAAATTCGAACACCATCACATACACTAATCATATCTGTCTCTTTTTTTACGTTTATCTGCCCAACCCAATCAATGAGCTGCTGTATGTGTGACATTCCGGAATTTGTATTCAAAGCACACTAGACAGAAGAAGAAGAGAAGAAGAAAAAAAAAAGAATAAGTCGAAAGTAAACGAGCTTGCATCACTCAGTTGGACATATTATATCCAAAGATAATCGGCTACATTTTTTTTTTTTCCTCGTTGTGTTTGTGCTATACCTTAACTTTTTGGTGTTTGATATTTTGTTGTAGCCCCGATAAAGAGACGCGTGACAGTTGTTTTGTTCGTTTTTGTTTATTTGGTGGTGGACGAAGCCCACGAAAATCGAAAAACACTTGTCGCTTGTCGGCTGTGCCCATATTTATGGCAGTGTCTCAAGAGTCACGTTGTTGTTGATGCATAGTGTAGAGATAAAAGTATGTACCTATGTATGTTTGTCCTCGAAGTTGTTGTTACGCATCTCTTCACCAGAGTCATCTGTCAACGAAATAAGTTGATATTCAGCAGTGACGCAACGTTCAGTTTATGAAATATTCTCAAATGTACATAATTTTTGACCGACGAAGTCCGAACGGAGAAGGTATACTGCTTTTTTTTTGTTTTGTCCGCGCGTTGTATATAGCAAACGTACTCCGGGATTTGATGTTTTTTTCATTCATTTGTAAGAGCAGGCTTGAAAAATTGTCCCATATTAAAAAAAGCCAATCTGAAATCTCCGTCCTTGCGAAAACCGCCCCCGAAGGGGGTGGAGGGGACAAATTTTATCGAAAATTGAAAATCTGTAAGGGTATAATTAAAGATAGGAAAATATGCGGATAGGTTTAAATTGAACATTTTTTCAAAAGAGTTACGGTTTTCGAGTTACACTGGTGGTAAAATGGTAATATCTAAAATACTTGCGTATTTCCGCAGCGATTTTCTTGACTAATTTCACACTCAAAAGTGTGAGATTAATATTCTTTTACGAGAACTTGGACCGACGTTAGTAGTTTCTGCACTGAAAAATACAAAATAATATTAATTCTAATGTTGCTGGTACTTGTGAAGTTAGTGCCAAAAGTTGTCAATCTAACTGCAACTACACAACTTTTTGTTGTAAATTTAGCGTTGCATGTTTTCTTTTCGACATTTTTTTATGATAAACATCTACCACTGCACTTGACGCGAATGCTGTAAGACTGCGTAAAATCCGACTGCCAAAAATGCTCCAACAGGCTTAAGCCAACAAAAAATTTAAGAAATGCGTCCAGATTATGACTTTTAAAAATTAGACAGTCTGGAGTACTGGAAGTCCGGATGATTTAAGTGTGTCCGGATTAAGAGGTTTCACTTAACAGCAATATTTCAAATCGTTACTACCCTTAGAGTAGGAAGTTGTCACATCAAAATGGATGCGAATAACAACAAGTGAAATTTTTGAAAAAAAATAAAAATAGTTTTTATTGGGCATTTAAGATTTAAGCCGTACCGATGAGTACCTACTATTGCTATCCTTTTCTCGATTTTAACTATACTTATGTATATGTGTTTGCCAGCAACAGCAATTCCATAACAAATTACTGTTTGTCTACCACAACACAAAATTAAACTTTAAATTAACAATAACGTCTGACGTCTGACAATTGCGACATAACCATAGACGATCTTCCAGAAAGTACCTATATACCAGAGAACGAGACGTATATATACGCTCCATGCTCTTGCGTAATTCCAGTGACGGATCCCATTGTCGTTCCATGTCGACAAAATAAAGATCTTGGTTGAATGAGATTGAATGAGATAATTATAATTACCAATATTGGATCACACTTGGAGCTTAACAGGCGGCGAGATGTCTGCGATCTAAGTTCGAATTCGAAATTTCAAGTCTCTAGACCGTATGGGGCCTGAGAAATCGCTGCGGAGTCCATTGATACAAGAACCGAAAGTAATAAAAACTATTTAAAAATAATATCGACCACTTCAAAAGCTACTTTGATCACATCTCATTACGACTCATTCTAACGACGACAGTAGTATATATAGTTTGCGTCGACGTAATGATGTAAGTTGGTTCCCAACCATATGTTTGTTCATTACCAAACTAAATGGCTAGGAGCAAACAAACTTCTTGTGCACACAGAGATTATACATTAATCTAACTCCACCGAACTCAGTCCTCAGACTCCCTTTTCCCCTCAACTCTTCTTCTTCACGCATGTGGAGATATCTCAGCAATGTTTAATAAGACGAAGCTAGTGAATCCTAATAAATCTCCAGATCCGCGACCGCCGCGCCGACTTGTCATCGTCGTAGTCAGGAGGAGACGGGAACTACGTTTGGACGAACCTGGACTGGAGTTTGAGCCGCGTCCCTGCCGGATTCGAGGAATGTTTGACTGGTGGTATTCGCGCTAGATCGTAAAACATAACACCGAGGAGATGGCATGGAATTCCTTGGCAATGTTGAGTTGCTAAAGGAGAAGGAGGAGGAGGAGGACAACGTTGTTATCCCCCTCCCATGGAGGAGTAATGATATCCTTGAAACAACACACACATACAAAACATAGAAGGAATTTGGTCGTCGACGTGACATTTACGATTCATTAGAATTTCGCTGATGATTCTTGTTGGATGAACATTGGTAGTATAAGGCATTGTGTAATTTATAATGTATTAACAAGATGTGTAAGATGTGTTTTGGGTGATGACTGGACATAAAGTAAAAATAATGCTACATAGGAACCTTTTATTTCTCCATGAATTAAATCGAAGATAGAACCTACCTATTTTGCCAAATACTGTGTACATGCAAGATGGCAATAGTGATAAATTTAAACGCTGCACCCATACAAATAATCCCATAAAATATTACGCTATAGAACAAAGCATGATATAATTTAGAGAAATAATTTTTAACAATACTAAGGATATTTTTCTTCCAACTTCAACTTTCATCCAATATAACACCAATTTATTTATTTTCATTCACTCTTTTTATTTCATCACATTTACAATTTAAATTATTTCAACAAACCATCTTTATGTATTGCCAGAACATTTAAAACACACGAAATAGTCAAAGTCAATCTGTGATAATTGAACAATTTTCTTAAAATTTTCAAGGAATGTTGAAACATTGGCTGTAACTTCATCCCAACTGTCACCACAACACATAGTGATTGTGCCATCCGTAAATGATACAATAACACCCGGTATATTAAGTTGCTACAGTTGATTAAATAATAATGGACCCAAAATTGAACCTTGCCGGACTCCATAAGTGACTAAGCTGTAAGAACGTTTAACACCTTCATTGACAACACACTGAAATCTATTTGAGAGATAACTTAACATCAAATCATCAACAAACTCTCTTAAACCAAAATCACTCAATATAATCAATAGAAGTTCATGGAGAATCGATCTTCTGAACAAAATCCACAAAACAATGGCGGTTGTTGATTGCTTGAGCTCTAAATTATAATTGCGATAAAAATATATCATGCGCCTTTAATTATCAGTGTAGACTAAGCCTAAAAGCATATGATATATATGTTGTCAGCTCTGATTTATCGAGGCTCCACTCATTCCAAATATGGGAGAGATGGCTAGCTGCCGGCTTTTCTGCTACTTTAGAAGAGCAGAACCCGAACTTGCGGTTAATTACTGATCCCAGTGACGCAGAAGGTAGTAATGACGTAGGTATAATTTTTACATTTCAGGTTTTCTTGAATTTCTCCAATTGAAGAAGTGTTAAAGATTGAATTTAAGTGAATTTGTTAAGAATAACTTACAATGAAAATGAACGCGATTATTTTTCGTGGCATTGGTCTTCATATCTACCTCAGATGACCAATATACAGTGTGCTTTCGTAAAAGATCGCCTTGCTTATTGTCACGAAGTGAATGGTGGTCACATTTTGAACATTTCATTCAGTTGTAAAATAAATTCAAATATACTTCCTAGAAATTATGTAACATTGTTTCCTTCATTCTACCTAACGTATCAAAATTTTACATTTTCAAAATAATTTGTCTCAGTTATGATTGAATTAACTTTGAAAAACTTAGTATTGCTGAACAGATAAGATAGATATTCTATTCTTTTCATAATAACGCTAAAAGTTAATTTATTCCATTCTTATGGACCGCACCGTATATACCTATATGTAATTGCAATCATAATTTAATTAGAACTGGTGTAACGAGACCATCACTTCCGCTGATGTGATCGTTAACGATTACATCGTCGATCTTGAAGAAATAAGTACCTATATACCTCATCATTCTTGCGTTCTGCTGCAGCTACAAACATGTTAATATTTTGCATAATAGACACAAATAAATACAGTGTGTCCAAGATGAGAATGGTAGGTAAAGCATTAGGATAACAGATATGGAGTCGTTTTCGAAGAGTAAGTTGATAAATTTTTATGTCATGTTTGCATAAAATTTAGAGAAGAAGATGCATAACATGAAGAAGTGAACAAACGTAATATTTTTATAAAGAAATCCTGACTTTGGATAGAGTCCTAGCAAAAATTAAAACTAATGAAAATGTACCTAAATTTAGAGATAAAATGTGGAAAATTCTACGGGAACTGAACTTTAAGTGGGAAAATCTCTGCTGATGGAGAAGACTGAAATTGTCTGTTGGAGGGAAAAATACTTACTATCTATAAGGAAATCCCGGAATGAAAACCTGCATAAATGATTTATATACAGGAGGTAAAATGTGGCAAGATAAAAATATAACTTCGTCTCGTCAAGCTTTTATAGAAGGTTTATCTACCGGCCTCAGGAGAAGGAAGAAAGCTCATCATTACACATATTGGCAGTAGTGACGGTATGGTAAAAGATATTCCAGTCTAAACGTAAGTTAATTATCATGAAGACATGAGCGCATACGTATTTTGAAAAAAATGCTGCATTTAATACCCCCAGGTTCCTTTAACCGTTATGGACAACGCCAGCTCTGCCGTCAATAAAGAAAATTCGAAAAGTTACCGAATAGTTCATGGAGAAAAGCACATATCATCCGGTGGCTTTTGGAAATAGAAATAAACTTTGAAGTCAATATGTAAACAAAAAACTTCTTGCTCTGGCTCATAAACACAAAAACGCAATAGTTAAGAGATTTAATATGGGCGCAAGTAGAAGGTTACGTGGCAAGACATAATACCACATTAAAAATTAATGATGTTCAGGTGTAGATCGAGAGAAGTGTTCTAAATGTATGGCCTATGTAGTAAAAATTCAAGGAAAAATATGGGATCTGGGCCACTAATTACAAACATAGGAAACGACGAAAGTTCCTCGGATTGGTCTCTTTCCGATAAAAAGCCCTTACCTAAAGATATGCTTATGACTTTATTTACAAGCATTATCATGAAAGATTTCCTTTGTATTCCGACCCTTAACGAGCTCAAACAGGGTGAACTAGACTGGTCAAATAAACAATACCACAAAAGGCAGGTATTTGAAGCTTTTTCAAAACTTCCAAGTATTATAAGATGAACCGCCTTGTACATGTTTTGCATATTTAATTAGGGCTTATTACTCTTATCTATGCTTTTCAGTCGGACTTTAGTAGCAAAACTCACTTAACCTAACCTAACCTAGTGCATTACCATCTTTATTCTGGACACACTGTATACAGAGATCTTATAGATACAAATAAGCATAGACACGAGAGATTGAATATCAAACATACCTACAGAAATCCACTTACGGTTGCTTGGATTTTGCTCTTATTTTATATATTTTTTTTTTTTGTTTTATTGCTCTGGATAATTTAGGTATCTGTTTATGCAAATCGAAGTAGCAACAACAAGACATGGATGGGAATGGGATGATGTATGCGGATAAAAGACGAAGAAGAAAAAGAAGAAGACATCGGAGAGATGATTACATTTGTGGCATTTATTCCGACATAGTTTACAGGTGAAATTTATGTGCACAAAGCAGCTTCCACTTGCCTTATAAATTCACCTACTACTTACTTACAGTTTGTTTCATTTAAAAGTTGTCATCGATACTCTATTCTTTTATCATCCGGTTGTAACTCCATAGGTATATGAATTATTTTTATTTTTTTCGAATTCAAAGCATGTTTTCTATGTCATCCTATGTTTCTGTCCGATAATCAAGTGCATTCTTTCTCTGGTTCCAAGCCTATTATTCTCCAATCTTTTGCAATCAATCTGCACAAAATCTTCGTGAGAATCATAGTGTTTATATATTCTTCCTCTGGTTTTTTATATTTAGATACACCTACTTGCGTATTAAAGCAAGACTTGACTGTTTCTATAATCTATTCTAACTAAATTCAAAGAAAATAGGTACTTGCTTTATTATGTTCCGACGACTCACTTTCAGTTTTCATCGAAGTAGTTCATTGATTGTCGTCATGAAATTATTCTTTCGATTATTCCATTACTGAACCGTTTTGAGATAGTATTGAAGAGAGAGAGTAATTGCAGGTCGTTGTCATTTTCACAAAGATTACATCATCATCCCTTTAAATAATATATATATATAAGTGGTTTTATATTTTGTATTAAAGATGAGAATTTGTCCCGAATAGAAGGTACTTACCAATTAAGGGTGTAACTCAAGAAAGAATAGTTGCAATTTTTGCATGCAGTTAGAAAGATAAGAAATATGATAAATTCTCTATTGAAACTACTAAAGAACGTTATTATTTAAGGAACTTTGAAAGAACATGGTATTCGATCACATTTTTCATTTAGCTTTCTTTCAAATTTAGGTTAACTTAAATAAAATGATATTTAATAATTACAATTAGTGCCTGTAAGCTCCATATGCAAAGTCTGATAAATAATATTCTAAGCATCTAAGGTGTGAACAAAGATTCATTTTGAAACAGAAATCTCCGACATGATCTCTGTTTCCTCAATAAAGCAGTAAGAATCAACAGCACCCAGAGTTGCTGACATACAATTCAACTTAGAAGCTTAAAATCCTAAGACGGATTACACTATACACAACGATATAGTAGCGCGCTACACAGAGATAAATCCTGGAAAGCAAGGAATTTTCCGGAAAGATAAAGGAATTGGTGCACCCTTCGGCTCGCCGCCCTCCCCCCTCCTCTAGCCCTCAAATCCATCCCAAGGGGACGACGGACGGCCAAAAGGGAAGCTTTAGACGTACACACACAGAAGTCAAGATCATTTGGACTTGTATATGGTGGCTCACTAAACATGATGGATGTCGGTAGCTAGTGGCAGCACACCAGAGTTGAGGGCGATTGTGAGGGGCAAGAATTACGGCTATACATTCAATCAAATCTCCCAGAAATAATCTCGACCCTGATTTGATGGGAGAATGGGGAAGACACTGGTGGCAGACTTTTCGTAGAGACAGAGGCAGAGCAGAATCGCAATCTTGGCGCGGCGGCGGCGGCGGCGGTTCGATTCGGGATATTTCTCTAATAGCTCTTCCAGAGAGAGAAATCGGTAATTGGCAGAACATGCTGCTGGTGTGTGCGCCCCCCCCCCCCCTTCACCCGTTGTGCCGCTAAGGAATTTCCTCCGCACACACTCACAGGAGATAGATGGGATAATGAACGTTGGGATATTACGCGCAATTTGAGAGTCGTCGAGAATTCCTCAAGGAATGATAATAATTTATAGGTATAGAATGGATTTTGGGAATGTCTCTCTTGCTCTAGGCAGTCTTGCAGATTGACGTTAGGGCTCAGTAGTTTTGTGTCCGATTTTCAGAAATTATTGTCTAATAGATCCAAATTTCTAAGGATTCTGATTATACAAGATGTTTCAAAAACGTTCCGCTATTTTTTAGGGTTAATAGAATATAACAAAATAACATTAGTTTGGCAACAAACTAATGTCCGAGAATGCCTCCTTCATAAGATACTCTGGGAAACCAAAAATATATTTTTTAATATTTTTAAGATACCTGAATGAAATTAATATTAATAATTAATAATTTTAATATTTTTTAGTACAAGAGCGTCGCTAATTTGTCCTCAAACTTTTTTTATGCAGATATTTCTAATTTTTTTGACAGAAACCATATGTTTTAAGCAATTTGCCATAAAAAAACTGCACTTGTTTAATGTCTTTGAGGCTTTAACATTTTTTACAGAATAAGAAAATGATAAAATAATTACTTATTTGAATTAAGTTGTATTAGACTGCAGACTCACGATTTTTTTTTGACAGATTCATTTGATATATAAGTACTTGTTCATAGTTTTGGTTTGTTTAACCAGTATTAACACTTTTAAAAATGTTGAAAATTAATAAGTACACTACTAGTGACTATACCGATATGTTGTTAACTTTAGGAGAATGTGATGGAAATGCTAATGCAGCGAAAAGAAGATATGTGAAAAAAAATCGAAGAAGTAGTGTTCCGGATGCAAAAATATTTTTGAATTTACTTTTTAATTTACCTTTAAACCAAAAAAGATAAATTCCGGAAAACCACGAATGGCAAGAATTCCTTAAACCGAAGAAGAAAACATTTTAAATCTAGTTGTGAATCATACGATAAGTTTCTAGTATATAAAGTGTATTAGAAAACAATTATTTTACCAGGCAAGTACAAGAATCACTGCAAGATGATCTCTTTTTTGGAGATGTGATTTTTGCGATTTATTACAAGCAAGAATGAGACAGAACCATGATTTTTACAAAATATTCTTTTCACCGTTGAATCAACTCTTATCCACTAGAAAAACAATATTTTATAGCCACAACAGTTAATTCTGAATAGATAAAAATCTATAGATTAACCATGTAACGTATTATCAACATGAATTTAAGTTGAATATTTGGACTGTCACAATAGGAAATCCCATCGTTGCATACCATATTTTTGATGGACATTTAAATGGTGATGTTTATAAGGATTTTTCCTAACCTAACCTAACCTAACCTAACCTAACCTAACCTAACCTTACCTAACCCAACCTAACCTAACCTAACCGTGTAACGTATTATCAACATGATTTTAAGTTGAATATTTGGACTGTCACAATAGGAAATCCCATCGTTGCATACCATATTTTTGATGGACATTTAAATGGTGATGTTTATAAGGATTTTTCCTAACCTAACCTAACCTAACCTAACCTAACCTAACCTAACCTTACCTAACCCAACCTAACCTAACCTAACCGTGTAACGTATTATCAACATGATTTTAAGTTGAATATTTGGACTGTCACAATAGGAAATCGCATCGTTGCATACCATATTTTTGATGGACATTTAAATGGTGATGTTTACTAGGATTTTTCGGATAATCGTTAATTTCCGTTATTAAAAGATTTGCCTCTTAATTTACGAAGAGATATGTTTTTTTATGCATGATGGTGCACCATCTCATTTCAGTAGACAAGTTAGAAGATGGCCCTACGAACAATTTCCAAATAGTTGGATTGGTCAGGGTGCCGATTCTCTTATCCATTGCCCACCAAGGTAGCCTGACCTAAATCCCTTGAATTGCGATGAGTGCAGTTTAGCTGAAGAAAAAAATATATTCGAGCGATATAAATTCCATTGATGAAGTTCAAGCGACAGTTGAAAATAATTTGAAAATAAATTTTAATGTAAGTACCACAGTCACATCAAGGGATTAGGTGTTTTATTTAGAAAAACATTTACGATTATGTATTCGTGAAAATCCGTACCTAATTATTCATTTTTTTGTATTTGTTTTGTGTTATTTGTTGCTTTTCTATAAATTATTTCCTTTGCTTGTTCTGTGTTAATTAAATATAGATAAAACCTTTTTTAAGTTCAAAATAATTTACAATATTTTTACATCATAGTTATTTCTGATTATCTATTCCTTTAGATAGTTCATTTTCGCCCATGAAAAGTTTTAAAATAATTTATTAATTCGGTAAGCATAAGCACCAGTAAATTTTTTGACTTTGTACAAGACAAGTACAATTGTTCAAAATATATGTTTTTTGTCTAAAAAACTAATAGGTATATCCCCATATAAAGAAGATTGCGGTAAAAAAGTGGCCCCTTTTCCCCCTTTAGCGACGCTCCTGTACAATATATTAAAAGTTTGTCAGCAGTAACTTTTATAACCCAATCAAAGATCTAAATTTCATTCCTATTAACCAAAAAAAAACACGAACGTTTTTTTAATACATGTTCTATTTGGCCTATAAATTAGCGGAACATTTTTGAAACACCCTGTATTTACTTCTTTCTAGTTACTAGTGTTCCATACAATTCATATTTACATACGCTGATTGCGTTTCATAATGGCCGCTATTGAAAACTTGAGTAATAAAACTAAAATATTGTTTATGTTTATATATATATATTTTATTATAAATAATGTAAAACTTTTCTTATCGAGAAAAAAATAAATAAAAAGAAGACATTTTAATTTAATATTTTTTTCTGTGGAGCAGGTGTATACCTCCGATTGTTTATTTGATTTTTTCATATCACTTCGCGCATAGTAAACGTGTCTTTCTAATTTTGAAAGACGAATTCTGAATGATTGTGTTTCATCAAGTAAAAGAAATACTGCCACACAAGAACTAGGGCCGATTTTATTAATTTATGCATTAAATAATTCAAAATTACTAGTAGGTATCTGCCAATAGAATTAACATTATTGTGAATTTGTCAGTGCACCTACTAATAATAGGTAAAGTCGGTCCTAGTTTTTGTTAAGACAGTATTTATATCACATTTTTGAGTGTTTATTAGTAATGAAAGTAGTTGAATGTTGACTCTTGTTTTCAGTGAATTTCAAATACTACAATTTCCTGGTGCTGTAACGCTGGAACAATTTTTTCGTTTCTTTAATATTGTAAAAAAAATCGGAACCTAACCTAACCTAACCTAACCTAACCTAACCCAACTTAACCTAACCTAACCTAACCTAACCTAACCTAACCTAACCTAACCCAACCTAACCTAACCTAACCTAACCTAACCTAACCTAACCTAATCTAACCTAACCTAACCTAAACTAAGATAACCTAACCTAACCTATCCTAACCTAACTTCTTTTGTATCCAAGTCATTTTTTTCTGCCACTATTTGTTGCTGTTCTACTAAGTACTATTAGATTGAATAATTTTGTTATCTTAAGTTAAATGTTCTTATTCGAAATTAATTAATTAGTTTTCTTTATGAGAATATTGATAAATTGCAAAAAGGATCCTCGATCATATCATATCTATGATTATCTATTACATAGAACATAGTCCCGCACTAAAAAGAATCACAGAACCATAAATTATCATCCAATATAGTCGATACCATAACAAAATGGTGTTTGCCATAATGTTTTTCGGGGTGTGGCTGAAAAATTAGAATCTATATATATTGGGTAGGTAGTTAATAGTCCAAAAAGGTAATCATTTTATTGGATCGCCTGAGCAACGTTTTAGAAAACGAACAAAACGACCGTAATAATAAAATAATAATAACTTGCGAACACGAAACAAACTAGGCAGGTATTCAGCAAATGGTGGTGGATGGTGAAGGGGGTGGGGCAGATAATACAGGAAATTGAACAAAATAAACGCTTCTTTTGAAAGCTGATTAAAGTTTTGAGTCAAAAAGACAGGAAATAAAGCTCCACTATTTGATTTCTTCATACCTATGTGAGTAGAAGTAATGGATCATTTCACCGTTTTTTTTTTGTCACTACAAACATTTGAAACACATTGTAAGACAAATACATAATCAGTGGCGGTACCACCATTAATAAGTATTTGTATTAGAAGATTTTATCAGTGATCATTTCCCTATTCTAGTCAATATTAATAGACATTTCAAATGCAACAAAGAATACGAGAGTAAGTATGAGTTCATTAATTATAAGAAATCAAATAGAGCTCGGTATGTACTAAATAGCTTGCGCAATATACAGGCTTGTCGAATTTTGCTGTGAAATATCGACGTGTCCTAAACGTATACGCTGAAATCAGCGGAATACCCTACAAATTATACCCCCAAAAACCATAATAATGACATACGTATTGATTTTCAGATTTATTTTATTGCTTGTATTTGTTTTTAAGTATACATAGCAAAGAAGTTTCAAGGCAAAATGTCCAATATTACCTATTTTCAATTCACAACGTCCTACACAAAAATGTCAAACTGAAAAAGACCTATCGATCATCACCTTTTGCTTCTGCAAAGGCTCAGCCTATCAAATGCCACCGTATTTATATAAGACTAGCTGTTTTACGAAACAATAAACTCATAAAAAGCCTTGAATATGTAACCCTTCGGCCGCAGAGTTCTACTCGCACGTGAAACCAGTCCAAACACCAACCCAGATCCATCCACAGAGATGTACCGAGAGAAAACAGCATGAGAATTTCGCCTACAAATGTCTTAAGGGTTTGCCGGTATGGAATCGCCCACCTTCAAGTCCCAGTCGCACAGACAGACTCTCACAAAACAATCCATATGTGACATACTACACACAAATGTAGCAAAAAATCCACGAAAATTCAGCCATAGAACTCAGAGATACTTAATTGGGTATTACAGCTATGGAACCCTCCACCTAGGAGGCCCAGTTACACTTACAGCCAATACCATACCATTCTAATAGATTCTACATGCATACATGATAAACAGAGAATAGAAATCCAGCCGTAGAGATCAGAAATATACCTTCAATAGATTTTCAGGTACGGAACTCACCACACACAGACGTTCAGGTTCATATACAGG
Source organism: Crioceris asparagi (assembly GCA_958507055.1). Taxonomy (NCBI): domain Eukaryota; kingdom Metazoa; phylum Arthropoda; class Insecta; order Coleoptera; family Chrysomelidae; genus Crioceris; species Crioceris asparagi. Next base: position 130,233,578 of record OY293826.1, read on the forward strand.
GTGAGCTTTTACTGTGTCCACGGTCGATAACTCCGTTAATTCAGGAATTAATAAATAAAAAATACAAAAAATTTAGGCACTCTTAATAACCCATTATAAGTTTATATTAATGTAATCGCGAAGAAGTGTAGATTCCAAATTTTATATAAAATAAAGGGTGTTCCATTTAAAAAAAGAAACATAAGAATGACCTGTTACCATGTTGTGGACATCCTGTAAATTTCTAATTAATTCCAAAATATGGAAATTGAAAGTGCGTACATTTTTTGTGAAAAATTTTTAGGTAAATTTCTTATAGAAATATACCTATTGCGATCGTTCACACTTTTGAATTTCGAAAAAATTTCAACGGCATGTTGTTATATGTCTATAAGTTAGTCCAAAAAAACATTTGGTTCAAAAGTTTATATATATATATATATATATATATATATATATATATATATGGGATATTACGAAATTTGTTAACACGATAGAGGTCGCAGTTTTGAAGGTATCAACTTCAAATTTGCTACAAAAATCAATCTCTCAAATATCTCGGTCGAGTTCGTTATTGGGCAATATCGGGTAAGTAGTTTCGAAATGGCGACCATACAAACATTTAAAAAAATTATCAAAAAAGAGCAGTAGTGTAAATATTATTAAAAATAATTTTAGGTTATAGATATAATCAGTACCTACAACTTTTGTTCAAAGCAATTTCTCATACAATACACAGGTAAAAAAATAAAAATTAATAAAGAAAAATAACAAAAATTGATAAAACATGAACACTCAATATAAATTTGATGTAATTGTACATTTTCTGGAGATCTTAATATAGACCCTGATTTAAAAAATATATAGTATATTTATTGAAAAGAAATAGACTAAAAAAAAATCTGCCTTGAAGTGGACTCGTACCCTGTCTGCCTTATATTCAACAGCCAAAACAAAAACCTTTAACCGCAAGGCTATGACAATTTTATTTAACAACATGTAGGTATACCAATGAAAAGGTTGTTAAAATTTCAATTCAATGAATTTTGAAAAATTTACCTTTCCGCTGACTACAGGTCATCGGGATTTTTTTTTATTTACACCTGTAAGAACAGAATTATCGATCGTGGACCTATTAAAAACTCACCATGTATATATAAGACAGATAAAGTAGGTGAAGAATATACACCTAGATGTATTGTATTTTTTGCTTTTATTCATTATTCTGTCAATTAAAAAAAGATACGACATTTAAATTAATCTTATTTATGGTATGGTTACTGGTTAACAACATATTATCGTAGAACCATTAACAGTTTCGGTTTCTTCAACGGTAGTCCGGAACGTTAACCTATGTCTGTGAGTGATTTATCATTTTTTTGGCACTTTGAAAATATTATCATTAAGATGAACCATTTTTAAGCCCGTGCGTACTCGCAACTATTGCAATTACCTACAACAGTTTAAGAAGATGATGCTTCTTGGGCATTATTTCACAATATTCAGTTACAGTAATGACAATGATAAAGATATAACCGACCAGATTTCTACAATTACCCAACAGTCCCTCTAATCCTTATGCGGGCTTGAACAAAAGGGCGTACTAGCTAAAGGGCCCCGTAATACATATTATATACATATCTACCCTTTCATGTTATATAATCTCCTGCGATATAACCTTCCTTCTCTAATTTTAATTTCCGAGTATTTCCCTCAAAACGGCCCGACAATCCATTGACTCGCCTCGGTGTAATGGCCCTGAGAGGAATAAATAAATAATAATAATTGTTAATATCCCCCTCATGGCCGCCTCCTGCAAAAAGGCACGCCAAGCCACCCCCGCGCCAACCCTTGTTCTCCTCTTCAATACAATTCCGCTAATGGCTGTGGGAATTTCCATATTTAAACGAAGGCCATTTTAAATCCGTAATCTCTTCTGGATGGAAGCGAGCGCAGAGGGAGAAAGATAGAAGGATTCGCCGCCACCGCCGCCGCCTCCACGGCAAATCCGTTACCGCCATCAGGGTGCTGGATGCCCGTCCACGACGCGATAACGACATACGTACATACAGTAGCAGTAGGAAGGACCTGGTAAAGTGAGATAGGCCAAGCAATTCGTGACTGCATACAAATCAGACGCCCCCCCGCGCTGGTAAAAGCCATGGTCTATGGTAAAAGCGCTTCTTTGAGGTGTTGTTTACGATCTGAAAATGTCAAATACGCGAAAGAGTACCTAATGGTCACCTTGGGACAGCAACAAAATCGTCTATCTTCTATAATATAAAAATGAATCGCTGAATGTGTTGCTAAGCGCAAATCTCGAGAGCAGCTGAACCGATTTCACTAATTCTTTTTTTGTTGTATTCATTATTATCAGAAGAAAGTTCTTATGAAGGAAAAAAATAAGAAAGTTGAGAGGAACATTAGAAAATTTAAGAACATTTATGAAAACTTGAAGACAATATTAATTTTACCTACAGTACATATAGTTGTTTGACAAATGTCAGTTGTTTGAAATAACTGTCAGCAACTGACAGAACGCGCGCTGCAAATATCGTTTAACAAATAAATGGCTCGGTTGATAAATATTAGTTTCATTTCAATTTATTATACAGTGAGAAGCCCCTGGATTGTGAAATGGGACAGATTCTATACATTTTAACTCATATACAGGAATACAATAATTATTTTCAAATGAAGTCATTTGGCGCAACAAAAGTTATTCAAGACAATTTTATGCTAACTTTCAACTTTACAATATAGTTGTAAAACAATAAACTTTTACCACCAGGTGGTAATTTTCAATTGAAATCATATATCAATTAAAGTAGCGTACATTTGGTTTGTAGCTAGGTGAATAACCAAAAGTAACCAGTCAAAAGTTGATGGGGGAATGGCAGTGCTGACAAAGTATCTTGAAAGTCACATGGTGGTACAATTTTTGCAAATTTATTTCATGGACGATTCAGCAAAACAAGTCGATCAGCGTTATGCACACAATAAATCGGTGAACAGACCAAGTGTGGAACAATTTCAAATGTTTTTCCATCAGACAGCGAATTGGTTGTATTATTCAAGACTGCATTAAACCGCATGCCATCTGATTACCATAAAATTGTCAGCAAAACCGATAAGACGCCTGCAGGACAACACGCAAGACGCTATAATACGGCAACAATTGATGAAGTTGCTATTGTTGTCATGGGTGAAAATTTAAAAAACCAAGATATTGTTTTTGATTTTGTTAAGACAGGACAACGTCTGTCGGGTCAGCTAGTAAAAATATAAAAATAAATAAATGTTGTTAATTATGCAGAAAAAACTAAAGCTGGATGCACATGGCGCCACTCCGACTCGCGTCAGCATGTATCTATGGCCTTACATTGCAAGTGTATCCAGCCATCTTCCTCGATTGTAAACCATAAAAAATCGAAAGATTTGGAGTTAACTATTTATTATTATAGTATTTGTGATCTATGGTGATTCTAAACAAATTTCTCAGAACATTTATTTAAAGGAGAAGTAGTTTATTTTCCTTTGAGTATTGCCAAATTATCAGGCGTTTGGCCAGACTGGCTTACTCTAAGTCATACCGCTATTTGCTTGTCCTCAGAATGGCTACTGTATCACAAACCATAAAATAAACAATGCGTGCTTTACCTACCCCTATCCGCACCGTGTGCCGTCTCTATAATCGATTCCTTAGTGATGAGAGAGAGAGACGTTCAACAAGACGAAAACCTGGCATCTCTTTCACGCCACGAGAAATCCTATATTGCTTGGCCTATAAGGCAAGAGGTATCATCAGCACTGGACATTAATATGAAAGGAGTGATCCTTTTATTGCTGGCACAAGCGTTCGGAAACCTCTTTGCTCCGATGACGTAGCTGAAGGAGATAATTGCTACTGCTGCAGCAGCACAGGAACTATTCTGAGCTGCTGAGGAGCACAGCCAGATAGCAGCGAGACAGAAATAAATTACAACATAGGTGCATCGCTTTTGCCCATTTGGAATCGATTATTTGAAATTGGCGAAAGTCTGCATCGAGCGATTAAGAAAAAACTACCCCACAGTGGGGTCCCATCTTCTCTTGAGTTATGAAATAATTTCCATGGAATGATCCGTTTGAAACAGTAAAAAATTAAAAGTTGTAATTTATGGAGTATAGAAGTACTTTTTATAACGTATTTTTAAACTTTTCTGGTGTGACTGAGTGGAATGCAATGGTTATTTTTTATCGCAAGTCAACTAGATCCATTGGATGTTCTAAGTCTAATAAACATACTTTCAGCCATTGATCTGTCTTTATGTGACAGCATTATCTCGGGAACGGATCGGTGTATTTTGTTGCTTTCTTTTTTATTTTGTTTGGTACCAATATCACTCGCCGGTGGCACTGAATGAGAATCCTGTATACCCTGGGTGTTGAGCTGTAGCCAAAAAACGTGATTTGTTCAAACGGAAAAGGCTCTGAGGATTTTGATTAAACTTGCCTAAAGTATTCTTCTGAGAGCCCTTTACCACCCACATACAGCGCCATCTCTGAGAAAAAGAACAAAAAAAGTTATACGTGAATAAAATTCCATATTTTCCACATATTTCTTCAGATTCTGGCTAAACGTTTCATCTTGCGAAAAAATGTTACATGACCATTGTTGTTTTTCTTGACATGCTGAAAAAAATGAGTGGTAGCACGATTTGACCAGAGGATTTTTACATTATGTACTACCGCTACTATCGTCGCTATGTAAGGAAAGTATAGTGTACTATATAATTTAATTGTAATAGTGTAAAATTTCACATTCACTGGAATTTGCTTGCGAGCGGTAGGAAAGTCAGATTTTTTTTTTCATAGTATTTTCTAGATTACGTTTGCGTCCTCTTTCAAAGCAAATATCATCTTAATAATATAAAAATACGGAAGAATTTTTCCAATATACATTTTCTCATTTCCTGTGCTTTTCCCTTTTCTACCCGAGGAAATCATTCCATTCCATCGACCCTTCTTCTTCTTCTTCTTCCATTTCCAACTAAACAAATCCGTCCAGCCAATAAATCAGCTGGCGGTGGTGGTGGTGGTGGCTGTAGGACTCACACTGCCCCCCGCAGCTGAAGGGGGACAGGAAAAACCGCCCACACTTTTCACGAAAAGACGACTCTCGCTGTAACACATACATACGAACACACGGGAATGTTCGAGGGCGGATTTATTGGGGTCGCCCCGATCCTTGATTGTATGTTATGGGAAATTAAATAGATGGAAGTTTTTACCAAACGGTTTTTTTTGCCGTTTATTTTTTTGTACGTTCATGAAATTTGTTCCTCATCCCAATTGGGAAACATTAACATCGGGAGCATTATGTTTGCCAAACATGTTTGCTATTTGTTACAAATTCGTAAAAATTTATTGAAATTATGTCAGGACAAAAGTAAATGTCTTTCTGGTCTAGAATAGGATATTTTAGCAGAAGTGAAATTACTACTTTCATGACATTTACATTATACCTGGCAATGTAAAAAACAAGATTATTTTATAAAACAATCAAATAATTTAGTGGTAAAGGCACAGTTATTGAATTCGTGTTCATTGAATTCGAAAAGCTCGCAAGATCTCTGACGTCACAACAGAAAATTTTTGCTACGCAGCTAGAGTTTGAAGTATACAAAATAGTTCAAATCACCCAAATAAAATGAAGAATAAATTGAGGTTATAGTCAATTGTCATTTTATTTTCAGATTATGATGATATTGCTTTTCTAATATTATTCTTATATTATTTAATAAAAATGAATCCATCTAAGGCTGACAGTGATTATTTGCCATTAGTGGACAGCGAGATAATAAATAATTTTTATGAAGTGAATATGCAGTTTTGCAATTCGCAATACTAAAACTAAAAAAGTAAGTATTGGGCATTGTGGTAAATTGTATTTGTTTAATGTGAAATCCAAGTGTATAATACACTTGATTTGTATTGAATAGACTGTGTACCACATTTAATTTTTATGATGTTGATTCTGTAGGTTACGTACAGGTCAGAAGGGTAAATAATACCTGCGCAGTCCGTGGCCCGTGGAAGAATAACTCCAGAACACAAAATCACCAAAACACCATATAATGTAGAAGTTGTTACTGATAAAACTCCTGGACAACGTAAACTTTATAAACCATTTTGTAACATAAGAAAACAATGACTTTAATAAAATATAATTTCCAGTTGTAAACAAAGTTATGAGCAAAATTCAAACCTTCAAATAAATTTGACATGGACACTTTTTTGACATTATATTAGATCTAAGGAAGGGCTGGTTAGTTCTACTCTTTTTAACCTGCCTAATCTGAGGTCTACAGCAGTGTTGCAATTTATAAGAGTTCCGTAGACCGATGACCATCTCTGTTTTTCATATTTGAATAGTAAAGGATAACAAATTTTCTATTGTGATGTCATGACAGTTTAATGTAATTTTGAATTCTTAATATATTCATTATTAAGCAAAACTATGCAATTTTGATAGATGTTAGACTTCAATTTATAAATATAGAACAAAAAATACAATTTTTAAAAATTACTGAAATACCCCAATTTATGCTCACAGAAAATGTTATTTAAAATTTCATTTATTAGTGTTTGATATAATTTCAATTTATAAAAATAAACGGGATCGTATATACCAGCGATCCAGCGCTCGATACAGGAAGACAAGGCGGCGGAGGCAGCTCAGGCGAGGGGTCTGCTGCTGTTCTAAATCCGGACTTTATACGAGATGAGCAATTAGCCCGGAGCCGTAGTAGGTATATAGAGTGTATTACATCGCCGGCTGATGCTGCTGAGCTGTGCTTTTGCTGCTGGCCCCCATGTGTGATGGCGCCACTTGTCGATTACTTGGACAGTGCCGCTTCTGCCACCAGATGGGACTAATTACGAACTTAAGCCGCTCACGCTGTCGCCTCGCACCCCCCCACTGCCAGGGGTTTTACTCATTCGCTTGTCGTTCTCCCGCTTTTACTCGACAAAATTTATAATTAGAAATATATATATATATATATATATGTAATATAATGTATATCTACATGTATAGGGTTGAAATCTATATAAACAGTGGTCTTTGAGTATGTATAAATACAACTACAATATCCTCTGATTAAGCAGAACATGCTAAACGATAGGAGATATTTTGTAGGACATTAGCGTCCATCAACTTCATCTCTGCGATAGAATACTCAAGAAGGCAGGAATAATTCTAATTGTAGTTTTTTTTTTGACCGAATTCCAAAAAAGTAGGAAGTGTACAATTCGGTTGAATGTTTTTTTTTAATGATTAACATGCTCCTATTTTGAAGATATCTGATTCATTTGATAGAGGAGAGTTGAGAAATGGTCCCATATTCAGAAGAACTCAAATCCGAAATCTCCTTCTCCCTTTAAAAACCGCGCCGAAGTGGCCAGAGGGGACAATCATTCTCGAAAATCAGAGACGGCAGAATTATGATGATGACACCATATCCGGCAATGTTTGAATTGAACATCATTTCAAAAGAGTTACGTCGATCGCGTCACATTCAGAACAAAAACCACCTTCCACTTCATAAGCGTGGAGCTTTAATGTTGCTCACAATATTATATCCTACATCATCACATCCCTGTGATACGCCACTGAGATCTCATTCTGTGTGCACCATCCTGCTAATGCTTATATTGTAAATGCACACGAGCATCAGTCACAGGTGTCTGTCTCGAGTTTCGGGATATTAATTTTAAGCAAAGTTGAGTTCGGGGTGTATTAGTTTCAAGATTGTCCTGAATTAATAAAACTTTGGTTGGTTGGCTGGAGTTTCGCACCACACCAGGGGCCAATAAGATCGTCGTCGTTGTTTTACAGACGCAGGTCGGTTAGCTCCAGAGATATATATATATATCTGCCGACGTACAACGGAGTTAAAAAACTGGCTGGCTATATAAAGAGGATAAATAATTTTCTTCGGGAAAATATAGGCTCATTAAAAAATAAATAGGTATATAATAAACGTATAAGCGTTTAAACCTGATAGGTAAAGAGGGTAATCTGTTTAGATGCAACAGATATCTTCAATCAATGTTTTCTAATGTTTTTTGTTTTGAAGCATTTGTCGTCGAAATACAATAATTCATTAAATTCAGATGTTATATCGTTAACTTTCATTAAAGCAGATAAAAAAGCTATCTATCCATTCGGTTAACAAGAAATGCTATGGAATTGTTAATTTTTGCAAAGAATGTAAGGAAAAACTTGAGGTGTTCTGGCAGAATCTGTACGGAAACAATTTCATTCAGCAAATGTAAATTAACAGACTCAAATTACCCCTAAAAAATGATATTTTGTATTTAGTAAGTAGAAAAAAGATCCAAGGAGCTCAATGACTGAATGCCGATGCTCAAGGGTGTGAATCCTTGCGTGATTTTTAAGTAGAAAATTTAATATCAACATATGTTCTAAATTTTACAAACAGTGGATTAGCTAGGATTCATAGACGTCTTCACGAGACTGGAACTTTAAAAGTAGACCACAGTACTAAAGGAGTCCATCGAACGGTATGATCACTGTTAGGTACTTGAAGATGGAGTTTTCCATGAAATTGAGAAGAATTCGGAAACTAGTACGAGGAAAATCACGGCAACATTTAATGTTTCACATGTAAAATTATCATCGAAAATTTGTTACACTCATATCACATTCAAATAGTCCAAGCATTAGGTAGTCCCTAGAGATTTCCCGTAGCGCATTAATGTTCCGTGAGTGGTTTCTTCAAAACCTGCTGGGAAATCCGTTATTTAACAGGCACATTCTTTTAACCGGTGAAGCCAATTTTTATCGAAACACAATTAGAAATTTTCCATTAATTGGCGGATGAAAACCCTTATGCAATTGTTGAATCAAATCATCAAGAACAATTTTCATTAAATGTTGGGGCTGGCGTTTTTCTCCCAAGAAGAATTGATGGACAATCAAATTTACACATTCTTGAAGAAGACCTTTCTCTTTTATTATGAAACCGGATGTAGCTAATGCAAGATGTTGGTTTTTATTTCTTTATGGGGACACGGTGCGTCGTACGAAAGTAAATCTAAGGACCAAAATTACTCGAAAATAAATGAGGACTTCAAAAACAATTTGGGTTCTAAGAAAAATCAGTCGCGTACCATTTTTTTCTTCAAAGACGGACGTCACTGGTAAAAAAATTGAAAAAATCTTCAACGTGTGTACAATATTTGATAAAAATATAAAAGATAAAGTTTTTTTTCATAAAACTTCATCACCCAGTAGCTCAAAAATTAAGAATTTTAGAACTCATGTTGATATTAACATTTAGTCTTAAAATCACCCAAGGATTCACACTCTTGAGTATCGGCATTCAATCAATAAACAATCTGTAATTGGGAGCCCTGTTAAATCTTGGAACCTACTTTTTTTTGATCCACTATTTTATCATGTATCAAGTAACATTGTCAAACTATCGGTCCATCCGTTGCCGAGATAATCATGGCACAGACAGACAGACAGACTGGCCGAAATTGCGTTTAAATGACTTCAGATACCTCTGATACGTGAACAATAAATTGGACATCCAAAAATTTTACACGAGCACAATACTTTCTTTTCTAGGCTTCTTAGAAAAACTAGGGTTCTTAAGAATAATTTTCAGGTTTGAAAAAAAAAAACGTGGACAAATTCTCCTAATGATTAAAAATTAACATTTCCAAAGCAGCTTAAGTGTTACTCGATCGGAAAGATTTTTTTGCAGTCAGCGATGAATGTTTATTTTATGCATTTCACCGAATATTCAAAAATATATGTCAGCTACGCTGTATTTACCATATGGTTGTTCTATTGCATTCATTAAGATTCATAGATTCATAGATAATATTTTCATAAAAACACAATCAAATTTCTGTGAAATACACAACTTTCTTTCTTATTAAAATTAGTACCTATAAAGTGAATAATATTAACTTGTGTTTTTTTTCTTTCTGGTGCCATATGTATTATTTGTTACATAAGAACAGAATTGATAAGGTGAAATGGTTGATTACAACAGAATTACCTTCGATTTTAATTGCATTCTAAGATCAAATAATGAAATATTTTCTTCCAAAGACCCATTCAAATTTTGCATATCTTAAATAATTGATGTTTGGAATAACTCATGAAAAAAATACCAACCTTTTCACTGATTTCTCCACAATTCTTTTACTCTCCCATATTATGAAATATAAATAAAATGGTATAGTATATTAAAGTGTTAATCACTTCTTCTTAATTGGATCTTCCAACAATTTGATTTTTAATAAGATAACTACATTCATTTCGATCATTTCTAAGCGAATTACCAACACCAATTAACTTGCTAAAATAGCCAAATACCTACTCGCTTCTATACAGGGTTGGTTAAAATGAGCGGAACACGAAGATTTGAATTAAATAAAAGTAGGTACTTGCATATTTTATGTACCTTAGTGGCGTTTGCAGATTTTCCGTTAACGTCATATTTTTCAAGATATGACGTCATCGGATAATATTTCAATGGGCTCACCCTGAATTTATATTTTTTTTCTCGAGTAAATAGGATTTTTTAGAATTTACTTATATCAGGTGTAGGGGGTTTATGATTTACGAAAAAAAATGGCATTTTGCGATAATTACTTGGGATATTAAAATGTAATGTTTACTACGAAATTTTATTTTTTCTTATAAAACCGTAAGTTACAGACCCACTAAATCTGGTATTAGTAAATTCAAAAAAAATCATATCTACTCGAAAAAAAATATAAATAAAGGTTGAGCCATTTAAAATATTATCTGATGATGTCATATTTTGAAGAATATGACGTAAATGAAAAAACTGCAAGCACCACTAAATAATACATTAAATAAACAAAAATTTTTAAACCTAGTCAAATTTTCATAAAAGTCATAATTAAGCCATAAATCAGGTGTTCCGCTCATTTTGCCCAACCCTGTATAGTGTTCCATCATCTAAAAGAGAATGGATATGATTCTTTTGGCATCAAATGATCTATCTAGTTCACACAATAATAATATGGACATTGCTTCAACAAACGAGAACAACATAACAACACAACAACAGTGGCCTTCGAAGTAGCTGGAAGAAAAGTGAAAGAACCCAATCTTCGAGACGCGATTCACATGTATGTATGTACGTTGTCGCCCGATTTAGGAAACATGAAGGCGGTCGAGCATTTTATGAAGTATCAAAAATATTCCCAATTTCCATTCACAGAATAAATGCCGAATTTATCTTTGTTCTCTATCAGTACGTACAACTTTTGTTCGAAGCAATTTTTCACAAAATGCACAGAAAAAAAAAATTATAAATGAAAAAATAATAAATATTGGTAAAACATGAAATCTCAATATAAATTTGATGTTAATTGTACATTTTTTGGAGATCCTAATATAGACCCTGATTTAAAAAAATAGATATTTAAATTAATGATAATGAAATAGGCGAAAAAAAACAACAGCCTTGAAGCGGATCGCGAACCCTATCGATCTGCTTTATATTCAACAGCCAAAACAACAACCTCTAACCATAAATAAGTTCCTAATATACTTGGATTTCCAGCACACTCTTCATTAATGATAAGACCAAACGTTGATTAGCAATAATGCCTCAAACACGGATCAATTAGGCGAGCAGTATTTGGTATGATAACTTCACTGCGTTGATCGGGCCACGACAGATCCGCTCTCTGATGAATTTTTCAAATTTTTCAGTCACGGTCTACTAGCTCCAAGAAACAACGCTGTCGCTTCGGTTGCTCTCTGATAATAATTTTATTAAATGCTGATGATGACTTTCACAACTAAGACATATTTGTTGAGGAAGTAGAAAACTGGTGACTGCATTAAATTTATTAATAATTATTTTTATTTAATATAGGCAAACAGGATGTGTCCGGATATGTGAGGACTTGCTTGATTTTTATTTTTTCAACATTCAGTTGCAGATAAATACTAATGACAAAATGATTTTCTATTATGAAAGTTAAGAGAGACGTTTGCCTAATGGCTCAGTGGGAATAGTATAATGAGATGTGGCGAAGACTTGATTAATTGCAAAGCTAGCAAGTATTTGGACAATAGAATTATTATTCCAGATGTGAAACTTTCATAAAAATGCAAGTCTCAGCAAAGGCGACATCTATTCAGTATGTTTTTGTATGATGAATGTAACGGTCCGCAAAACTTTGGAATAAATTTTTTTTTTTCAACAAAAATTTAAAATAATATTAATTCATTTGGTTCTGGTACATTTGAAGTTTTGCAAATGTAATTATATTGAAGACTTTTGGCACCAAAAGTACCAGCACCAATAGAATTAATATTATTTTGTATTATTCAGTGCACCAACAAACAAAATCGGTCCAAAAAATATTTCTTTTATATACTTTTGAGTGTAACATTAGTTATGAATATCGTTGAACGTTAACACCAATATCAAAGAAGATAGTACTTATCCTATTCCCGATGTATATTCTTTGCTTGGACTTATTATTCAGAAATCTCAAAACATAATGGTGGAAATATACATATTTGAAACTTTACCACTCTTTCGAACAGCATTTGAATTTAAACATTTCCTGATATGGTCAAATCTTTAATCCTGCCCCCTGAGGTTTGTGAATTTCGAGAAAAATTGCACCTTCCACATCTAAAGGGAGCGGTTCTTAGAGTAAAGGAGATTCCGCATTTGAGAGTATTTCTAAATATGGGACCATTTCTCAACTCTCTCCATTCGAATGAATCAAAAATCATCGAAATCGGAGCCAGTTTACTATGCAAAACGCGCGAACAGTCATACATAAAAAATAAAAGTAAAAAAAGCAAACATACAACTTTTTTTGAAGTCGGTCAGAAAAAGCAGACGTCAGTCGAATTGTATACATCTTCCGGTTGGAAAGTTGATCAAAATGAACGCTTGTATTTCCACTTTTTTTCGTTGATCGTACTGAACTGATCCATCTCTACTATATTTTTATGTAGATGTGAAATACATACGTGTGTCAGAGTTATGTAATACCTAATTGGAATGGTATTGGAAGGTTAGTTCAAGTAAATGAATGCGCTCTTAAACTTGACTATTGACTTAGCTTCTTGGTTCATTGAACCCGCACGCCAGTTCAATAGTAGTTATTCACCACTACTTACTTTATATAATATTATTTACCGTTAAGGTCGTCGCTTAGAAGGTGACAGTGATACCAACCTTTAGACGCGGCTGACTGGAGTAATCAGGAAAATGAAAGTGTAATTAATATACGTATAAATAACTAAATAAATGGATTTATATGTATATGTAGGTACAAGTCGTTTGTTTGCTGCTTGGACATTCCATAATTTCGCACGGTGGAAACAGCCTTTTCTCTCTTATCCATTACGTTATTGATCTAAAATAATTATGATTGTCATGATTACGATCTAAATATAAATCAAGAAGAAAGTGTTTCAAGCTTAGACTTCTTCTTTGAGTGCCGTCATCGTATCCGAGCATTGGCGGCTTCTCTGCCTTGAAAGTGTTACCACAGTCAAGGGGACCTACAGTTTAACGTGGTTTTCGAACCACCGATGTGTCTCAAGATACATCTTAAAGGCACACCCTTCCAGAGAGCTGTACTAGGGAATATATATTCTCACTGGTTTCCCGTTGCCTTGCGACAGGAGGAGAATGCAATGCGACAGAGACTCGAACGCGCGCCCGCAACAACGGTCACTCGTCCAAGCCGTTTCCATCGTATTGCGCTGCTTAACTTCGAAGATCGAAGTCGGTCAGTGTTACAAATATGTATATGGAACAAGGAGTTATAATTTGGTTAACAGAATAAATTGCGTAAAAATGAGCTATCAAAACATTTTTATATCTACTATAATATATGTAAGATTCTTACCTTCCGGTTGGTTCGTATATTTGAATAGGCAAGATACTACTTTTTGACCGACGAACCCAAACGGACGACTAACCAACTCGCAGTGGATGAAATAAGGGTTATTTCTTAGGTCCCTAATAAACAGTGATTTTTTTCATCAAATGATAAGTGGATACTCGCCCTTGGCCTGTAGCGACTTATACCTTATGTTGCCCTTTCTTGTCAGATCTTATTACATCTTCTACACATTTGCAGCATAACATGCTGATGACATTGTCCCGAAACAGAAGCCCTTCTAGATTTCTTTTAGCAACTCCAACGCAACCGACATTTTGAAACTATTAAACCTACAAAAACATTCTAGTTAACTCTAGGGATGCTCTAACATGGCAATACAACTGCGGTCAAGAAAATTGTTATGCAATACCGCTAATTGAATGAAATAATTATCTAAGTAATCCGAAAGATTTAATTATAGTAAAACTTCTGAATAAATTACCATTAAAAGAAACTAAGATTAAATTTATTTGAGAATATTTAATCTATCGACTGATCCAAAAAGGAGGTTGGCTGTTTCATGAACAGGGCCAGAAATATTTTTTACAAAAAATTGGACCGACGTTATTAGTTGGTGCACTGAAAAGTATAAAATAATATTAATTCTATTATTGGTGCTGGTACTTTTGAAGTTGTGCCGTTGCAGTTAGATGGTTCTTAATTACAATAGCCTACTTCGAAGATGAAGATTTAATATTATTTCGTATTTTTCAGTGCACCAACTAATAACATCGGTCAATTATTTTAAATATTTATTAAAACATTTTTTCAAATATATCAAAGAAAATTCGTCAGAGAAATCAAATAATAGATAACTTGCTTTTATTAAAACTGTTAGAGCGACTAAACTGAAAAGGTTTCAAATAGATAAAACAATTAAAATTAAAATGCACGTAACTTAAAAAATTATTTAGACAATCGAATTGTAATCCTCATCCTTTTGGAAAGTAAAACTGGTTGCTGTTGAGATGAGCCTATTGGAAACGAACAATGGGAATTCTCTACACCAATCATAACTGTTTTTTTTCTCTTGTTGAAAGAAACGTAGTAGATTAAAAAATAGTATAGTAAAAGGGAGCGGTAGATAGATACATCGACGAGGCCAATATCTCGGAATGGCATATTATATTTTTGTGCATATTGAAAGTTATAAATCAATCGTTTCCGTATCGAAATAGATAATATTATATTATATCGGCAAGGAATGAGATATCCGATCAAATATGACATTTAAAAACACCGGTTTAGATGGTGAAAGCAGAAAGCAGCTTCATATGTTACATTTATCCAAGAAAGACTTTTTTTTGCAAAATTTGAGATTACAAAATTAAAGAAGAGACCATATCCGGCAACGTGGAAATTGGACAATTTTGATAAATATTTCTAACAAAAAACTGGACCGACAGTACTAGTTGGTGCACTGACAAAATACGATATAATATAATATTAACGACTGTTAGTCTGTCTCACATAAAATTTCGAAATTACTCAAATCTGGATAATCTCCACATGTCTGTCATAAAACTTACTATCATCATGTTAATGAACATTTTAGAAAATTTCCTAGACGAAACAAATTACACCATAATTTAAATTGAGAATACAACATTATTTAAAAGAAGAAGAAGAAAAAAACATTAATTTGATAGATACAACTTCTACAGATGCCATTAGAAATGTTTTCTCTCCTTTTTGATCACGAATGAGCAAGAATAGGCTTGATAATTGCTCAATAAAAATAAATTGCTTCTGTGTCAAGTTGTATCAAATGATCAGCACATAAGTACCTGAGCATCTGTGTAATTTGTGACATATACAAGGTGTCTATAGAGCTTTCAAAATTATCTGCATCATTCTGAACGGACATCTTGCTTGAATAACAATTATCATATATAGTGCGTCTCAAAAATAATGTGTCAATTCATTTAAAATTAATCCGTGTGTTTTAAATGAACACATATTTCTTATTACATTTTCGATTTTTGCTCCGAATTCTATGCATTTTTCATGTTCATGACATCCTATGGCAGTCATCAAAAATATTCGAAATAACAAATGAAATCTTGAAATCACCAAGTCTAAAACCAAAAAAATATCTGTTTGGTGTTCTTTAATGTTTGAAAAATATTCCATTACTTTTATTCTGTTTTTGTAAGGGAGTAAACATTGGAAATCATTTTAAAGTGTATTTGAAAGGCTCGTCTATAGGTATAATTACTCATGGTAGTATGGCATTGCTTTCCATGAGATGGCCATGAGATAGCTCCATGAAAATTATTCACGGCTCTTAATAATTCTACGCCAGGTTTATTTCAATAAACCAAAGAGAGAAATATTCTATCAAATTTAATCATAGGTAGAAGAACAGTACTAAATAATATTTCTTACATTGATACGTAAAAATTTAAAGTAAAATATATGAATTTAGAGATAACATAAGAACTAAAAATCAATAAAAATTTTGAAATGGATACCAAGATATCTTGAATTATTTGATTAATTTTAATATAATTTATTCGTTATAAATGAAATAGGTTCAAAAATAATATTCTACTGAAATACTTCAAGAGATCTTGACTTTTTAATTATGTTTTTTGACAAATGACAGTACGATAGTCTTGCCAGTTAATAATTCCATAAAGAAAGCCACCACGAAATGTTGCATATAGGTTCGATTACCATTAAAAGAAATTTAATTGAGCAGCATTCATAATATTTTATGCCTACGAGTATTTTTTTTTTCTTCTAAATGCTCACAAATTACTTTACAGATTAATCATATTTGCAGATATTAATTATTGTTGATCTGTATTAAAATATTGAAAGAAAGAATGGTAAAAAGAAAACCTTTCACCACCACTGTCGGACATAATATTATAGATAGGAAAGGTGGCCCCACCTTAGATAGGTGTATAAAAGCTCCTGTATGTCGGAAATATACGGTATCAGAGTGAATTGTCGGCATATCATCGTCGACTGTTTCTTCGGTATTTGACCGCTTGTTGTACAACTAAATAACGCAACATGAGATTTATTGTAAGTACAATTGTTTACATATATCATCCAAAAAAAAGTCGCTATCAATAATTGAAACGGCTCAAGTCTATCTTATTTTTTCTTATGTCAATTTTTTCTAGAATATTAGGTATCCAAAATCAAGATTTCAATATCAAGTTAGATAAGTAATCAAAAATTTCAGATCAGGATCCAATTGTTAAATTTATATTTTTAATTTTATTTTTTTCTAATATCATCTAATTCATTATCCAAAAAATCTATTAGAGCAGAAGTTTCAACATATAAATAAATGATAGTAAGAAATGGAAATGAATGTGACTAAACCATTCATACTTAGTACCCTTGAATGGTTTTATTTTTAATAAAAAGATTATTCTTGGAAATGCATTGACATTTTTAATTGATGGCTATGAAATTTTTCTCATTTCCACCTAATTCATTCCAAATTTACGACATTTGACCTGAAGAAGAGAATAAACATTCTCGAAATCTCGGCTTAGATAACTCAAAGAATTATATCTATTAAATAACTGCATCCCCAAGAATCTTCTAGTTGTTGTATATATAGATTATCAAATTGTTTTTCGGCCACATGACTTTGCTGCAAAATTGTCAGCTGCCACGTACAGATGTATATTATTTTTGACAAATATTTATTTATAAACTGTTAGAAGTTGTATTTTCTTTTAAATATAATTTTTGGCATAAAATGTTCGTACCAAATCTCCCGCGAGCTTGAATTATTAGTAGAAGTATTTTTTTTCTCAGGTGCGAATTTATTAAATAAAATTTCCCTTGTGGGAAATTTTCTAAGTACCTATTGCACCACGAGAGAATTTTCGGAAACGATTCTAGCTCTAGGCAGATCATAAGTGATAATAACTGGGGTACCGAGTTTTATTTGATAAACAAAGCCAATTGCTTAAATATAAATTGAGTAAACCTACAAAGACCTACTTTACTCGGATACCTCCTAAATAGAAATATTAGGTAATTACCCCTTTCAATATTTAAGCAATTACGAGCCCTTAGAAATCTACACTATTTATTTTTACAATAGATATAATACAATTCTCGTATTTCCCATTATTTTCAATTTTATCAAATATACTCTAAAAGATCCAGAACATTTTAATAATGGCGGGAAATTTTTTAGGAATAATGTATCAGCTCATTAAATTATTGCCGATGGGGTGAACTAACAACGTAGGGGGGTGCCGTCGATAATTTTCAGCATAGAAGTTTTATGAGATTTTCTACATGTAATATGTTTATTATTCATTCAATCACCAAATTTATACATAGCATGTATTCGTTCATTAATTACATAATAGCTTTGACAGTAGTGTGGGGGAGTAGAGGGATGCTCCTCTGGTAGGGAATTTATTCATAATCTTCCAGATTAATATTCAAGCGAAAACACATCCACAGACTGGCAGACAGATGTATATATGTATATATATATATATATATATATATATATATATATATATATATATATATATACATCATTTTGTATTCCACAGCCGAATTTAAATTTTCCTCAAAACAACACAGATGTTTATCAAATAGCATCAATGCTTTGTATTTTGTATATACAGTGTATAAATTCTTAATTCTTCGTGTATAAAAAATATATAAGCTAATGGACGGCCATTAGAAATCTTTTCACGATCTAATAATATTCAGAGCATTTGCATATCGGTGGCTTCTAAACAATAATTAAGCATATGTTTAAGATGAATACTACTTTCCATTTCCTTTGAAATTACCTCTACAAACATCGTAATACTCCGAGAACATTGTGATGCTCCTATTTACAATATATAACTGTTGAAAATAATGATGTTCCACTTGATGTTCTTTTTGGCTTCCACAGTCACTTTACTCTATAATTATTTATGCCGTATTATATACGGAATGACCCGATTTTGCGAATGTTACCATCCACATTTGAAACTTTCAATATTTATTGTTCATACATATTGTTCGTGTTCAGTGAAGTTACGTCCGAAATTTTGTTTTGTGTTCAAGATATTATATTCATTGTTCTTCCAAAATAATTTCCCAGAATGGCAGTCATTTGCAAGAATAAATTATGTTGGCTTATTATATTTAATGGATACAAATTTCAATCGAACCTAAAGTACTGGAGCAATTGAGAGAGCAGTGTTGATCTATCATGATCGTAATCTATTTGTAGATATTCATGAATCGATTTGAAGATCAAAACATCGTGTTCTATTTTTTTTGTATTGGATTTAGACAACTTTTTAACGTTTACTTGTACAGTATGCCATATCCTAATTAAGACCATTCCAAAACATCAAGTAAAACCTTTGTTTCATTTATTCCAGGGAATCAGCATCCTCTTGGCATTCGCTGCCGGGTCCACTATGGCTGGTTTCTCAGAAGGAGGCCATGATCTAGGTGGCGACAATGGCGGTGGCGGCGGCGGAGGCGGCCATGATTTCGGCAGTCACGGCGACCTTAGCGGAGGAGGTGGCGATCTTGGTGGCGGCAGCTCTGGCGGCGGACACGACCTCGGCGGCGGTTACGGAGGCGACTATAGCAACCACTTTGGAGGAGGCGGCGGTGAAGGCGGCGGCTATGGCGATGGCGGCCACGGTGGATGGCAACCCACAGTTGAGGCCCAGCACCATCACGTACCCACCAAAACCATCGAACACACCCATCCAGTGCCAGTACATGTTGTTAAGAAAATCGGCGTTCCCGTACCACATCCAGTCGGCGTACCAGTGCCTCAGGTGATCAAAGTCGGGGTTCCACAACCATATGCCGTCCATGTGCCAGTACCACATCCGATTGCAGTGCCCATTTACAAGTTGGTGCCACAAGAGATTGAAAAGAAAGTACCCATCACGGTGGAGAAGCTGGTGCCAGTGTACGTGGAGAAACCGTACAAGATCGAAGTGGAGAAGCATCATCCCATATATGTGAACAAACCGTATCCAGTTCATGTGCCAGTTTACAAACACGTCTACCATCATGTACCGAAGCACGGAGGTGGTGGTCACGGTGGTGGACATGAAAGTCATGGATGGAGCTAAGAACATTATTCGTTTTTGTTTTTCTTCATCTTCATCATTTTACACCCCACGAGTCAGTCACCCAGTCACACCAAATCTGTTGTTGTGTTGTTGTCTATTGTTAGTTATTGTTATTATTTTTATAAATAAAGCGTTATTATTATTATTAGAATCATAGTCATGTTGTATCATTTGAAATTCCTATGATATAAAAACATATTGACAATGAAAACAAGTCTCAAAATCTTCGGAGAAAATACATACACAGATTAATATGTGTTATTGAAAAGAGAAAACGTTTTTTTGAAAGATATCTACACATAATTTTTATGGGAACCAAATAACTGAAAGTAGCTCAAATTGTTATCAAACTAAATAACCTTGAATACTGAAGAAATGACGTAAAATGAACTAGGTGCAGTGTTCTTTACGCTGTTGTAAATCTTCTGTGTTCTCTGATAAACTTTTTGAACAGTCTAAGGAATTTGGTCTTTTCCATCAATATCATTTTTCATATAATAACATGTCAACTTCATTGAATGCAGAATTGCGTAAGAATAAGTCGATAAACTTTGCAATATTTACCGTGAGGCTATTAACAAAAATAATAGCTATAGATTGCGCGAGGAACGATTAGTTTTGATTGATTTTCCAGAAATGCTTGTGTATTTCAATAAAGTAGCGAAAAAATTACGACTTTTCATCCCAGAATGTAAAGAATTTTGGATTTGCTACTCTGGCAACGCTGTTCTAGAGTGTGCACTCAAGAGATTAGCAGAAAGTTTATAAATTACCAAAAATACTCAGATATAAATGATTATTGTATTATTATTATTCATAAACAAGATGGTGGACTAGTTGAAACAACGAATTGACCAATTGACGTCACTCTAGCCTTCTAATGTTTGACAGGGTATAATTCCTTCCATGTAGTTTAAAGTGAATGGAAATTCATCACAACATGAAATCTCATCTCTTACAGGCATTCGTCTATGTATACATATAAGTTTGTAAATGCAAGCAAGTTTTCTCAACTTCTAAGTTTCGTTGACACAATGGCGGCGTCGCTGATCCACTCGGACACCACATCATACTTTTACGTTCCCAGCACCGCATTATTTGGTATTTAATATTTTATACTCTTTCCACTATGAAAGCAAATCTAAAGACGTATTCATGACAAGAACAAGTGAAATTCAATGTCACTTTTTATAACCTCAGGTCTAGTTTGGAAAAAAAGTAATTACCATTCTAAATAATTTGTAGAATATTCAGCTTATTATATAATAAAAATATTCTAATATGTCATCAACCTTATGCATTAATAATAACGGAAGTAAACAATAACCATCAATATAATTATTATTATTCTACACAATCATCTGGAAGTAACGAGTCGAACTGAATCTAAGGAGAAAAAGAAAATTACACTCATTAATCGAAAGTGATTATAAATATATGTATATACTTTTACAGACACTCTACATAATACCTATATAATTCATATTATATAGATATTCATTATTGAGTGAAACTAAGTTTCATAACAAGTTAAAAAAATAAGAGAAGAGTGTCTAACAACTACTACTGGTGTGGATAAATTAAACTAAGCATACGCATTCTATATAGATGAAGAATAATTGTACTTCCGCATCTGCAAAGGCGCCCAAGGCAACAACAACAACAACAAAAAAAAATGGAAGAAAAGTTGGTATACATAGGAACGTGAACTTGCTCTATCCTTATTGGGGAATGCAACAATTTACTCGCATTCGATCACATTAGAAAGTCAACATTAGTCTTTGGTTTTTTTCTTCTTCATGTTGTTCATCTATATGCGAGAAATAATTGGATGACATGTGTTTAATATGTTATGATCTTGAGTATTATACTGTGTACTGTGAGAAATGCAAAAATATGAAAATTTGATGAGAAGATCAATAAGGTAAATATATTAGGTGTTGCAAATGTTGGATATCCGGTCGAATGACCATTCATATATTTATGAGAAAAGTGAAAAAAATATGTGAATGTTTCGTTTGGTGTATCTACATTGAAAGACATATATACAGGGTTGCCAATCGAAAATGAAACAAAGAAATTTTCAGGAAATGTGTTATTATTTTAGGAAAACGCAGGGACCCGTCGCTTTTTTGATTCAAGGGGACACTTTTCTTAGGTATTATTTACTCCACCAATTTTACCGCCCAGTGGAGGTAGAAATCACCCTAAAATATTTAAATAGCATTGGGGGTCGAGTAAGATGTATTTTAACAGCTCTTGTAATTCCCTTTACAACAACAATCCCGCCTAATACTTTGAAGACTTAACATTTAAATGGTTTGGATCAGACCAATAGCGGCAATTGTGACATCGATTTACCGTTCCATTCAGAAAATAGCTGCATTCATCGGAAAAGCAGATATTAGAAAGGAACTGTGGATCGTTAATTGCTCGCTCCTGCATCACAAATTGTAAAAGGCGGTCAAAATCATTCCCATGAAGTTCCTGCTCTAAATGTATTTTATATGGATGAAATATGTTCTTTTTTTTTAAAATGGTATGAATGCTAGTTCGATTAATCCCAGACACAGATGCTAGTTGTCTCGTACTTAAGGTAGGATCAAGATGAACATGTCCCAAAACTGCAACTTCGCTAGTTTTATTAACTAAAGGCTTTTCAATTTCTCGTTTCTTATTAGCTACATTCCCTGTCTCTTGAAATGTTTGTACTAACTCTAAAGCATTTGATTGATTTTCTTGGACGTTCCAATATGTCTAAAAATAAAGACTAATAAGTCAATTAGGTTGAATAGGATATAACTATAAATATAGAAAGTTTTACAGAATTAAAAGTTATAAATAATAATAAAATGACAATTGTGCCAGTGGCGTAGACTTTAGGAAGGGTTAGCCTCTCAAATACAGCTGTATCTATATAAAAGAACGTAGATGAAGAATTGTATTGTATTTACGATGGAATCTTCCTTGTTTTAGTCAAAAATAGTCTTTAACTGCAACCATGTATCTGAAAAGGCTTAACTTCGCTGCAATTCCGAAACTCGGTCGCCTCAAAAAAAAAGCAATGAATCAGTTGGTTCACATCAAAAATCTATCATCAGCAACAACATCTTGAACGACCATCTAGGTATATACATACATATATATATATATATATATATATATATATATATATATATATATATATATATATATATATACATTTCACACATGCAATAACTCCATAGCTTTGCTCCAGAGACCACTACCTAGCACAACCGTCCTATTTCAAAACTCAATGCTCTAGCTCCACGTCATAATGTCGTCCATTTCTCCATTATGGGAATCATGAGCACACTAAAGTTTCTCCGTTTTAATGAGTGGTGTGCGGTGGTGTACATAATAGGCATACAGAATGACCCTGTGGAAGCCTGGGTCGGTCGGCCGCTCGTCCCGGGACTACACTCTCGAGATCGACTTTCTCTCTATTGTTATATATATGTTGAAGACATTGGAACGGTGGCTGGTATTATTATTTCGCTGCAAACAAACAAATAACAACCTATTGCACTATGGCCTTTAATTACCTATTGCCTGTCTCTAAAGGCCATTATGGAGTCTCTTAGGGTAAATGTTATCTGAATCCACTTGGAATTGCAGAGAGCACATAAATATATACAGTGCGGTACATATAGGTATGGAATAAATGCATTTTTTTTGTGTTATTATGTATTTGTTTGAAAAACCTTGAAACAAGTTGATTTCTTTTCTGAATTTGACAATTATTTAAAGTATGAAAATATTACCCCGTCTCTTGCACTCTCTCTGAATTATCCCCTCAGAAATTTTAAATGAGAATGGATAAGTTTCTTTCAAATTTGAAAAAAAAATTTAAAATGTATAATTTTGATATTTCATGTAGAATGAAGGAAATCATGTCATAACATGCTTAGGGAGTATTTCTCACTTTATTTTTACAGTTAAATGCCAACCATTGACTTCTTGACAATAAGCAAGGCTTTCCTGGAATTCTCGTACAACATGTTATAGGACCTCAGGGGTTATGTTATTAATTTCCTCCGTTATCCTAAGTATTAAATCTGCAATATTGTCTGATCTTTTGAAATATACTTTTGATTTAAATAACCCCATAAGAAGTTATCGAGACGAGTCAAATCGGGGTATCTAGGCGGCCATTCAATCGTTCCACGTTCTCCAATCCACCTATTCGGAAAAACTTCTTTGAAATAATCTCTAACAATACGTTTGTAATAAACCGGAACTCCGGATCAGTAACATTAGGAAAAATTATTATAAAATGAATTATTTATGAATTAACAGCGCTTAGATTTTTGGATTTGTTAATTTAAAAGCACATAAGCAATTTTAAAATGAGAGTTAACAATGTAAATTTAAAAAAAACGAATAATCACAATTAAATTCAGGATAATGAGCTTCAAAATATTAAAACTTAACATAGAACCAAGACTGAGATTTTGATATCTACCATATTCAAAGTGTCAGGAATATATATTTCTGATCATTTTCTTTAAATCCTGCTGAACTTTTAACATCTATTGTGTGTTAGTATCTTGATTTATGATAATTTTATGAATCTTTGAGTTCGTGAAAAAATTTGTTCTGTTTTCACATGCCAAGATTTTCAGTGACTCATTTGACAAATTTCCCTCGACAACGGCCTTAAGAGTGGACTATGCAAACATCTTAGAACCTTTCAACTGTATGCTGTGTTCATATAGCAATTTTCTGATATATTCATAAATTATTGCCAATTGATATAAGTTATAAGTGTTGAAGAAAAAAACCATCGCTACTTTCCTTGATTCAAGATGTGATTGTATATGTGTTATAATCGTGTAGAAGCACTCAGTAACATTGACTTTTACTTTCACGCTATACAACGGGTAACTAAACTACTATAACCTACGTGATTGTAGCAGCATCCAAGTTGGTTCTAGTGCTTGCTACTAGCTGGATATATGTGCGCATAGACCGTGATATTGTGACTCTCTCATTAAGTTGTATCGTTATTTTTTTATTTCAAGAAATTGTAGATAGCGGTGAAAGACTCAACTGTTTTAAATCATATTTTAGGTCTCTATGAATCCTGTAATAATAATAATAATAGGTATTCGAAACAAATGAGTAAAGAAGAAACAACTGGCCCTAAGAATTTTAAAAGTATTTTAAATTTAATATATACTGGCTGTTTTACCTGGCACTTCACGGACAAACAATTTAGCAGATTGTGGTACGAAAATAAAGTCATAAAAAGTGTTGAGTATGGAACCGTTCTACCTCACGGTCCTGCTCGCATGTAGAACCAGTCCGAATACCAACCCAGATCCATCCGCAGACATGCACCAAGAGAGAACAGAATGAGCATTTTTCCTACATGTGTCTTAGAGATTTTCTGGAATGGAACCCTCCTCCTTAAACTCCCAGTCGCACTGGCAGACTCTCACAAAACAGTCCAGTGATATATACTATACACAGATATGGAGAAAAATCCACGAAAATTCAGTCATAGAACTCAGAGATACTTGTTTGGATATTACAAGTATGGAACCCTCCACCTATGAGGACCATTCACACTTACAACCACTACCAGGTCATTCTAATAACATTCTGAATACATACGTGGTAAAAATAAAAATCCAAAATCCAGCCATAGATTATAGAGTTTAGAAATATAGGTACAATGAACTTTCAGGTACGGAAGCCACCACATAGAGTCCCACAGGCACAGAAAATATAACAGTACTTTTAATTAAGGTATGATAAACAAGGTAGAAGTCGTTTGAGATTTGTTTTCTCCGACGCGTTTCGAAATAATCTGGAAGGAAGATAACGCCACTAGACAAGAAAGTCTCAGAATTACAAAAAAAACAAAAACTACTCTTCAAAATATAAAATCGAAAAGTCGAATATCTAGGATATATCTCAGAAAAAAAAGATATTCTTTTCAGTGACTCATGACTTTCAAAATATGCTTGATGAACAAAAAATCGTCTTTTGAAAAAATGTTCAATAAAAAGATTTCCGGATATGGGCTCATCTTTAATTCTACCGTCTCAGGTTTTTCGATTCTCGTGAAAAATTGATTTGAGCTTTTCTAAAAATAACCAAACATACAACCGAATTGTATACCTCCTTCGTTTTTTTTTGAAGTCGGTCAAAAATCGGTACTTGTTTACTGTCCCTACAGAACTCTCAAACAAACATAAAAAAGCAGTCAGACTATTGAATTATTTACATCCATCATTTGAGAAGACTATCGAAAAGAAAAACTTACTATGAGGTTTTCAATGACTCCGGTGACATTCAGGAGGGATAATAATTTTCCAGGCATGGTCATGAAAGATGAAAATTGATGGTTTTTTAAACATGCAATAGTTTCAATCGTTGCTTGTCACGATTCCTAGGGTGCTGACTATTTTATATATATATATATATAGGTATATCTATATATTGAATTATTATTATTCATATCATAGATTTTGATAAAATAAATTTAGTAATTTGTTAGATTTAATAATGCATCTTAGATATTTATTCTATTGATTTATATTCAGGATTAGTTTGATTAGATTATCTAGAAAGTTGAACGATTTGATGCTGTTTTATATCGTAAAGATAAAAATTCAACAGCCATTTAGAATTTCGAGAATTTTGAGTAAAACGGATTTTCACAAACTTTTTTTTTTGAAGTTAGCAAATCGACTTCTTTTTTCAAATATACTGAAAGCCTGTATTAGGTAACACTTTCCCTTATCAAATTATCAGTGTTAGTAGGTAATCACATGATATTCCTATTAATAAATGTTCTCAGTAGAAGCAACTTTTGTTGTTGAACACTTTGTATATGATTTTTTTTAGTAGGTGATGCTTGAAGAATTCTCATCTAAGAATAAGAAAAAATATTATAAAGCTTACAAATAATACATCTTATTATTTTTTGCATCCATTTTTAAGATCCTGGAGAGAGACATCCGATAAACTTTCAGTGTCCGTTGGACTCTATGTGGTGGGTTCCGTACCTGAAACTCTGTTGGACATTTCTTAACTCTATGGCTGTATTTGATGGTCTTTTTAACATTTACGTATGTAGAATGTTATAAGAATGATCTGTTAGTGGCTATAGGTGTAACTGGGCCTCCTAGGTGGAAGATTCCGTACCTGAATTACCCAAAGAATTATCTCCAAACTGAATGGCTGAATTTTCGAAGATTTTTCGCTATATTTGCGTGTAGTATGTCACTGGACTGTTTTGTGAGAGTCTCATAGTGCGACTGGGACTTAGAGGTTCCTTACCGGGAAATCCCTAAGACACATTTAGAAGAAATTCACATGCTTATCTCTCTTGGTGAATGCCTGTGAATGCATCTGGGTTGGTGTTCGGACTGGTTCAAAGTGCGAGTAGGATTCTTAGGTGGAAAGGTTCCATACTCAAGACTTTTTATGACTTTATGTTTTCGTACCACAACCTAACATAGTGTTTGCTGATCAAAAAATCTAGTTCAGATGCTATTTGATATTATCATAGTTTCAGTTAATTTCTGGTATAAATTTTGCAAAACTGCTACTAAATCTAAATTTAATGGTTGAATCTGATTCGTCGTGTACTGTCGCATTGATCTACAAATCTATCTAAAAAATGCAATGCGAACGAAAAACCTCTTAATAATCAATCCAAATCCAAAACTACCATCAGCTATCATTTATTTTCTATTATCAATGACATTCATTTCGGGATTTACAATACATTCACAGTAATATACAAGGCAATCAAATAATAATTGTTATCGGCAACAATATAAATATTCCAATGTCAAAACATCAAGCAATCAAGCATTAAACTATGTGTTGGAAATAATTTAAATTGTATCTTTATTAGATACGTATTACATTATTCTACACATGGTGTGATCAGTTTGTTTATTTGATGGCAGTTACATTGTTGTTTATCCATGTAAATTTTAGCAAGAAATTCAGTTTGAGTCAAAAGAATAATGGAGAATATAGTTTTACCATCTAGTTTTCGAATTAATTCATAATAACAAATTAGAGGTAAAAAACTCTTGCTCCGGTATTGTGGATAATGTTGTTGGTCCATATTTTTTCGAAAGAAAATTGAATGGACAAAAGTCTCTTCGATTTCTCAGAGAAGACTTTCCTAGGTTGATCGAACACCTAGGTACCTGATCACATCAAAAATGAAATGTGGTTTCAGCTAGATGGTGCACCAGCAAGCACTCTTTTTGCGAGAAGTGCCAGATGTGTTGGATGTAATGTTTCCTGGATAGTGGGCAGGACGACAAGACCCTATTCCGTGGCCACCGAGATCGCCAGACTCAACACCAATGGATTTTTATGTTTGCGGAACAGTGAAATCGGAGGTTTATCATTTATTATGTATTTTCATTTTAACAGAGTAATATATATATATATATATATATATATATATATATATATATATATATATATTTCATATCATTTGGTATTTTTTTAGTGCGCCAGCTAATAAAGTTGGTCCCATATTTGTTAAAAATTACTCAGCAATATTCATTCATGCTATCTACCAGATGTGCGAAATCTTCACATCTTTCATGCTGATATATTTTGTAAAATTCAAAATCAGTTAAACTAAACGGTAGTCAATAGGCGAAGTCCCTACGGTATTGCCTTTTCACATATATAGGTAGGTACATTTCTCGATTGATTATTCCAAAAAATCATTTCAAAATCAGTTCCCGCCAATTTTTTGGGTGGAACTCTGGCTCACATTGCGTGACGAACAGCTTATATACAATATAAATTCACAAATGTAACGTGTCCTCACTTTAATAGAGCTGCTAGCTAATGTTTTATAATAGCTTACAGTGTACAGGGTGTCCCATTTTGGCCACTTTTGCGGGGTACCTATCTCCATTATTTGTATAGATAGAAAGTTGCGGTTTTCACGACAGCTAGCTACTTTTTCGTAAAAGTAAAGATGCCGTTAACGAAATTTTCATAGCCTTCTTGGTTCTTAACATATAGGGCATTTTTGAAAAGGTTGTATTTTGGGACCCCTCTCGTATCTTCGTTATCCTTCAACTTATCGAAAAGGTAAAATAACATTCTCATAGATTTTTTCCCGATAATTTTTGTTACGTATTTACCATTTTTCATTTATAAACAAAATTTATATTTTTTATATGGAACACCCTGTATATTTATAACTACAAGATTTCTTTTTTTACCTTTTCAAAAACATATAAAAGTCTGCACAATTTCTCAGAAAAATGCGAATAAATGACATCTTTATAAAATTAAATGCATAATTTAATGAATAACAACAATAAACAATTGAAAGTTGCATATTACTAACGAAGAAATGTTTTTATAAAAGCATAACATTTTCAAAGATATCTATAGAGTTTTTTTATAAGTCATTTAAACATAAAGTAACAAAACACCAAACACAAAAAAAATACATTAATGGTGTTTATTTATAGCAAGATGGTGCCACAATTCATTACTCGGGACTCTTAAGGGCATTTCTTGATAATGACTTTCCTCAAAGATGGATAGATACCAATGGACACACTGTCGCGAAGACCGCAACAACTTTCTATCTACAAGAATAATGTAGATACCCCGCAAAAGTATCTACCCAAAATGGAACATCCTGTACGTTCCTACCTAGTACAACTTTTGCTTGATATTCAAATCAAATTCTCATGCCAGGTCGACATGCAATTTGCGTGTTATATTTTAATGCGATGCCAATTTGCTTCTATCAAGAACTATTTTGTTACTACTAGTAGGAATTCAAATTTCTTTCACATTCTGAAAGTCGATGTGCATATTTACCAGCGAAAAAGTTCGGCAGTTTAGCTAGAATAGTAAAAAGCAACGTGCAGCACGAAAGCTTCAACTTAGTTTTGTATTGATTTTTTGGTTGAATTTAAAAGCACGCGAAAATTGAGGATGACAGTAGAGTCAATTATATAGCATAAGAATGAGTGAAAAGTAGATAATTATGACAGGAATTTTTTTACAGAAAGATTGTGAGAAAATATTGAATTATTGAATGAATTTAGATAAGTCGCTATTATTTTTTTGCATAAAACTCGATAGAAATTCATCGTACATATCACCGAAAATAGTAATTTTGTGCAACTTCTAAATTGTCAGTTTTCATCTCTACAAAAAAAACAAGTCAAGAGCTTAATCAGAAGAAATATATGTATTTACAAATAAAGAAAAATACTGCAATTATATGAATCTTCAAGTTCTTAGACTATAGGTATTTCGTCGTTTTATTATCTTAAATATAGTACCAGCATTTATACCAATTTGTTAACAAGATAAAAAATTAAATATTCCTAATAATACGAGACTGGTGTCATTTGATTTACAATATTTGTTTCTGAGTATCTCTCCCATTGATGTCATTAAAATCATCAGCTCGATTCTTATCAAATACAATACGAATTCTATTATCAAATAGGATAATCTAGAGCTACTCATGCTTAGATCAAATTTATTTTGAATTCGATGGGAAAAATGTATAGGCACTTCCAGACAATGTTCGAGTATGGGCAATTTACTCAATCCAGAAGAAGAAATTTTCATCAATACTATAGAAACTACTAATCCACGACCATCTCCTCAGCAGAAAAAAGTTATGATGATGATATTTTATTTAGTCTACTTGGGATACTTAACTGATGTTTGAATTTCATAAATAGCGTCCATCAAGGTACTAGGTACTAAAAGAATTGAAGTGAAGATGAAAAGGAGAATCTGTCAAGAAATACGATCCAGAAAAACATCGGACGATATCTGCATTGTGAAATGATATTCAATCAAAGAAGCAAAAATCGAAATGATGGCTTAATGAGTTCAATTCTTTTGTGATCATTTCGTTTACGTGTGTGAAGTACCTGAATTGAAGTAGCCGTTTCTGAGAATGTCAGCTTTATAAACATTAAAAAAATCCTCCTCCTCGATTTTCATTAACAATAATATATTAAGCAATGCATTTCATGTAAATATTACTGGATAAGTAAAACAACGCCAAAAATATCTGTTATTTTCCCATTTAAAATACATTATCTATACCCAGCTACACTGCATTCTCATTGTGAAACGCGTTAGAGTACCGATAGAAAAGGTGGTACATACTTTGTAGTTTTCCGTAGTAATTACCTTATCTAATAAAGTGAGAATCACGTTTAATACTTTCAATGAAGACGTTTTTACAATAATTTAAACATTATTCGAGAACTCCACCTTCCATTTGCTACAATTCTAATACCTTGAACTTTTTGGAACATATCCAATTCACTGGTTTGCGAAAATGGTACCTGCCTTAATTTTGTCGCCTCAAATTTCCAAGTTTTGAATAAAATGTCCCTTCTACCCCTTTTGTAACTGATTCTTAAGAACGACCACTCGATGAATATTACAAAATTATTAGTTATAATATGCTCTAGAAAAAAAAACGCTTCAACACATCTTACTAAATCAATACTCTGACATATACAGATACCTAATATACATAAAATTCATGAAGGTAGGTAAATTGAAAATTACTTGAACTAATTGGAAATTATTGTAATTACCCATTTTGTAGGGGATATATCAGATAAATAACCAGAATAATAATGGCTTTAGTGTTTAATGTGTATCAATATTATTATAGACGTCTATATACCTGCATGGAATTAATGCCATGTTGACAAACCGGATATAAATGAATGTACATATTAAATCAACAGAAGCTGCTGCACTGTAGATATTTGACAATTTCGATAAGAAGAATCCGAAATATAGCCTTTGTGATGGTTTAAGATGCCACCGGATTCAAATGGCCTTGTACGGCCGATGAATGATTTTTTTGCAATTAAAAACTGTATGAAGTTTACGTTCTTATAAAATAAATATGGAATCAGCTTGAATTTCATCAGAACTTACAATCAATCAACACAATTTAATAGAGTACAATGTTCATGTATTCTTATTTTTAGGCAAACAAAAGTCAACTCATCAGCACATAACACAAGACATTTTCTTAAAAACTTTTTTCTACGGAAATATTAAATTTCTTATGTTAATATTTCAACAGTGTAAATTAGCTCCAATCAAACAATATCTTCTACTGTTCAAGTTTTCCAAGACTCAGTCTCAAATAGCTCAAAAAACATGAACCTGAAATTGTGAACATGAAAACTGATGGAAGGATCCAAAATTGTCATTCTTATCTTTCCTTACTTATTGAATTGAGTCACAGAACACAATCAAAAATCTCTTATCAACTGAGGAGTATAACTGCTATTTTAAAGTGGATCAACATTTTAGGTAGCCGAATCAAAATATCCTTTAGATTAAAAATAAAAAGCATTCTTCTATCTTGCATAGAAATTTGATTATCGAAAAATTTATGTAAGAACAGCTCATAAAAAATATTTTTTAGAAAAAAATTGACCAACTGTATTCGTTGTCGTACTGAAAAATAAAAAATAATATTAATTCTATTGGCGCTGGTTCTTTTGGAGTTGGTGCCTACAACAACAAACTACAACGGCACAACTTCAAAATTACCAGCACCAATAGAATTGATATTATTTTGTATTTTTCAGTGCAACAACTAATAAAGGTGATCAAATTTTTTCAAAAAAATATTTATCTCACATTTTTGAGTGTAACATTAGTCATGAAAATTGTTGAACGTGTAGTAATAGCCAAAAAGTTTATAGACTTAGCTTGTACTCAGAGATCTCGAAACATCGCGCCGCAAATATACATATTTCAGACTTTACTGCTGTAGCAGCTCGAAAACCTGGTCGAAAACCGTAACTCAATTAAACTGTTGCTACATATAATCTGTTCTTTAATTTGGCCGTGTCATATTTCCAAATTTTCGAGAAAAAAAATGCTCTTCCACATAGCGGAAATACGCATATCACATATTTCAGACTTTACCATTGCGAAACTCGGAAACCGTAACTCTTTTGAAAAAATGTTCAATTCAAACGTTTCTGGATATTGTTCTATATTTAATTGTGGCATCTCGAATTTTCGATTTTCCACAGAATTTGCCCCCTCCGCTCCCTTTGGGAGCTGTTGTCGGAGGGAAGTTCATTTCGGATTTGAGTTCTTATGAATATGGGACCATTTCTCAACTCTCCTCTTTCAAATGTATCAAAATCGGAGACTGTTTACCATATACAGTGCGCGCACAAACCAAAAAAAAAGCTGACAGTCGAAATGTTCACCTCCTCCGTTCGGGGTTTGTCTGTCAAAAATCAACTGCAAAAAAAAGCTGGCACATTAAAGACGACACCATGCAGTAATCTCTTTCACTCTGCTTTATTATGGTGTGTGTCACGAGAACCAATTAACACACACACATATACCTCCAATTAGTGGGCAATCATCTGCGCTTTGGAGAGAGACAGAGAGAGCCAAAGGAAACGATCTCGCGTGGTAACCAAACAACAACAACAACAACACCAACGTGACTGACTGCCAAAGATAGCGCGAATTAGTCCAGAGACTCGGTCGGCGGCAACAACACAGTAGAGTAGTAGTAAACAGCATCGACGTCGATAATGCACCCACACAGCGACAATAATTTTATTATACCTTGCTCCCATCTTTTTGCTCCTTCCTTGGCAAAGAGAATCTCCTCACGACCTTGACAAAGCGACATAAAATGCGTGCCATTAACAGAACAGACATTTGCCATTGCAACAGCATCTCTAATACATTTTTTTTCTCAATGAATAAAAAATGTTTTGACTAATAATACTGAGCTCTACATAACGCCCTAAATACATCAGATTTACCTAAATTTATTTATTAAATAGTTTTTATTACTTTCGGTTCTTGTATCAATGGACTCCGCAGCGATTTCTCAGGCCCCATACGGTCTAGAGACTTGAAATTTCGAATTCGTACTTAGATCGCAGACATCTTGCCGCCTGTTAAGCTCCAAGTGTGATCCAATATTGGTAATTATAATTATCTCATTCAATCTCATTCAACCAAGATCATTATTTTGTCGACATGGAACGACAATGGGATCCGTCACTGGAATTACGCACGAGCATGAAGCGTATATATACGTCTCGTTCTCTGGTATATAGGTACTCTCTGGAAGAGCGTCTATGGTTATGTCGCAATTGTCAGACGTCAGACGTTATTGTTAATTTAAAGTTTAATTTTGTGTTGTGGTAGACAAACAGTAATTTGTAATGGAATTGCTGTTGCTGGCAAACACATATACATAAGTATAGTTAAAATCGAGAAAAGGATAGCAATAGTAGGTACTCATCGGTACGATTTAAATCTTAAATGCCCAATAAAAACTATTTTAAATTTTTTTTCAAAAATTTCACTTGTCTAATCTTACAAACAGTCGCCATATTTTGTGCTGTTCGCAATGTCCGCAAATTTTGTTTCAACTCACTTATGGCAACGAATGATACTTCTCACAAATCAAATATCCCAAACTAATCATCAAAACCTAGGTTAGGTTAGGTTAGGTTAGGAAACATTCAGTTAAAACTCCGTTCTAGATTTGAGCACCTGACGCAAAGAAATCAGATGAAAATAATAATAATAGTTTATTGAGTGCAAATATACAATCGTTGAGATTAGTTTATTTTTTTTGTACTAACAAATAAGTTTAGCCACGTATGTTGCATTGTCTGTGATTGATTATCCATTTAATCATGCAATAGAAAACATCTCAAAAAATATATGCGGTATTAATAAATTATTATCAAATATTAGGTACGTAATAGAAAATATAATAACCAATGTATGCAGCCTATGTTAAATTACCGACATAGGTGAATAATTTTTTATTGTTTATTTGGTATTTATAAAGATAGTATGGATCACTTGGATTCGATTCGACTTGGTGCTTTTTAGGTAAATTTCTTATAGAAATGTACCTATTGCGATCGTTCACACTTTTGAATTTCGAAAAAATTTCGACGGCTTGTCGTTATATGTCTATAAGTTAGTCCAAAATAACATTTTGTTCAAAAGTTTATATATATATATATATATATATTATATACTCTTTCATTTATGAAATATAGAAATCTTCAATTATATATATATATATATATATATATATATAAAAAGATGTTCTTGGGGATGCAGTCATATATTCAATAAAATTCTTTGACTGAAGCCGAGCTTTCGAGAATGTTCATTCTCTTCTTCAGGGCAAAAATCGTGAATTTAGAATAAATTAACCAAAAACAGGAAAGATTTCATAGCCATCAATTACAAAAATTTTTGTAAGAGATATCAAGTTCAAATTTGCTACAAAAATCAATCTACCAAATATCTCGGACGAGTTAGTTATTGGGCTATATCAGGTAAGTAGTTTCAAAATGGCGACCGTTCAAACATTTGAAAAAATTATCAAAAAAGATCCGTAGTGTAAATATAATCAAAAATAATTTTGGGTTATAGATATAATCAGTACCTACAACTTTTGTTCGAAGCAATTTTTCATAAAATGCACAGAAAAAAAAAATTAAGAAAGAAAAAATAAGAAATATTGATAATATATGAACACTCAATACAAATTTGATGTAATTGTACATTTTCTGAAGATCTTAATATAGACCCTGATTTAAAACAATATATAGTATATTTATTGATAAGAAATAGTCGAAAAAAATTCTGCCTTGAAGGGAAACGCGAACCCAGTCTGCTTTATATTCAACAGCCAAAACAAAAATCTCTAACCGCAAGGCTATGATACATACAGCAATTTATTTGTAATGACATGTAGATATAACAATGAAAAGGTTGTTCAAATTTCACTTCAATGAATTTTGAGAAATTTACCTTTCCGCTGACTACAGGCCATCGGGATTCTTTTCGGTTTGTGCACGTACTCTATATAGAAAGCTAACTCCGATTTTGATGATTTTTGATTCATTCGAAAGAAGAGAGTTGAGGAATGGTCGCTTATTTAGAAAAACTCAAATCAGAAATCTGGTGGAGGGGACAATTTTTTTCAAAATTTGAAAATCTGAGACGGCAGAATTGAAGATATGACAATATCCGGAAATGTTTAATTAGAACATTTTTTCAAAAGGGCTACAGTTTTAAAGTGACAACAATACTAAAATCTAAAATGTGTGTATTTTTTTTTTCATTCGAAAATTGAAAATCTGAGACTGCCATATTAAAGGAGGCATTATATGCAGCAACATTTAATCTGAATATCTTTTCGAGTTATAACAGTTGTAAACTTTAAATATATTTATTTCCACCGCAATGATTTTAGTACAAGCAAAACATTTTCAAAGGTAATACGATAAGTGCTATCTTCCTCGAAGTTAATGGTGGTGGTATTTGTGAAGTCTTCTATCTAACTACAATTGCACAACTTCCAAATTCAATAGAATTAACATTATTTTGTATATTTTTCAGTGCCCCAACTAATAAAGACGGTTAATTTTCTTTTGTAAAAAATATTTATTTTATTTTCATAATGCATTTAAATTTAAATTCATTTGATATTTGATAATTCAAAAACATCACAGATACACCACCCATTGTGACTTTATCCAACTCAATTCCAACATATTAAATCGTCTCGCTTGAGTACTTATACAAGACCACCCCCATTTTTTATTATATTTTCATTGTACCTATATATGTATATATATATATATATATATATACGTATATATATCATTTCCACACCGAACCGCGTGTTTGAAAAAAAGTCTTAACGACGACCATAACAGCATGGGGTAGGTAGTATTAGGTAAAGGTATATCGTCCATCTCCTTCTTTCTCTGGCTTCATCAGAATATTATACTACGTCTGACAGCCGGTAATTAATGTGCAGATTGCATGTGTAGTAGTAAGCGGGAACCGCCCTCCCGAAAGTCCCCTCTCTCTCGCAATATCCCCAACCCCCCTCACCACCACCCCCAATGGGCGCCGCCATTTACCATACATACCAAAGCCAGGGCCACCACCACCAGCAACATCCGAACCCCTTCCAACCCCCAACTTGCGCTACGATCAGCGGGCCGATGAATATTTATATACATTTATTTATATATATATATATATAAACAACGGCGTGTGGAGAACGACGACGGACAGACAGACAGATGAACGGACTCAGGCACTCACTCATACACAAACTCAAACACACCGGTTTCTGACAAGGCTTTGTTCAAGGTTCTTCAGTTCTTCAAAATATCGTCTCATTTCAATCATAACTATTTACCTACCGATGCAAAGATAAAGTTTTTTGAGTTATTCTATGAAAGTTGCTGTTTTATGTACCTATCATTTTGTTGTTTTTGCATAAATGATGTCGAAAAAAGCTCGTTGATGACACCAATATTGGGCATCGTAGTTGTTGTAATGATTAAGGAATAATAATTGAAAAACATGTTTCACTCAAGACTGCGGCTCGAAAGCGGCTCTAACGATTGCCTGCTTTAATTGAAACTTTTAGGCAATAATTATTCTAATTCAATTAAAATTCATTTAAGTTACAGAATACAATTATTTCCAAATGTTATAAGGTATTCAAAATAAAATATTTTTTTTATAATCAATAGCAAATCGGTGTATTTCTGTATCTAACGAAGGCTTTTGACACGGTAGTACATGAACTTCTATTAATTATATTGAGTATTCTTGGAATAAGAGGGATTATTGATGACTTGGTGCGGAACTATCTTTCAAATAGATTACAATATGTTATCATTACTGGTGTTAAAAGTTCTTACAGTTTAGTCACTTGTGGAGTCCCTCAAGGTTCAGTTTTTGGTACATTATTATTTAATGCCCATATATTAATGGATTATTGCAACTTTATATACCGCGTATTGTATTATTGTATCATTTGCGGATTATACATTACGTCATAACGTGTAGTGGTGACAGTTGACATTTATTGAAAATTATAATAAATTGGTTAAATTGGAAAAAAAAGTTTTAGTATTATTAAGAAATATATTTTGGACCGACTTTATTAGTTGGTGCAATGAAAAATACAAAATAATATTAATTATATTGGTATTGGTAATTTTGAAGACAGAAGATTCTTGGTACCAACTTCACAAGTACCAGCACCAATAGAATTAATATTCAGAGCAGAAACTAATAAAGGCGGTCATTTTTTTTCGCGAAAACATAAATAATCTGGTCTTTAATTTGCTTCAATTTTCGAAAGAAATTGCCCCTCCCACATATCAAAAATACAAATATTTCAAATTTTAACATTGTTGAAACTCGAAAACAGTACTTTTTTTGTCTGAACGTTCATTTTAGAGGTTTCAGGATATTCTCGTATCTTTCATACTGCCACTTCGAATTTTCGATTTTCGAGAAAATCCTCTGTTTTCGGGGATACATACAGTTTGTTTCACGAATCATGGCTATTGTGTGTAATCATTCACGAGCTACGTACATATCGCTATACGTCTCATCGCATCTCATTATCATGAAATTCTCTACTTCGTTTGTCGATCTAAGCTACGACATCAGTATGTCA
Source organism: Crioceris asparagi (assembly GCA_958507055.1). NCBI lineage: Eukaryota > Metazoa > Arthropoda > Insecta > Coleoptera > Chrysomelidae > Crioceris > Crioceris asparagi. The sequence continues at coordinate 130,272,179 of OY293826.1, forward strand.
AGCTTATGTCCTCTTATAGAATGATAGGGCGCTGCACGTATGTCCGAAGGCAACGTAATCTTTATTTCATTGGCGTCACAAAGTCATTGTGACATTTCAGATTATTCAGGTGCATAAATTTATATTTCATAACTCAAGCAATAAATTTGTTTTTTGTGTGTCTGCATTATTGTAGATAATAAATCTTTCATATTATGTTTGCTTATTTAATCAATCGATATTTTTGTTCCTCTAATTACATGAACTTCCTTAAATGCCATATCTTCAGCTCGAAATCGTTACGCCACTGATTTACTCTCGTCAGTTGGATTGATCCATTTTTCGTGTTTTCAAGGCAGACGCCAACAAAATGAGATATGTATACTCTTGTCAAAAACGAGTTATTAAAATTGTAACATGCTTTTTTCTGTAACTGTACTATTTTATGAGATAATTTGTTTGGGGTTCAGCTTATTCGAATGCATGCAAGGTCCGGTAGCCAGAATACAAAAGCGTGCTATCAAAATTTGAACGTTTAAAAAGCAAAACAACATTTTAAGTGAGAAACGATTGTTGAATATCAATCAAATATATATTTTGGAAGCACTACTATATAATTATTTTTGTATGTATACCATTGTTTGTTTATATAAGTAACACAATTTTAATGCGTTTATTTTTGGATCGCAGGCTAATAAAACTTACATCTGCATCTACATCTCAATTAAAAAGGCATACCTTACCTACATAAAATTATCTCCATCTTCTTATTATTCACAACACGCATTCAAGAGGAGTTATTCATGCATATCTCTCAATTGGAATCGGTTTTATTTCTAATTAAAGTTTTATTACGTGATTATAAATGATGTGATACGCCTTCAACAGAATCTAAGAGAATTTATATTATCTTTATGGAGGTATATGGCGAGCCGTATTGCTGAGTTACAAATAAAGATATACGGTAAAGATAAGAATAGTGCACGCAATCAGAAATATATTATGGGAGAATGAGATAACATGTTAATTTAACATAATAATAATATCGAATGAAGGAAGATGCATAGAGAATTTGTTCTATACAGCTAACCTGATTAGATGACTTGTTTATTTTCCATGAAATTTACTTGAGAATTCAAGCATAAACTTGTTGTATCACGATTTTTCATTTTGCGTCTATGTCTAAGTGAAACCTGCGTAGCTAACGTCATTTATTTTCCGCACTAGAGCAGTAAAGTAACTCATGATTAATGTATATATCAAAGAATTTAAACAGAAGAAGTTAAAAAAGTTTGGATACATCTGATCCTACTAGGAATACTTACATAATTAAAAAATAAAAAACGTGAACAAGCAAATGTAACTTGCTTTAGAAGTATGTACCTTCAAAAAATCAGTAAGACGTTTTGCGGCTTCCAGACTAAAGATATGCGTCCGGATTATGTCTTTTGAAATTAGATTCCGTAGTACCGTGGATGTCCGAATTTAAGTACGGTCGGATTATAGAGGTTTAACTTTATTAACTTTGGATGTGCTTTTTTCAATTGTAATGATTTTTTTAGCTAGTTACATTCCTTTTTTCAATGTTCAAAAATAAAAAAGCTTTTAAATCTCTGTGTGATAGCTTTCAAAAAGTCAATCACATTCATTTTATAAATCAAAGAAATTTTGGATACTTGGAATTTCAAATCATCTCTGGAAAATCCCAGTTAAATTTAAATCTCGCAATTTATCACAACAAATCCGGGGACCAATGTTGCAGCTGTTATGAGCACTCGACTACTAAATAATCGTAAGCTATCGTCTCCTCTATATTGCAGAGAACAGGAACACAAACCAAGCTGGAATCGGAGCTCGAAACGCGCAAATTCACTACGAAAATTACCATAGCTTCCACCAAATAATAATAATAATAATACTAGCAAGTTCACTAATTAAATTCAGCGACATTAATTGAATAGCAACAACAGCAGGAATACTGTAGGTATAATATTCTGGTGGATTTATTTGTTTAGGAGGGTGAATGGAGAATCGCAGAGAGGCCTGCGAATATAGGTACATGTGGTGGATGTGAGCAAGGATGTACAATATCACCAAAGCAACTTGCAAAAAAAACTTGCACTGTAACCAAAGTTAAAAATATTAACCAATGTGATAGAGATCTGGAAGGAATCATTTTAGCATCAGCGATCATTATCCACGGTTATAACTTTATTGAATGAATTATCAAAATGATGAATATTCCACAGTATACTTACTATGCATGAATTTCTTCATGTGTCATTAATTGATTGATTGGTTAGCAGGATTGTTTGAATTAACAATGAAATTCTAAATAGTTTACCTAATTCTTTGGTGATCGATTTCGGTGTTACACCATCATCAGGCCAGCTGAGATTTTTATTATTTTCCTGCGCTACTATATAGTAGCTGTATAATGAAAGTATTGTAATCGTGTGAATATTTTCGGTATCGAGATTTTTACAAAAGTTTTAGAGTTTTCTTGAAATCTCGAGAGCAGCTGAACCGATTTGGCTAATTCTTTTTTTGTTGTGTTCATTATTATCAGAAGAAGATTCTTATGTACGAAAAAAAAATAGAAAGTTGAGCGGAACATTAGAAAATTTAGGAACATTTATGAAAACTTAAAGACAACTGTCAGTTGTTTGAAATAACTGTCAGCAATTGACAGAACGCGCGCTGCAAATATCGTTTAACAAATAGATGGATCGGTTGATAAATAATAGTTTCCTTTCAATTTATTATACAGTGAGTTTTTGAGAAGTGCAATCACTGGTTGATGGAAATGGGACAGATTCTATACATTTTAACTCATTTACAGGAATACAATAATTGTTTTCAAATGAAGTCATTTGGCGCAAACAAAGTTATTCAAGACAATTTTATGCTAACTTTCAAATCATATATCAATTAAAGTAGCAGCGTACAGTAGGTTTTAACTAGGTGAATAACCAAAAGCAGCCAGTCAAAAGTTGATGGGGAAATGGCAGTGCTGACAAAGTATCTTGAAAGTCACATGGTGGTACAATTTTTGCAAATTTATTTCATGGGCGATTCAGCAAAACAAGTCGATCAGCGTTATGCACACAATAAATCAGTAAACAGACCAAGTGTGGAACAACTTCAAATGTTTTTCCATCAGACAACGAATTGGTTGTATTATTCAAGACTGCATTTAACCGCATGCCATCTGATTATCAAAAAATTGTCAGCAAAGCCGATAAGACGGCTGCAGGACAACACGCAAGACGCTATAATACACGGCAACAATTGATGAAGTTGCTATTCTTGTCATGGGTGAAAATTTACAAAACCAAGATATTGTTTTTGCTTTTGTTAAGACAGGACAGCTTCTGTCGGGTCAAATAGTTTTAAATAAAAATGCAAGGCAAAACTATTAAAAAATGTGATGGCACTGCCTCACCTGCCTCTCATAGAACAAGCCGCCACTGAATGTAAATGTTTCCATCAATCAAGACTTCTGTTGCTTGCCATCGACGCGCCGCCACTCATATCAATGCTCCCTTTCTCGCCTTCTTCTTGTCTTCTTATTATTCGCCTCCATCTTCTGTTTTAGCGCTATTGCTAGTTCTCCATTCGCATCCGTCTGCTAAATTATTATTATACTATGTACATAGGCGACATGTTGATGTGATTCGGCCCCTGGTTTAGCTGCTTGGCTTGCTGTGGTAGGTATATATCTACTCAGCCCGATGGACAGACGCGCGCTTTATTTGAACTTGTGTGTGTTCCATTTCCATTTCCATTCTCTATCCCTATCCCCCTATTGCCGATGGATTTGAATAATGGAATAATTTGGTCGTTATTTGTCTGGCAAAAGGCGATCGCCAGCGCCGCGCTATTCTACAAGTCAAAATAGCTCGAGCTGAGGCAGAGAGAATTGTGTAAGCTGAATTCTGAATTATGTCACGGAAGTTGTTGTATAGCTGTCTCGCTATCTCTCTCTCTCTCTCTCTCTCACTGGATGCTTGTCAGTTCAGTCTGTCAGTGAGCAGTGGGCCGTGTTCTTACATGCTGCTCACTTGTGCAGCCTTGCAGACCAGTAGAATATAAAAATACGATTCCACAAACACACATGATTTCAAATGAGATGGTAACGAATAAATCTAAACATATATCGGTAAAACTAACGTCAAGTTGGAATCACTGTATCTAATTTATATCTCATGGCTTTTAAACTACCTAAGTATACGGTAATATTTTTATCGAGAGATCCACAAGAAATGTACTACTATTGCTAATGCCGTGTTTCCACTCAAGTTATAGATTAGATGTCATTTCAAGAACAAATGTTGGACATCAATGGCATTGGAACTAGGTTATATGGATTTTTTTTTCTTGTCGAAGGATTTGCTAAATTCTCGGAATTTTGGGAGAACAAGGCCAACTTATGAGATACATCGTCAAAAAGGTAATAAAAAGGGCTATTCAAATTTGTGGCACGCCAATATGGCTCCGATAAGAAAAAAAAAGTTCATGATAGTTTCACCTAGACGAAACGTCATGTTACAAAACTATCAACACCATTGGAAAGAGTAAAAAAAGTGGCAATGTAAATGTGCTATTTATTTAGAAATTCATTGAGAAATAAAGCCAGGAAAAAATAAAATGATTTTCCGAAAATACAGTTTTTTCAACGTTCAACAATTTTACTGATTATTGATACACTCGGAAATGTGAAATAAAGCTCTTTTTTAAAATGAAATATAATTTAAATTAAATATGTAATATTATCAATATCCAAAATATACTCCCATACCAAAAATATTCTTATAATGGTTATTAGGTATTTCGAAAAATAGACTGAATTTCTAAGATATTCTAAGACCTACCAAAAAGATAGTAAAAATCATATTCTCAGCAATGTTCATTAAACATTTTATAAAAAGACAATTGACAAAGGTAAACCTGTTTCAGGAAAAAAAGAGTGAATTTCTAAGATATTCTAAGACCTACAGAAAAGATAGTAAAGATCATATTCTCAGCAATGTTCATTAAACAATTTACAAACAGACAATTGAAGAAAGTAAGATATTTTAAGGTATCCAAAGACCCACCAAAAAGGCAGTAAAGATCATATTTTCAGCAATGTTCATCAAACAATTTACAAAAAGGTAAATGACAAAGCCCTTGAACTCTGCAAGTATATTTTATGCATTCTACAGTTACAGATGGACCGTTTTTGTTGCTTTCTTTCTTTATTAGTACCTAAGGCTCGCTCAAAATTTCCCGATCTGCCTCAACAATCTGATCATCTCTCCTCTTCGATCATCGACAAAATGCAAAACAGACATAACAGACAAGAATGAACTTCGTCTGCCCAAGTACCTACTACTCTTTTACTACACTTGAAATGTGCCATCACGCGGGGTGCTGTCCCTTTGCTGCCACCGTGTGATGCTGTGCTGGAAGAGAGGAATACCATAAAAGAGTCGTAAAGAGTGGACGATAAAACACGAATGAACGACGCGAACGACGATGAAACAGGCACTTTTTCCCTCAATAACCATTACTGAAATGGCTGTGTCCTAAGGCGCGCGCGGTGTGTGGCAAAACTAGGCGATTATTGAAATTACCGACCATCAAACTCGAAAAGGAAAATCACACTCACATACACTTAAGGAAATGGGATGATGTCGCGTTCTTCTTCCTCGTCTTTTTTTTCTTTCTTTCTTCCTGAATGTGGGATGAGATCTTTCTCCTCTATCTCTGATAACAATACTGACTTTAAAGGGGTGATTGTGGTTATGGGATGAGGTTGAGGTTGAGGGGATTTAATTTTATTGAAATGTATCGTGTCAGGTAATATCCAGTTGGATTGCTTGTTTCTAGTTAAAATATCTATCTATCTATCTATCTATCATTTCATTTGATAAAACCGATTTAAGATGGGATTTAATTTGAAAAATTATTAAGACGACACCCAGGTGTAGAGGTTAAGAATATTTCCGGTTTCTATCTCACCGAGAGGAAGTAAATATGCTAATCTACATGAGATATTTCAGATAAAAAGTCATTTGGTAAATATAGAAAGTTTGAATGAAATACAAGCAAAGGAAAAAGTAAAACAACGCAACGAAAATATTGTTCGAATATACTTCTGGGAAGGATTCCATAGCATTCTTGATACCTATCAGTTCTGTACCTGTGAAAGCATCACAAATTATTGATAAATTTTCTCTGTTGTAAAGTTACTTCCTATGAAATTGATTCAGTTTGGATATAAATATTAAAAACAAAATGGACCGACTTTATTAGTTGTTACACTGAAAAATGCCAAATAATATTAATTCTATTGGTGCTGGTAATTTTGAAGTTGTGCAATTGTAGTTACATAAAGGAAATATTTACTTTACACTTTTGAGAGTAACATTAGTCACGAAAATCATTACCGCTGGCGGTAATGTAAACAATTCTTATATGCTTAGATACAAAACATGAAAATGACAAATTTCATTCGGGCATTATTTTTCCTAGACGACGGAATGTAAATACTGTCATTTACATTCCTAGGAAAATGAAAAGAGTAAATCAAGTTGATTTATTATCACAGGATTGAACAAAACAGATTAACAATTACTAGTTATTTGTTAAAATTTAATACAAAAGAACAATTTCGAAACGATGAATTTTTCAAAACACATTATTGTTCTAATAATTCTTTTGATTTCTTCTCAAATTGGGATAGCGATAATAATAATAATAATAATATCGTTTATTGACTTTTAAACATTTACATTTACATTTACATTTACAAATTGGGATGGCGATACAACTTTGACAACTTTGACATTTCGTTGAAGGTTACAGTATACATGAAAAATGATCAATTTCACTCGACTTTGATGATGATTTGTGTTCTCTATAGCACGACACTGGATGCGTGCACTTGTCATTTGAGAGTCGCTATGACAATAAAACAAGAAAATGACGAAGAGTGATATCGCTTCTGGCATCTCGACTCTCTAGTCGAAAGCTGTCACCATTCGACAGTCGCTACACACTGAGAGAGAGAATGAAAAATCGAACAGAGATAAAACAAAGCGCCGCTCGTCACACAAACAGGGCCCTTCCTTACCGCACATACCTAATCTACAGGTTGGGGTCTGCATATGGGATTTTTAAGCCCAGTGTGAGAGAAGATTTCCCAAAATGATAATAATGCTTTTGTGTGTGTGTTTTTTTTTTGACACGAGAACTCTTCTTGTTGTTATCCAAAGATGTAGTGACAGCGACCATAAGTCTTCGGAGTGAAGGTATCAAAAAAAAAAAAATGAGAAAGTCGGCTTGGATGTTCTGACTAGAAAGGTATCCAGTTAGATCCAGAGTTCTTTCATTGGCAAACCTGCTATGTAAGTACTTTCCGGAAGAAATGAATGAAACCGGACTCTGGTTACTCCTAGATATCTACAAAACAATACGATCATCTATGCATGGATAACTACAGACAGAGAACTGTTTCAAATGTGATTAGTAAAATTGTTGTAACATCTACTTTTATGATAGAATGATTTTACCGAGAGAGCTCAACAGAAGGGGCGGGACTGTCTATCAATTTGTCGAATTTATTATATACAAATAAACAACTTGATAACAAGAAAAAGTTTGGGGCACTATTCCATGACCTTACTGAGGCTTTTGATAGCCTAAATTAAAATTTTGTCGATGAAAAAAAAACTATATGCTTCGGGATTTCGTGGAAACGTGTTGTCTTGGCTGAAATAGCAGTCAAAATGAATCAAACTCATATTCAAATGAGGCAATCGTTAAACTGAGTGTTCCACAGGGCTCTGTACTGCCACCACTTATATTTATAGTGTTTATTACAGGATTTTTAAGAGAAAGCGAAAATCTTAATGTATTTAAAAAATATCTCAAAGATCTCCTGTTGCAATACTCATTCTATAATCTAAACGAATTTGGCTTATAATATATATCTCATCTATACTAATATATATATACATACGATTAACGACTTTTCCAATTTCGATAAAAAAAATTGAATTTTTTTATATTTGCGCGGGTGACATTAGGGCTGTATTTTATTTTATGTGTCTGGACCTAAGTTGAGGGTTCGATATCTGTAATTCCCAAAGAAGCATCTCCGAGCTATATGGCTTAATTTTCGTGGATTTTTCGGTATATATTTGTGTGTAGTATGTCAATGGACTGTTTTGTGAGAGTGAGAGTTTTTCAGTGCGACTGGAATTCAAAAGTGGAGGGTTCCATACCGGAAAATCCGTAAGACATTACGAGTAACGACTTTTTGTATGACCACAAAAATTTCGAAAGCTACTTATCCGATTTCGATAAAAAAAAAGGATTTTTTATGACTTTTAATGATTTTATGTTTTCGTAGCACAATCTACGAATTAGTTTGCCCAAGAAGTGCCGGGTAAAACTAAAATATTTATTTCACACTTTTGAGTGGAACATTAGTCACAAAAATCGTTGAACCTTCACTAATACCAAAGAAGATAGTACTTATTCTATTACCCACGTATATTCCTTGCTTGTAGTTGTTATTATTGAGATCTCAAAACATCGCTGCGTAAATACGCATAAGGATTTTAGATTTAACCATTTTAGCAACGCTTTACTCGAAAACAGTACAAAAAAATGTTCGTAATAAATGTTGCTACAAATAATTAGGTCTTTCATGTAGTTCCCACAGATTTTCAATTCTCGAAAGAAATCGCCCTCTCCACATAACAAAAATATATATATTTGAGAATTTAACATGCCTCTATCTCGAAAACTGTAACTCTTTTGAAAAAATGTTCGATTCAAACGTTTCCAGATATTGTCCAATCTCTAATTATACCATCTAAGATTTTCAATTTTTGAGAAAATTTTCCCCCATCCACCCCATTCGGGGACGGTTTTCGGAAGGAAGGAGATTTTGGATTTGCGTTTTTATGAATATGAGAGCATTTATCAAGCCTCCTCTTTCAAATGAATCAAAAATCATTCAAATCGGAGTACGTTTACCATATAAAACGCGCGAACAAACAAATTAAAAAAAAAAGCTGACAGTCGAATTGTATATCTCCACCGTTCGAAATTCGTCGGTCAAAAAATAGTGACCATTATCTAGTGAATGGTGAGAGGTTTTCTATGAAAAAAATTGAGATTTATTAATTAGAAGAGATTTTTACTAGAAACAAATTACAAGATAGTGAATTTTAGAATTAGTCTCGTTTTTAACTGTAGCAACAATTCCATTGTCGGGCATTTTTCAGTCAATTTTTCAATAATTCTTCTAAAGCTGCAAATCACGTCTACTTGAATTTCGCAGCACAATATAAATTCTATTCAATTCCCCATAAGTATCTACATATATATCATAAACTATCCAATTCATCTCAAAATTATTCAGATATCCGATCCAACATTACCCCACATAGCCTACCTACCCGGAAAAGTCACAAATAACGCCCACCACAGTGGCAGATAACATCGATGATATTCCCGTGCTGTGTTTTTCGGAAATGCCTTAAGACGACAACATTTCCGGCAAAGGGAATCATCCCTTTTAGCCGATAGTCCTCCGGCCCTCCTTTGCACAGTAGCAGTAGCATTGTTATGACTACTACAGAATCATACAAATCCAGATCTCTGTCGGCCCACAACCCAAAATTGTTATTCTATGGTCTGTGCTGCATTTATTTTATTGGTCTCTCAACTGTCGTTACAAATGGAGAGATAAAAGGAGATGGCAAGCCGCGTTAGATCCTCTCCTAAAAATAAGGGGGGAATGAAGGAATAATTCCATTTCTCTGGTCTGGATTTTGGGAGAGAATGGATTTTAAAATGTATTATGTATTCTATTCCTGGTGGTGCTATTGATGTGTCGCATCGTCGTTTCGAATATTTTCCACAGATATGTATGCAATGTGTGTTTCTTCTCCTAACAGCTTAGGTATGTAGATGGGAAATCGTGGAATGATTTTATATCATATATGGGGATATCCAACAAGAATTTCCGCATGTGAGATTTATTTGTTTGATATGTGTGCTTGAAAAATGAGCACGTACATTCTCATTGAAAAATACATTTAGTTTAGTTGACAACATATTTTTAGGCCCGGAGAGGTGAGCTGTGGAAGCGATCAGAAGAGGGGATACAACTGTTTACGCTAACTCCGCCTTCACTCTACGCATCTTCTTCGCGTAGCAAATATGATGCCAGTGGCGTCTTGTTTTTATTTGTGGTTATTGATTATTTTAAATTCCAACAAATTTTATATATTATCTTTAATTGAGATTAATACGTCGAAATAATTAATAGATATGTATAATAGTTTTTTTTTTCAGTCTAGGATTTAAAAGCACAAACAGTATAAAAAGCGCTTCAATTAAATAACAATAATTACAGATTATTTTCTCTACTTAGGCCATGACCCCCATTTATATTTAAATAGCTCCCTTTTAAAATTCAAAAATAACAAATTTTAATTTTGACGGGCTACTCACCGATGAAAAATTACTTCCGGGTTCGTAGATTCTATTTCATTGCCTAGTCATTTTAAAAGTTTTTAAACCAAAGAAAATAATGGAATATGTTCAAAAACAACACCAAAACACCATATATTTAAATGGTGGGAGAAAATGCGGTTACGCGATGAAGAGTGACCGAATGACCGGGATGATGTCAAAACAATTTATTGTTTACAGTTCCGTCTATCTTTGTTTCTATTGTGTAAGACTACGTAAATTCCAAACTGCCAAAGACGTTCTGACAGGCTTAAAATATTAGAAAATTTCGAGCGTCCGGATTAAAGAGATTCGCACGAATTATAACTTTCAAAAATTAGTGTCTGGAGTACTGGAGCTTCGCATTCAAGTGTGTCCGGATTGCAGAGGAACCGGATTTTTTTTTAACCATCAATCAGATGACATTTCTGAATAAGGCGAATTAATGTAGGTAGAAACAAATTCAACATTTTTGATCAATTGGAAATTATGAGAAACCTCCGTAAGGTATATATTTTCAAGCAAACTTAACCTAACTTGTGTGGTTTTCTGGAAATGGTTAAGTATTCGAATTCGTCGTTGAATTTGCAATTTTATATCTATCACTGACACACCATTTACCTTTAGAAAATCTTTAGACAGTTTGCGTAGAAAAACAAAAGACTTCACACCTTTACAGTTAGGTGTTTGTCGTAGCCGGCTAATCCTTCTATAGCAAGTGAAATAAACACGAAAAACTGTTCTGTGCTTCCTCATCCAGTTTTAGATTGACTCAGTGACTGACTGTGACTGACACAACATACATACAAAGCACAGACAGCGCTTGTGAAAAATAGCCACCACCATCATCGCCACCAGCACTGCTAAGTTGACAGTATGACAGACAGATGGACGCGCCGTCTCGGCGGGTGCCCGTCATTCCGAGATTGATGGCAAGTGGCAGCCACTGAGAAAACGACGACGTCGTTTGTGTGTGTATCCTAATTGAGTGCTGAAACGAACAACGGTGGTGGTAGGTGGGTGATTGATTTCGAAATAATAATATTATATACCTCTGGAGCTATGTGAAAATCATGGTGACTGGATACAAATCGCGCCGCACGAGGCAAGGCGTACGGATACGAATCTTGTTTTATTTACCATTTTCAATTATTGTTATAATAAATGTTTTGTTGAGATTTTCATTCAGACACGAGGGCAGTAACAAAAAAAAATCCCGATGGCCTGTAGTCAGCGGAAAGGTGAAACTTTTCAAAATTCATTGAAGTGAAATTTGAACAGCCTTTTCATTGGTATACATACATGTTATTACATAAAATTGTCGTATGTGTCATAGCCTTGCGGTTATAGGTTTCCGTTTTGGCTGTGGAATATAAAGCAGACAGGGTTCGAATTCCAGTTCAAGGCAGATTATTTTTTTTTCGCCTATTTCTTTTCAATAAATATACTATATATTTTTTTAATCAGGGTCTATATTAAGATCTCCAGAAAATGTACAATTACATCAAATTTATATTGAGTGTTCATGTTTTATCAATATTTGTTATTTTTTTTATTAATTTTTATTTTTTTACCTGTGTATTTTATGAAAAATTGATCTGAACAAAAGTTGTAGGTACTGATTATATCTATAACCTAAAATTATTTTTGAAGATATTCACACTACGGCTCTTTTTTGATATTTTTTTAAAATGTTTGAACGGTTGCCATTTTGAAACTACTTACCCGATATTGCCCAATAACGAACTCGACCGAGATATTTGAGAGATTCATTTTTGTAGCAAATTTGAACTTGATACCTTCAAAACTGCGACCTCTATCATGTTAACAAATTTCGTAATATCCCATATATATATATAAACTTTTGAACCAAATGTTTTTTTGGACTAACTTATAGACATATAACAACATGCCGTTGAAATTTTTTCGAAATTCAAAAGTGTGAACGATCGCAATAGGTACATTTCAATAAGAAATGTACCTAAAAAACATCTCCCGCGCTCCAACATATCAGGTTAATCGTTTCAATTGACGATTTTGAGAGCGTCATTGACTCGAGCAACTTTTGTTTGTTTGTATTTATATACAGGGTGTCCCTGAATTAATGGATAACCTTGAAATGTTTTCTAGCAGAACCTATGACCGTTCCATGAGAAATAAAACACAACCTTATTACACTCTACCTTTAATTAATGTCATTATGAACTAAATTCTAAGATGACAAGTGCCTATTTATAGAATAAGGAGGATGACAAACATTATTAATTTCAAATGACTCAAGTAGATTTAATTTTACTTTTCGGTAGGTATTCAATATTTTGAAATTATCGTATGATTATCATCAATAAGATGTGAACTATAGTTTAAATTGGTCTTGTTACGAATTAATTATTTGGATCATTGATACGGGTTAGGTTCGGTTACGTTATTAAAGTTGAAAAATCGTTAATGACGCAAGCAAAAATAACATTAACGTATCTATGACAATATAGCTTGTTGATAGAACCTAGTTATCATTTTTATTTGCCGAATACGCTGTTAAAGTTTCTCCATTATAATTCAGACCACCCTGTATAGGTAGTAGGTGTGGGAAATGCTCATTTGGATCGATAGAGTAACAGAAAATAATCGTTGTATAGCTAATTATTGTCAATTTATATAAGTGCATATAGAAAATACCAACGTGAGACACTCGTGATGGTGTCACTAAATTCCAAAGCACTGCACACCTAAAACCAAAATACTGCCCTGATGCAATCTCTTTATTTCTGTCCCTATATATATATATATATATAAAGAAGATAAAGTGACGACCATAAAACGCAAAGCAAAGAGATGTACCTACCAACGCAATAAAAAAAACTGAATACGATCAATAACATTTAATTTCTCAATGCGGAATTGGTTGTTGCAATATAATAGCCATCACATGTCTCCTTTTATTAACTTTCTTCTCCTCACTTCTTTATAGAGGTATACAAGAAAGAGCCCTCTCTCTCGAGCTCTTATCTTTACTACCTACCATATTCATTAGGGTTAGGTTAGGTTAGGTTAGGTGGTGGATGAAACGGAGGAATATACTAATTTTTATTGGTCTTATCGCTGGATCTCTCACATCACACAATCAACAACACACTCGATGCCGTTGCTAAATAAACATTTTAAGTCTGCTGCTTCACCTGCTGTAATCATATATCGTCGTTTTCTGTTCCTACCCAGAGAGTGCTGTCTGTCTGTCACCTTTGATAGTTGTTAGCACCTTTTTTATGCAAATACTTACAAGACATATATATATTCGGAAATCTATTATATTACATTAATGTGCTGTTCATTTAGATGGATGGATAATATAATATAGAATTTTAACCGGATACAATTTCAGATATGGACTTTTTTTTAAATAGCTTTTGTTAACAGAGAAAAGACACAGACAAATTGTCGGTATCGTTTCATTAACAGCCGAACCAAACGGAGGAGGTATATCTACAATTCGACAGTTTGTCTATATGTTTTTAGGTAAATTTCTTATAGAAATGTACCTATTGCGATCGTTCACACTTCATATATATGAGATATTACGAAATTTGTTAACACGATAGAGGTCACAGTTTTGAAGGTATCAAGTTCAAATTTGCTACAAAAATCAATATCTCAAATATCTCGGTCGAGTCGAGTTCTATGGGTCCAATTTTTTTAAACAATATTTTTGTTACCGTGTTTTGCAATATAACTACGCAACAATTTTGATGTAACGTATTATACCTTATTTAGTCATAAAATGCTGAAAACAGACATTTTAGACGAAGTAGTGAGCAAAAAAAATATAAATAATCTTATTTTCCGATTTAAAGTTTTTGTTCATTTTCTGCACTTTTATGTGTGGATTGGACATATTATACCTTATTTAGTCATAGAATGCTGAAAACAGACATTTTAGACGAAGTTATGAGCAAGAAATATTAAATAATCTTATTTTTCGATTTAAAGTTTTTGTTTATTTTCTGCACTTTTATGTGTGGATTGGACATATTATACATAATTAAGTCATAGAATGCTGAAAACAGACTTTTTAGACGAAGTTATGAGCAAGAAATATTAAATAATCTTATTTTTCGATTTTAAGTTTTTGTTCATTTTCTGCACTTTTATGTGTTAATTGGAAATATTATACCTTATTTAGTTATAGAATGCTGAAAACAGACATTTTAGACGAAGTTATGAGCAAATATTAAATAATATTATTTTCCGATTTAAGGATTTTGGGTGTAACATTACTCATGAAAATCGTTGAACGTTCACTAATACCAAAGTAGACAGTACTTATCCTATTACCCACGTATATTCTTTGTTTGTGCTAGTTATTATTTAGAAATCTCAAAACATCGCCGCGGAAATACTCATAAGTATTTAAGATTTTACCATTTTACCGCCACTGTAACGGGAAAATCGTAACTCTAAGGAAAAAATTGTCAAAATAAATGTTGCTACAAATAATCTGGTCTTTTGAAAAACGTTGCTCTAAACGGTTGAACTTGGGTACAGTGTAGTAGATAGAACTGATCATAGAACGAGCTTCATATTTTATAAACGTAGCTATTGCTATAACATATGTTTACTAAACTCTCATTTTATCTGTTAGTACCTGGTGTGGACGTCAATGGTCAATGACATTATCTATGAAAGTATCAATATGACTTTATAAGATTCCTTACAAATTTGTGGGCTTACCAGCTATAACTACTCAAAAAAGTTTCAAAAATTTTGGCGGAGGTGCTGGACAGTTATAAATAATAGATATTTTTGAGACTCAAATTGGAAGATAAAAGCTTGGACATGAAGGTACGAAATATACTACACCATTCTACGAAGTAAAATCTGCTATAATTTAGACCTTAAACGTCATATTAAACAATAAGAGTGCATACGGGGTGGGGATTTTAAATGGAACGCTGCTTGGGAATAAGATTTTTCAAAAACACAAAAAAAAGGCTTCAAAGATTTCCTACGTAGTTCGTTTTCATCATGTAGAAAAAATTGGGGCTCCAAAGAGGAGGCGTAGCCCTAAGCAACTTCGTTTTTTCAATTTTTTTTACATGACGAAAGCGAACTTCATAGAATATCTTTCAGGCCGCTATAAGCAGCATATAGAAAAAAAGATTAATCTATAATATGAAAATGAATCGCTGAATGTGTTGCTAAGCGTAAATCTCGAGAGCAGCTGAACCGATTTCGCTAATTCTTTTTTGTTGTGTTCATTATTATCAGAAGAAGGTTCTTATGAACGCAAAAATTGAGAAAGTTGAGCGGAACATTAGAAAATTTAAGAACATTTATGAAAACTTAAAGACAATATTAATTTTACATACAGTACATACAGTTGTTTGACAACTGTCAGGTATTTGAAATAACTGTCAGCAATTGACAGAACGCGCAGCAAATATCGTTTAACATAGATGGTTCGGTTGATAAATAATAGTTTCATTTCAATTTATTATACAGTGAGTTTTTGAGAAGTGTTTATTCATCTCGGTAAGTTAAAATCAATCACACCTATTGAAAGAATGAAGCCCCTGGATTGTGTTGCGGGAGCGGTAAAGTCGAATTGACGCCATTGGTACTGCCACCAGAGCCTCTGCATTCATTGGTTTATGGAAATGGGATAGATTCTATACATTTCTAACTCATATACAGGAATACAATAATTGTTTTCAAATGAAGTCATTTGGCGCAACAAAAGTTATTCAAGACAATGTTATGCTAACTTTCAAGGTAACTATATTTTAAAACAATAAACTTTTACCACCACGTGCCTGAATATGTTGGTAATTTTCAATTGAAATCATATATCAATTAAAGTAGCGTACTGTAGGTTTGTAGCTAGTTGAATAACCAAAAGCAGCCAGTCAAAAGTTGATGGGGGAATGGCAGTGCTGACAAAGTATCTTGAAAGTCACATGGTGGTACAATTTTTGCAAATTTATTTCATGGGCGATTCAGCAAAACAAGTCGATCAGCGTTATGCACACAATACATCGGTGAACAGACCAAGTGTGGAGCAACTTCAAATGTTTTTCCATCAGACAACGAATTGGTTGTATTATTCAAGACTGCATTTAACCGCATGCCATCTGATTATCAAAAAATTGTCAGCAAAGCCGATAAGACGGCTGCAGGACAACACGCAAGACGCTATAATACGGCAACAATTGATGAAGTTGCTATTGTTGTCATGGGTGAAAATTTAGAAAACCAAGATATTGTTTTTGCTTTTGTCAAGACAGGACAACGTCTGTCGGGTCAGCTAGTTCAAAATAAAAATTAAAATAAAACAAAACAATGAGTTTTTACACGAACAAGCAAGACAATGACAAAACTATAATACGGTATGCTGATAGATCGAATTCGATTGAATCGCCTGGTGGATCTTGCACCTACCCCACAATAACGACGAGGTGAATGGTTGTTGGTGTATATCGTAGTAAGTATATTGGTAAGCATAAATCTTTTCTTTCTGCTTTTCATGCTTGAATGCAGCAGCAGCCCGAAGATTGGTATTCTTGTTGTTCTCTCTCTTATTGTCTTTGTGTGTTCGTCGAGGCATTTCATCTTAATTGCACTTAAATTAGAAATAGAAGCAATATAAAAGACTGAGATGGAGAACCGAGACTTGAAAAAAAAAACAACAACAACAATCTCCATACTTTATCGATATAGGTACACTCATTTCCCTGCGCTATGCGGCGTTCTCGTGTGCTATTCGGAGATCGACAGCAGATATTAGTCGTTCTCAACTCTACACAACTAAATTTATATACAGTGCGTTCATAAAGTATGGAAACGCTTCAATATCTTCTAAGTTCTGACTTTTGATTTTGATTTTCTACTTTTTTGAGCAAACAGCATTATTTTATCCCCTTGAACCTTCCAGATTATAACGACATCGTTAGCTTTTTTAAATGGGAAGGCCATAATTTTATATCATAAACAGAGAACTGGCAATTTTCCAAGTTCTAAAATACCAAATATTTGGTATTAGCATAAAGAAATATGAAAAACATTGTGCTACAATATTATTATTCTCATTCAAATTCATTCAACACTAAAACATCTTTGAACAACAAAATATTCCAACAAAGACATATGAAACAATAATTTATAAGCAGTTAAATGCGTAGAGTATCCAATGCAAGCAACGAGTTCCTGAATTATATTTGTCAACATTTCTGCTGTAATTTGTTGCACTTCCGCTGAAATTCTTTCTCTAAGTTCGTCTATATTAGTTGGTCGGCTCATGTAAACTTTACTTTTCAAGTGAACCCCAAAAAAAAGTCAAGAGTGCTTAGGTGTGGGGATCTAGGAGGCCATTCAATAGATCCCCGTCTTCCTTTATAGCGATTGTGGAAAATTTTCATTCTGAGAACCTCTTATAGAGCATAATGAGGACTTGCTCTATCTTCTTGTAACCAAATATTGCGATCTATGTCGTCACCAATACCTAGGTACTATAGGTTACTACCAAAAATTGAATTAAATATTTTCTAGATAGTTTGTAGCAGTACTTTTTTAGCACCCCGTATTTTCTATTTCTCTATGTTAATACCCATATTTTTGATATTTTTAAACTAAAAAAATCGCCAGCTCTCCATTTCTTTGATAGAGGAGGGGATAAAATGATGCTGTTTAAATAGAAAAGATAAAATCTAACTAAAAAATCAACCTTTCATTGCTTTTTCTATATTTGTTAATATTTTAGAAGCTATCAAAGCATTTCCATACTTTATGAACGCACTGTATATATTAGGTAGGTATATACCATTCGTGTGATACAAATAGTCGCCAAGTTAATTAAGATTTTGTCTTGGTTATTTTCTAATTTCTGATATGGTGTTTTGCATATCACAACAGAAAATGTGTTTAATACTGATATTTATTTGCTTGTCTCAGCAAGGTTCAAACTTGATAAGAAACATTCAAGGGCATTTCCTTAAAATAAATTCAATTCCAAATTATTGGATTTCATGTCAAATGAGTTTGTTCGGATGATCTGTATAATCTGTTCTGTCATATCCATGTCATTGGTAGATACTTCAAACATAAGTCGGAAAAGTCAAATAATAGATTAACAACTTGAATTGGAACTGATAAACAATCAAATGAAAATAATTCAGGTGCTACTAAACACAAAAATTATATATTTCTTTCAACTTTGATCAATAGGATATATCTGGATTTTTTGATTTGTTGTTTTTGATAAATTTATCTAATATAGGTTAAGATAGGTTAGGTTATCTTATATAGGTAAATTTAATCAGAACAGTAAATCTAAGACAACAAAGTTTTTATGACTACTCAATCGTATACCATAAAACTAATTGAATCTATGCGCTACAATTCAATGATAATAAACAAACATTTAATAATAATTTCAAAATCTTACGTATCAAAAAGAATGGATTGAAACTGAATTAACTTGAGTCATCAGACATTAATAAACATGAACAGTAAGTTAATATTCAGTTTATAATATTAATTAATGATGGTCATGTTAACCATCCTTATTATTTTTGTAGGTAGTTATCCTGTTAGAATTGAGCCAAGACTAATATTTTAAAAATTATATTATTATATTACTTCCGCTTTAAAGGCGCTACCAATGGTTGTGACGTCAGACCTTGCTTGCCGAATAACACGACGGCGGATAGCAGCAGATATCGAGCTCGAAAAGCCAGAGGCAGATTTGACTTTATAAAAGAAATTTGGGCTTTATAAAATAAATTCTTACATATTTACCAATAATTGGTAAAGATCTAGAAAATATTTTAGCAACATGCCAAAAATGATTAAATGAATGAATTTTTCAACGCGATAAAAATTCCAACAGCAACGTAAGCATACGCATAATATATTTATGTTAATACCTGTTCTCTCTCGAAGAAGAAGAAGATGAAGAAGAACAAGATGAAAAAGAAGATCCTCTTGTCGATTTAACAACCATTTATTATTGTTTGTTAACCTCAAAGTTTTATTGAATGAGTGATGATACCATTGACGATATTATCCCAGTTGACGGGGGCCGGGGCCCACGTCAAAGAAAGAAACGCCACATAGAGTGACAGTGACGACAACATGAGACTGGGAAAAAGAGATACATACATGTATGTTAGGTATTATATACTTAAATGTAGAATTGATTGTTGATATTGATAAAATTGTGCAGGCTTAGATCAGGGTCGTAGGGAGAGATAGAAAAAGGCAACATTTCAAGTTGAAGGGGTGTTCGTATACAGGCTGTGTTTGTTTAATCGTGAAGATAGAGAGTCGATTGAATGGGAAAAGTAATGCAGAATAATGCAGAGCTCGTTAATATGGCACCGTGAAAACAAACGAATTCCTGCTAGTTATGTACTATCGAAAATCTTCTATTTTTAAATATTGCTCTTACTTTTTTATTTCAAGTTTTATTAAAAAACTGTTTGAATAGTTTCTCCTCAACTTCAAATGTTCTGTTTAATTTTTTTCATCCTATGATTTCCGAAAAAAATACACTAACTTCAGTTTTTCTCATAGGCGCCATATTGGATTTTTTCATATTTATATTAGGCGTTTTTTTTCTGATTAATTTAATATATGACATTTGCATTTTGCCCACACTGACATTAGTTGGCCTCCAAGATCACCGGACCTCAACTCTCTGGATTTCTTCCACTGGGGTTAGGTTAACAATAATTTGAGATGTAGCATGCGGCATTTGCCAAACTAGTATCGCAACTTACAAGACAATTGTTCCTTAAAATTGATTTTGGAATTTTCTGTCCACAAAAAGTATGATTTTTGAGTACTAGTACTATTTAAGAGTTTCCTAGTTACATCACAAAAAAAATCAGAGGCCGTAACCAACACGAATTTGAAATTCCTGAATATGTAACTGATAGACAATTTTAAGGACTCATGAGATGATCAAAAATTAAAAATATTTCATTTTATAAACAGAAAAAGACCATAAAACACGAAACTATTTAAAAAATATGTGGCATGGTATTATTTCTGAGCTGGTTGGAAAATAAATAGTTGGAAAAAAAACAACTTTTTTCGCTCGAGGCGACGTCTATTATTCATCAACGGTAATGATTGGAGAATGGTTCTCAATGGTTGGACGAAGGTATGGAAGTTGATTGGCTGCGTGTAGAATATAATATATAATATACATAAAGATTGCTTCGGTAGGCTTACATTAAGTAGCTGACTATCTGACATGTAATTATGGGGGTGCTTCAATGTTATTACCATTTATTCCACAGTTTAAAAATGATGGATTTATCGATTCAGTCAACTTCCAAGTATTGGTCAAGATATCTGAAAGGTAACTTTTACATAGGTGGATATATATGAACGTCTTTAAAAGAAAACAGATTATTTGGAGTACATAATTGAAATTTTAATTGCAAAACTATACAAATACGATCTTCTGAATCAGTACAGTGTATCTACTTAATAAGAATTTCCGCTTTTGTTTGTCATATTCATGGATGATATTATTGCAATTAAATGCAAGCCAAGAATCACGAAATTAGAAATGGGACATACCTACTCGGCTGGAAAGAATATCAATAAGTTTAGGAGCATTTGCAGATGAAGCAGACAGAGAGTTTATACTATGGTTTGTGGTACAGCACCAGTATGGAAATCGAGATGAGATTCACCCCTGAAGCCTATTTAACATAACCCTTATCTTAGGCCTCTGAGCTGTATCTCATCATCTCCAGACTGGTGCTGTACCACAAACCATATAATATACTCATTGTGCTTTAACTATTATCTAATACCACCACAACCCCCTACCCCCCCCCCCCCGACCATTCCTTTCAGGTAAACGACTCAGTTTGTTGGAAAGAAGCAAAGCATTGCAACACCTAATCTACCTCTGGAAATTTTAATGTTTAAAATCGCTTTGAAAACAGTTGGTTGAATAATAAGACTCTTGTATTGAAATTCCCATAATACCTAGTGGCGCGAGTCGGAGTGGTGCAGGGTGATTGATCCTTTACGCCATTGTATCCATATATAACATGTTCTCATGCTCATAATATGGTAATCGACGTGTCGTCGTCATCCAGAGATAATAATATAGAGAATTGCATGCTGCATTAGCTTTTGTAATACATCTTCTCTGCATCACCAGAAGACTTACCTACGTATTATAATAACATGTAGGTATATACGTGGATGGTCAAATGCGACAAGCGATTTCGAATGTCAACGTCAATGTCGTCATTGTATGTAAATCCTTCACGTTCTTGTTTACTATATCTAGCAGCCGCGCGTTCTTTTAAACCCAAACGACATTCAGTTGATCTCTCTCTCTCCATTTTGATGCCGCATTTTTCATAGCTGGATTTACACACATATTTATTGTAGATACTTAAATGTAGGTTTTAAATGTAAATGTTTAAACGAGAAATTTGAATATTGATCGGACGCCACAATCATTGAAAGCTGCTTGTAATCTGAAGATGAACTGGCTTTTATTGGTAATTTTTGATCATGGTAAAGTATAATGTAATCGTTGATGATTACCTCAAAATGTTTAATCGCTGGCAGCAATGATTTATTGCGCAAAGCTACATGCGCAAATACGCCAAATTTGTTTAATAACATAATTTTAAATCAACTTGTGAGGTACGTTTTCTTTCTACATTTCTATTATATACTCAAACTTTTTCGGCCTTTCTCAAATATGAGTATTAATTCTAAGTGCATACTTAAATAATAAGGATGGCTTACATTAATCGTAATGACTAATATATATATATATATATATATAACTCATTAGGTAGAAATTATATGTAGATGTTTATGAATTCACTGGCAGAAATTTTGAAATCCGTGTCAATGAACACAGGAATTGATTCATATACCATGAAACTAATTTACACTATGCGCTACATAGCAATGATAATAATCACACACTCAATGATTCAATTCCAAATCTTACATACCGTAAAGAAAGGATAAAAAATTGAATTTCTTTGAGTCATTTACCCATTTCTTAATTTCATTTAAATGTATGTTAACCATATCCTTATTATCGAATTAGACACGTATCCTCTTAATCGTATCCGTTAATACTCACATCTGAGAAAGAAACGGTGTTCCGAAACAATTGTCATGTTAAAAGATCTTATAGTTGTCGAGTTCCTCAAGGTTCAATTTTGTGACCATTATTATACAATGTCAGTATGAATGGATTATGGCAACTAAATGTACTGGGTGTTATTGTATCATTTGCAGATGACACAGTCATTATGTCTAGTGACAGTTGGGATGAAGTTACAGCCAATGCTGAACATAATATAAGTAAATGGTTTAATTATCACAGCGTGACTTTGAATATGTCAATACTTATCTAATAATTATAGGGAATGATCATATTCCGTTTAGATTGTCAAGGTGACAAGTGGTGACAGTTGTACTACAACAAAAGGTCGTGTACAGATTGTTAAAAATAAACCATTGGAAGCAATTTGCGAACTTTGGAGTATTACGCAAGTGAACTCACCCTACAAAGTTTAGCACAGGTTTAAACGTTACAATAGTAATATGGTAATAACTTTATAAAATATATTTATTGCTTCTGTCTGTCTGAATGACAGCTGAACCAGTGCTTACGTAAATTCATTCACATTCCACACTTGTATCTTGTATGATAAAGTATATTATGGTTCTGAAAAAGTAGCTACTTTACGCACTAGTATGATAAAATAAGTACTTTGCAGAAATTCTACATTTTCTTTCTAATATCAGTTCAATCAATTTAATGCATGGAATAAATATCATAAATTTGCAATTATTCAAATTCTGTAGAAGTTCAGGTATGTGTGTTTAATAAATTCCACGATTTTATCAGATGCATGGATTTTGATTAAAAATCTATTGAACCGTTTAACTTAGGTACATAGTACTTTTATAATTATTTTAATTTATACAAATGATAAGGCTCATCTTAGCCCACTCATTTCATATACGAATCAGAAGTTAATTACCACTAAAGAACCAAATAATCAAGTATAAAATGACTCTGGCTTTTCCTGTGTTTCTCTCATTTTATCATCCATAAAATTTATTTTTATTGCTTTCAAATAGCGTCCTCCTTAATCATAAAGACCTTTTATCATCACAGGTAACATAAAACATTTTTACGATGTCATATAATATTACGGTCCTGTCCTTTCCCACTTTTCTACATTATTAAGAAAAAGTATCTGCTTGTATTAATTTGTCTAAATTTTTCTAACAATGAAATAAATTTCACAGACCCACAGGTAACGGTATAGATAGATAGTTTTTGAAGAGTTTTTCTGACACATTGAACGATTTATTGTGATTAGATTTCATATCAGCTATTAAATGTTTTTTTTTATAGTTTGTTTAACGGTCACCCAGATGCTGTAGGTACCTATACAAGGGGAAAATGGTTGTTAGCTTTTCAGAATGAAGGATTATTATTGGTATATTATTAAAATATAATAAAACGCTAGATACAAGAGAGTATATATACATTTTAGTAAGATTACACTTCGAAGTGTTTTGAATTAATAAATGGAATGAAATACATGGAATGAATTTCTTTATGGTGACAGCCAGTCAAATATGTCATTTATTTATTGTAATTCTTATATTCTTACACATATGCAGAAAGATAATAAAATATGCTAAAATCTAGTATCTATTTGTAATTGTTGATAATAACGTATTGCTTTACCAAAATCACATAAAATTGCATACAATGTTACACTCAAAAGTGTGAGATAAATATTTTTTCAAAAAAAAAAATTGGACCGTTATTAGTTGGTGCACTGAAAAATATGAAATAATATTAATTCTATTGGTACTGGTACTTGTGAAGTACAAAAACATTTGTTATCTTATACTATTCCGGAACATTTTAGTTTGGTTGCTCGTGAATATTTAACAGCAACATACGAAGATCACTGAATTGGTCAAGGTGGACCACACGTATGGACAGTGCGATCGCCACACTTAAGCCCCCTAGATTATTTCTTGTGGGCTTATCTAAATTCATTAGTTTATGCTACTCCAGTAGAACATTTGGACGACTTGTGAAATTGGATAATTGCTGGATGTAACTCGATTGGAAACGAACCTGGTGCGTTTGAACGAGTTCGGCAATCCCTGATGAGACAATTGCAGGTGGTTTTTGATAAAAAAATGTTATAGCTCTCGCTATAATTTTTTTCACGTTGTATCTTTGAACTGAAGCGGTTTTTCAACAATCATCAAAGAACAAAATATTATTAAATTAGTTCAAAGAATCACTCTTGCCGCATGTTTAGTAAATCACCCTGTATACCTGCACGATTTTGAATCTTCTTAAATGAAATAAAATAGAAACTAGTTCTTATCCAAATAATTATTCATCTGTGCAGAGGCAAGTAGTCCAACAGAAATTTAATCAGATTTGACGCTTGTAACAACACACGTGTATTCTTTATTTTTTTGTTGATAATTACTTACGCATGCACGATACATAAAAGAGATAGAAGCAGCAGCAAGATCACTCATGTCAGCTGTCACATGAGGAATGTTTTCTCTCCTCTGGAATATACAAATGCCGTGATGATTTTTTTTTGGAGCTGGTATTTTTACACCCGTTGATTTTTTCTTGTTAATAATTCTATCTACTTCTGTTGAAAACAGTTACTGATCTGACAAAGAAAGCAAGTGTTCATTTATGTATACTTATTTTAAAATATCTATAATGTAAAAATGAATCGCTGAATGTGTTGCTGAGCGCAAATCTCGAGAGCAGCTGAACCGATTTCGCTTATTCTTTTTTTTTGTGTTCATTATTATCAGAAGAAGGTTCTTATGAACGAAAAAAATAAGAAAGTTGAGCGGAACATTAGAAAATTTAAGAACAATTATGAAAACTCAAAGAAAATATTAATTTTATATACAGTTGTTTTACAACTGTCAGTTGTTTGAAATAACTGTCAGGAATTGACAGAACGCGCGCTGCAAATATCGTTTAACATAGATGGATCGTTTGATAAATAATAGTTTTATTTCAATTTATTATACAGTGAGTTTTTGAGAAATGTTTATTCATCTCGGTAAGTTAAAATCAATCACACCTAATATTGAAAGAATGAAGCCCCTGGATTGTGTTGCGGGAGCGGTAAAGTCGAATTGACGCCATTGGTAGTGCCACCAGAGCCTCTGCATTCATTGGTTCATGGAAATGGGATAGATTCTATACATTTTTAACTCATATACAGGAATACAATAATTGTTTTCAAATGAAGTCATTTGGCGCAACAAAAGTTATTCAAAACAATTTTATGCTAACATTCAAGGTAACTATATTTTAAAACAATAAACTTTTACCACCACGTGCCTGAATACGTTGGTAATTTTCAATTGAAATCATATATCAATTAAAGTAGCGTACTGTAGGTTTGTAGCTAGGTGAATAACCAAAAGCAGCCAGTCAAAAGTTGATGGGGGAATGGCAGTGCTGACAGAGTATCTTGAATGTCACAAGGTGGTACAATTTTTGCAAATTTATTTCATGGGTGATTCAGCAAAACAAGTCGATCAGCAATATGCACACAATAAATCAATGAACAGACCAAGTGCCGAGCAACTTCAAATGTTTTTTCATCAGTCAACGAATTGGTTATATTATTCAAGACTGCATTAAACCGCATGCCATCTGATTACCACAAAATTGTCAGCAAAACCGATAAGACGCCTGCAGGACAACACGCAAGACGCTATAATACGGCAACAATTAATGAAGTTGCTATTGTTGTCATGGGTGAAAATTTAGAAAATCAAGATATTGTTTTTGCTTTTGTTAAGACAGGACAACGTCTGTCGGGTCAGCTAGTCAGCTAGTAATATAATAGTTTTTTCTATGGCCATGGCAATCTGATGCAAAGTTTAACACACCAACCTGTGGAAATATTTTCTACTTTCAAGATAATTAAAATGATTGTTTTGCTGTGAAATTCAGTAGGTACCTACTTCCTAGAATATTCTTATCTATCTGCACGTTACTGGGAAATTGAGACCGCATAACATAACGGACACAAAATGAAAAAAAAAAAAACATAATTCCAAAAAATATGGTTCTATAAAAATCATTACGATATTATAAATTAGATGGAATACCATAAACACGATAAAGTAACATTGTGGAACAAGTTTACGATGTGTACTTAACTGTCAATTTATTGGAGCTGGGCGCTTGTAAATCTCGTAATAAAACAAACATTCACTAAATCTAAGCGAGAGTGCTACAAAAAGAAATAGAGTAGAAAGGAAAAGGTGAGAAATGGAATTTTATAAGGATACCGTGTTGAGTTTATTTTTCTTTGCAGAATTTACTACAATATGCATCTGGTTTTGGTGTTGGATTTTGAATTAATTACAATGTTATTACATAAAGAAAATTTATCAACATTTCAACAGTCGATTGTATTCTGGACATGTGAAAATTTTAAAATACTAGAGCATTTATCTATTAAATGAGAAAATGCAATGAAACTGGAAAACATTTTGGTTCAGTCTATAGAAGCATAACTAAACTTTATTATTTATTATTTATTTATCTATTTATTGTGGGATGTGAATAGGACAAATCTAAATTATGTATACACTAAATGGCTATAAGATTACAATTTAAATCTCTTCAATTGTCATAAATATTGATTCATCTTTTTACGGAAATTGCTAGAAAATGTAGAGGTGGCAATTTTTGTTCCAAAATTGAAAATCTGAGACGACCAAATTAAAGAACAGATTACAGCAGCGGTAAATTCTAAAATATTCATATTTCCGCCGTTACGTTTTGAGATTTCTGATTAATAACAAGTACAAGCAAATAATATAGGTGGTTAATAGTATAAGTACTATCTTTTTTGGTACTAGTTCAACGTTCAACGATTTTCATAACTGGACCGACTTGATTTATTGGTGCATTGAAAAATACAAAAAAAAAATAATAATTCCATTGGTGCTGGTAATTGTGAAGTTGGTGCCAAGAGTCCTCTATTCAACAACAGTTGCATAATAATAACAATAATAATAAACATGTCATAAACACTGCATCATTATGTAACACTTGATTAAAATGCGTAGATCAAAAAGAACCTTTACTACCTATAAATAATACCAGCTTATTATAAAATAATAATATACGTTGTGCAAAATTAGTTACCGCGAAATTATTATATCTTACATACGTTAATAGTTTTAATAAAATTTAAATTAAAATAATAGTGACCCTATATTATGTAGATATAGCAGAGAGGTTGATGTCTGCTGGTTTAATGACGAGAGATGAAAAATTCAAATAATAAATGTTTATGACCATATCCTAGTGTTGCATATCTGCTCAGCGGTATTTTATATCGGCCTTGTTCCAACTGTCAATCAGAAACCGATGAGCAGGAGTTAGCACAGTGCGCATGTTGTTAATCAAATAATTATTGTCCACCTGGCTAAGAAATTCGAGTTTAAATCTAACCTCACTCAATATATTTTAGTCAATGTCATAAATAGCTGTTGAGCGCAAAGTTGAACAAAACAGAAGGATCAATAGATTTTTATACTCAACTAGTGATAACTCAAAGTCAATCTGATAATTATTTTTTTTTAACACCGAGCTACATTTACTGTTATTTAATAACCAAAAATATGCATACGCAAGTAAATTTATCTCATTAAAACGTATATGAAGCTTTTACTTTAAAGGGAATAATTATAATAATACTTCTCAAATATAAAATATTCAATCGGTCTGTTGATAAATTCCTTATTTGCCTCGTGAAATAAATGTATAAATAACAGCATGGAACTGAAAACGACCGATTTGTGCTAATCATGAAACGCTTGGATTGTATCGGTTGCGCGTTTGCACCACTGCGCAGATGAAATTTGTTTGTGATATGACTTGGAGGAACGAAGCTATTGGTAATTTACCTTCTATCCTATCTACCTTTTATGGCGATATGGAATTTTGTAATTATATTGACCACAACTACGTGTCTGAATATTCCCGCTTTTCTACCACCACCATCCACGGGATATAAGATCAGAGTTATTATTAGATTATAAATTATGTTTGCTCCATTACAGGCAAGAAGATATAATAATGTATATATGGAAATAATTTAATTCGGTTGTGTTGCATTTATTGCATAATTTATTTTCCAGCAGGATACTTTGCAAGTCTGTAGCTATAGTATTTGGAAAAACGGGCACTCTGAAGACATATTTTAAACATTCCATGTTGTTCAATTGAATTCAGTACTATATTATTAAAATATTATTGTCTAGCGTCGCATGTAGTTTAGCAATGATGAAAGAAATGATGGCAAATTGGAGAAGAATGATTTAAGAAAATACAACAACAGCTAAGTAAGATATGAAAGATTTTATATCCGATAATTCAAATTCCGAATAGAGCGGTAAATGGGACAAGTAGAAATAATAGATTTTTTAGAACATATTGTGATTTCTTGAAACATTCGTGATTAAAATTCTAATGGTTTCATAGTTAAGGCTTTGAGAAAGTCGAAAATTTATCATTTGAGAAACATTTGCTTATAAATTTCTATAATAAAACAGAGTCCACAATCGGCAATCTTTTGAAAGTGCAAATTTCGTTAAATTTGTATATATTCCGAGATATTTGAGAAATTCTGTCAGAAAATGTGGCAATAAACAGATCGGCACCTTTTTGTAAAGATCTTTTTCTATCTCCAAAACCAACAACCATCAATAGATTAATTCTTTAACGTTCAATAATAATAATAATTTCAAATAATTTGTGAAATAAAATGATATTTGAAATTAAAGTTATTTTAAGGCAATGTCGAAATAGATAAACAGATTTTGGCATACTGCTATAATTACTTAGGATATTGAAATTTAATGTTTACACTTATCAATTTTTTTTTATAAAAACCTTAAGTCACAGGCCCACTAAACTTGGTATTAGTAAATAAAAAAAAATATATCTACTCGAAAAAAATATATAAACACTTGCTGACCCGACAGACGTTGTCCTGTCTTAACAAAAGCAAAAATATTATCTTGATTTTCTAAATTTTCACCTATGACAACAATAGCAACTTCATCAATTGTTGCCGTATTATAGCGTCTTGCGTCTTGTTGTCCTGCAGGCGTCTTATCGGCTTTGCCGACAATTTTGTGGTAATCAGATGGCATGCGGTTTAATGCAGTCTTGAATAATACCACCAATTCGTTGTCTGATGGAAAAACATTTGAAGTTGCTCCACACTTGGTCTGTTCACCGATTTATTGTGTGCATAACGCTGATCGACTTGTTTTGCTGAATTGCCCATGAAATAAATTTGCAAAAATTGTACCACCATGTGACTTTCAAGATACTTTGTCAGCACTGCCATTCCCCCATCAACTTTTAACTGGCTGCTTTTGGTTATTCACCTAGCTACAAACCTACTGTACGCTACTTTAATTGATATATGATTTCAAGTAAAAATTACCAACGTATTCAGGCACGTGGTGGTAAAATTTTATTGTTTTACAATATAGTTACCTTAAAAGTAAGCATAAAATTGTCTTGATTAACTATTGTTGCGCCAAATGACTTCATTTGAAAACAATTATTTTATTGCTGTATATGAGTTGAAAACATATAGAATCTGTTCCATTTCCGTAAACCAATGAATCAGAGGCTCTGGTAGCAGTACCAATGGCGTCAATTCGATTTTACCGCTCCCGCAACACAATCCAGGGGCTTCATTCTTTCAATATTAGGTGTGATTGATTTCAACTTACCGAGATGAATAAACACTTCTCAAAAACTCACTGTATAATAAATTGAAATGCAACTATTATTTATCAACCGATCCATCTATGTTGAACGATATTTGCAGCGCGCGTTCTGTCAATTGCTGACAGACATTTCAAACTACTGACAGTTGTCAAACAACTGTATGTACTGTATGTAAAATTAATATTGTCTTTAAGTTTTCATAAATGTTCTTAAATTTTCTAAGGTTCCGCTGCTCAACTTTCTTAATTTTTTCGTTCATAGAAACCTTCTTCTTCTGATAATAATGAACACAACAAAAAAAGAATTTGCGAAATCGGTTCAGCTGCTCTCGAGATTTGCGCTCAGCAACACATTCAGCGATTCATTTTTATATTATAAATATGGTGATCCATTTCAAATATTATCTGATCACGTCATATCTTGAGAAATATAATGTAATCGAAAAATCACTAAATAGTATTTAAAATATACAAAAACTTTTAACCAAGTCAAATTTTCGTCCCAGTCATAATTAAGCCATAAATCAGGTGTTCCTCTCATTTTACCCAATACTTTAAAGGTAGGTACATATGAACCTGTGCCATATATCAAGCTTCCACAATTCGTGTAGGTACATAGCTACAAACTTCTGCAGCTGTAATTACATGGCGGGTTAGAGGAGGGGGGTGGAGGGGGGTGGGTTCCTCTGTATACCGAAAACAACACTACAGCCAAACACACATTGCTACAAGACAACCACCAGAGCAGCACATTAAAAATTAACTGATAGAAGCAAAACTGCAATTTTGCTAACGGTAAATGCACTATACATAATTCAAGAAGCTGAGTTATACGGGTATATAGGTGTACACCCAGCTGCTTTTATATATGTACCTATCCTTCTGAAAGCCGTATAATGTTGTGCCAAAATCAACTATTTATTCGTTTGTTGGACGACAGTCTGCATGTGTGGGTAGACTGCAGGACTTGACATTCTCCATAGAGTATACTGACCAGGAAAGGTAATGAAGTTGAAACATTACGATACTTCAGGGAACACCTATATACTCCAAGGAGACATCTTGGTCAGAGTATATATACGTGTAGGTGTATATATTTATTTATATACAAAACAAGGAGAAAGTTGGACATTATTATGGTGTTTACTTATTCCTAAAGATCGATTCCTATTATCACTTCCAGATACAGTAGTTTGTTTCACGAATGTTGGCGCCTGCCTTGAAAATGTGAAAAATGGATCAATCCAACTGACGGGAGTAAATCAGTGGCGTAACGATTTCGAGCTGAAGATATGGCATTTAAGGAAGTTCATATAATTAGAGGAACAAAAATATCGATTGATTAAATAAGCAAACATAATATGACAGATGTATTATCAACAACAATAATGCTGTCACACACAAAATACAAATTTATTGCTTGAGTTATGAAATACAAATTTATGCACCTGAATTATCTGAAATGCCACAATGACTTTGTGACGCCTATGATGAAATAAAGATTGCGTTGCCTTCGGACATACGTGCAGCACCCTATCATTGTATAAAAGGACATACGCTTGACATACTGATGTCGTAGCTTAGATCGACAAACGTAGTCGAGAATTTCATGAAAATGAGATGCGATGATGAGACGTATAGCGATATATGTACGTAGCTCGTGAATGATTACACACAATAGCCATGATTTGTGAAACAAACTGTAGACAATTTCATTACTATTTACACAACTCTGCTCTGTCTCTTTAATATTCAGACTTGGATATTATGGTAGGAATTCATGGAATTGCAGGCGGAATAGGGGGTAAGGGGCTTTATTTGTGTAGTCAACCATTTCGGGCCCCCTCGCTTTTCCATTATTTTGGATATGCGAATAGCATAGCTTAATGACATCATTTCCAAATTCTTTACCAATAGAATACTCCTACCAGAAAACAGTCGAAATATTAAAATTATTTTGAAATAGAAGTGAGAAAATAAGGGCGACTAATGTAAGAATCAAGATGAATATGATAAATGGAATAAGAATTAAAAAAAAAACAATGGAATTAATATCATATTGTATTTTTAATACGTTGCTTATACTTATTCATGGATTCCAAAACATCGCTGATAAACATGTATATTTCAGACATTCTTACTGATGTAACTCGAAGACCTATGATTTTTGTTGAACGTCCATTTCAAACGGTGCTATTGGTCTCTTGTTTCAAAATTTTTCGACTCAAAATTTGGATTTTCGAAAGAAACTCCCCTCCACAGTTTTTGGGGGAAGCTTTTGAGGGGAAGGACATGTTGAATTTTTTTTTTTTTAATTACACCAATTTTCAATAGTCCTCTACTAAATGATAAACGAAACATAAGAATCGTTCAAGGCACGAACATGCATAAAAAAAGACAAACAGTCGAATTGTATATTTCCTCTTTTTGGTTCTTCGGTCAAAAATCAAAAATAGAAATTACAAATGAAAAGAGAAAACTAGGAAAAAATAATTGTTTTTCTTCAATTTGATCCGATATAGAAATGATAAATTTTGCAATATTTTACATTTGTTTTTTCTAGAACTTCCCTTTCCAAAACTTAATCATATTGTTAATTTATTAGATTTTTTTTCACTATGGCAACATTTTGATTTGGATTGACGAATTCATTATAAAAAAGTACCCAATACAGCAGTTCTAGTTTAAAATAATTTCCAAAAACGTAACAACCAATTACATACTGCATTTTATCTTGGTCTTCATATTGATTCTTATGAGATTATAAAGTGAAAATTAGATATTGATGTGGGATCAAAATAGATAGAGCCGAAAATTCTTCGAATAAACAAAGGCAACGCTTCCAAAATGGATATAAGATCATAGAAATCTCATCCAAAGGGAACAAATTCCAAGAAAGACAATTCCACCAAGCATTCTTTGATCTAACCCAAAGATAACATAAGATGATATTCTAAAGTAATCCTTCATTACAATCTTTCTACCCCACACCAACAAAATGACCTATGTGCAGATATGGATCTCATTTGACTCTTTTGGGACAACAGGTAGGTATATAACCCAAAAATTATATTCAGGTACCCTGTGTAATAGCAGAAAAGAAGAATAGAAGAAACGGCTGGCTCACTTGACGGCATAATGGGCCGTTTCAGGCTCATATAACTGCAATATCACTCAATCTAATTGTGTGGATAAACACTTATTTCACACATTAAATCTTCTCTTTACGAGGGGTGACTGAAAAACGTCGGAAAATTTATCGTATAGCTGTTATACTTTATTGTCTATGAATGTGTTTTATGAACATTTTGATCTCTCCTCATCAAACAAGGTAAAGATGTTAAGAAACGGACCTCTCGAATTTGAAAGATCAGGTAAATACTGGGATTATAAGACTTTCGATATGTTACAACATCCTCCGTATTTCAAGATAAAAAGGTAAAAAAATGCAAGTAGTTGCAGTGATTACAAAAATTGCATATCATATACGCCTCTTGTAGGACGAACACTAACGGACATCTTGACAATTACCTTAAATATTTGTTCTTTTTATTTATCTTCATGATCATGATCCGGCCGCCTGTTGCGCACGGCACGGTGCGCAGAGACGCATTTACAAAAGATATGCGCATGAAATTTTACACGATTTTTAGGGCAAGTTTAATCTCCTTGTTTCCAGTCTTTTTGTCTGTGACATTCAAGGCCTTTGGCGGACATATTTGGTTGGTTCTCATTTCCCCCGACTTTTCCACCTTTATAATCGTGACTTGGAGTGCGGAGACAATATCACGTCAAAAGCCCGATTATATGTCACAAAATATGACTGGATAGCAGACCTAAAGATAACATTTATCGCTGCTTTTACGAATACAAACCTAACTAGATCATTGCCATTTGGTGCACACATATACGTAGGTATCATAAATCTCTGGAAATTGCACCAGAACGATAATAAATATCTTTCATCCCTCGTATCAGCAAGCCTATAATTATTATTATTATTATTGTCATTATCTAACTGGGGAGCCAGACCAGAGAGAACAACACAGAGGCATCTGTCAGTCTGCCTGAATCTCTAAATGTACACCAACACAGTTGTTATTATTAAATTATCTACTTACGTATATTGTTGTTATCTTTTGCGGCCCGTAGAAGAATCACATTCATGTTGGGCAGTAAATCAAAATGATGCTGTTAGAGAGTGCTACTACTACTATTTATTATATAAACGAGGACATGGGAAAATGAAAAATGATGGGTTCGAAACAGTTTTCGGGACAGTGAATGTAATAATTATTATGTTATGTCCCAGGCTCAACAGGTAGCAGCGGTAAGTACACCACTTACTTATTTTGTAATTTTCAAGCAGGAAAAATAAAAGCATATGTATGCAATTGCCTTTTTGGGATGCTCGGGTAATTGGAGAGAACTGAAATAGAAAATATGCAAAGTTTGTTTCACAAATGTTGGCGTCTGCCTTGAAAACACGAAAAATGGATCAATCCAATTGACAGGAGTAAATCAGTGGCGTAACGATTTCGAGCTAAGATATGGCATTTAAGGAAGTTCATATAATTAGAGGAACAAAAATATCGATTGATTAAATAAGCAAACATAATATGAAAGATGTATTATCAATAATAATGCAGACACACAAAATACAAATTTATTCCTAGAGTTATGAAATACAAATGTCAAGCACCTGAATTATCTGAAATGTCACAATGACTTTGTGACGCCTATGATGAAATAAAGATTGCGTTGCCTTCGGACATACGTGCAGCGCCCTATCATTTTGTATAAAAGGACATAAGTTTGACATAATGATGTCGTAGCTTCGATCGACAAACGTAGTAGTAGAGAATTTCATGACAAATGAGCTACGATGAGACGTACAGCTATATATGTACGTAGCTCGTGAATGATTACACACAATAGTAGCCATGATTCGTGAAACAAACTGTATATTATCTTTTTATACAGTATGTACATGCTTGTTAAAAGTAGGCAGGTATGGTAGGTATATAATATATACTCCCCCGCATTCGTTCGATGCTGCTTTATTACAGCAGCGCCATGGAAGCTTTGCGCGCTACCGCGCTCTATTAATTAGTCCTTGCCTCATTGTATTATTCCTTACGTCTGCTTCTTCTGTCTGCTGTCTTTGTGTCTTTGCCGCTACTTGCGGCTGAACTGGACAACCAAACCCTATAGATGCATTCATCCTACGTTTTCCATCCGAAGCCAGCAACAGTGTACATCACAAGCAATAGATTATTTTTGTGAGCGTGGGTGTCAATATTTATTGCACAACCTGACATTAATGCCCGTCTGCTGATGCATAATAATATCCATGTTATTGTGATAGAGTCTATATGGAAAAAAAGAGATGTTATAACGAGTGATCCAATAAGAAAACAAAGAAACGCATTCCATTTGTGTGTGCCATTTAGATAAGGCAACCTGGTCGTGGCATTTATCTATTGAAATAATTTTGAAATTATTATATAATATTGAAACATCACTTGTCAATTTTTGCAGCTGAAATATTTCTGACCGACAAAGCAAACGAAGTACGTATACAATTCTACTGTTTGTCAGCAGGTTTTTTTTTTTTATTTACGAAAAATACTATTGAACATATATACAAATGTAGGGTACAATTTGCATGATTCTTTTTTTGATTCAAAGGCTGTTTCATGAAGAATCTTCAATCATCATCATCATCATCATCATCAACCAAAGTTGGACAAAGGCCTCCCCTAAATTCTTTCAGTTGTGTCGGTTCTGAGCTTCTTATAGCCAGTTTCCAGCTATTCTTTTCATGTCGTCTGTCCATCGCGTAGCTGGTCTTCCGCCTCTACTCCTTTTATCAGCTTGTGGTCTCCACCCTACCATCTTTTTCTGCTCCAGCGCCCATCAGTTATTATTCGGGCCACATGGCCGGCCCAGTTCCACTTAAGCCATGCTAGGCGCTCGATAACATCCGCGACGCCTGTCCTTCTTTTTAATTCCTCATTTTTGACTCTATCACTGAGAGTCAGTCCCATCATCGACCTTTCCATTCCATCTTTTGGGCTACTTTGAGTTTGAGTTTCGTTGCTGTGGCCTGGATTAATGAGAGTGTCTCGCCACCGTAAGTCATGACTGGGAGCAAGCATTGGTCGAAGGTCTTCTTTTTAAGGTGATTTGACATGTTGCTCTTGAATATGTCTGATAGAGCTCCATATGCAGCCCATTTCAAGGTAATTCTTCTTTGCAGTTTAGTGATTTGGTTAACTCTGGCAATTTGAACAAATGTTCAAAATAAACATTTCTGAATTTTGTCCTGTTTTTAATTATGCTACCTTAGATTTTCAATTTTCCAGAAAATTTGCCCCCTCCACCCCCTTCCGGGGCAGTTTTCGGTGGGAAGGAGATTTTGGATTTGCCTTTTTATGCATATGGGACCATTTCTCAAGCCTCCTCTTCCAAATGAATCAAAAATAATCCATATCTGAGTACATTTACTATATAAAAAGCGCGAACAAACAAATAAAAACAAATAAGCAGACAGTCGAATTGTATACATCCTCCGTTCGAGGTTCGTCGGTCGTCTGCACTAGAACTTGCACACACTACAAAAAACTGTCTATCGTAATGCAACA
Organism: Crioceris asparagi; assembly: GCA_958507055.1. Taxonomy (NCBI): domain Eukaryota; kingdom Metazoa; phylum Arthropoda; class Insecta; order Coleoptera; family Chrysomelidae; genus Crioceris; species Crioceris asparagi. The sequence goes on from OY293826.1 coordinate 130,309,171, forward strand.
TGGAAGAGATGTAGGTACCCACTCAATTTATTCATCGATGCAGCAAGACTACAATCGAAGCAAAAAAAAAACAAAAAAAAAACGACCACAACTCATTACGCCATTTGCCTCAATAAATCGTCAAAAAATACGAAACCGATTCAATCTACGTATCCAGCAGTCCGGAGAAAGGCCCCGTATACTTATACGCACCTCTAACTTACGATCGTCTTGCGTAATTAATGTGACAATATTAAACATTGACAGCTTTATGGTTAACAATCTACAAAACAATACAATATCCAGGCCAGTGTCTGTCTGTTGTATGTAGCCATGTGTATTATTTTTGTATTAAATAGTAATTTATGTGTTATGAATAATTTGGGGCAGATAAAAAAAAGAAAAGATTAAAAACAAAGAGTTGTTGCAAGAGTCCGTTTTGTTGTGCATTCGGACGCAGGGATGGATAACTCATCTCCAAATTGGCGAGCTTATAAATTTATAGGTCCGAATGAATAAATGGCGATCGCGGCCGTCCGTCCGTCCGTCCGTTCGTCCGTTGTCCATCGATAGGTATATATATATCCATTGTCTTCGACCACACACAGATACGACGGCTTGATGTTGTTCTACCAACTTATAGATATGGTTAGCAGACTATACCTATCTTATAATGATAACATTTCGTTATCGCAACTTATTTCGTTGCTATGTATTAATGCAAGTGGCGAGGAGGGTATTGTTTCATTGTTTCTTCTGCTTGGTTTAAAAACCACTTTGAATAACCTTATTTAGCAATATGATATGAATAGGCGTGTTTAAATGGTGAATATGTGTTAGATTAGATTAGATTAGATAGGTTTTTGAAATGCAATCTGCAACACGTGACAACGCAAGTTATAAAGTTCGATTTTCGATTTGCTATTAACCTATCAAATTACTTTACTGCTACATAACTACTTTGAATTTTATTATACCGCATAAACAGTGAATTTAACATGCAATAACACAATAACATCAAATAATGCTAATAATTATTGCGTAATTTCAAAAAGCCATTCGGAAGGTAGATAAAATTTTGCACTTTAGTATAGAAACACTATAAAAGCTTTCATTTCATGATGATTTTAATGGCTTATGTCTTGTTTTGAGAGAGCGCGCGCGCGCGCATGCATTCCTAAAGACTGCGGGCGCTTGTAAAAACGCTGATGTTATTATAAATATATAAACCTCGTTAAATCGTATTATACTACCTATTATACACCGTGTACAAAAAGTAATGTATGTTGCGTATATCTCGATTCTTAAATTATATTATATTTTAATTTTTTCAAAAAAGATTCAAAAGGTGATTAGAAAAAATTGAAACATCTAGGGATTCAGGTTTAAGATGCTCCAAAACAAAGTGGCCAGCAAAATGTCCCAATTTATCACCATTGGAATATTTTCTATGGAGATATCTCAAAAACAGCATTTACAAAACTTGTAACAATCAATTACATTATTTAAGTTGTTTAAATTATTATAATTTACGAATTAATGAAATTAGTAGGTCCTACAAGGGAGATGTTCGACAACCGACGTTTTGCCGATCAACCTTGCTGAAAATATGTTAGAATCACTTGAACAAACTCCAGATAGAACTCCGGGAGACGGAGCGAATATAGAATAATTACCTACATTCATTTAAATCTCTGGGGCATGAAACGATATATTTATACATGGTGTTTCATAATATATGCGCAAGACTTGAGGATGTGATAGCTCTTCCAAAAATATGCAAAAAAGTTCTTATTAAATTACCCTCTAAAATGCACCATTTTTGAGATATCTACAGGGTGTTGAAATTAAAAAAAAAAACGTTATTTGTGAATTTCTCCGGAACCGTTCATAGTACAGAAAACAGCTTTGGTAAGCATTTTCCACTCATAATAAGCTAAGTTTTGAGTCAGAGAAAATTTTTTGTTAAGTCATAATTGGTGAAGATTTTGAAGGAGTAGTGGTTGTTTTTCTCCCCAATTTCTACGCCAACGGAAAAAGTACGGTTTTGAGGCGCCCATTTAAACCGCCAATGTTTCCTACACAAAAAAGGTACAATTTTTCGTGAGCTTTAAAGTCGACCGTTTTCGAGAGAAATCAGCTTTTATGTTGAAAAAACACGGTAAATTGTTTGAAATACATTTTTTTATTTATTAATCAAACAAAATTTGTGTAAACGTTAGAACAAGTAATAAAAGCTAAAATTGACCGTGTCTTTTCAACATAAAAGTTGATTTTTCTCGAAAACGGTCGACTTTAGAGCTCACGACCAATTGTACCTTTTTTTTGTAGAAAATATTGGCAGTTCAAAAAGGCGCCTCAAAACCTTATTTTTTCCATTGGCGTAGAAATTGGGTAGAAAAACAACCATCACTGCTTCAAAATCTTCATCAATTACAAAAAAAAAACTGTTTCTGACTAAAAACTTAGCTTATTATGAGTGGAAAATGCTTACAAAAGTTGTTTTCTGTACTATGAACGGTTCCGGTGATATTAAAATTTTTTTTTTCAATTTCTGCACCCTCGAAAATGGTGCATTTTAGAGTGTAAGTTAACATAAACTTTTTTTCATATATTTATCTATCACATCCTCAAATCCTGCGCATATATTATGAAACACCCCGTATATTGTAAGAAAGCTATATACGTTACTTTCTTCACACACTGTAACCATATCTAGTGGTAGCAGAAAATAATATGATTCGGGAAAGTTCATAAAATTAAATTTTATTGGTGCAAAAAAACATCAGGACACTCAGGAACGAATAACAGAGACAGAATATGGAGAGGGAGACTCATTTTACGATTAAAATAATATTCCATTTTATAGTACATGGTGATGGGAATGATGGAGCTCGTAAAACGTGATGCGCAATGGAGGAATAGGTATAATAATACTTACATAAAATGTGTCCGTCCTCCAAGCCAACCAACAGGTTGTCGTTGCTTTTTGGTATCAGATGATGGTGATGATGATGGTGATGATCTCCATGTATGTGACAATATAATTTATAGAGAAAAAACAGAGTAGGCACATATAAACGAGTGCAGTGGACAGACAGTTTTGTTATACATATTTAGTTTTGATGTTGAAGTAAATATATCCATACAGAGTGATTCCAAATGGTTGTGAAACAGTTGTACGATCGGAGGGGGGGATATTCCTATTTTATCATAATTTTCTTTATTACCGATATGATTTTTATTTCTATTTCGTTGAAAATATTTTTGATGGACTATAATTAATTTTATTCAAAGGACCTGTAATAATGATACTTAATAACAATAATATTAATATAATTTTATTTAACCAGTAAAAATAACTAGAGAAGATAATCTTTCAAAATCTTGAAAAAATCTTACACAATAAACCCATGAACGAATAAAATCCTTGTACAAATACCAAATTCTATTCTCAAGAGAACGTCAGTTGATTGTCTTATTATTATTATTATTATTATTATTATTATTATTATTATTATTATTATTATTATTATTATTATTATTATTATTATTATTATTATTATTATTATTATTATTATTATTATTATTATTATTATTATTATTATTATTATTATTATTATTATTATTATTATTATGGTGGGCGTGTGCGATTCGTCGGAAGGCGGAGCACCTTGGCGAGTGCGGACGTTGGTGGGACCCGGGTGGTGTATGACATACCGCTATTGGTATTGGTCAGCCATGCATGCCTGGGTCAAGACATATTCCCGAAGCTTCTAGTAACTTCGCGCAAGTTCGGGAGAGCTCGCTTGGCATCGGAAGATGGGTGTAGAAAATACGAGAGCCATTCTGCTTGCCTATATATTGGAGAGTGCTGCGGAGTCAGGGGCAATCGCCCGCTGCAGACGAGTAAGTCTGGGACAGTGAATACAAATTGTAAATAGTTGTAAATAGTTGTAAATAGTGAAGTATAAATATAAATAGTGTTAAGTTAGATATATAGTGAATATAAATTGTATATATTTATGGATATTCAGTCTGTGATATAAATACTTAGTGTAGAAATAAATAAACCGTTGTAAATAAATAAATCCCAGTCATTTTTATAAGCCCGTTACAATATAAATTATTAAAAGTAATGATACATATACATAGTATATTCACGTCAATGATAGTTTTACAAGTACAAACAATTATAAAATATAATAAATATTTTTTACAAAAAATGGACCGACGTTATAAGTTATTAATTCTATTGGTGCTGTTGTTACTTTTGAAGTTGTGCAGTTGACTCATCCTATTACCCACGTTTATTCTTTGCTTGTACTTGTTATTATTGAGACCTCAAAAGATTGCTGCAGAATGACGCCTAAGTATTTTAGATGTTTTACCATTTTACCACCGCTCTAACTCGAAAACCGTAACTCCAAGCAAACAATTTTCATTATAAATGTTGCTACAAATAATTATGTCTTTTATGTAGTACCCATAGATTTTCAATTTTCGCTCTCTCCACATAGCGAAAATACACATATTTGCAATTTTAACATGCCTCTAACTCGAAAACCGTAACTCTTTTGAAAATATGTTCAGTTTAAACGACAGTGGAATTGTATATCACTTACGTTCGGGGTTCGTTGGTCAAAAATCAGGTATAAAATTCAAGAACTCAATAGCATAAAAAGTTTTTTTCCACTAAAAGTGCTCTCAACTTTCTCTTGAAAACAACCAATGTTGCCGAGTTTTTAATTTCACCGTTAAGATGATTAAAGAATCTGCAGGCATTGTAATGTATGTTTTTTTGGAGAGAAAAAAAGATGATTTATGAGAAATTGGAAGCAGTAGTTCCTTATTTCTCGTATTGTATGCATTTGAAGCCCGGCTAGATGGTAACGTTGTTCTATTTTGATAAAAAAACATAAACCTCAACCACAGTTACTATATTTAATTCTCCAAAATGTCTTTTGCAGGATTCTTTGCGTGATAGTCCCAGTATAATTCGAATTTCTTACTTCTGACCAAGAAACACCCTTTCAACCTCTAAACAGGTACCCCAGTTTATAATTCCTTAGGTTAAATGTGATTGGTTGTTGGCATAGTAAACTGTCGTATTTCTCATCGTCATCGGATAATATTTTAAATGGCTCAACCTGTATTTATTTATTTTCTTCCATTTACGCAAATTTAAGGATCTACCTCAATCTCTCCAAAAACTAGATGATCGAATTAGAGATGTAACGCCTGACACTATTCAAAATTCGTTAAGGTCATTTGCTGACAGATTAGGATACTATCAAATAGTCGAAGGCTTTCACTTTGAACGCTTACTGTAATGCGGTAAACGTGGAAATTTCAATCATCGTTCATTTTGTATATAACAATTAAAATTATTATCTACTATTGAACTTTATTTGCTTTCTTATAAAACCACCAAATCACAGACCTACTAGACCTTCAGAAAAAAAAACACAGGGTGAGCCATTTAAAATACAATGTCGACACATTTTGAAAAATATAACGTAGACAGAAAATCTGCAAACACCAGTAAATAGTACATAAAATAAGCAAATACTTTTATCTAAGTAAAATATTTTCGTACCAATTATAATTAAACCATAAATCAGGTGCTTCGCTCATTTTGCCTCAACCCTGTATATTATCAATATGTGCAATTAAATCATCCATAAATCAAATTGTACCTACTTAATACATACCAACATCTTGAAGATAAAGAAGGTACCTACTCGCTCTTCTTGTCTCTCACAAAATCACACTCAATCAAACTACATCAATTATACGGTTAGCCAACATATACCATTATATTATTATACGCCCTGCCGTTTGGAACCTTATAATTTGCTGATGTATATATATATATATATATATATATTTTAACTATACATAAGGTATTATAGTCTATCTACGCAATGGATTCAGTGGAGAATATAGGTAGGTAGGTTGATGGTAGATGCCTGTTATTCCTTGGAATATCACCCATGTTTATAATACCAATAATTATGCAACAGATGATCATTAAAAGAATCCATCCATACAGTGTGGAACAGGCAACAGAAATAAATTATTCTTCATTTTAATTAGTGTGCATTTACAAAAAGAAATCCTGAGACTCGTCAATTCAAGATTATCAAGTAACATCATGCATCGAATGAAAAAAATCATCTAATTTCCCTAATTTCTTAAATGTCATTGTTTTTTATATTAGTTACAAAACTAGTTAATTGGTTTCTGGTTCACATGGCAGGTAGCTGATTCAGATAGGAAATTGTCCCCATTTTTATAAAGCCAGTTAAGTTAACTCGTGAATTCTACGCAAAACTTGAAACAATTCACAATCACTAAGAACTCGTGTCCACTTGTCAGATGATATTTGAGCTAGATGTTCCGAGAACGCTTTAAATTCCCTATTAGATAGATATGTGAAAATTACGTTGTAAATTGCACCCGAGAAGATTTACCTACCTATTTACTATTAACTTGTGTCGAAATCATCATACCTGCTGGAATGAAAAAGCAAGTGGTCGAAGCTCATAGGCATAATAAAAGCATTTGGGTGAGAATTCACATTTGTCCAGCGTAGAGGCATCAGATTCAAGTACAATGGAATGAATCAACAAAGGAGTCAACAAACAACAACATAACAAAGTATAAAATGCTTCCAAAACAATATTATTTTCATCGATAATATCGTTTTGACTATGATTACACCAAAATTCTATATTATTAATTTCCAAATAGTAATTAATTAAAATTCTAAGAATTTTTGTCGTACGTAAGATGTTAAACGGCCTAAAATAACTAAATTTAAACTCCTTTATAATTCGTTATTACATTTTTTACATCGACTTTTTTCCTAATCTAGCTGCGATGTTTTTTTTATAAAATCTGAAGAATTTATTTATAAAATGTATGATTCATAATCTCGCAATTTTGATGAAATATTATAACCTAATATAGTTCTAAACATAGTATTTTAATATTGAATAGTATCATCATCATATCGGTTTAATTCCATAAATATTAATGATTAATTAACGTCAATATTCAGAGGTATAAACTCATTCCATGTTTTAATATCACCTTTTTTTATCAGTTCCTACAGCAACTTATCGGGTCGACCGAGATCAATTTACTGATTGATCAGTTGTTGAAATCCGACCGCAAGTCATCAAGAGGATCCTCTTTCTTCATTTCTAATGACTCGTGTAAATTCAATTTTAATCCTTTCTTTTCAGTACATAAGATATTGAAAGAATCATTAAATGTTTGTGGCCATAAACATCTAACTTATCTGGAGCTTTCGATTCGTTGTTCTGGATAAATTTACGGGGAACCTGGACACTTCGCCCAATGGACACTTCACCCAAAATGATATATGGACCACTTCGCCCAAAAATTTCTTACTGAAAACAGTTTCCAGAGCCACTTCATCTAATATAATTAAAAGTCCACAAAGCCTAAAATGAAAACTTTGCCCAAAACTCGTTGGTGGACACTTTGTCTAAAATGTCCACTTCGCCCAAAAGTCGTGTGTGAATACTTCGCCCAAAACTCTTAGGTGGACACTTTGCCTAAAATGTCCACTGTGCCCAAACTGCCCAAACTAAAAGTCCGCAAAGCCCAGAATGTCCACTTCACACAAATTATTTATTTATTTTATTTTATAATTATTTAAGTTTTATTTGAAAAGTTGACCAGCATAAAATAGTATTGTAATTCAACTTCACATTAATTAAGAAAAAGTCACCGAGAAATTAATATAGAAATTCATTCAATAAATATATTATATAAAATAAGCAGGACTTCCCTTTATTTTTAAACAATATTATATTATTTAATAAATTATACAGTTCCCAAACATGACTTAATTAAGATCTACAAATAATAAATTTATATAATAATTATTTGCAGCCAATACATTACTGAAGATGTTATTTCAAAAAAATATATAGTAATATAATGAACTCAACATTCCACTATCTTGAATTTGAAAATTTAAACAGTTATAATATTAACTTATTACTAAGGTCTCGAACAAAATTTCGATCAAAATAAATAGATAATTTGTGCGAAGTGACCATTTTGGAATTTGTGGACTTTCAGTTAGTTTGGGCGAAGTAGACATTTTGGGTGAAGTGTCCACCAACTAGTTTTGAGCTAAGTATCCATTGTGGGTTTTGTGGACTTTTTAATTACATTGGGTGAACTGGCTCTGTAATTTGTTTTCAGTACGAAATTTTTGGGCAAAGGTTCGATACATATATCATTTTGGGCAAAGTGTCCTAGACCCAATTTTCGATATTTAAGAGTTGGAACACAAGTGACGGGTCGTCGAATATAAAATCCAACATTGTATAAAATCGAGATATTAATAATTCTGCCTTAGGTAATTGGTGAAGACAATATCATAGGCTTGCGGTGTCTAGGTCACCGGCAGTGTCAGCACATTGACATCCTATCGAAAACAACAGCTGTGACACTCGTAAGCTTCACCATAATAATTATCTTACTTTGTAATTGTAGGGTGATGTAAATTTAATTTATTTATGTATTTGTTAGACATATTCTGCAGTCCTTCACAATATTCCAAAATTCCATGTTCGTCTGTGAGGCGGTTTGAAATTGGCTCCAATGTGAAGTATTAAGTAAATTTAGTAAAATATCGAACACTTTATACACACCCCATATATTTCAAGCACGTCACTGACATCACTTAAGTGGTAGTGGTAGCCTTTTTGTTTTCTATACGCCGCCCCGAACATCGTGACCTATAATTATGAGGGGCTGAGTCTTGGAGTTCCAGCAAACGCGCGCTATATTGCTGGTGAAGCGTTTCTTCGTTTTTTTTTTTTTTTTTCGTTCATATTATTATTTCCCTTTAGGTCTGAGCTGCTGGCTGCACTCTCTGCAATCTCAACGCCCAGCCATTTTCATCATCGCATCGCATTGGATACAAACCTAATCGCTAGGATGTGCCCAAAAAAATTAAAGAAAACATATTACAAAAGATAATAAAATGATGATGCTCAGACGGATGAGAACGGAGTCGATACGGATACGCTTTGGATATTTTCGAGCATATTATGCTCGATATGAAATATGGGTATGTGTGTATTTGAGCTGCTGGCTATCGGGTCCCTGCTTTGGGTTTTGATGATATGGTTCTTATTATATGGGCTATATACCTGCAACATGATTTTATTTTCTGACACTGCCGATGTTCCACTTAGAGTTTGGAATAATAAGTCAATAAAAAAATAAAAAGTTAGATGGACTCAATGGAATTACCATCGCTGTTTTAAAATGTATTGTTTTGAATATAGCTGAACCGTTGGTAATAAAATGAAATGAATAAATTAATGTAGAGAGCAGAGTTTGAACTATATATAAAAAAGTGATTCACAAGAGACGTAATGATATGCTAGAGGGAGAGGGAATGAGAAAAATGAGAGCAATTCCTTTTCAGAAAAAGTAAATCGACACTAATGATGCTTAAAGTTATGTCAGTAGCTTCATGTGCAAACAACGTGACAATAGCAGATCGGTAATAGCAGTATTTCTGGATCTCGCCAAGGCTTTTGACATGGTTGTACATGAAATTCTATTGACTATATTGAGTGATCTTGGTATAAGAGGAATTGTTGGAGATTTTACGTGGAACTATGTCTCAAATTTATTTCTGTGAGTTATTATAATAATTCTTACAGTTTATTCACTTGTGGAGTCCCTCAAGGTTCAATTTTGGTCCCATTAATATTTAATGCCTTTAAACTATTGCAACTACATATCCAGGGTATTATTGTATCATTTGCGTATATGAAACGCTAAACATTCCTTAAAAATTATAGGAAAATGGTTTAATTATCACAAAATGACGTTTAAAATGTCAAAATCGAGTGTTTTACATGTGTCATTGGTCGAGCCGTTCTCTTGTTTTGTTTGTATTCTAAGGGAACAGTACGTATACTATTACTGAAGCATCAGCCAGTTCTAATCATAAATCGCCTGCAGTAAATAAAACTAAATTAAGTATCGGCCAAAAATAAACAAGGTTTTAAATTTAAATTTACCACAGGGCGTATTAATCTTCATATTAAGAGTTGGATGGAAAATTACCAGCACCTATAGAATAAATATTATTTTGTATTTTTCAGTGCAACAACTGATAAAGTCTGTACAATTTTTTGTAAAAAAGATTTATTGTATTCAAGATTTGTATGTTAGCATGAATAAATTATTATTAATATTATTACAGCCGTTCATTAGCGCCATATCATCTCTATCACAAAATAACCAAACATTGCTGTGGAACTTATATTCCTTCCTCCAGCAGTGGATCCCGAGGCGCCGCGACCTCTGCCCTATTTTACGCCACGCCACCATTCTCCGGATGATAAATGTCGTCGCATATGTTCCCTGTGGATAATGAGGAATACTTAGATAGACATATACACATCTTTGCGCCTGGTGTGCTGCTCGCATTGTGACACCTTTTTGTGCCCCACAGCCAGATATTATGTCATGCGAAAGCGCATTCGAGACTTTAATAAGGCGCAATAAGTTTTGGACAGCAGCGCAGATGCTTTTTATTATGAGATTATTGGCGCGACGCGTCCACTATATTGAATAATAAATTTAGTAAGTGTGTTCAGTTGTTGTTGGGAAAATGAAGTGATGATACGACGCCTATACGTAGGTGTATAGAAGTTTTGAAATATACAGGATGATTCAAGCTAATAAGCAAATTAGGTATGGAAGCCACACACAGATAATACACCAAATTTAAGTTGACAGTAGGACAGTACGTATCTAAATCAACTTAATCTTAATCAATTATGTTTAGAACCGTAATAACTATTTTTATTTCTATTTAGATCTACCTCCCAATGGATGGCAGCACATGTTCAATATCATTTTGCATAGAGTTGACAGTTTCTGTTTAAGTGCGAGAAATGTCTCGAGCTTCAATGGCGTCATTTTGGACATTTAATAGATTTTTCTATTTTTAGAATGAAAAATTAAGTTTGCCAATTATGTCAATATTTTCATTGTTAATAATTATCTTATTTCTATGTACTTTTAATTTCTACTGTTTTTGAGATTCTCTATAATTTTCGGATATAACAGATTTTGGTGTCGGTTTCTGTTTCTGTGGATATTGCATACCGAATGTTCTTGAAATTGCTTCATCGCATTCTCCATAAATGAAAAAAAACCAATTCAAATAATCTCCATTTCTATAATTAAGTTTTCTCGGCATGATAGTGATTTTCTGACGCTTGTTTGAGTTTTATTAACATTTGTTATTATTTTCTAATGCAATCATGGCCCACATCTAACACAAATTTGAAGAAAAATTAAAAATTACCAATTATTTATAAAACTAATAACTTTCGGTATAGACAACCTTATACAAAATTTCCCTTATTTTTGCTGCTTAATACAATAAAATAATAAAAAACGGGGGTTTCCATTTGAAAAAAAAATACTTTTAACTTTTTTTTCTAGTTCTTAAGCTTCTCCTACAAGAACATTATACATATAATATTTTTTGAAAGTCTTACAAGAAATCTAAAAATGTGGTAATCTACAGGGTATTCCATTCAAAATAACAAAATTGGCATCTACTAAGCGTATAACCGGAAATGCGTATTTCCCCTACTGGTAATTTAGTATATCACCAAATTTTCAGACTGTAGTTATCGTTTGCCCACAAACGATCGATGTCCTTCCCGGAGAACCACCGTGACGTAAAATAAATGGACTGAATACATCTTGCCAGATATTTATATCCTTGTAGAACGCCACTGAAATATCATTTAATAAGTATAATATAAGAAACTGTCCTGAATCAGGTTATAAATTAACTTTATGGTTGGATTTTTAATGCGATACCATAATGAGTTTTTTGGGAAACTTTTATATAAATTCCTCCCTAGATTGACCGTGTCAATTTTATTATTAATAATATAACAACATGTGTGTAGTTTATTTATATGAGTATACCCATAGCTACGGCAGACTGAAAAATTCTTTCCTCTTCGTTAAATAATGGACTCGTGCATTAAATTTAATTTTTCAAATGGCTGTAATAAATTAAATTTTTATTATTATTGAAAAATGCAAAAGACGATTTAAACATTTCTTTTTTTTTATTGGAAGTACTAAAGGATTTTGGTAATTTATTTGAATATAAAAGCTATATTCTGAAATTGGTTTTCTGGACATCAAAAAAATATTCTATAGAAATTCATAATTAAGAATATGACATCCAGTTGAGAATGCATTTTGATCAATATTTACAACATCAAAATCAACGTAATGCGGTATAATTTGAGCTATTAATAAAATGATAATTTTTTCATGTTAATTAAGATTCCATCTCAATGACTTGTATGAAACGAGTTCGGAAATCGTAGGCAATATATTCCATAAACTATGGAAACGTTGAAATTATTATTATTTGCTAATATAATAATTTGGTACATTTTTTGATTTATCACTAAACTGTCAATACATATGTATAACGCACCCAGATTTAAAAGACTTATCTGTTAAATAGTTTTTGACTTATGTCAATTTTAGTGTCAAAAAATCTCTCTCATAACTTCAAGTTTGCTTTTTATTTAGTTTTTGTATTTATGACTGTTTCGTATAGTATCTAAATGTGCATCGACTTTGAAGATTCTTAAAGGGAGCGAATGACAGATGTTCCCTTATTGATCTGGTAGTAAGTGGGCCTCCTAAGTGGTGGGTTCCGTACCTGTAATACCCAACGAAGTATCTCTGAGCTGTATGGCTGAGTTTTCGTGTATTTTTCGCTATATTTGTGTGTAGTATGTCACTGGACTGTTTTGTGAGAGTCTCTCAGTGCGACTGGGACTCAAAGTCGGAAGGAAGTCCTTGAGATATATGTAGGAGTAATTTTGTCATGCTGTTGGTCTCTTGGTGCCTGCCTGTGGATGGATCTGGGTTGGTGTTCGGGCTGGTTCTATGTGCGACTAGGTCGTCTCTGAGGTAGAACGGTTCCATACTCAAGACTTTATTTTCTCGTTCCACCATCCATCAAAGTGTTTGTCCCCCGGAAGTGATGGTAAGACAGCTAGTATACAGTTGCGACTTGAAAATAAAAATAATTGAATTATATTCTCATAAATTAAAAGCAACGTAGATGATTGTAGTGAAATTTATATGTTTGTAGCCTTACAATAAGCCCTAAGAAACAAAAAAAGTTAATTACTCATTTTTGAGGTTCTTATAGCATTTTACCAGGAAGGTATTAATAATCGTTTGTAGTTTTTTGTAATGTCAACAGATTTTTTTATTATTATTTTTTTATTAACAAGCGATTGAAGTAGTTAACTTGAAGTAAATTTAAAATAAATTGTTGTTCCAGAACCACCAAAATACGTAAATAATTGTAGTGAAATTCATTTGTTTGTAGTTTTTGAAAAACACTAAAATTATAAAAAAAGTCCTACATTTTTATATGCTTTTATGGCATTTTACCGGGAAGGCGTTAACAATCGTTTGTAGTTTTTTACTCCTACATTTATCATAGGGATTTTCCTCCACCTTCAAGTCCCAGTCGCACTGACAGACTCCCATGTCCAGTGACATACTACACAGAAATATAGCGAAGAATACACGAGAACTCAGTCATACAGCTCAGAGATACTTCTTTGGGTATTACTGGCACGGAACCCTCCACCTAGAAGACCCAGTCACTACCAGATCGATAAGGGATCATCTCTCACACGCCCCCTTCAAATAAGAATCTTCAAAGTTGATGCACATTTAGGTACTATATGAAACAATCATAAATACAAAAAATAATAATAACTTTATTAATTTTTGAGAAATGTATATACGAATATTAAGTCTTTGATTTACAGTTTACTAAGAAAACATATCTGGGAAACAGTATGTCAAGCTTATGTACAATTTTATACAATGATAGGGCGCTGCACGTATGTCCGAAGGCAACGCAATCTTTATTTCATAGGCGTCACCAAGTCATTGTGACATTTCAGATAATTCAGGTGCATAAATTTATATTTCATAACTCAAGCAATAAATTTGTATTTTGTGTGTCTGCATTATTATTGTTGATAATAAATCTTTCATATTATGTTTTCTTATTCAATCAATCGATATTTTTGTTCCTCTAATTATATGAACTTCCTTAAATGCCATATCTTCAGCTCGAAATCGTTACGCCACTGATTTACTCCCGTCAGTTGAATTGGCAGACGCCAACATTCGTGAAACAAACTTTATGTGTTTCTCCATCTATTACAAAGCGTTAGAGTATTCATGAACTTTGCCTTTGACTTCTAATCTGTACAATTTTATTATTAAAATACCTTTGAATTCCAAAACATTTAAACAAAACCGCAAACACTATGGCGAAAATACCTGCGTATTTCCTTATTCACATATATATAGATTTCTTTACCTGTCGTTTGGTTTCAAATGTGGCAGGTATAAACTATAGGTAGGTAGACCTCTTTTTTTTGTCTCACATATAATAATTTATAGCTGACAGATAGGCGATTTATTATAAAACTGAGGTTCATGCCTCTCTATTTCTTTGACATTAATGTCGTAAGGGGTTTGGTGCCGTTAACACCGATAATAAAATATAATAACTATTACACTAATGTTATCGATTCTATCATCAAAAAAGTTATTTATGGCTTAAGCACACGATGATGATCTGCTACAAGAAATATGTAATATCTTTTTTTGATACTTTTCAAAAGATGGAGCTTTACAATGCGACTACTAAACATGCACTGATTTAGATCATTCTTTTTTATTTGAAAGAGGAAGATATTTGAGATATGGTTCCATATTCAATCTTCACGAAAAATCTACTATGTTTCACTCATTTCAAGAAGAGCTGTAAACAATTCAAAATATATTTATAATAAAAAAACACAAGATATTTTTTTATATCGTTACAAGAAAAGGTCGAGTTTTGTTTTGCAAAATAGATTAACGAGCAAATATATGAATGAACTAAATTTTAATTGAATGAATTAAATTTTACTTAAATAAACAGATATGGAATACAAAATGAAGAGGCCAACACATTTAACAGAAAAAGAAGTACGAACTCTTCTCATTGGCCCAGAACCTTTCTGTGTTACAGGTAAATATACCTACAAGAGAGAGTTTCAAGAGAAGAAAAAAACCGAAAAAGAAACACTCTGACGGAATCTTCCTGAGTTGGATCATTCCAAAAAAAAATCTTGGAAGCTTTAATACTGCAGGATTTGAGAAATATTTGGATCTTAGCAAGAATATGCTACACCTCCTCACTGGATTCCTTACCAGGCATTGTCGCCTCAGGAAGCACTTAACGAGAATGTGTCTATCAGAGATCGACGAGTGCAGATTCTGTCGCCATTTGCTAGCCAATAACGCAAAAATGCTTGGGACAAGAAACATGCAGAAATGAGAAAGTCACCTACTTGAAGCCATTCCAGGTTCTGTATTTTTCATTAGAACTCTGGAACTGGAGGGCGCAAGCTGTAGACTACGTAATGGCGAGAACAGCTCTGATGTCGGGCACAATAGATCTCAAGGTCGCAGTGCAATGAAATCCTCTTAAAACTACAATCTACAAATACACAATTGTTATAAAGTGTTTGGTTTGGTGAACTGATTTCAAAATGTTCTTTTCTGGTATTCACACATGTGGAATATTCATTTTGATCTTTCTTATTCGAGGCTCGTAAGGAACTAATACGATTTTCGTGATGTTCAGGTTCAGTTTGGATGAGTTTAATAGAAGATGATGATGAGTATTCCGTTATCTTTATAAGTTGTTGGTCACACTTACCTTATTTGCTTTGGCTAACTGGGAAACTGTACTAGCACGGTTAAAATAATTTGTAATTCTATTATTTGTGCTGTCGAGTCCAATTTTAGTTGCAGAATTTTCGATACAATTAGAAATCGTACTAATACACAGTGGATCATTTTTGTACCAAACTTTAGAACTTGTATTTTGTCCCAAAGGGATTTGGAGATAAAAGAAAATAAAAGTGCCTTCCCCCCATTATTAATCGCTTTTCTAGCATAGCTTTACTTAAATACAATCAACAAAAATGTACTGTAACCTCTATATGATGATCGAGTGATAGGTACTGGAGTCTCCTCCATGTACGCCGGGTCATAGGTTCGCATCCACCTTTTACAGATTGGATTTGAAAAAAACAAAATGTTGAGCCATCGAAACATCTTTCATCTGGCGGCTTTCGGGGATCCACATATGTGGAGAAAAACTGACCAACACCCGGTACATTTACAAGACTGCTCCGCGCTCCGTTGAGCTACCACCCTTCCAGCGCCACCCTCTGTGGCGAAGTGTACTGGGCCGTAACTAACGGTCGAAGCAATCTTAAATTGCACGTATGTATATATATATATATATATGTATATATCTTCTATATAGTATATGTAAAAGATCCGTCGAGGAAATGGGAAATGCTAATGTAGTAATGCATCGCACATAAAACTCTCCTTCTGCATGCATAGAATTGCTTAATTCACCACCATACATATATATATATATACACATACTACTACCCCCGGATTTCATTATGTATGATATCGTGGCCCGATCGTAGAATCGAACAGGATCCAAAAAAATCTGGTGTGTCCACTCACACTCAAATCGTGCTACCACTCATTTTTTTCACCATTAAATTCTATTATTTAATACATAATACAGTTCCCAAACAATACAATTAAGATCCATAAATTTATATACTGATTATTTACAGCCAATACATTACTGAAGATGTCATTAAAAAACAAGTGAATTTTTTTAAAAAAAATATAAATAGTTTTTATTGGGCATTTAAGATTTAAACCGTACCGATGAGTACCTAATATTGCTATCCTTTTCTCGATTTTAACTATACTTATATATTATGTATATGTGTTTGCCAGCAACAGCAATTCCATAACAAATTACTGTTTGTCTACCACAACACAAAATTAAACTTTAAATTAACAATAACGTCTGACGTCTGACAATTGCGACATAACCATAGACGATCTTCCAGAAAGTACCTATATACCAGAGAACGAGACGTATATATACGCTCCATGCTCGTGCGTAATTCCAGTGACGGATCCCATTGTCGTTCCATGTCGACATTATAATGATCTTGGTTGAATGAGATTGAATGAGATAATTATAATTACCAATATTGGATCACACTTGGAGCTTAACAGGCGGCGAGATGTCTGCGATCTAAGTACGAATTCGAAATTTCAAGTCTCTAGACCGTATGGGGCCTGAGAAATCGCTGCGGAGTCCATTGATACAAGAACCGAAAGTAATAAAAACTATTTAAACAGTAATATAATTTTCTTAACATTCCACTACCTTGAAATTGAAAATTGAAACAGTTATAATATTAACTTTTACTAAGGTACCGAACAGAGTTGGATCAAAATAAATCAATAATTTGTGCGAAGTGAACAATTTGGGATTTGTGGACTTTTAGTTAATTTGGGAGAAGTGGACGATTTGGGCGAAGTCTCCACCAACGAGTTTTAGGCGAAGTGGACATTTTTGGCGAAGTCTCCACTAAATAGTTTTGGGCGAAGTGTTCACCAACGAGTTTTGAGCAAAGTGTCCATTTTGGGCTTTGTGGACTTTTAATTAAATTTGGTAAAGTGGTTCTGGAAACGGTTTTCAGTACGAAATTTTTGGATGAAGTGATCGATATATCATTTTGGACGAAGTGTCCAGGTCCCGTTAAATCCATTCTTATATTATAAGTTTGTATTTTTGAATGTCAATCACGCAAAAATGGATTGTAATGAAATTTGGCAAACACATAGCTTATTATACCTGGCTTAATACCTAGTTTATTTGATATGGTATAAAATCGTGTTAATCTGAATAATTCAACAATTTCTCAAGGGAAAACCGCTAAAGATATTTGGTTTCTGTGGCCCTGTATGTCAAAAGCTTTCAAGATAGTGACGTGACCTATAATACACACTCGAATATAAGAAAATTGATTTTTCTACGATCGGGCAACGACATATACATGTATCTACGAATAAAAGTTAAGCTGCAGATGAAATCACTAAAAGTAGATGCAGTAATATAGCTCCTATTTAAATACGTAACTGGGTATTTATACATAAGTATATAGATATGTATATATAGTCACATAGAACTTATGTATAAGAGCTAGATATACACAGCAGTTCATTTTCATGTTTATTTACTTGTAAATAAAGCACATTTGAAAATAATGTAGACATGATCCTTAGAATGGAAAGATTTCCATGAAAAAAAACATATCCCATATTCTCCTGATTAAATAGACAAAACTATTAACACCATTGGAAATGATGAAAAAAGTGGCAATGTAAATATGCTATTTACTTAGAAATTCATTAACAAACAAAGCCAGGAAAAAATCAAATGATTTCCCGAAAATATGTTTTTTCCGGAACCATTCGAAATTTTCAAACTTCTTAAACGACATATTGTTGAGCACATAGATGCGCAACTTTGTCCCAGTTTAACCATCTTCATATCCCCTATAGTTTCCGAGATCCCAATGGTGAGAGTCGAATTTAAAGAATTAAAAAAATAATAATTTTCAATTTTTTTTTATCAATTTTATCAATTTTAAAAAAATTAATGGTTTCCGAATTACAGCACTAAGTTGGTGGAATACTTTTGAAGTTGATGCCAAAATCCTTTTTCATTGTAGTAACTTAAAAAAGTCGCTTCTACCTTTTGTATTGCAAAATTAATAAATAACTTTTTCAATAATATAAAAGCTCTTTATTAACTGTAGAGATTTCTTTTGTATTCTTCCGTTCCGTCGCATTTCCATTTTTTCTTTACTAGATACTATAGCTATTCTGGCTAAGAATTCTTACAAAGTAATCTGGAATTTTGTTATTTCAATTCCTATACACAATCATTGGTAGCTTCAAACATATATTTTCACGTCTGCAACTAAACATTCAAAATGAAAATATAATAAATAATATAAATAAGTCTACCATCTTCTATCTGTCAGAATGCCGAAAACCAGAATTAAATATATACTCAATATTGGACCCTATACCTTTTAAATGTACCTCCACCCACCCTTGTCATAATCACTTCCTAATTTCATTGTTCTTCTCTCCAGACTTTGGACCATCCCTGAAATATTATTTTGGGTTTGAATCCCTCGAGAAACTTTCTGACCCCGATCATAATTCATTTTGCTCACTGGCATATACCCATCACGAAGTCCTTGATATATATATATGGCTTTGACATATTTTAAATACATAACACTTGTTGCTGGTAGAAATGTCCGGATATTTTGAAAATGTAATGATATTTTTTAAAATAGATTAAATTTTGTCTTAATGCCTCAACAACAACAACAGACCACCCATGTTTAGTTGAAATTCTTGACATAGTGTTTTGTTTTGACAATTCAAGTGGAAGGTACACGTCTTTGGTGGTATAGAAGAATTATTATTGGTGATAACTGTCAAATTTTATTACAAAACAGATGGTGATACCAGGATTTACACTGAACTTGCGACCTAGGTATCATTATATTTTGTCAATTATTGATTAGGTATACAAATTGAGAATAAAATTTTGAAGGAGTTCAAGAAGGAGTAGATTAATTCAAATTATCATTTCTAGGGATTGAGAATATTCGTTACAGGAACAACAGATTCAATTCATGCAAAAAACTTGGGCTGATATAATTTGTGCATTTTTTTATGTTTGAAATAAATATAGAAATATAGATTAAAGCAGTTCTTCAAATATTATATTACGCTATATATTGGAGAGGGTTTTCTCTGTTGAGTCCAGTTCGGGCCCCAAGTATGGGACTAGCAACGGTGGAATGAAATAGCGCTGGGTTTGAATATAAATATTTAGCAAAAAAACATAAATGTGAAAGAATGTGTAATAATTGAAGGTATTCTGCTGAAGTAAAATTTCATTGAATAAACGATCCCTGTATTATAACGACATCAAAATTGACAAGAGATCTGTCAATGTCAATAGAAAAGCCGCCCCCCTCCCCATAATTACCATAATAGATATGTTAACTGAATGTCAAATGTCACTCTCAGCATGATGCCGACAAAACAAAACTTTCAGATTATTTACATTCACTCTTTACTCAATGTTATATTATAATCTTCCAACAAATCATAATAAACGCATGTATAAAGAAAGATACACTGTTTGATTGATGATAACTTCGATGATTCATCATTTATGTGTGCTGGCTTCTAGATGTAGGTATCATCTATATTATGGTATGGTGGTAGGTGGTAGGTATATCAATTGAAACGTCAAATGTGAGTGTTGAAATGCTGAATTGATTTCGCTTCCGTTAAACATGCGAAAAATTGATTGTTTTTCATTTCTCCCCCGTCATGGGAATGACTTAGACTTAGAAGCTTTTCGTGGTCGTGGTCAACGTATATCGAAATCTACATGCTGAGTGCACTCGAAGAATTTTGATGTTTTTTTTTTGGGAAATATTACAAGAAAAAGTAAATTTCCGATTTTTTTTCTATTTCTTCAAAATAGCCGATAATATTATCATATTTATTTTGTAAAAATATGGATATTATAATAGAAAATCTGCATACTTATTATAAGGAACCATGTTACAAAATAGCGCATATACCTAATCGTTTTGTTATTTCATCTGCGTAAACTCAAATTAGCTGGAATGGCGTTTCATCGTTATCATTCTAAGTATAAGGCATCTTCGGTCGAAATGGAATTGTTTGTAAATGAAATTGCACCATCAATTAAAACGTCAAATGTGAATGTTAAAATGACAATTGATAGTTTTTCCCCTTCGTGGACATAACTTTTTCAACTGGTCGGATTGTGTAGAAGCTTTTTGTAATAGGTCAAAATATCGAAGTCGAGATCAAGATGATTGTACCTACTAGGAGAATTTTGATTTTTCAGCAGGATATCTCATTTCCTTGGGAATTTTTATCGTTGTTAGTAATATTTTGTTCTCGGAAAAAATATCTGTTCATATTAAAAATCTAAGTTATTTATTACAGAACCTACTCGGCTGATTCACATTCACATCTAAGTACCTAAATAATTATACATTGAATAAAATGGAATTTTAGACAATCAGACACTTGAGTATGACATAGGGAGTACCTACCATATTTTTGATCAAATAGATCACAGCATACTACTTTCAATTATTTTTTTATATTGGCTTTTCTGAATCAGTTCTAACACTCATGCATTCTTACCTATCCTCTAGATATCAATATGTTGAATATTGAATATGGAGGCTGCAGATCTGAGTACTATCTTGTGCCATCAGGAGTTCCTCAGGGATCCAATTTAGGTCCTCTACTAATTCTAGTTTTCATTAATGACATTTGGTGAAGCAAAAATAATTTATCATCTTTATTATAAAAATGAATCTCTGAATGTGTTGCTAAGCGCAAATCTCGTGAGCAGCTGAACCGATTTCGCTAATTCTTTTTTTGTTGTGTTCATTATTATCAGAAGAACGAACGAAAAAATTAAGAAAGCTGAGCGGAACATTAGAAAATTTAAGAACATTTATGAAAACTTAAAGACAATATTAATTTTACATACAGTTGTTTGACAACTGTCAGTTGTTTGAAATAACTGTCATCAATTGACAGAACATGTGCTGCAAATATCGTTTAACATAGATGGATCGGTTTATAAATAATAGTTTCATTCCAATTTATTATACGGTGAGTTTTTGAGAAGTGTTTATTCATCTTGGTAAGTTAAAATTAATCACACCTAATATTGAAAAAATGAAGCCCCTGGATTGTGTTGCGGGACCGGTAAAGTCAAATTGACGCCATTGGTACTGCCACCAGAGCCTCTGCATTCATTGGTTTACGGAAATGGGACAGATTCTATACATTTTTAACTCATATACAGGAATACAATAAATATTTTCAAATGAAGTCATTTGGCGCAACAAAAGTTATTCAAGACAATTTTATACTAACTTTCAAGGTAACTATATTGTAAAACAATAAACTTTTACCACCACGTACCTGAATACGTTGGTAATTTTCAATTGAAATCATATATCTATTAAAGTAGCGTACAGTAGGTTTGTAGCTAGGTGAATAACCAAAAGCAGCCAGTCAAAAGTTGATGGGGGAATGGCCGTGCTGACAAAGTATCTTGAAAGGTACATGGTGGTACAATTTTTGCAAATTTATTTCATGGGCTATTCAGCAAAGCAAATCGTTCAGCGTTATGCACACAATCAATCGGTGAACAGACCAAAAGTGTGGAGCAACTGCAAATGTTTTTCCATCAGACAACGAATTGGTTGTATTATTCAAGACTGCATTAGAACGCATGCCATCTGATTACCACAAAATTGTCAGCAAAGCCGATAAGACGCCTGCAGGACAACAAGATGCAAGGCGCTATAATACGGCAACAATTGATGAAGTTGCTATTGTTGTCATGGGTAAAAATTTACAAAACCAAGATATTGTTTTTGCTTTTGTTAATACTCTTACTAATCAAATGAATTTCTATATACCAAGGTCAGAGACATAATATTCTACACATTTAGTCGCACTAACACCATGGTACGTTCACCGATAAACACTATGTTTAGTAGTCTATGTAGCAGAATTGGTTTTGAATGTGACATATATTTTGATAATTTAAATGTTATTATTGAATTTTATAAACAAATAAGGCATTGAATCTCAATTTATAGTCATAATTCACGTTGTTCTCATATGATATTTTTGATTATTTTTCATTTTGTTCATCTTACATCCATTGCAGTGTTTTTTGTCTGTAATCCCAAGAAAAAAACGCCATGGATCCATACATTTTTTTAATCAGATACAAACTCACGCACAGATTAAATAACACCTAGATATTTCATGACAAAGCTTATAAAATACTCCAAGTTTAGAACCGTCCTCATTATTCGCTATTTCTTTGGAAAATGTAAAATTATATATAATGATGCCATCACTTCCAAGAAGAGAAGAAGATCTTAGTCTATATTACTTCCTCCTCCTTCTCCATAACCTTATATTTTATGTATGCTTTGGGGATGCTATCTAAAGCAATTTATTCATTAACTAATTATCATTCTCTCTCTGGCTTAATCTGTTTGAAACATAGAACACAAAAGCCGAAAGAAAAATGAACATCCTGTATTCAACAATTTTAATTTGTTGATACATATGTAAAACACACCTGTCTTCAAACACTACATAATATAGGTAGTTAGTTAGTTTATATTCCATCAGATAGCGCGCATAGTTTCCATTAGAGAGAGTATATTCCATTTTCTTTTTGCATAATAAAGTCTTCACAAGTTGTTATAGGTAGGTATATACAATAATGGTCTTTGTGGTTGAAGAATAATGTATTCATTATCGAGTAGGTATACGGAGTAGTGTATTTATTGACCGACGAACCTAAATGGAGGAGGTATACAATGCGACGGTGTGCTTTTTTTTGTTAGTGTGTGCTTTGAATACTCCGATTTCGGATTCATTTGATAGATGAGGCTTGAGAAATGGTCCCACATTCATAAAATCTCGAATCTCCTTCCCTTCAAAAAACAATTTTTCTCGAAAATCGAAAATCTGAGGTCGTATAATCAAAGACAGCACAATATCTGGAAACGTTTAAATCGAATATTTTTTCAAAAGAGTTACGGTTTTCGAGTTGCGGCAATGTTAAAATCTCAAACATGAGTATTTTCGCTATGTGGTGGGGAAATTTCTTTCGAAAAGTGAAAATCTGAGGGTACCACATGAAAGACGCGAATATTTGTAGCAACATCTATAATGAACATTTTTTCCTTAGAGTTACGGTTTTCAAGTTACAGCGGTGGTAAATTGGTTAAATCTAAAATATTTAGGCGTATTTCCACTGCTATGTTCTGAGATCTTTACATAATAACATGAACAAGCAAAGTATATACGTAGGGTAATAGAATAAGTACTATCTTCTTTGGTATTAGTGAACGTTCAACGATTTTCGTCACTAATTTTACACTCAAAAGTGAGAAATAAATATTTTTTACCAAAATTTGGACCGACTTTATTAATTAGTGCACTGAAAAATAGAAAATAATATTAATTCTATTGGTGCTGGTAATTTTTAAAACTTTTCAATCTAACTGCAACTGCACAACTTCAAAAGTAAGAGCAGCAATTAAATTAATATTATTTTGTATTTTTCAGTACAACAACTAATAATGTCGGTCCAAAAGATCTGACGTTTTCACGTAAAAAAAAACTTTTTGATTGAAAATATAATGTTACGATAATTGAAAATAAATCGAGTTGCTTCTGGCATGAAATTAATTTAGTTAAATTTATCTTAACCAAGCCAAACATGTAGGCATTTATTCCCCACTCCCCCCATCATCCTCCACTCTCCCCCAATCGTTATTTGCAATATATAAAAAAGTATTAAAATGTATTTTTCAGAATTTAGGTCTAGTTCTATATTGATTGTGTTTTAGGTACAGTAAATAATTCTTGAGATATATCCGGAGGGGTCCACCAATTACAATAATTTAAAACTCCCCATACAAGAGCGTTAACTCTGAAACTATTGAAGTTTTTGAGAAATGTTCTATAACTTCTGTAATTTTGCTATATAGAGAAAAAATATTGCTGCTTTTAGTGAAAAATACAAAGCTTGCCTATTTAAAAAAAAAATAGATAGAACCTTATATTTTCTAAACAAAATTTATATCACATATTTCTGTAACATTTCTTGTAACAATAAGAAGTGTAATTGCAAAAAACACTCAGAGATATTGCAAGGGCGCATTCAGCGTTAAGTATGAAAAATCCCAATGTCTAAGGTACCTCTACTCTCCCTATAGGCCCATGGGATGTCCCAGTATATGTTATATATATGCGCATAGGGTCGTTGGCGGCATGTCTCCTCGGGGTATTTAGCCCCCTTCCACCCCCCATCGTTGTTTCATGCATGCATCAGTGGCGGCGACGTCAGGACCACGGACACACCGGATACCGACTTACCACCCAACCACCTTCGTCTAGTCTCTTTATGGATCCCCTGTTAGACATTAGAGCCAGCTTACAGGACGAGTATTATAGGTATACTATAATATATATGATGTACCTAACCGTGATCTAAGTAAATCTCCTGAAACGTCTCTATTACCTGTTTCATGGAGGAGAAAAAGTTTAGATCAACAATATGTGCGATAATAATATCGGGGCTGATGTGAAGTAATTTTTTTAGAAAGAATATTCAATTGAAAGGTACTTGAATTTATCTTATTAACTTTAAACTTTAATGAAGGAAAATGATTTCTAAAAACGCTAGCTTGATTTATTGAAAGATGGCGTTAATATTCGTTGAGAGGTTGAAAAAATAGTTTCAAGATAAATTTGTAAGATATTTGCCCTGATCGGAGCTGATTCAGCAATTACATACTGTGGAACATTCAACCCTGTGCTAAGCGTTGTGGGGTGAGTTCACTTGCGTAATACTCAAAAGTTCGCAGATTGCTTCCAAAAGGTTTATTTGAAACATTCAGTACACGACCTCCAGTTATTGTACAACTGTCACCACTTGTCACCTTGACAATCTAAACTGTCACCATCTATACCGACTGAACTGCTATCGTCTTATGTCTCCAATAAATGATTGATACAATAAACTGACTGTTATAAACTGACCGTGTGTCCCGTGATCGACACGGGGTGTTTAAACTTTTCCGTTTTTAATAGTTTATCTTATATTTATCGAAAACCCGGTGAAATATTGAGATGAGATTTGGTGCACGCAAACATGTCATTAAAGGTCAAATTTACATGTACAAAATTATTTTTAGTAAGAAAACTTAGTTAAAATCGATTCAGCATTACGGTTGAAAAACAGTATTTTGTAATACAATATTTGTTATTATTCAAACAAAATTTATGTAAACTTTGGAACAAGTGAGAAAAGCTAAAATTTACAGTGTTTTTTCAACATAAAAGTTGATTGTTCTCGAAAACCGGTCGACTTTAGAGCTCACGACCAACAGGACCTTTTTTTGTGTAGAAAACATTGGCGGTTCAAATGGGCATCTCAAAACCGTACTTTTTCCATTGGCATAGAAATTGGGGAGAAAAACAACCACTACTCCTTCAAAATCTTCACCAATTATGATTTATCAAACATTTTTTCTTAAACTTAGCTTATTATGAGTGGAAAATGCTTAAAAAAGCTGTTTTCTGTACAATGAACGATTCCGGAGATATTCCCAAAAAACTAATAACTTTTTTCAATTTCAACACGCTGTATTTCGAAGATGGTGCATTTTTGAGGGTAAGTTAATATAAACTTTTTTTCATATTTTTGGAATAGCTTTCACATCCTCAACTTCTGCGCATATATTATGAAACACCCAGTATATAGCTACCACCACCATATGATGATGCTACTACACCATGTTTTAATTCCCTTATGTAATTAGAGCGAGTTTGTTTTTGCTCTTCTGTTTGGTGTGTTTGGTAGGTTGAACGTGATAAATTCTCGACTGCCGCATACCAAGTGTAAATAAGTATATAAAGTTTATGTCAGGTAATGTAAATATTTGACTTGAAGGCTGTAAGTTGAAGCCGCCATTCGCTGTGGGGCGTTTTTTAGTTTATAATAAAATAGCAGAAGGTATACACCCATTTTTCAGAAAAAAAAGGTTCTTCCATGCTCATAATATTGATGGTCGTCCGATAATAATTCTAATCAGTCATTGTTTTTCTCTGTTAGATTCACACAAATGGAAAACAAAGTGCAATGAATTTATAAAAATTATCAATCAAGAGTGAATGAAAAATTGCTCGAGCAGTCTTCCCAATAATTGCTTAGCTAGGTACCTACTTCATGGATTTTCGAAATCATTCTCTGCTATATATTTGATAAATGTGTTAAATATTTTAGGGTGATTCTTACCCTCACGTGATGGAATCAAAAATACCGAAAGAAAATGTCCCCCTTTAATCAAAAAGCAAAAAATAATAACATACTCGAACCTGAAAATGGCTGTGTTTCGTTTTCCATTGGCCACCCTGTATATATCTAGCACAAGATTTAATGCATCATTATTTATACTATAGTTGCTGCTGTGAGGTGTCCTACCATTATTCAAATTAAATATACTCGTATAAATAATAAAAAAGGGTACCTACCCCCCCCCCCAAAAATGATGATAATTGGCACTTTGCGGAGCGACAGCAACTTAAAACAAAAAAAACGAAAATGTCGAAACTCGAAATCTCTTCTCTTTTATTATTTAAAACCTAGAATTAGCGCGAACAGCAGCACTACACCACAGTTTCTCTGTTGTTGTTTTTTTTTGTTGTGCTTGTCTGGTTAAAATTATAGGGGATGTTTGTTGGCACATAAACATTCTATATCATTAAATATAATATGTCTACGCCACCTATACCTATGTTTTGTATATATGCCCTGCATTTTATATGATTTCTATGATTTGGAAAATTGAACGTTTCAGGCCAGAATGCAGGCAGTCAGCCTAACCATCATCTATCTCTTGGTGCGCGCTCGATCCACTATGGAATTATTTATTTCAAATACATGTCCAATTGACCAGATGTTCTCCTCCTGATGCTTGCTTCTTCGGATGGGCAGCCAGCCTCCATGATGATTTATGCCCTTTTAAGAAAACGATTATAATGGTCTATCTTTCCTTTTCTTTCTCTCTTCCTCTTTCGTATGGAACTCACTAATTTTTGAGATGTTTCTGATGTGGCGTATGATTTTTTTTTCTTTTTTGTTTTCTTCGTAGATATATGGGAGGGTAGGAATTTATGCATCTATTGTATATACTCACAATGGTTAATAGCGTAAAATTGAGAGGAGTGTCTGAAAAAAATCACAAGATGAAACTCTTGAAATGCTAATATATTTTTTCAGAATATTATGAGATCCCTATTTATAATTTATGTTGGAACATGGTAAATTTTGAATAAATTCAATGCTGACATAATTCCTCTGCAATCTAAAATCATCTGTTGATGGTTTTTTCTATGTTTGTGATTTGAAAAGTTTTTTTTGGATGGGTATTATGGAGAAAAGATGAGAGAGAAATTGTTATTTGTTATACGAGGGGAAAAAGTATTAGACTTTAAAATATTTCTTACTTCGACGGGAAAAAAGTTTGAGATTTTATCTCAAAGCTGAGAGCTGAGCTTTCTCGGACAGATATACAGTGTGTTTCATAATATATGCGCAGGACTTGAGAATGTGATATCTCGTCCAAAAATATGATTTTTTTTATTAGCTTACCCTCTAAAATGCACCATTTTCGAAATAAAGGGTGCTGAAACTGAAAAAAAAAATAATTTTCTTGTGAAAATCAGTGGCCCAAGAACACTGCCTTGAGGTGTCCCAGGATACTTATCCAACTTAACATCATGCTGTATCTATCACCTGGATGTATCATCATCTATTTGTCAAGAATCAGATGATTTATGTTTCCGTGAATGCCCAAGTTGAATAGCTTTTCTGATACCCGAATTTGATATTCAAGGTGAAGAACGCTCTACATAGGTGGAAAAATATTTACTCTCACCATTGGGAACTATAGGAAATCGGATTTGAAACAGCCTGTATATTCGAAATCCATCACCTTTCCATAAAACACTTTTTCAAAACTTGAAGCAAACGCTAGCAAAACTTGTATTCTCAAAAATTGTATCAAAATCACCTAAATATTATTGTAAGTATAATCTGCCAATGTCCAATAGCAATAAAATTACTTGCACAAGTGGCACTATTATATAGGTAGGTAGGTATATAAATAGGCTGTTTCTGCATGTAATTTGTAATAATTTGTGCAACTTTATTACCTTATATCTTCCATCGTACAGCTTTCTTTTTCTTATTTTATATAAAGAACCTTTAAGTTGTGACTGAAAAGTACTTTATGAGACCATGATACACTCGTTAATTTGTCGCAGCGAATAGTTTCTATTACAACAGCCGTAATAATAATCAAAATTTAGTATCTACCTACAGTATAGTAAATTTAATACGTACCTATACCATTTTTAATTACCTAGATAACGACAACATCAAACGTAACAGTTGAACTGAAATATAAGTTTCTATAAATGCGGCAAAGATGTCATATATATATATACCAAAAGCAAAGTTCTAGCCATTGTCTACAGTTTTATTTCAGTAATTGTCTTACCATTTTTTGTTTTTACTTTCTTCGTTTTTTGAATCCACTTTTGTAGGGCTTTGTTAAGACTCGCTGGTGACCCGCTCAAGACTGTGGCGCAAAAACGACCCTATAATATGATTTCGATGAAATAAACTGTCTACCGGCGTATACAGTGTGTCCAGTATAGAATGATGTTTATGGGAAAATTCTAAGAGATAAAACATCACCTAAATGGAATAAAAGTTGCGTATTTGTATGTCGAATAATAATATAGCTTTGTTTTATTTTAAATCGATACCGTTACGTAGATAAGTACAGGGTGAAAAAGTAAAAAATATATTTTATGAAAACCATTTTAGTATTTTCTTTATTATAGGAGATGGAATTTTCAAATTTTCTGGATATGGGTAAGAGGATATGGGTTTTGTTGAGAAAAAACTCAAAGGTGATCCGAACGACTTTTCTTGTGAATGTGAATACAACCAATCGATTCAATACACTCTAGAACCCATACATATGAATTTTCATCGAAATCGGAAGACCAGATCGCGAGATAAACGCATTGCTCGTTTAATATAATTAGATACTATGGTTTTTAGAAAATGGACATTTTCCTTTTTCACCTTGCATCTGCGTAACGGTATCAATTTGAAATATAATATAGCTAGATTATTTTTGGGCATACCTACAAAAAAATACGCTACTTTTCTTCCTTTTGAGCGACTTTGTATCTCCTACAGTATACTGAACACACTGTATATAACTGAGATTTTTTTATAAATATGTATGAGCTATGAAAACAGGAGAATCCATACTTCCATTTATATTTTTTTATAGCTCCCTATCGAACCATTGACTTCTGGATGGGGTTATATTTGGTTTCGGAGCATTTTGGCGATTCCCCTATATCAACCTGCCTATAATAGTTTTCGGGGAATTTGATACACAATCTCCCATAGACTAAAAAGATATGGATGAGGAAAATTTGAAATGTGATTGAACTTTTTTTTTATTCCAAAACAATTATTTGACTGAAAACTGTTTTATTTGTGGATAAAACATATCTATCCATATAAATAAAGAAGTCGTTGTCTTTCCCATATTATTTAGGGAACATTTAATTTCGATAACAATTAATTAACATTAACTATGTTACATTTATACAGGGTAATTGATTAATAGTAATATTATGAAAGCCAAATAATTTAGATACTGGAACGGATTGCCAAGATATGGCCTATATCTACCTATTAAATATTCATGAAACACAAAAATAATATGTATATTATTTAATAGTAAAACAAGGGAATATTTTTGAAAAAAAATTAAAAATAGTTTTTACTGGGCATTTAAGATTTGAACCGTACCGATGAATACTATTGCTATCTCTCCTAAATTTTCAATCAGTATTGTCAACGTCTGACGTCTGACAATTGCGACAGCTGACAGTGAACAGCGCGACATAACCATAGAGTAATATATAAGACGATCTGCCAGAGAGTACCTATGTACCAGAGAACCGAGACATATATATATATACCTATACGCTCCATGCTCGTGCGTAATTCCAGTGACGGATCCCATTGTCAGACATTGTCGTTCCATGTTGAAGAAATAGTTTGATCTTGCTTGAATGAGATAATATAATTAATCAATATTGGATCACACTTGGAGCTTAACAGGCGGCGGCGAGATGTCTGCGATCTAAGTAAGAATTTGAAATGTCAAGTCTCTAGACCGTATGAGGCCTGAGAAATTGCTGCGGAGTCCATCGATACAAGAACCGAAAGTAATAATAACTATTTAATAAACTCTGAAAACATTAATCATCATAATTTTCTGCTGTTATACTTTACACTGAAATCATTTTAAATTTTCTAGCAAACACAATAATGTAAAAGTTTTCAGATTGGGATGTGAGTTCCGAGAGATATTTTTAAGCTATTCTCAGTATTCTTACAAGCCGCTGCACATTTGAAAATATTTTTCCCATTTTTCTATGTCTTGCTGGCTTTAAATTTCGAGATGTGTTGCAAAAGAGACTTCATTTAATGGTATAATAAAAACAAATATAGCAACACCAAGTAGCCATCCATCAGTTTATAAAATAATTTTAATTCCTAGGTAGCTTAGATTGGTGCGACGGATGGCGTGCGTTGTGGGGGGACTCTATTCAGACGAGTTCCGAACAACCAAAACCAACTACAACACAACACACCAACCAAACCAACATGAGGAATGCGCGCCGACAGACGAACGGATTATTGAGTAGCACTAGAAGGAATGAAGGTAGAGGAGGGAGGGACCTGACAATACTACCTCTACGGCATGTGTGAGTGGTTCAAGACGTGCGGCCATTGGTTGTCGGTTGTTGTATACACTCTTTAATTACGTAAAATATACCCACCCACATATGCAATACTACGGACATTATACCTTTAGTCCCTTTACTGTAGCATTGCTGTCTTAATACAAGGTGTCTCTAATTGGTATTTACAAAATGCTACATGGTATCACATGTTCTCCTGAGATTGAATACTAAATTTACAGAAATTATACGCCCGACTTTATAATTTAGTTGATGCATTGAAAAATGCAAAATAATATCAATTAATTTATAGATTTCGATTAGTAGGTAGGTACTATAACAATATATTAATTATTACTTCAAATTATTTAAAATCCTACTCTTAATATGAAGTTTAATACGGCCTCTAGAAAACTTGAAATTTCTTAGATGATTATCTAATCTATTGTATATGAAGATCGATATAAACTTGTATTTTGCTAATATTTAATTTAGTTTAGTCACCACTACACATAATGACTATGTTATCAGCAAATTAAATAATAATGGACTCAAAATTTAACCGTGCGGGACTCCACAAGTGACTATAAGCTGTAAGAACTTTTAACTTTTTGTTAAAGCAACTTTAGTTTAACTCACTTTTTTTAAATGTCATGTATCTATACTACATTTTCCAAAGAAAGACTGTGAGAAATAAATTATGATAATGAAGATATCTTTATATCTATTTTATTATAGGGTTTATAATACACTGTTTCAATAAGTTCATGAACCAAGTAGGTACCTCAACTTAGTTGATCAACACGATATCAAGACACGTATTCAAATGATGAGAATTTGGTTGATGAACTGTGTTTCGGTTAAATTCGGGTTGAGGGACATGTTCGACATATTGTGTATGAGGTTCCATTACAGTGCCATCCTGTATATTTATAAGAAATAGTATAGCAGAATAGCTTGTAGTGCTGCTTCCTGAAACGCCTCGACGGTTACGATGATGGGGCATTACGTAGGTGGGAAGGTATCTACATATTATAATGTCCTCGTCAGCCACTTGAATGACGATGTTAGAATATCGGGGGAAGTAACATTCATAGCACAACAACAAATTGTCGTTATCCATTTATGAATCCATTTTCTTTTGAGTGACCGACCAAGAAAAGGAGTTTTGCATGGTAGATACCTACCTAAACATGTTCCGCTTTTTGACCGACGAACCAAGCGGATGAGGTATACAATTCGACTGTTTATCTGCATTTTTTCGGCCGAAGAACCAAACGGAGGAGGTCCAGAATTCGACTGTATGTCTGCATGTTTTTTTTTGGTGATTTTTTTCTTCATTTGAGAGAGGAGCATTGAGAATTGGTCCCGTTGACTTATGTTAGTTACACTCAAAAGTGTCACATAAATATTAATACAAAACTTCAACAATAAATATATAACTAAAAATTAAATATTTTGATAAAATAGGTCACAGATAAATTATACAATATTTTTTTCTCTTTATTATAATAATAAGAGATTATATATTATTTTATTTAATAACTTTGTATATCTTCATGCAACTGAAATCAAGTTAACAACAATTGGAATAATAATATTTTTTAATATATAAAATGTAAAAATAAAAACTGAAGAAAACAGTTGTAGATAAACAAACTTATAAATAAAATGAGATCATTTTCTGTGTGTCAGAAACAAACAAAATTTATAAAATAATTAATGAAAATCTTATTTAGTATTTTCCAAACTATACTAATAACTCAGATCGCCCTTTTCTATTTTGTTTTCTCATGAGACCGGCCTTTGGTTTGCAGTCGTCATAAACAACCCAATTATTATTCCTGTTTAAAACGGCAGTGTAATGACCAATCGAATTTGGTAATCCACTCATTGCAGTGTCTTCTATAGATATAATATAATATAATATATATAATATAATAATATAATTGCCGACCCCAAAAAATCATAAATTTTTGTTTTTTTACATTTCTATTATAAACATAGTTGTTTCGTTGAGTTGACGTCAAGTTGGTTAGAACATCATTTTTCTAGTCGAAAAAAATAGAGCGGCAAAACTATTTTTTCCACAACTAATGAACGGCAAGAAATTGGCAGATTCCCCATTAATTAGTTTTTAAATATTTTCATTATTAACAAATTTGCTTGGTTAACTTGATAACAAATTAGCAAAACATCCATTTTCTAGTAGCGGTAAGATTATTCTTTCCACAACTAATTAACAGCAAATTCCTGACCTAATGTCATTGTCATTTTCCAAAATTCTTTCGCTAAGTTGATGTACATCTATAAATACCAATATTATTTTTGACACGATCTATCCGAAAACCTTGTATATGCCTTTTTTAAACGCACTTTGCGATATGGAGTTCGATACACAAGTTTTTATGCATCGAAGGAATCCTGTTTTTTGAGTTGGTGATGTAAAAACCCTCGAGAAAGTCATTATAAATATTTTTTACAAAAAATTGGGCCGACTTTATCAGTTGTTGCACTGAAAAATACGCAATAATATTAATTCTATTGGTTCTGGTAATTTTGAAGTTGTGCCGTTGTAATTTGTTGTTGTAGGCACCAACTTCAAAAGAACCAGCATCAATAGAATTAATATTATTTTGTATTTTTCAGTGCAACAACTGATAAAGTCGGTCTAATTTTTTGTAAAAATATTTATTTCACATTTTTGAGTGTAACATTAATCATGAAAATTGTTGAACGTTCACTAATACCCAAAAAGTTATAAGTAGGTTTAGCTTGTACTAGCGGAAATACGCATATCACATATTTCAGCCTTGACCATTGCGAAACTCGGAAACCGTAACTCTTTTGAAAAACCGTTCAATTTAAATGTTTCCGGATATGGTCCCCTTTCAAATTTGCAAATCTCGAATTTTCCACATAGCTGAAACACATATTTCAGACTGTAGCGCGGAAACGTATGATTATTTTTTAAAATATCCAATTTAAACATTTCCGGATATGGAATTTTTGGTTAATTCTATTGTCTCGGATTGTCAATTTTCGCGAAAAGTTGCCCCCTCCACCCCCTTTGGGGGCGGTTTTTGGAAGGAAGAAGATTTTGAATTTGATTTTTCTCAATATGGGACCATTTCTCAACTCTCCTCTGTCAAATGAAACAAAAATCGTCTAAATCGGAGTACGTTTACTATGCAAAACGCACGAATTATCATAAAAAAAATTAAAAAAATAGCAATCTTACAACCGATTTGTATACCTTCTCCTTTTTTTTTAAGTCGGTCAAAAATACTGCAGAAGTCGGTATAAAGATCCGGCTCATCTAATAGACCCTGAAATTTGATCGGTTCAAATATCACAGTTGGTATGTCAATATTAAAACATATTTGAACCATTCAAAAACTCATATTTCAAAACCGGCCAGGTGGTAGGTTTCATCATCGGAAAAACTGTTATAACAATGAAAATATCTGCTTAAAAATATGTAATTATCCATTCAGACACGTCGATATAATAATTTAACATTGAACACACTTTCGTAATTGCTTTACCTTTTGAGATGGTGCTTTAAAAGCCATCTTCAAACTGTCAAAATACATATAAGTACTCGAAAGAATTATTACTTACATATCTACTTTTGGGAAATACAATATTGGGTAGGTAGGGTAGCTAGTCTTGAAAAGATGAGAGAGAAAAGAATACACCACAGCCTCAGCCTGAGAATGAACAACTTCGATCATCTCTGAACACACGAAACAATTAACTTTTGTGAAAGAAAAGGCCGTAACCAGGGGATTATGTTGTGGACACCCCATGGCGATCGGGGGCCGCACAATGAACAAAAGGCGATCCAGAATATATATATATATATATATATATATATATATATATATATATATATATATATATATATATATATATATAGAATATATCCGCCTTTAGATACTCGGAAGGACTTTTTCTCTCAAATATCAGGTAGATATATGTATATATATATATATATATACGTAGGCTTGAAGTTTGAAAGAACCCCATGATGAGCCAGTCAGTGACGTGACAAAAAAAGTGATATCTTCGATACAAAAGTTGACATAAGAAAAACCTATTTGGTAATATTCAATTTCATTTGCAAATCAATACCCAAGACATTTCAAACTTTTATTTTTCCATAACCCAATGACCTAACAGAATCTTAACTAACCTCAAAATAATCATAAAGAATCTGAATAGGTATCAACTTTGTTTTACCACCGCTGTAACTCGATAACCGTAACTCTTTTGAAAAAATGTCCTATTCAAACGATTCCGGATATTATCGTATCTTTAATTTTGTCATCTCGAATTTTCGATTTTCGAGAAAATTTGCGCCCTATACCCTCCTCCTTGGCGGTTTTCGGAGGGAAGGTGATTATAGATTTGAGTTTTTACGAATATTCTCAAGTGTCTTCTTTCAAATGAATCAAGAATCATCAAAATCGGAGTACATTTGAATTTGATATCTTCAAAAATCCGTTTAATGTTCACAAATTTTAACGTTTTTGACATTCAACGCTACCTATGCCGTTGATTTTTTTCGAATATTTGAAAGTTCAAAAGATTTCTATATGAAATTTAATTAAAAACTTAAGTAATTTAAATAGTCTATTTATCTACGGCACTGCCTCTGCCCATTCTATAAGATAGTTTCACGGTGAATTCTTGTAATCTTTTTTTAAAAAAATAAAATGAAGCCTATGGGAGAAAAGAAACCTCTTCATTTTTACCAGAAATATATATATGTATACATATATATATATATATATATATATATATATACAATATAACCAGAGATTGTGCACATCTCCGCAATATGATTTACAGTATATGGGCACTGTGGGGTGCCAAACGATGTTTGACTTCTCTTCTTCTTCTTCTTCTTCTTCTTTCTCCACTTTAAATTGTTATTTGTACAAAAATGGTTTTGCTTATAAAAAGAGGCGGTTAGTTAAGAGTTTCAAGAACACATTGTATAACATGTATAATTTATGGCGTCATTTCTAGGTGGGATGCTGTGCTTTAAAAAAAAAACAACCTTTTAGTGCATATATAGGAAATGAATAATTTTTGCGGTTGCCAAAATGAGAAAAAGAAAAAAGAAAGAGGATGTCAGAATGTATATACGAATGAAATTGTGGGTGGTTTTGTGGTTTGTTCTTTACAGAAAAGTTGCATAACTCGGAAAAAGTTGAATAGAATTTTCAGTGCAGTATCAACGAAAAAATTAGTTGAAGCACCAAATATTCACTTGTAGGACTTGAAAAATCATAGGAACTTCATGGATTTCGGAGTTTTAAATCATACCAATTACTTATTACATTATTTTTTCATTCAATACAGCATAAAGTAAAAAACAAATACTCTTTACAGCATCAACTGTGTCAAATATAGTTTAGGCGGAGATTACACTTACTCATGTGTATTTTTATAAATTTATATATACAAAATATATAATAAAATAGATTTTTGTTTGAGATGCAGTACAGTACGGACGATACGTATCGCAATGTTCGAATCGTTTGTCAAAACAGCATCAATCTCTCAGTCATAATATCATGATTTCGAGGTGTTGCCTCTCGTCAGTATGGCGCAGAGAGACAGGCCATATTTGATTGAACACGTATAGCGAGTGGATATAAACACCTGGCACCTGGAATTGATTAATTCAAGATTATCCTGTACCAATCATATTATCATATTTCTGTATATGAATTCAATTGCTACATATACAAGATGATTATATAACATCAGCGTGAAGATAGACAACAACCTTAAAATTATGATATTTGTCTGGATGGCGGAACAATGCGAAATTGTATGCATTACCCTATTACTTGTTGACAACCGCGCGGAGTCATGCTACTATAGTACAGTTAAAAAAAATAACGAAACACATGTAGCTTGTATATTCCATCTAATAGCGAATCCGCATAACTGAGGTCCGTATAATCGAGTTGTTTATGATTTATAATGTAGAACTAAGAATTCCTTCGCGTATCTCAGAATCAAATGATATTGACTCATGGTCACTCGTGGTCTGTAGAAATACACAATATGTCTCATGTCGTCTGACATAACAACAAAGTCTTTTGGTCCAAAAAAAAAAAAGTGCGATGCCTGAGGCGATGACTGCGTCCGCTTTTGTTTCTAAAGAATTTAATTTTTTTGTTTGGTTCTTTTTTGTCATCAGCTGGCAGTACGAGAGGGTTCTCACTGAGGGTAAAGAATGAATATAGCTTAATTACTTTTTCGCTACACAGAAAATAAAAGAGAGATATATAGACCATATGTATACCTACCTACAGGGTGTTCTCAGCGATGTGATCGACAAATAAAAACCGTGCAACCAATGATAATGACGATTTATCATAGTCGGTAAGGTAGGTGTTGTTGATGTTTTTATTACCGCCCATTATCTTTGACAACGTCGCGCTCTTGCAGTCAGAAACAGTCATCAGTAAGATGTGTTTTTTTTTATTTCATATATAATAATGCAATTGAAAATATAAGAATACAGTTAAAACAATAAAAAATGAAATACCCAGAGAAAATTCTGGCACATTTGAGCATTTGAAGAACTTGCTCCTCTGTGACAGTGAATATTTACTTCCGTGGACTCACGGCGGATTTTCAATAGTTGCAAATCAAACGACTAGATCTTAAAACGAAGCACATTCTTCTTGAGCATTCACATACCAAGAATTCAATATGCCCAAAGAAACTGAACCCACTAGAGAAAATTATACCGAGATCGTTGACCTTATTGATTCTCTGCACTTTGGTGCCCTTGATGAAACTCTCGTTGACGACAGTGGATGACTTCCTTCGAGTGAAACTCATAATTTTGCATTTAGCTTCGTTATTAAGAGATAGGTCAGATACTGCAAAATATTTCGAGTCGTGATTATTGAGATCATCTTGAAGCAGTTCAGAGCTTTTGAGCTTTTTCTATTTCGATTCTTCTAAACAGCTTGAGATCATCAGCGTATAGGAGAAATCGAGAATGCTTGATATACTGAGAAAAGTGATTAACAAATAACACAAAGAAGAGAGGTCACAAAATCGATCCTTGTGGGATGCCTGAAGTAGCAGTGAATCCGTATGAAGATACGTTGTTGAACTGTACGAATTGTTTTCTATTTGATAGATAGCAGTGAAAGAAATAAAAATTAGTTTTTGAGAAACCGAAGGCTTTTAATTTCAAGATCAAAACCTCGTGGTTAACTCTATCGAATGTCTTAGCCATATCAGTTTATATAAATAACATCTATTTGACCCCCAATTTTCATAATATCTGTAAAGAAGTTAATAAATTCTCATAAATTCGTAAGGGTTGATTTATTCCGAATAAAGTACCAATACCAACAGAATTAATATAATATTATATTTTTCAGTGCTCCAACTAATAAAGTCGGTCCAATTTTTTGTAAAAAAAATATTTATTTCACACTTTTAATTGTCACATTTGTCTTAAAATCGTTGAAAGTTCACAAATACCAAAGAATATTATTTATTATATATTACCCATATATATTCTTAGCTTGTACTTGTTATCATTCAGAAATTTCAAAACATCGCGGCGAAAATAGGTACAACCCATATTTCCTACTTTATAGCTCCTGTAACTCGTAAAGCGTAACTTCTTTTGAAAAATGTACAATTTCAATGTTGCTACATATAAACTAACCTTTAATTTGGCCGTTTCATATTTTCAATTTTAGAAAAAAATGCCCCCTCCAAATAGTTGAAATACATACATTTCAGACCATAGCATTGCTGTAACTCAAAAACCGTAACTCTTTTGAAAAACGTTTCCGGATCCTCAATTATGTCGTCTCAGATTTTTTATTTTCTAGAATAAATGATACAACCGACTTGTATTCTGTAATTCCCGAATATTTCGGCAATTAGTTCAATTATTGACATCTTCTTAGGAGCATTTTTGAGTAATGAACGAAAGATACTTTTTCACATCCACATCAAAACTTTGGTCAACATCTCAATTTTCAATTACAATTTTTTAAATGGTCTTTCTTAAAAGCACGAGAAAACTCCCAACAGATGAGCCGACTTTGTTTTTTCCATCACCACTTGAACACAGTGGTGGTTCACTCAGGAAACACCCTGTATATTATATACCTATATATATATATATATATATTATATACGTATATATAATGGAATGGACTGGAGGGTATATACATTGCTTGTGATTAATGATAGGTAGTCAGATGTGATGCGATGCTCCATATAGGTAGTCTTGGCGATTATACAATCGTTTCTGGCGCTTCAGTAAACTCATTAATATTCGCATGTGCACAAAAATATACTCCTACTTTTGTCCAGTATCTGCCAAATTGGCGAGAGGAGAAGGAATTCATTGGTTGAACAAAACTAAATCCATATCACTGAATGGGCGATTCAAGTGAGAAGGAAGGAAGGAAAGTACAACACAAAAGTCATCATCAGTATAAAATCGGAAACCTTTTTGCAATTTGAGATTAATGTAGGATTTTATAGATTTCAATACAATTTTACATCACCAAAATAAGCAACGAAATGTATGCCATGTAATTCAAAGAAAACATCATCAAATTGCCGTCAAGATTGCTATATATATACAGAGTGGTTCTCCGGGAGACATCGTCTAAGATATTTTCATGCTAGACGCATTTGCGGATTTCTTGTACAATTTTGAAAACAGTTGATGTATAATATCCTTCACCTAAGATAAATCGTTAAAACGTCAAAAGTCATTTTTTAAATGGAAACCCCCGTTTTTTTTTATTATTTTATTGTATTGAGCAGCAAAAATAAGGGGAACACTTTATAAGGTTGTCTATACCCAAAATTGGTAGTTATTTTTTCATATTTCTATGTAAAAAGTTAATGTTAGAAGTGGGCCATGATTGCATTAGAAAATAATAACAAATGTCAATAAAAGTCAAACAAGCATCAAAAAGTCAATAATAATACTTTTCATTTGCAAATTTTGAGTAATTATCATACCGACTATTTCTATATATTTTAGCCTTTATAGTTCCAAAGTTCTTGAGGATTTCTATTATTTTCTTTACAGATTTTTGTTGTGGTTTCTGTGGATATCGCATAGCAATTGTATTACATTTCTTAAAATAACTTTATCACATCACAAAATTCAGATAATCTTCGTTTGTATAATTTATTCTTCTTGGCATGATAATTATTAAAAATTTTGAAATGAAAAGTATTATATTGACTTTTCTGACGCTTGTTTGACTTTTATTGACATTTATTATTATTTTCTAATGCAATCATGGCCCACTTCTAACACAACTTTAAAGATGTGTAGCATTTTTACATAGAAAAATGAAAAATTACCAATTATTTTAAAAAGCAACTGATTTTCGGTATATACAACCTCATATAGAGTTCCCCTTATTTTCACTGCTTAATAAAATAGAAAGGTAAAAAAACGGAGGTTTCCATTTGAGAAAATGACTTTTGACATTTCTTAGATCTATTTTTCAAGCTTGTCTTTTGATCACTATGTAAAAATTATTAAAAAAATATCATAAAAATACTGATAAAGTAGATCTTCTTCTACAAGAAAATTAACCTAAATTAAGTATTAAAGGCTTCCTCATAGGAAAGATTGATAATTATGTTTTGGACTGCAAACTTAATTTTTGACATAAAATTTGAAATATGTCAAAACGGTTAAGACTTAGGTATCTTTGGAAATCTAAAAATGTGTTGATATGCAGGTTATTCTATTAATAATAACAAAGTGGGCATCTACTTCCGGTATAATCGGAAATGCAAGTGACATGAAAATATTTGAGACCCAGAATCACCCCGCAAATATATCAAACTCATAATTTGACTAAATCAATGAGCAAAATAGAAGACGACAGTTGAGCTATACAGTACCTACCCTGTATACGTATCTACATGTGTATGCCCTTTTGTCTGTTATCTTCTTGTGTGCATACAGGGGGACTCACAAATTAGAATATTATGCAAAAGTTAATCTCTCACATCGAAGCTGAGCAATTTGTCAAAATATTATATACATATGTGTATATATATATATATACATAAACTTACAGAATAGATGAGGAGAGAGATCTATGAACCATAAATATGTCGGGAAATAGTATCTATAACCTTCATTTACCCTTTATAAATAGTATGAGTTTGTTCTCTGGTTAAGGGAGATAAAAAAATATATAAGTATATATATATATAGGTTACATTGTTTTGAATTGATTTCGTATGATAATATAAATATTAAAGGGATCAAAGCAAGGGCCTAGATGTAATTTATTATTCATGTGTAAACATGCAAGGCTTAGGCATGTGCCAGTTTTTGTCATCATGACAAATGGGATAGTTGTATTATGATATTTTTTAGCCTGCTTGGTGTATTAGTTGTGAAATTTCTTGAGATTTTTCAACTATCCGAACATTTCCACCAGCAGATCGATATTAAAGTTAATACAAACTACAGACAGACAGAAATAATTCGAGGGATTTTATTGACCAACCCAACCAATGCAATATTAAACTTTTACTTTTTATTGTCAATAGAAATAGAAAATGGATCAACATCTTTCACTCAACGATTATCTGCTTCAACGAAAAGAAACCGGAACATTTCACAAAATATGCATACGAATTCAAAAATGTAGTAACCACTGGTATCTATATGTTTTTGACCAACTTCAAAAAAAGGAGAAGGTATACAATTCGGTTGTAAGATTGCTTTTTTTATTTATTTTTTTATGGCTGTTCGCGCGTTTTGCATAGTAAACGTATTCCGATTTATACGATTTTTGTTTCATTTGGAAGAGGAGAGATGGGAAATGGTCCCTTATTGAGAAAAATCAAATTCAAAATCTCCTTCCCTCCAAAAACCGCCCCCAAATGGGGTGTAGGGGCCATATTTTCTCGAAAATTGAAAATCCGAGACGACAGAATTATTGAAAATTCCATACCCAGAAATGTTTAAATTGAACATTTAAAAAAATAATCATACGTTTCCGCGCTACAGTCTGAAATATGTGTTAAGACTATGTGGAAGGGGCAAATTTTTCCGAAAATCAAAAATTCGAGATTTGAAAATTAGAATGGGGACCATATCCGGAAACGTTTAAATTGAACATTTTTTCACGGTCTGAAATATGTGAAATGCGCATTGCGGCTATGTACAAGCTAAACCTACCTATATCTTTTTGGGTATTTTTGAACGTTCCAAGACTACTACACTCAAAAATATGAAATAAATATTTAAAAAAAAAATTGGACCGACTTTATCAGTTGTTGCACTGAAAAATACAAAATAATACTATTTCTATTGGTGCTGGTAATTTTGAAGTTGTGCCGTTGTAGTTTGATGTTGTAGGCACCAACTCCAAAAGAACCAGCACCAATAGAATTAATATTATTTCGTATTTTTCCCTGCAACAACTGATAAAGTCAGTCCAATTTTTTGTAAAAAATATTTTTGGAAATTTATAGTCTACATAATGGATAAAAGTTTCTGAAATTAAAACACAATATCCTTTTTTTCAAAATATACAATTTCACAATTTCGAATATTTTTTTTATAAACAAAATTTAGCCTCTCATTAGATCTAAAACATTCAGGGTATTCTCAATAAACGTTTAAAAACACTTGAACCTGAAATTTCATTAAAATTGTGAACTTATTAGAGATTAAAACCGAGCTACCTTGAATAGAAAATTATTTCAGTTTCCAAATGTTTATGCAAATGGTATCAAATATTTAAAATCATCAATAGTACCAAAGGTAAAAAATTTTAGTTATCCCCACGATTCAATTCTCATTCATGTCAGTTGTACCTTTTGCCGTCGGAAAATGTCAATTTCTTGTTCTTTCTTCTGATTTCTCCAACATTATCACAGGCATAACATAATACTGCTTACGAAATTGGTGCGAGTTTATGAAAATCGAAAAAAATTAATGCATCCAAGTGCGAGTTGAACTTGCACACGAAGGGTTCCGTACGGTTCATGTGATAGAGCCCGCATACAGACGAACTGATGGATGGATTTTTTTGCTAAAAAAGCCTGGAAATAATCAAATGTTTGCGAAAAAAGATGTATGAAAGCATAACTTTTAAAAAAAATTAGGTGGAATACGGTATTTTTAATGATTTATTTATAGAAAAAGGGGAATTTTTGATTTGGAAATATCTATTCAATCCCAAATTGTGTATAATCATCCTTGCATTCTATTAAACACTAACATCCTTTAAAATTAGCAGAAATATGCGTAAAAATAGTAAATATAAGGTCGCGAAAAAGTAAGGTTACTC
Organism: Crioceris asparagi; assembly: GCA_958507055.1. Lineage (NCBI taxonomy): Eukaryota > Metazoa > Arthropoda > Insecta > Coleoptera > Chrysomelidae > Crioceris > Crioceris asparagi. The sequence goes on from OY293826.1 coordinate 130,353,087, forward strand.
GAATTGATGATTGACTTGTGCAGTGTGTTGGAAGTTTATGAACTGTCAATTCCATTGTTTCAGAAACTGCCAATATAACGTTTGCGATATTGGACATTTTTTTAAATATTCGATAACGGTAGCATAAACCAAGTGGTCAGATTTTAAGTGTCTGAAGGTATAGTTTCATGTTTCACATTTACAAAAAAATATTTCTTACAAATACTTTGCTTTAGAGCAAACCAGATTTCTGACAGCGCCATATTGTGCCATTGTCAGATAATGTCATGTTATTTCCACAATTGTCACAATTTTTGGAATTCTCTAAATCACCATAATTCAATAATTCGTATTCATTTTCACTTAAAAAAAATGAATTTAATATATGAAAAGTTGCAAAAAATATATTATAATTTTTTATAATATATTAAGCTCAGTGGTTATTGTCATTAATGTTTTGTAAAGCAAATACTATTGGAAATGGAATTCATAAAATATTCTAATGCAGCGAAAGTTATACTGGCAGCGTTGGCAACATTGATATCAACAGCACCTGAATGTTGAATATACTGCACAAGTCAATCATCAGTTCGTTCAACCTCACTTTTTCGCGAACTTATGTTTCGTATTTTCACGCATATTTTTGTTATGATTGAAGGATGGTACCGTTTAATAGAATGCAAGCGTGATTATATACTATTTGGGATCGAAAATATACTTCCAAATCGAAAATTCCAGATAAAATTCCCAAGTAGGTAACACCAATTTCCCAAATTCTATTAAAAAATCATTAAAAATAGCGTCTTCCGCCTCAATTTTATTAAAAAATATGCTAACATACATCAATTTTTTCTAAGATTTGATTTTATAGGGCTTTGTTGTTATACTGAAAATAGTAATACATATTCAACGAAAATTTCAATTGTCTTCATATTACGGTTCATAATAGATAAGATAGTAATCTAAAAAAAAAAAACTTTGCTGGAGAGCGAATTAAACTTCATATTAAGAGTTGGATTTTAATTAGTTTAAAGTTAAAATATATTGTTATAGTATAGAATTTCTACATTTGTTATTATTGTTATTATATTGTATTAATATGTAAATTTAGATGCTTTTAAGGTCGTGTATTTTAATTCATTACTTAGTTCAGGTCAACACACAGATGCTATTTGCATCTCTTTAAGGGGTTTGTAGGTCAGATAATTTATCTCATACTATTTTTATATTCAATATTTCTATGTTAACCTGAATAAATTATTATTATTATTATTTTTGAGATTAAAGAGAAATCTTTTATTAAAGAGAATCAGTAGGTTTCTCCCTTTTCCTAAACCTGTCTAATTCAAAAATTAAAAATATATTCGATCAGGAAGAGGTATTTAATAGAAATTCTCACTGCGGAAAAAGATTTTGAAATTAGGTATGAATAGATAGATACACGTCTTCAAATGCCAAGGTCTGTTCTCTTCACTTCACAAAAGAGGATAATGCATATCTAGGTAAACATTAAAGTTTATTATTTTCGGAAGCTCTATAATGAATAATCGTGTAAAATTACATGTGATTTGGGGCCAAATAATTTGCAAAGAACTGCTGTAAAACCTTTTTGAATGCAGAAATAAGTTGAAAATAATCAACAGCTGATAATCAATACAATCATTAGACGTCAAAGTCAAAATTAATTTCTCAAACGACAACGCAACGAAATGACAGTTATTGACTTGTGTCAGACAACCATAGACAAATAAATACATAGAACATAACCTATAAAACTTATCTTTACTTATGATTTTAATTATAAAGCTCTCATAAAAGACTACGCTGCTTTTGTTAGATGAGCATATATCTAAATATCATTTGAATAAAATTCACATTTTGGGAACATAGTAGAATCAATGAATTCTCCTAGAAATCGTGTACGGTAATATCACACGAAATCGCGGCCACCTTGATCAAATAACAGGTTTACTTACTTGTATTGCCAATACAGTTATTGTGACAAACTCTATCTAGATACCTATACATACCTTTTGTATGAAGTTCCTTCCCTATAAACTCAATGATGATGCTCGAAACGCTACCCACCTCCGCACAAGGGGGTTATAGATATATACCCACAGCTTGTATAAATTACAAGTCGGGTGCTAATTGCCACATAAATCCAGACGTGAGACTCACAAACCGACCCCCACCCAACCCTCCAGCCCGAGCGTGGCGCGCCATCCCCAACAACCATTTCTGTACCTGCTCATCGAATGCGAACGCGCCGCCTCTTTTACCAGTTTTAATTAGTTACACGGTAAGTAGTCGCGAGAGCTGAACTCCATATATATATATATATATAACTAACTACCTTATTGCACCCTGTGGATAATTTCGGTAGGTATGTATGGAGCCAGACACCTCGCTCACCCTCATTCGCTTTAGGTCGGTATGTACGCCATTTCCCCGAAATTATGAAGCCGAAATCAAGTGGAAATATCATTATGAATAGATAGATATATATTGGTTTCAGCTCGCCGAGATTTCCGTTTTTCCGAAATTATGACAATACGACACTTTAAGTAGTATCTAAGTAGGCAAATGAAATCAAAGTAAGTACACTGGGTATTTCATAATATATGCGCAGGAATAGAAAAAAATATAGTAACTTACCCTCTAAAATGCACCATTTTCGAGATACAGGGTGTTGAAACTAAAAAAAAAAACGTTTCTTTTGAATATATCCGGAACCGTTTTTCTACCCATTTTCTACGCCTATGGAAAAAGTACGGTTTTAAGACGCCCATTTGAACCGCCTATGTTTTCTACACAAAAAAAAAGGTACTATTGATCGTGACTACTAATTTCGACCGTTTTCGAGAAAAATCTACATCTGTGTTCAAAAAAATACAGTAAATTTTTTAAATAATATTTTTTATTCACTAATTTAAAAAAATATATAAACATTAGAACAAGTAACAAAAGCAAACATTAACGGACATTTTCAACATTTAATTTAACTGTGATTGGTTGTTATAGTTTTTTTAAATAATATAAATTTGAATTAAACGTTTGCTTTTGTTACTTATTTTAACATTTAGGTACATAAACTTTGTTTAATTAGTACCTAAATAAAAAAATATTGTAAAAAAATTTACCGTGTTGTTTTTTCTTGAAAACGGTCAACTTTAGAGCTCACGACCAACAGTACCTTTTTGTGTAGAAAACGTTGGCGGTTCAAATGGGTGTTTAAAAACTGTACTTTTCCATTGGCGTAGAAATTGGGGAAAAAAATCTTAGCTTATTACGAGTGGAGAATGCTTACAAGAGCCGTTTTCTGTACAATAAACGGTTCCGGAGATATTCACAAAAAACTTTTTTTTCAATTTCAACACCCTGTACCTCGAAAATGGTGGATTTTAGAGGGTAAATTAATAAAAACATTTTTTGATATTACTGAACGAGCTATCCTATCTTCAAGTCCTGCGCATACAGGGTGGTCCGAATTATATAGTTATGTAAAGTTATACGCCAATGGTTTATCGCAAATTTCTTTATTAAATTTAGATTTATTGATCAATTCTAAATAAAAACGGTCTCTCTAGTCTTTTCGCTAAAAGTAACCGTTCTCGAGAAAAAAATATTTTTTGTTTGCATGTTCACCTAATATATGAGGTTTGCAAATTAAATTAAGATAATTCGCGCTATTTCAATTCGTTTTTATTTACATTACATTTTTTGCAAACCTAAGATATTAGCTACACATGCAAACAAAAATTATTTTTAACAAAATTGCGATAAACCATTGGCGTACATCTTTTTTTATTATTTAAATTAATTAAAACAGTCTCACGAACGCCACTGGTAAAACAAAAACAAGTGTTTATCATGCTCTAAATTTCTTTTTAAGTGGCAATAATACCTACTAGGTTCGAAGGAAAAATCTAGAAGAGTTTCTTTAAAAATAACAAATAACGATTTTTTTCGCAATATTTCCAAAACGAAGCGTTTTTTGGAGATAAGTTTATATGAACTTTTTTAATTATTTTTACCTGCTGAATACGTTGTAAAAGTCTCTCCATTATAATTCGGACCACCCTGTATATTATGAAACAACCTGTATAGATACTGCATAGAAGTGTACTAAGTGGTCTAAATTGGACACTTTTGATATAAAACAACTATTTCTAGAAGAGCTAGAACAAAAGTAACCTGCATGTTACGAGGTCAATTTTTGTGACAAAATTAAGGTAGAAAACTGCACATCGAAATCTTTATTTGTTCAAAGGTGTTTTTCAATTTTGTGCATTTTTGACCGACCCCCGTATCTTTTTTATTTATGAATAATTTTTTTAACTGTAAACTTTTTTTTCACCCTGTACCTATATTTTTGAATATTCGTTTTGCAAATAAACAAAGAATAACAAGAACAAACAATATTACATAAAACTACACTATTCAAACATTCAAACTTTTACAACTTGTGTTCAAATTGAGCACCATTCAACTCGAGGTTTAATTGACTTCTCTTCTTAACATTATTGCCAGCATTAACTAATTCTGCTGCAGATATGCAATTAAACGCATGTCGCAACATCGCTTCCGACGCTTCTCGCGAATCAACACCGAGTTTATATGTGAGAGATCCTTTATTCTTTCCGAGAACTAAAAATCGTGTGGCATGAGATCAGGGGATTCTGTGGGCCAATGAACAGGACCCCAGTGGCAAGCCAATTGTCCCAAAATTTTTCGTTTCAAAAACATCGTTATTATATGTACTTTACGGTGCCAGAATTTGTTGCAACGTCAAATCATCCATTAGTTGATTCGCGCAATATTTTCAGATATCACGTTTCTGTAAGGCTACCCTTATAGATATACGGACGGATAAAGCGTCCTCTAAAAATACCGACCCAAACATCAAAGCTGTTATCGGCCTTTGATTTAGATATCTAATCAAAAATACCATCAGTCCATGTGATGCTCTGTCCTGGGTTTGGATTTTCAGGATATTTTCTTTAATACCTTTGGCAAAATTCGAGCCAGAATTGTAGATCATTTGGTAGTAACTTATTTTTCTTCAGAATTCGCAAAAAAGTAGTTTTTGGAATAATTGTATTTAACTTCATTTTAAGTAATCAGGTTTTATTTCAATCTATTAAACATATCCTGAAATGATTGTCTCCTTTCAGCGTATCATTCAAAGTAAGTCCCAGCATTTTCATGTGATTTTCAATAGGACACACTTACCTAAGCATGTCACATTTTTCGTAGTTCTTATACATTTTCAAGAGAAAAATATTCTTATAAGTTGAAAACTATTTTGTTAACTGAAAAAATAGAAGCACCATTAGATTCCTTTCAGAAAAAATGCTTTTACCGAAACAAAAAATATTCATAAATAACGAATTCGGTCGAAAATGGGGATGGTCAGAGATACAGCACTTTGAAATTGCAAGATTCTTACCGCCGTATTTTCAAATCACCGACTAATTATTTACTCCTTAAATGTCTATAGAATCATCGTGTGTAGAGGGTCTAACAAATTATTGAAGAAAAAAATAACATCAACAAATTACCATTCCACATTAATTTATGTTTCTCACAACTGCATCAATAATCGTTAATGCGTAAGTTGTATATAATGAATATGTAAGTTTTGGGTGACAAACGTGTTACGACATTAATTGAAACGATGTCATTTCCATTTTAATTTGATTTTAATGAGCATCATAGCCTCGCTATATTTACGTACGTACATATATATAGCAAATAAAACGGTTGCAACAATAAAAAAGAACTTACTATTATTATAAATGCACTATAAAGTAGTAACCATAATTTTGTTGTTAACTGATCTTGATCAGGTGCTAAAATCATTCTTTTTATTTAAAGAGGCAGCTGGAATGACTTCGTTGATATGCAATTTAAAAAGGTTCGATCTTGTTTGATTTTATCAACACATTTCCGTTCCATCGGATTTTATCACCAGCAGCACTTCACTTAGATAGAAGTAAAAGTAATTTATGATACTGTTTTTTTAATGCCAAATATACATATATTTATGGTTTTAGAATAGATATTTCAGAGAAAAAATTGGACCGACGTTATTAGTTGATGCACTGAAAAATACAAAATAATAGTAATTCTTTTGTTGCTGTTACTTTTGAAGTTGTGCAGTTGCAGTTAGATTGATAAGTTTTGGCATCAACTTCACAAGTACAAGCACCAATGGAATTAACATTATTTTGTATTTTTCAGTGCACCAACTAATAACGTCGGTCCAATTTTTTTGTAAGAAATATTTATCTCACACTTTTGAGTGTAACATTAGTTACGAAAATCGTTGAACGTTCACTTATACCAATGAAGGTAGTACTTATCCTATTACCCACGTATACTCTTTGTTTGTGGAAATACGCATAAGTATTTTAGATGTTACCATTTTACCACCGCTGTAACTCGAAAACGGTCATTCTAGGGAAAAAATGTTCATAATAAATGTTGCTACAAATAATTTGATCTTTCATGTAGTACCCACAGATTTTCAATTTTCGAAAGAAATCCCCTTCTCCACATAATTAGTTGGTGGGATAAAAAATAAAAAATAATATTAATTTTAATGGTACTATTAATTTTGAAGTCGTATAGTTGTAGTTAGATTGAACACTGATCTCATCATTTTCCCATTTTCAAAAGTACCAGAACCAATAGAATTAATATTATTTTGTATTGTTGAACGAAAAGTCTGTCCATTTTTTTGTAAGAAATATTTATTTCACACTCTTAAGTGTAACATTACTCATCAAATTCATTGAACTTTCACCAAAGAAGATACTACGTTGCCTAAACTTTTTCATTAAACATTGCGGAAATACACTTATGTATTTCAGACTTTCCCACTTCTGTAACTCGGAAACCCATGATTTTTTTTAAATGTCCAATTTAAATGTTGCCGGATATTGTCTCATCTCTAATTTTATCGTCTCAAATGTTCGATTATGGAAAAAAATCCATTCCACTCTCTTTGGGAGAAGTTGTTGAGGGAGGGACATGTCAATGTCGTATTCTTTTTTCAATGGCACTCGATCCACTATAAAATAATAAAAAATTCATGATAATCAGAGCAAGTTTAAAAAAAAACGACCAATCGTTTGGTTCGTCGGTCAATAAATTCATCTCAAGAAATCTACTTGACCCAATCCACAACTCAAATACAAGATTGAAACTTTATCGTGAATATCATCGAAATTAAGTAAGTAAAAGTAAAAATACCACAAAACATTTATTAGTACAACCACCTAACAGATATGAATCTGTGTAGTAGTTAAAGAAGAATTTAATAATGAAAAACATTCTATAATATCTACATAAACCTCCATGTTATCAAGAATTATAAAAACAGAAAACACCCATTTCAATCGTAAGTACATATACAGGTAAAATGATAGTAAATACCTGCTAATTTTAATGACATTATTAGTCTTAGATACCTAATTGACATCTATAACTCGCCAAGCAGCTATAATGTATATGTATATACAGGGTGGACCATCGAAAATTGTCCAGCAAGGTTTACGGATTTGTATGTGAAAATAAAAAAAAATCCTCGAACCCGTATACTTTTGTTTTCAAAGTGACATATCAACACATGAATCCCAACATTTTAACTTCAACCCCTTATCGAGGTCGGCTTGCCCCCTTATTTTCTCAAACAGAATGGGGTATGGTGTGATATATCGTTTGAAAGGGTATTAAATTTTCTTTTAAATGGCACTTCGTTTTTTAAATTTGAGCTAGGCGTCACCGAGCACCAAAGATGTACCCCATAAGATCCATTCTAAACATCATGAAAAAATAAATGTTCGGACTGATATTTTTGGTGATGGCATAATTGGCCCATTTTTTTACCGGGAGATTTAAATGTCTTTCGTAGATACTTAGAGTTGTAAGCGCTGATCAAAATTATTGAAAACAAGCAACGTTACCATGAAATCAGACCGATATTTCAGCAAGACGGTAGTCCTCTTCCTTATGATTTACCTGTACGGCAGCTTCTGGATTATACGTTTTCTGGTAGATGGATTGGGTGGAGGGGTGCTATCGAATGGTCAGCGGGATCGCACGATTTATCTCCCCTTGATTTATTTTTGTGGGCGTCTTAGAAGATTTACAGAACTGCATCATTAATAATACCAACAAATTACTCCTGACATTCTTCACCATTTCCGGGAACACTTTAAACAGTTGCTTTACTATTGTATGGAGGTGAACGGTGGACATTTTAAACAGTTAATACGATAACAGGTAAGTACTAATCAATACAGATAAATTAATATGTTTCGGTGACCCGCATCAAAAATTTCAAAAACGAAGCGCCATTTGAAAGAAAATTTAATACCCTATCAAAGGATGTATCACACCGTATCCCTTCCCATTTGAAAAAATAAGGGTGCGATCCGCCATCGCTAAGATGTTGAATGTCGGAATTCATATGCAAATATGCCCCCCTGAAAACAAAAGTATCTGGGTCAGAGGATTTTTTTATTAACACCTACAAAACCGTAAACTTTACTAGACTGTTTTCGACAGGCCACCCTGTATATACACATGTATATCAATCAAAGATTAGGAAGTTATCTAAAGTGCTAATCACCTATACCACACACTACTCTTATGTGTTATTCTTCGATCATTAAAATTATTATAGTTGTTGATTCTAATTAAATTGGTAGTTACAGTTAGCCGTAATGATTAAAAATGGAATAAACTTCACATGAAGGTAGTAGTAGATATGAGACGTCAGTTATCTGGAAATAAATTTGTAGCAGTTTAATCATCACTTCATTAGACGACGACAGCATCATCATCCAGAGATAAATTTGTACTGATAGTAATAATAATTGTGGTCTTGAAAAAAAAGCAAGCTTTGTTGGTTGCCTAGTCTGTTATTATTAACTCATACAGTCAATCACTCAAAATTAACAAGTATTTGGTTTAATCGAACTCGCCGCATCATTCAAATAAGCTTGGACAAAATATCGTGCAATATCGATACGTTCTAGATTTTGAATCATATTTTGGATTGAATAAATTCAGATAAGCAATCGAATTCGAATCTCGAAAACTGTAACTCGTTTGAAAAAATGTCCAATTTAAACTTTTCCGGATATTGTCCCATCTTTAATTATACCAGCTCAGATTTTCAAAAAAATTTGCTCCCTCCTCCCCTTTTGGAGTCGGTTTTTGGAGGGAAGTAGATTTCGGTTTTAATGAATATTGGAACATTTCTCAAGCCTCCTCTTTCAAATGGATCAAAAATCATCAAAATCGGAGCTCGGTTACTATATAAAAGGCGCACCAAAAAAAAAGGCTGACAGTCGAATTGTATACCACCTCCGTTCGGGGTTTGTCGGTCAAAAATACAAAAAATAATATTAATTCTATTGGTTCTGGTACAATTAAAATTGTTGTGAAAAGAAAAGTTTTCCGGTCCAATTTCTTGTAGTAAAACGTAGAGAAGAAAAGTAGAATAAAGAGTTTGATTGGGATATCAAGTATTTTTTCGCGGACGTAGTCACGTCAGTTAATTATGAAAGCTGCATACCTATATAATCTTGCGACACAAGTATCTCCAAACTCTACAGGTCGCATTTGCCGGTAATTATGCACGTCTTGTGACCAGTTCGATTGTGTAAAAGAGAATGAGAGAAAAAAAAAAAGAATCGAGTGTTTAAATTTTCATTTAAAAGCGGCTTGCTTTGTTGTTGAAACTTGAAATATGTCCATTCTCAAGCTGTGAGAAAGAGACTCTGCGTAGTTATATACCCGTAGTACTACATACTGGTGGGTATTATTGGTGAAGAATCGAGACCGAACAGACAAACACACATTTCTTATTACAGTCCACCATATCGTTTTCATCTGCCGCACAATGAATGGCCGATATATGGAATTCATTGGTCCACTCTTCCCATTACTGCGTTATTGTATTCATGTTCAATAAATAATATTCTTTATATGACTACGGCGAGATGTCAGTTTAGAAAAGGAATACCTAAGAATATATATATATATATATAGGTTTATATATAGGCTGTCCCTTCGGCCAACATGGCTATCTTTGTTAATTGTGGAGATAGAGGTTCGGTTAAATGGGGAAAGTAGTGCAGAATTGACATGCCAACGTAAATACGAACAAATCCCGACTAGTTCCGAAGTTATCGAAAAACAAAAAAACGAAAATCTTGTATTTCGAAATATTGCTCTCACTTTTTTATTTTTAGATTTATCAAAAAACTGTCTTGACACTTTTTTCTCAACTCCATATTTTCTTTCGAAATGTGTACTTTAATTTTTTTTTCATCCTATAATTTCCGAGAAAAATACTCTAACTTCAGTTTTTCTTATGGCTGCCATATTGTATTTTTCCATATTTAAATTGAGCGTATTTTTCTGATTAATTTGATATGTAACATGGGTCGTTTGCATTTGCCCACAGTGACATTATTTGGCCACCAAGATCTCCGCACCTCACCCCACTGGATTTCTTCCTCTGGGGTTATGTTAAAAATAAAGTGTACGGCATAGATGACTACTAAAGCCTGGAATAACTACAGAAAGTGGTCTTCAAATGTCATTAACAACAAACGCCGAAAGGCCTTGTAATATGATTGTCGCCTTTCCGGAAATTCAGTAAAATATTCACTTCGAAAAACACAGATGACTGACTGACTGATTTGAGTACATATAAAATGTTTTTATTTTTCCAAAAAGCACACGATTAATTAAATAAATGATATACATCAATTTAGGGAATAATTTTCTTGAAAATTAATATACGAGTATAGCAAATGCCGCATGTTATATATCAAATTAATTAGAAAAAATGCTTAATTCAAATACGGAAAAATCCAGCATGGTAGCGCTCATAAGAAAAACTGTTAGTTTGTGTATTTTTCTCGGAAATCATTAGATGGAAAAAATAAAAATTACACAGCTCGGAAGAACATAAAAAATTGAGGAAAAGTGTTGAGACAGTTTTTTGATAAATCTAAAAATAAAAAAGTTATGGCAATATTTGAAAATACAAGATTTTCGTTTTTTTTTTGATAACTTTGGAACTAGTCGGGATTTGTTCGTATATACGTTGGCATATCAATTCTGCACTACTTTCCCCATTTAACCGAACCTCTATCTCCACAATTAACAAAGATAACCATGTTGGCCCAAGTCCGATAGGACAGCCTGTATATATATAACGTTCGTTGTCTACCTTGCGGTAGACTTTAAATCAAAATTTTTTGGATTTTCAATTATCCTTTTTTGGATATTAATATTCCTTCTTTAATACCAATCCCAATCAAGCCCATCTGGGGTTTTATATTTTTAATGGGCTCTGTTCTCAACAGAGATCTGTTTCTATATCGAATCAGGTCAGCTAGGACATAGGATTTTGAAATTAACATGTTTTTTTTTGTTTGCTTTAATTTCAACGAAATCATAATAACTATATTCAGTGAATATATATAAATAAATAAACTTCCAGAGTCATTAAATGTTTTTTTTTCCTTGATACACCCAGTACATCAATGTTGTTTCTAGCATTTTATCAAATGTAGGTACAAAAATAAAAATGTTTTATTTCAATTTCATTCGAGATATTAGCAAAAGAATCGTTTAGGTATTTAGATTTTGGATAATGTTAGACATTTTTGATCGACGAACCCCGAACGCGGTATTTTTTTTGGTTTGTGGGCGCCTTTTATATAGTAATCGTACTCTGATTTTGATGATTTTTTGGGTTCACTTGAAAGATGAGGCTTGAGAAATGGTCCCATGTTTTTAAGAACGCAAATCCGAAATGTACTTCCCCTCGAAAACCGTCACCGAAGGGGGTGGAGGGGGCAAATTTTCTCGAAAATAGAAAATCTGAGGTGGTATAATTAAAGATGGGACAATAACTGGAAACGTTTGAATTGAACATTTTCTCAAAAGAGTTACGGTTTTCGAGATATAGTTGGAGTATATGCCCACTGAAGTACAGCAGTAAATAACTCTGTTGAAACTATTTTGAGAATAAATAGAAAAATTCACACAACAATTAATACTTATCCTTGTAAATATTGACAGGTGAATAATAGTTTTCTTATATTCTTATTATCTAGAAAGATCTATAGCTTATTATGGTAATCCGATTACCAGAATCTTTTCTAAGAAGGTAGGTGAAAAATACCCTTTACAGACTGAACTGTTGAAATATGTCACATCATTATAATATGGTTAACAGCTCAATATATAAAAGGGAATGATGATTGAACTTATTAGAACTATTCCTTATTGCAGCGGGGTTCGATCAAAATCTAAGTTATAGTCTAGGTTTCTGTTATAAAAGCCCTAGAAACTAAATGTTTGCAAGAATAGATGTACCTATATATAACATTTAGTAAAATTGAGACGGGAGACGGTATTTTTAATCATTTGTTAATAAAAAAGAGGGAAAAAATTTGTTCTTACTTACTGGAATTGAAAATTTTCCGTATCTTTTCAATCCCAAATAGTATATAATCATCCTTGCATTCTATTGAACATCAACATCGTTCAAAATTAGCAAAAATATGCGTAAAAAACATTGAATATGTTCGCGAAAAAGTAAGGTCAAACGAATTGATGATTGACTTGTGCAGTGTGTTTGACATTTTAAAACCGCCAATTCCAATGTTGCCAAAACTGCCAATATAACGTTTACGATTTTGAACATAGTTCATGGAACAATCTAATGCTGCGAAAGTTATAGGTACTGGCGGCGTTGGCAACATTGAAGCACTTGGATGTTGAATATACTCTACAAGTCAATCATCAATTAGCTCAACCTCACCGTAGCTCTTTTCACACATAACAAGTTCAATTTAAACGTTTCCTAATATTTTTTTCCTCAGTTTGGGTTCTTCTATACAAGAAAATCAACCGAAATTAAATATTAAAGGCTTCCTCATAGGAAAGATTGATATTTCTGTTTTGGACTGCAAACTCAATTTTTTCAAATAAGTCAAAAATGATTAGAATTTGGTAAAGGTGACTTCCATTATCTTTCAGGTAGCTTGTAAATGTCTTTCCCGGCAAACCACCCTGTATATATGTAGATATATCCTTCAACAATATGAGCTAAGCCGAAAATTGTTCTCTGAAGCTTTATTTAATTAGTCCCACCAGAATATAGGAGCACAACGCAGCAGAGAAAGAGGAAGGAGTATCAGAGAAGCAGCAGCAAAATGGCGAGTCGCCATGCGCCTTCTCTTCGGTCTTAACTCGCCTCTTTTAAGCAATTAAATCCCTTTGCAGGCCGCATACGTAATGGTGAATTTATGCAAATTGTAAATACGTTCGCGGGACGAGAAAATTAACAATTTCGCTCACCATACTCGCACACTCTTGCCGCCGCCGCCGCCGCCGCCGCCGCCGGGGCTTCGGAGAAAAGGGGGTCTTATTCTGCTGCAGGAGGGTGGTGGTCCATGTACATCTGGGACCCTAGCCAAAGGGGTACCTAAACCATAGATTTGTGAAAAAATGTATTTACATATCGTTTCTGACAGGTTCGAGAATAAATCTTCTAATGCTAGAATAAATTATTAAAATACAAAAGCAATTATAGTAAACAGAACAAATCGATAGGTAATAAAACGAATAATGACTGTAAATACGTGATTATTCATACTCGTAACAGTATCCCTGATGATGGAATAGAAAATATATTCCGAAAGCTTGGATTAAAGTTACAAGAGTCAAGAGTCTACTTTATTTATGCCGCCGCCTTTGATAACAAACGAAAATCGGGAGCATATGCTTAGAATATTTGTTGATAAAAAATAAAAAATGCAAATTATACCTAGTTCAATAATTTTGATTAGGTGAGAATTATTACACATAAATAATGAAAATCAAAAATTACTGATACAAACTTGTTACTTTTTAAATTACAAATAGAGCAATCCAGAATTCAAAATACCTACTTCTATAAAATAGAAACCAATATTTTTCATTACACAATTAATTCTAAATAGTATGTATTGCTGCCATCTAGCATGTAGTAGCAGAGCTATGTGCATAAATGAAAAGAAAAAAAAGAAATTCTATACCCCAACCTGAGATACCTGAGATGGTAGTGTTCTCTGGTTGATGATGATATTCTGTATTCTGTGTCCTGTGGAATCTATAATTTATAACAAGGTATTCTGTGATTTATAACCTAGAACTAGAACCCAGAACCCAACCTGATATTTATTGAAAACACTTTTAAATTTCGAAAGCATTTGAATTGAAAGTAACGAAAATAATGTGGAAAACGATTGCTTCAGCTGTAAAACTACAGAATACATTTTTAAATGCTAGCGAACTAATGCACCAGCAGCTGCGTGTAAGCCGTCTTTTCTATAATATACTTTCTATTTGTAATGTGACCAATCTTCCAGACAACATTCATTCTAAAACGAAAAAACCCACCTATGCTTCATAAGAAAGGTAGACAGCCAAAGACATTGCGAACCAAGAATTATATATACGAGTTGGTGGAAGATACAACGATTAAGAAGCAGCCAGATATCGACGTAATCCTAACAACATATGTCGAAGGTCTCGGCAATGCTGGAGACAAAGTGGCAGTTCATCCCAATTATGCTTATAATAAATTACTTTTACCTGGTTTGGCTGTTTATGCTTCACCAGAAAACAATGAGAAATACAAAGGTATGAGTGACAGTATTGAGCAAGTAAGATATAGCTCACCCAACGTCATGTATGTAAGTAATGATTTTGAGGAATTTGAGCAATTTTAGTTGTATCATAATCCATAATTTTATAGACTATGAAAGCTCTATCCAATTTGACATTATCGGTGGTGGTGAACAAAGATAATCCTTGGACGTTGAAACCATGGCACATAAAGGCCTCATTCAGGAAAAGTGGCTTTCTGGTACCTGAAGACGCCATTACGCTACCGGAGAAGCCAATTTCTGGACCAAATATGGATTTAGAAGACAAAGAATTCTTCATCACCGTTACGGTAACTAACATATTATTAGGTAGTTTAAATTTATAACATGGTTTGGAAAATGTTTATATTGCAGATAAACAATCAAGAAAAAGTTAATGTACGATGCAGAGTTCACCATTGGAGCACAAATGTAATTGACAGGCTTCCTTACGTTCAAAACTTTTGGGACACTCCCAGTGAACCAATAATTGTAGAGCAAGCAAGTGTTTTGAAAACAATGCCGACAAAATTATCAAGAAAAGAAAGGATGTCAAATTCTTGAATAAAATATCTCTGGTTATTTATTGTCGTAACAAGTTTTTGTAAATAAAAGTTATAATAATTTACGAATAAAGCATTGTTCTTGGTCAAATTCCATGTTCTCTCTGCCAATAAATATTTTATCTATGCTCTCTGCAAAAAGTAATTTCAATAGCCTTTTTTGAAAAATCTTGTGATCTCTGTCAAGGAGAATAGAAGGTATCTATCCTCCCTGATTTATGTTCTATCATAGTGTCATCTAGTGGTAACGTACTAAATTACGATACGATGAGTTATTAGATTGTTAAATAATGAACACCGATTAGCCAGCACGTTTTGAAAATAGACCTTAGATTCTCCATTATTTATCAGAAATCGTTTGTGAAGCAAAATATAATAATGAAATCGTTTGTGACTCTCTACTGTTTTAGACAAATCTAAATTGAGTTCAAATTTTGCAGGTTCACGCAACTAACTATACATCAGTGTTAAAACATAAATAATTTAATTTATGTATGGAACGTCACAATACAAATAATATTGCTACTACTTTTGTATTTCGATACAAGATTTTTGACACCAATATAAAATATTATTTTGTATTGTGACTCCATACATCAATTATATTTAGTGACGATTTAACAGTGATGTATTGTTAGATGTCTAAATTTTGAAATGAATTTTAATTTTTCTAAAACAATAGAGTCACAAACAATTTTTGATAAATTGAGTGAAAAATATAGAATGTAAGGTCTATTTTCAAGACGTGTTGGCTAATCGGTGTTAATTATTTAACAATCTAATAGCTCATTAAATATTGAGTCACAAAAAAGAACAAATGCTTCACAAACGACCTGTATCAACAGAAATTTGTAAATATATTTTTTTCAAATTTGTGTTAGCTAATAGGGTTATGGTAAAGTGTCCATCGGCCGTTGTTTATAATGCTTAGAGCATGGAAAAGATATTTTAGCTACCCAACTCCGCTCTAGTTTCGACCCTCAGCAATAGATGGCATATAAATAATCACGGCGTTACAGTGATCATTAGAGTCACTGTATTTTGGATATGACATACGCGATATCTATGTCTCAGTAGCATAACGTTTCTGGTATTGTAAACTAAGAAACTCACCAGAGGGCGGTGTAAGTATCTTTTTCAATATTTTGCCTTGATTTTGTACGATTGGTTGGAGCCTCCTATATTTGATTTAAGAGCCCTGTAGTTTCAAGAAACTATTTTGATAACTTTAATTTGTTTTTTTCAAATCGCGTGAGAAGGGATCTAATCAAAAATAAATATATAATGAGTCCATCATATATTATCTATTCTCCTAAGAACTAACATAAAATATTCTAACAATTCGAACAAAATTTAGTATATTATATATATATATAATTTCTGATATAAAATGAACATTAAAAAAATGGACTATGTACCACAATATTCATACATATATATATATATAATATTATATATCAATTATTATTAAATTTATTATAAGAATTAGACTATAGAAAAAAGTCAAACTAGCTTATTGACTAAAAACGCAGATACAAATCCAAGCAAAGTGACAGACATGGCACCCCATGATGACTTTAATGCAGAAATTCCAGCAATAGAATGCTCATTGCAACCTTTCTCTTCACATGTATAACATTTCCCAGTGAATTCCACTTTGGTCGACATGGGCTGTTGATTTTTTATATTTTTAAGCAGATATGTACATTCATCACCGTGCATTTGAATGTAGCATGTTTTCAGGGTGGTGTACTCCTTCTTTGTAGATCCACCATCTATAAATAGAACAAATATTGGTCGATTTTTATATATTAAATATCCTTTTATTTTCTGATACACTGTCTGTACTCATTCTAATAACAATTGATAAACTTGAACGTAACACAATTAATAAAGCTGAAATCTCGCGGGAATATTCACGAACAAACGATAGGTACGTTATTCAACCCACAATTTTGGTTTGAAGTTCTTGATCACGATACTGAGCAAGTACTTATTCGCATTATTGCTGTATTTTCATTTTGTACATCGTGAATTTCTTGAATTAAAATTATGTACTTTTAATTGAGGACTAAAAATTCACGGTTGTAATTATAGAAATAATTCTTCAAATGGTTCAAATGATTATGATTTGAAAATATAGTTATTTCATGGAGTTTGAATTATTCAATTACAATTATGCTTCAATGTAATTGTCATATATTTCTATGGTCACGATTTTTTTAGTGAATAATGTTCTTGCCTAAATATTTTTGATTAGTAATTTGTTTTATTTTATTTTTTGTTATTGGTTATCAAACACTCACTGTATAGTTATATTGGACATATTAGAAAATATATTTCTTTCGATTTTCGTCTAGCGTAGGGAAAAAACTTTCATTACCTTGTAATGAGTAGGTGGCTGAAAGACAAACTGCCGGATCTGTACAGTTGACAATGGAGCCCCTTCCTTTACAAGAATCGTCTTCTAATGTGGATACGGTGGCGCTGCACTTGTAACATTCGAGGGAATATCCTGGAAGAGAATTTGTTTTTTAGAGATAAAAAATCATACTCTATATTTAAAGCTGACATGACAACTACCTAATCGAAGAGATAACTGTGGATTCAAGTGTTGTTTGTGTACTTTGTGTACTTATAATATTTTTTTTTGTATAAAGTATTAAGTTGTTGTTACAGTTATTTGTGTTTAATTCTCATTTAATTACACTAATCTTCAATTATCCCATCTAGAGCGACATAGGTAATAGAAACATGTTGGTATTGTTAAAGTAGGTTAAGTATATAAAATATAGGTGGCTTCAATAAAAATTACTGATACTCAAAATGTTCTCTAATTTTGTTAGGTAAAAATGAAGGTTTAAATATATTTTTAAATAAATCTATAATAAATAATTATATCAAGATGCGGTTTTCACGAGTAATTGTAATTTTTCACGCTCCTTCTTTCTAATAACAAATAAAAATACCATATCATTTGGAATATTCGAAAAAATCACAAAAATCTGTGACATTGTCATAAAGCGCCATCTACCGATTCGGAAAATGATTAAACTCAAAATATTATTATTTCAGTAGAAGCGCCCAAGAAGGCGCTTTAAAATGAAACAAAGTTATTCAAAATAGGTCTTACCAAAAAAAAAGTTATACAGGTTTTTCAAACCAACATTTGCCTCTCCCCCCCACCCTTTATTTAACAAAATAGAGAAAAAACTTTCATACAAAAAAGTTGTCTTATTTTCAGCAGATTACAAAAAAAATATTTCAATATACGTTAACTAGGGATAATTTTGAATAAGAGAGTGTTTTTTAATTCGCGGTGTGAGTTACGCCCTCAAGCGGTGGACTTCTCAACTTATAAATATTTTTTGCTTTTTCTTTTGGTCAATTTACCTCTAAATTTTTTTTCTCAAGGTCGTCCGATTAACGGATCCTGAGATATAGCCGACGTCCTTTATTAATATGGGCCACCCCGTACATATAGATCTATCACACCAATCTTGGGGGTAGTGTAGTGTTCTCTGCACCAAACTACCAAACACCCCTCAGCCGTCTTGATGACACAATCACCCTCTATTATTTTTTTAAATAATTGTGTCTATGAAATATTGAAGCAAAGTGACCACCATCCTTATCTCTCTCTTATCTGAGTACGAAAGCTGCTTCCCGCGAGCCCAACTCGCTTATGACTAATTTTTATTATGTTTCATTATTATTTTGTTATCTTAAAGTAACAAGAGACTAAATATGAACAATAAACTGAAGTTTTTATCACACAAAGATACAAAGTTCATTATTTTTATGTGCTCATTGTACTATATGATACAATCTAAATACGCTGGATACATAAACAAACATACAAATATAATGTACAGGTAGAATTCATATTAATACTTATTTTGTAATTATTGGTAACGCCCTTATGTCAACTATAATCTAATTCATTTGAAATAAGCATATAATCCCTAGAATATATGAGATGTTTAGGTACATTGTTTATGTTATTAAGTAAATCAAAAACTTTGCATACCTGCATTAAGAAGACCACAGAAAAAAATCAATAGAATACCACAAAATTGCGCACTGAAATAATCCATTATTTTTATATTATATATAGGTAGCCTATACTTGATAGTGGAACATGAAGGGTCTCGACAAAATAAAATAATTATTATCTAGAATGACTTATCACAATAAAAATATTGCTTTGACCTCGATTATACGAGGAGACACGTTTCAATATAAAAACTATTTTTAACTTTAAATCCGGTGCATCAAAATATTTGCTTATTGACCACTAGTGGGCGCCGTTGCCACATGTGATTTTAGAACGTAGTAAATTAAAGCAAAACAACGGAATTGCACCCTCTGGTCCCAGCAGGTGTCTGATGCGCGTGCGTTATTGATTTCACATCAAGGGATGGTCTGATGCCCTGATGCTTTGTCAATATATCTTATATTGATATACCACAGCATTCATTATTCTATGAGTTATATTAAGCCACATTTTTTTAAAAGGTACCTACAAATTCATTGCATTTCCATCTAGAATTCTGAATAAATCATTAAGAGACAACTGGTTCAGAGATTAGCGATGAAGTTTCAAGATAATTGAATTTTGATCTTAATCAAACTCAGAGACCGCAGATATTACGGATGCGTTTAAAGATTAAAAGCCTTAGATAAGGCGTGTTCACACGGAACAATTCAACACGGTGAGCCCTGTATTCTACCTAATTTAGCATTTTGCAACTTCATACTATAATTTTAATCCGATTAACAGCGAATACAGTTTTTCATTCTTCAATATTTTGAATACACTTCAGAGATTGCAGCAAAGAAAACCGGATAACTTTACATTTCTTGACAGGTGACATTGAATGATGCTGTGTCAAGTGTCAAATGTCAACAGTGTCAATTGGTAGGGTTACTTTTTCAGCAATTTTATGTTTCTCTCTTTTCCAACATTCTAAGCGCTAAGCATATTGATAAAATGGCTAAAAAAAAGATTGACGATAAGGGTAATCAAAATGATGATAGCACGAAAACAGAGGGTGGCTATTCATCTAATGATGAAGAACCAAACTTTAGTGATTCCGAAGGATATGTTGACATTCCAGATGAAGGTATGTACAACTTTAAATATGGTTAGGGCCATGTTGCATTTAACTGTTATTACTGCTTTGGTTTGTTCTTTACTCAAAACTCCCCATGGATTTCATAGTATATCTTCAATTATTCAGCACCTTGAATCCTTCCACGTAGCTATATTATAGCATTTAACCACATACGGTACATTTACGACATTGAGGTTATGATAATTTTTACTTGCAGAACTTCTGGGTGATATTTTAAAGAATAAACCCAAAGAAACTGATGGATTTGAAAATGTAATAATTGTTGACGGAGTACCTCAAGTTGGACCTAACCGTATCGAAAAATTGAAATCGGTCATCAATAAAATTTTCCACAAGTTTGGAAACATTGTAAACGAATACTATCCTGTTAACGAGGAAGGTCATACAAAAGGCTACATATTCATCGAGTACTCATCTCCACATCATGCCGCCGAAGCTGTTAAACTAGCCAACAATATCAAATTGGACAAACAACATACATTTCAAGTGAATTTGTTTACCGATTTTGCCAAATACGAGCAAATACCCGTCAAATGGGAACCACCAGAACCGGAGCCGTACGAGGGTCAAAGCGATTTGCAACATTATCTGTTGGAACCCGATGCGTACGATCAGTTTGCTGTGGTAACAGCTCAAGGACAATCTGTGCAAATATGGCAGAACACTCAGCCCGACCCTTCAACTGTGGAAGTTAGACAAGTAAGTGAAACATTTATTGCCTTACTTTTATTCTAAATAATTTTATTTAATTGTGGAAAGAATACCTTAAGATGGACACCTAACTATTGATTTTTAATAAACAATTAATATCTTAGTAAGTTCATCAAATTTTAATATTTCTTGTTACACTATCAGTATGTATTCAACATATTTTCTTGGCTATACACAGAACTGGACTCAAACCTACATTAAATGGTCACCATTAGGAACTTTTCTGTCAACATTCCACAAGCTCGGTATTGCACTTTGGGCTGGCCCCAAGTTTGCGCAGTACAGGAAATTCGCTCATCCCGGTGTTCAGTTTATTGATTTCTCTCCCTGCGAGCAATACCTTGTAACATATTCACCTGAAGGTGATCCTCACAATCCCGATCAGAAGAGAATCATCATCTGGGACATACGGTTAGTTAAATTAGCATTTGCGGATTTTTTGAGCGTTTCCTACTTAATTTTTGTTCTTCATTCCCAAGGACTGGCCATGAGAAGCGCTCCTTCAACCCCGAAGGCACCTCCGCTTGGCCCATCTTCCGCTGGTCACACGATGACAAATACTTTGCCCGCGTCAGTCCCAACAATGACGGCCTTATGGTGTATGAGACACCATCTTTTGGTCTGTTGGACAAAAAGTCGCACAAAGTGTACGGCATCAAGGACTTCAATTGGTCACCCACCGATAATATTGTTGCCTATTGGATGGCCGAGGATAAAGATGTACCGGCTAGTGTGACATTGTTGGAGATTCCGAATCGTAATGAGATACGAAAGAAGAATTTATTTAATGTGGCCGATTGTAAGATACATTGGCAAAAGTCGGGTGATTATTTGTGCGTCAAAGTCGATAGGTATTCCAAAGTGAGGAAGGAGAAAAATGACATCAAGTATTCAGGTAGGTGATTTTATTGAATTTGAAGCCCCTACTCATAGGTAGTTTATTATACTATTCTATGATGTTTGTGGTAGGATCTAGTATTTCCTAAAACTATCTTGAGGTTTAGTTCAAAGAAAATACCATTTCGATATGTGAAGTTGACGCCAAAAGGCAGTCCTGTGAAGTTAACAACCACATTTGCAGAAATAATATATTTTTTCCTAGTTCCTGGTACATATTAAATAGTTCTAGAGTACATTCCATGAAATTTGATCTATCGATTTACCTGGAAAAAATTAAAAATACCGAAATAGAGGCAGCAACCACTTTTGTAAAAAATAAATATTTCATGTTCCTGGTAGATATGGAATAGTTCTAGAGTACTTTGCAAAAAAAAATAATAGTTTTATGGAATCTCGTAAAAAATGAAAATACTAAAATGATGATTACAACGACTTTTGGGGGAAAAAAATATATATATCAGAATAGTTCTCTTCGGAGTTCTCTTTAGTATTCTAAGAGTTCTATCGAAAATAACTAAATTGTTGAAAAACAAAAAATCCTAAAATAGTTTTGTTTGCAGTTCTCGCTAGAACTATACGACAATTATAAATATAAAAATCACAATATTATTTTTCTGTAGAATTAGTATTTCATAAGATATTAAAAAAAACAGAAATATTCAAATTTATTCAATGAAATGGGGAAAATAAGAAAATTAAAACAGTTTGAAGTTTTCGCTAGAAATCTAAGATTTCTGTTGAAATATTTCATAACATTTTTCAGTAAATTTAATAATTCATAAGATATCCGAAAAAAATAAATTATTTAAAAACCAAAAAAAAACATCTGACAATAGTTCTGTTTGAAGTTCTCGCTAGAATTCTAAGAGTTATATCGAAATGTTAATATTTTTCTGTAAATTTAATAATTTATAAAATATATATAAAAAATAAATTATTGGAGAACCAAAAAAATCTCATAATAGTTCTGTTTGAAGTTCTCGCTCGAAATGTTTCATAACATCTTTCTGTAAATTTAATAATTTACAAGATATTCAAAAAAAAAATTTAAAAAAAAGTCAAAAAAATCTTACAACTGTTTTTTATTTTTCCAATGTTTTTCGTAAAATGGGTTGTTACATATTCTCATTTTAGTATTTTCCATTTTTTTCACGAAATTCCATAAAACTATCAAATTTTTTTGCATTCCATTTCTGCTAGGAGGTCCGATAAAATATTTGATTTTTACAAAAGTGTTGAATACCCCCATTTTGTTTTTTTTTCATTTTTTTTCACATTATTAGATAAGAAATTAAGTAAATTTCATGGAAAGTACTCTAGATAAAATCCAAAATTTTTGTAAATTCGGTTGCCAACTTCACGGAGCTCCAAAACTCTACACATATGAATACAGCCATTAGAAGTATTACGTCACTTCTTTGAAACACTCTTATTGGTGTTCATCCTATATAAATAAAGGCGTGTTATTATGTTTCATAAATCCTATTTTATTTGATAAATATATAATTTACTGATTCATGGTTTTTAAATAGACAATAAATAAGATGTTCTTTTCCCTTTTTTTTTCTCAACAGGCATGTACACCAACTTTGAAATCTTCCATATGCGCGAAAAACAAATCCCCGTCGATAGTGTGGAATTCAAAGAGCCAATTCAGGCATTCGCCTGGGAACCGGTGGGCATCAAATTTGCCATGATCCATGGTGAATCACCCACCATAAATGTCTCATTCTATGAGGTGCGCGTCGGTCAGACGCCAATTTTGTTAAAAAAGTTTGAAAAACGTGCCTGCAACCATCTGTTCTGGTCCCCTGGTGGACAGTTCATCGTCCTAGCCGGTCTCGGCTCCAATGGTGGTGGCTCCTTGGAGTTTGTCGACACGCATGACTTTTTGATCATGAACACCACCGATCATTTCCAAATGTCCGATGTTGAATGGGATCCCACAGGGAGGTATGTTATAACCGGTGTATCGTTCTGGAAGACCAAGGTGGATACAGGTGAGGAAGATTTATTTTTGAATATTTGTTTTAATTCTGTTAAAGCTGTATAGTTTTGCAATAGAAAAAATCACTAGTTAGGAACTCTTGAAGTGTGTAGAATGTAGTTTCTCTTTCAGGTAACTGTATGGAAGATTTCTTATATTGAATGGACTTTTATTATTTATTATACTCTTATCAGCTTATCAGAATATTGAACGACATTTTGCAGACCTTAACAATATTTGGCAATTCGTTTTTAACGAGCATCAAAATATTCTTTTGGATTTCAGGCTATTGGATCTGGTCCTTCCAAGGTAAAATACTCAAACGTATCAACTTGGAGAAATTCGCGCAAATTTTGTGGCGTCCACGACCTTCTACACTTCTAACTGAGGAGAAACAAAAAGAGATTAAAAAGAATCTGAAAAAGTACTATCCTCAATTCGAGAGCAAAGATCGCATGCGTCAATCGAAGGCTTCGAAGGAGTTGATTGAGAAGCGGGCAGCCCTTATGGAGAAATTCCAAAGTTATCGGGAGGCGAGGATACAGGAAAGTATGGAGAATAAGGCCCGAAGATTGGCGTTGAGAAACAGTGAGTATTATAATAAAAAAACTAAATATTTTTATGTTTCTGATATGTCCAATTCCTCTCTTTTGTATTCCTTTGTTTCTGGGACATTTGAACTAATTCTATTTTGTTGGGCGTTTACCTTTGAACTGTGTATTTCTCTACTTTTTCAATCATTTTATCTAAAGTTCACAGTGCAATATTTGCTTTATCCTCATTTGAGTATATTATTTTATGATTTAATATAAAGAATTGAAAATAAATGTGTAAATGGTAAAATTCTCCTTATTTTCTTCTGTTGACGTTTAAATGGATTCTATATTGTTTTGTTCCGAGGACATTTGAACTAATTCTATATTCTTGCGCATTTACATTTGAACTCACTATGTTTATACTTCTTTTTATGTCATTTCACCTAATTTTAGAAGGTAGTTTTCAGCAAACCACAATATGGAAGTACTTTGTTTTTTATCTGAGTTAATAGTTTATGAGTTATTATCATGACTTGAAAATAAATGTGTTTAAATGTATAAATGCTTCCTTGATGTTATATGTTTCCTTTTTTTCTCTTTTGACGTTTAAGTGGATTCTATATTGTTTTGTTCCGAGGACATTTGAACTAATTCTATATTCTTGTGCATTTACATTTGAACTCACTATGTTTATACTCTTTTTTATGTCATTAGATCACAGCAAAAAACAATATTTGAGTATCTACTTTGTTCCTCATCTGAGTATAATAGTTTAAGAGTTATTATCAAGAATTCATAAATAGTAGAGTGTTTATCTTTTTCTTATTTTCTTTTTAGATGTGGATACAGACGAATTAGATGCAGATACTGAGAATGTTGAAGAAGAGATTGTTGAATTCTTTATCAAGGAGGAAATCATCGTGATGGACTAAGATTTTATATAAATAATATTTGTGTATATCCTTTTTTTATTATATATATATTTCGATAACGAGTATATATAGACTATCACAGTGTTTTGAAACTTTTTGAGCATAAACAAAAGAGTGCTTATAATAAGAATATAATACAAGAACTTTGTTAAACAAGCGCTCTTACATTTTCAATAAAATCTTGTGTCCCATCTTGTGTTTATTTATTTTTTCCAAATTATAGCAATACTTGCGACATTACAGAATATTTCAATGAGCGAAAACATTATTATCGGAGTATAAAAAAATATATATCCTACTCCTCGACGCCAGCGGAAAGGTAAATATTCACAGATAAGATGTAGTTATAAGGCAGAGATACTTGTGATGCCATTTACTTTTTTTGATGTTATTTTAAATGTTTGGACAGCCGCCATTTTGGAATCATCTGTCCGATTATAATCGAAAAAAAAATCCGCAAATATTTCAGCTTAATACCTTTAAAATTTCGAGGTCAATACTAATAAGAAATTTAACAATATTTAAAAAAATTGGACCGACTTTATCACTGAAAAATACAAAAATCATATTAATTATATTGGTACTGGTAATTTTGAAGTTGTGCAGTTGTAGTTAGATTGAAAACTTTTGAAATCATCTTTAAAAGTACCAGAACTAATAGAAACTGTCCAATTTTTTTGTAAAAAAAATATTTCAATTTATGCTCGTCGAATACAACTACTGCTGCGCGCATACGCATGTCATCAGTATGTGAAAAACTGGAGAATCGAACAAACATCGATGTATTCTGTCAAATTAAATTTATATTGTACTAGATCTCGGTTCATTATTCTCTAATGTAATAGGTATTTGAATGAAATCTTCAAAAAGTAAGTAATACTATATAGCTGGGATAGCAACAAATAATAAAGATAAAAATTTCATAAACTTTTGCTATCTTAATTATACCCATAGCTGTATCTTTTGAATCGTAACAGGTAAACAGTTCTTCTACACGAAGTTACGCAACCCATCGTGTGCGATCCCGACTTGCATTTGGTTGAAATTAAAAATATGAAAATATTTAAGAAAATTTTCTATGCATATACGGATTTCTCATAATTTTAGTATGAGTTAATTTACTTTATTTAATATATTGTCACCGCATCAAATATCAGCAAAATTCCAGGAATTGTTAGAAATTTATAATTAAAAAAAAAACGATTTTACAATTATAACTTAAAGATCATAAGTAGAGTGCCAAAAAAAATATACCCGATTTTGTACTAAAATAAGTTTATTTTCATCATAGAAATATGTCGCAGCATTTTGTGACAAACATTTTGAGACACCCTGTATAGAATAAAGTATATATTTGTGATCGGTTTTGGTATAAATAATTGCTCTAAAGTTTCGCGGTTTTATATATAACCAACCACAATTTCCCGAATATGTAGATAAAATGTAGTTTATACAAGTACACAACTAATTAAGATTAAAATAGCTTCATTTCCTCTATAAATTTTTTTTCGCCACCGTTTAACGAAAATAACTAATAAATTAGTTAGGTATGTCAAAAAATATCTAAATGATGGAGTAAATGTTGTTTATAAATTTGAAATTCAGTCCAAATCATTACGGCTTTTCAATACAGTAAATGTTTTATTCATTCAAAAAACTAAATTTGATAATCATAAAAAAAATCTGAGTGCCTTTGGCTAGTCTTTAGGGTTCCGTACTCGCCTTCATCCGTCCGTCAGTCATTGCGCTCTGTGTTCATAAACATGACAGTTGAAATTGTCACATAATAAAATAAAGTTAAATATTAAAGAGGATTTTCCCATACAATGAACCTTTATTTTTGTTCGATGTTAATTTCGAACCATAAATATAGGTAAACAGTTCTTGTACGATGGCACGAATAAAGCCTTCGTTGCACTTGGCCGTTTTCATTTTCACTCAAATTCAAATCTGTGTCATTACATTTATTATGTATATATTTATATTGAAGCAATTTTCCTGGAATTACAAATGTAAATTTATTAGAAACTACAACATCAACAACATTTTCTGAATTAAGGCTTGACACGAAAATAAGAAATTAAATATATAGTTAGGTACCTACTAATCTTTTTTGTGATACAATGTGTAATTTTTGTCCCTTTTGTGCTAGGAACGGTACGGAGGAATATAAGGAACATTTATTATTGATCGAATTATTCAAAATAACTTGGGTGTTGTTCGAAATAAAAAAAAGGTTTCCACGTGAATTTTTAACAGGGTATAACCTTTTATAAGTATATAGTACTAAAAACTGGACAAGGGACATAAAAATACATACCTATAAATGTGAAAAAATAGTACAGGAGAGAAATGCCTTAGCAGAACTGAATGTAATAATAAAGAGAAATATGTACGAATATATGAGCAATAAAAAGATAAATGGCTCTTTACAATCTAACCAACACCGCTTTTATTAACAGGTGCACTGGATACGAAATAAATGTTACATAATAATTATAGTTTGTTTCATGAATGAAAACATGAGAAACGGATCGATTCAACCTAGGGGAGTAAATCAGTGGCGTGACGATTTTGAGATAAGATCTGGTATGTCGATTTTTTTATGCGCTTAAAGGAAATTCATATAATTACGGAGAAAAAAGCATCGATTGAATAAATAAGCAATTAAATGCAAAGATTTGTTATTAACAATAATGCAGAAGCATAAAATGCAAATCTTTTGCTTGAATTATCTATACTAATATATATATACGACTAACGACTTTTCGTATGACCACAAAAATCTGGAAAACTACTTACTCAATTTCGATATTATTTTTTAATTGAATTTTTCATATTTGCGCGGGTGACATCGTATATATTTTATGTGTGTCTGGGCCTCCTAGGTTGAGGGTTCCATATCTGTAATTCCCAAAGAAGTATCTCTGATCTATATGGCTGAATTTTCGTGGATTTTTCGGTATATATTTGTGTGTAGTATGTCACTGGACTGTTTTGTGAGAGTCTGTCAGTGCGACTGGAATAATTTAAAAGTGGAGGGTTCCACACCGGAAAATCCTTGAGACATATGCGTAGGAGAACTTATCATGCTGTTGTTTCTATTATGGTGCATATCTGTGGATTGCTCTGAGTTGGTGTTCGGACTGGTTCTACGCGCGAGTAGGTCTCATAGTAGGGTTCCACACTCAAAACTCTCAATGACTTTATATTTTCGCAGCACAATCTACGAAAGTGTTTGCCTAGGAAGTGCCAGGTCAAACAGCTAGTAAAATATAAACGTATTCACTTTGACTTTGTGACGCCTATGACTGGAATAAAGATTGTGTGGAATTCAGAACTGGAAAAAAAAAGCAATAAGGAACTTCGTTCCTGACAACAGCATCTTGTTAGGTAAATTTCTTATAGAAATATACCTATTGCGATCGTTCACACTTTTGAATTTCGAAATAATTTCAACGGCATGTTGTTATATGTCTATAAGTTAGTCCAAAAAAACATTTGGTTCAAAAGTTTATATATATATATATATGGGATATTACGAAATTTGTTAACACGATAGAGGTCGCAGTTTTGCAGGTATCAAGTTCAAATTTGCTACAAAAATCAATCTCTCAAATATCTCGGTCGAGTTCGTTATTGGGCAATATCGGGTAAGTAGTTTCAAAATGGCGATCATTCAAACATTTAAAAAAATATCAAAAAAGAGCAGTAGTGTAAATATTATTAAAAATAATTTTAGGTTATAGATATAATCAGTACCTACAACTTTTGTTCAAAGCAATTTTTCATAAAATACACAGGTAAAAAAATAAAAATTAATAAAGAAAAATAACAAATATTGATAAAACATGAACACTCAATATAAATTTGATGTAATTGTACATTTTCTGGAGATCTTAATATAGACCCTGATTTAAAAAAATATATAGTATATTTATTGAAAAGAAATAGACGAAAAAAAATCTGCCTTGAAGTGGACTCGAACCCTGTCTGCTTTATATTCAACAGCCAAAACAAAAACCTCTAACCGCAAGGCTATGACAATTTTATTTAATAACATGTAGGTATACCAATGAAAAAGTTGTTAAAATTTCAATTCAATGAATTTTCAAAAATTTACCTTTCCGCTGACTACAAGCCATCGGGATTTTTTTTAATCTATTATGACGAGTGTACAGAAAATTCGATTGGTTTTTAAAGATTATTTTCCCAGAAACTTTAAAGGCTCATGTTTTTCTTCTAGTTGATTTTAAAATTTAGGATCGAACAACAGACTTGTTTACAGTTCAGGTTTTGGCGGCATAAATTCCCGTATAAATTATTTTCTTTAACTAAAAACAACTAAAACCCTTTAGAGTACATAAATTCATTTTTAAAAGAATGAAAGTTCTCTTCTACAAACACATTGTAATGCCTTTTATAATCGATGTTTCTCCTTCTCCACCGCCTCATTTCGTGCGTTATATACCCCTACTATAATAATAGTAGCAAAAAAATATTTGCTATAATGATAAACATCAAGACTTCATTTATCACGAACCCCACATGAGAGGAGTGATTAATGTTCGTTTTGGCTGCTATAGTTTTGCCTACTAGACGAATAGCCAAAGCTTAAAAATTGTCACTGTTTTTACTGAAGTCTAGTTTACATTCTTACCGCTAGCCTATTAGTAAAAAAACATGTAAAATTTTCAATGTCCAGTTTTCAACAGATATTCACCAAAAAAAAAACTGGACAGGTGCGCGTTGAACTCGCGGGCAGTGGGTTCCGTACGTTCATTTTTTTTTTAATCTGACCCAAATTTGTCAATATTGTTATTGTTATTTTAATATTATGGACTTCTCACAGGTTTTTCTATAATCTATAAGTAGAAAACTAATTTCTGTATTTTTTTCAACATTTTAGGTTCAGTAGTTTCGGAGATAAGGGGGGGGGGAATGGTCAATTTTCGTCTATTTTCTAGA
Organism: Crioceris asparagi; assembly: GCA_958507055.1. NCBI lineage: Eukaryota > Metazoa > Arthropoda > Insecta > Coleoptera > Chrysomelidae > Crioceris > Crioceris asparagi. The sequence goes on from OY293826.1 coordinate 130,383,533, forward strand.
ATAACTTGGAAACTATTTATTTTAAAATTACAAAAAATACATATAAGATCTTCACTGCAAGACCTTCCATTTGATACGTCACACGATGCAGTTTTCAAAATTAGTGGTAGGTTGATATTCAAGTCCCCACATAATATCTTCGGAATATCCTCAATTTTTTTACCAAATCTTTTTTTGATTATATCAGAACCTTCTCTCGTATAAATCCTCCAATTTTCGATATTAAATATGAAAAAATCTAGTTAAATACTCACAAATCCTTCGATCAATGCACTATAATATATTCATTACAAGATGTATTGCAGATGTCAAATATTAGAATAATAAATAATATCCATTTTTTACGCAAATATCAATAACAATGTTGGAAATATTCGACAATAAATGCTTTGTGTTTGTCATTTATTTTTCTACATAAATATATCAAGTTCTTACTATTTTACTGCACAGCTTTCTACAATTAATCAATTCAAATTGTATTATAGAGCTGAGAACAGAGACGTGGTATTAGTGTACACTGGCCGCTGTACTATGAGCAATACGTCACAAGCATGTCGAGGTCATCGGTGTCGCGAGCTAGGAAGAATTTACCGATCCGAAAAACGCCTAACGTGCCTAAAGAATATGGCATTATTGAGAACCGATGGAAGAGAAATAATATATTATACATATAAAAGAGAATGAGCTTGTTCCGAAATATAAACCATTAGCCTGACCACGCCTAATGACGTCGTGATTCGACACCATACCCAAAATACCCTGAGCCAGCAGTGTGTTGTTGATTTGACATTGACATGGCACAGCTTACATGTGGAAATGGCATGACCAGAAATAACAAAAATGTTTCAAAATAAAAAATAAATAAAGTTTGACAACAAAATTTGAAAATAGTTTATTTCAGCGTGTGTGTACAAAGCATCATTGGTGTTTTATACACTACATTTTTTCGAGTTCATCTAATGTATGGAAATGCTAGGAGTAACAATTAATAGCTATGTATGTTTTGTTTTTGAAACGAAATTTGAATCATCCAGATCTGACAGGGATTCAGATATAGTGATGAGTTGCTACAGATTTATAGTGTTGAAAGTGGTGAAGAAATTCCCAAATTTAAGAATTATATTACGGAAACTATGGTGCGAATGTCTGATAAGATATTTAAGAGTTACTTCAGGTATAAATTGTAACTTAAAAATAAATGATTGACTTAATTGGGCATTATATCATTAATAATAATAATTAATAATAAAAGAATAAAATCATAGATGCTTAATTGTTTACGTTTTTGTGTCAGCGCATAGCTAACGTCAAACGCCTAACCTAACCTATCTCAATATGGCGGTGGATTATGACGTCATTGAGCCTGGCCAGGCTATTGATGTGTATTTCGGAACAAGCTCGATATGTCAGAAAATAAGTTTTATGACATGAGATGTCAACGCTCAACATAATTCATATAAGTATACAGGGTGGTTTATTATAGTAATAAGTGGAAATATTTTAATGGGTAAAGTGAGGACTCGAAATATGAAGATTCCACCAAAATCATCTAAAAATTTTATCAGGTCAGAGTTAAAACAACAAAAAAACTAACTAGGCTTAGTAATTTCAGAGACATTTTCGGGCTCTGGCCCTTGGACTATCAAACATATAGTTTCAAACAAATGTGTATATGTATAGCCATATAACATTGACTTTGTTCACAAATGGTTTTAGGTTTGCTGATTTTGGATTCCGTGACTATCGAAATTAACCCAATTTAATTCATGTTCGGTACCTATCTTACTCACATTAGATTAAGTTATTTTTACACATCATAATCTACATCTCAGCTTTAGCCTTTCATAGAAAAACAAAAGCATTATGTATTTTTCTTTGTCTTTGAATAGCATTAATAACTAGAAGATGCCCATGACTTCGTCCACGCATTCTGTTTCTAGTAATTATGTCGCCAAATGAATTTTAAAATTCATTATATCGTGACTTTGTCGGTCTAGATACAATATATTTCATTAATTTTTGTTAAAAAATGTTTAGGTATTTATGAAGCCTAAATACTTAGTCACGATGGAATTTAATTTGATACTATAGTGCTCGAAATTCGACTGTAATTTTTCAATTGGTAAACTAAAGTTGGTAAATGATAAAAAAAACATATAATAAAACAGAATTACTAAATTTCTTACAATAAACCTAGATAAGAGTGGTAGATTTTAATCGCGCCTAATCTGTGGTTCTCCTTCGAGAGTTATTGATAGCATTTCAACGAATAACTTATCAATTTTGCAATTCATGGAAAACTTGTACAGAACTTTAATTTATCAATATCTGATAAGTACCTTTATCGAGTTGTCATTAACGGAAAAACTATTTCATCCACCTTAATCTGCGCCAAATATTGACTAAACAAAAATACACATATATGTATAGAAAAAAAATCTCTTCTAAATTTTAGTCTGAATAATAATTCCAAAAACAAAATTAATTTTAATTTCGAAAGAAGTATTTTTCAATAATTTATAACATGGAGTATATTAGTTACCCCGATTCTGTTTTAAGAAAAAGAATGTCTTATTTTGAAATTCAAAAAGTATCTCACTCTCTTAAAATTTAAAGCAAAAAGGGGAGTGGTTGCCTTTGACACAAGTGACCTCCAAATTTCACGTCAGTGTACATACCTCCAACGAGTACACATCAATAAAATCAACATTTAATTTAAATTTCCCGCCTATTCCAATCGCAGACGCTGCGTTGTTTTCATTTATATTTATAGAATGAAACAATAATTGTCAATTTTATAATAATAATACAAACCACGTTGATATGCAACATATTCCATGAGAAATATTCTCTAGATATTATCTCACAATCTTTCGCGACATTCGTTAATGCAATAGGGTCCTATTTGCAGGATGCATCGCGTCAGAAACGTCAGAAATGCGACTACTTCGTTCGCAGGAGAGTTAAAGAGCGCGCGAAACCCAGTGCTAGTGGATATTTTGACGCATTGCAGGTACATACCGACCAATCGGCAACCTCCGTTGTTTGAGTATACTGTTGTAAACAAGCTACGCCCGACGTCTATGCCACATATTTGATCCGCCACATAAAATAGTTCCACAGCCAACATGATTTTATTCCAACATTGTGTATTATATTTGAAATTGTGAGCCCAAACAAACGTTGGGTACTCACATTTGATTAGAAAATCGCAAATGCACCAGTAGTTGTGCTAAATTATAATTGATTCTTGGCGTAGGAATATTTACTGGTTTATGTCGTAGCCGCACTATTGCGCTTTGGCGGTAGTGGTTTCGCAGCAGCAGATTCCCCCTCCCTTTACCCCACAGTTCCTAAACAAATCCAGAGAAGACAGTTGACTGCTGGACTTCTGTGTGATACGTATCGTGTCTTTTATAACGAATTTTATTGCGATTAGTGTACCGTTAAATCTTTAAATATCGCAATGGTAAGTGAAATATTTAACTCATCTTCTATATCAGCATGTTATGTTGTTTACGCAGATTATTTCCGTATACGTATTTATGTAAAAACTCTGAAAATGTATTTTTTATAGAATAGAACAAATATTTCTTAGATGATTCAAACCGGTGAATATTTTGACGCAATGCGGAACTTTCAGGCTAACGGTTTCATATTTTGAATATATTTTTTAACGAATATCTGCTCAAAAATATCTTTTTGTGCAAAAATTTGATTGTATCGATCTGTTGAATACATTGGGTGTTTACTTGTGAGAGGCCTGGTCAAATGATAATACACATATTTATATCGTTTTCTCAGGCTGATCAACTCACGGAAGAACAAATTGCTGAATTCAAAGAAGCTTTCTCGTTATTCGACAAAGACGGCGATGGCACAATCACTACAAAAGAATTAGGAACTGTTATGAGATCACTAGGACAAAATCCAACAGAAGCCGAACTTCAGGATATGATCAATGAAGTTGATGCAGACGGTGAGTACATTTTCAGCCTTTTTTTTTGTTTAAAAAACTTAATTCTGTTCATTTGTTTTACAACCCAAAATGTCATTAAAATCAAAGCCAACTAGATAATAATAATTATTGTGTCTTGTAATTGACAGCTGAAATTTGACATTCCAAATACCTGGGTACTTTGAGATCGTTATCAAGTAAAACTCGTTAAAAATATTGTTCATAGTATTATTTGAGGATTTATTTGGTATTAAAAATTTTGCTAATTAAAATAGAAGTTTGTAAATGATGTCCGTTCTTAATTGTGAGGTGAAAAGTAGGTTAGAAATACAGTATTTTAAATAGAACAATGTCTATATGTATACGCCAGACTATATATTGAATGCTTGTGAGCCTAGTTTTATTGGTTAGTTTATCAACATAAAAATGTCAAAAACTGTTACAATTTATTATCTAGAACTGCATTGAAATAGTTTAAACTGAAATGGAACACAGATAACGGTTGTTTTTTAATAAATAGTAGGTACTATATACAATAGATACATTTTGAAACACCAATTTTCTATGCATTATTACCATATTTCTGTTTCTTTTACAATGTGTATGTATTTCTGAATACATCTGGCAACCAAATGACTATAATATGTATAATAACAGCTTTTCACAGCTCTGTAGGTTATAATATAAAATTGATAATAATAATATTTACATTAATTGTAATCATCTTCTAAGTATATAAAAGTAAAATTGTTATTTAATGAGTTTTGTTTCATTTTGAGGCGCTCAAAAATCTAGCAGTGTTTCTTTTTAATTACATCATTACAATGTTTGGTATAGGCATTACTAATAATATGAGTTGTCGTTATTATTCAGTCTTAGCTTGAAAATTAGTCATAACTTATTTTTTAGAGAATATAATAACTTTCAGCTTACATGACTCATTTTTTTTTTCTTCTTCATCGCACTTGTCTCCAAATATATTCTCGCTTATCTTATCATTTAACATACAACATAATGGTATTTATTTTGTTTGATGGATTAGATCATATTATATGCTCATAATATTAATAGCTTGTATTAAATTTGGATTAGATTGGTTTTTTTTAAAAAAGCTGTATTCGCAAATATACCTTCTTACCTATTCGAAAATTACAAATGATTCCAATTTTTCCGCTCAGTACAACTATCATTCCAAATAAAAAAGTTTGTTGAAAGTTTTAAGTGATTTGTATAAATATTTGTCAAGTTTTATGGCGATAGTAAAGTGTGCGATTTAGTATTGTCGAAACGGATTATAATATTATTTCCATCTCAGGGTCGTATTTTAGTAGATAGATGATATTATTAGTCAAGAATATAAACACTTTGAGCGTTATTGAAGGCTTTGAGTCTCGTAATTTGTTGCTCAAACGGTTTGTAATGGTGATATGTCATCTGTCACTTCTGACAGTACATATTTTCCATTATAAAAGTACCTATATTTATACATAAAATTAGATAATACCTGGAGAAATTTGTACAGTATGAACCCAAACGAAATAATAATTATATTGTAAAAGTTTTCACTGCCACATTAACCAGGGGATATGTCATTTTTTGAGATAATTTCACTTTTTGACAATTGACATTTCTGATTCTATAGGATACCTTTATTTGTTTTGAAAGTTTCATAGGCTACTTTTGATAAATCAAAGAATAAAATACTTTGAATTGAGTTTCTTTTCAATTTTCTATATATTTTATTATAAATTTCTATAGGTAATGGCACAATTGATTTCCCTGAATTTCTAACAATGATGGCGCGCAAAATGAAGGACACCGACAGCGAGGAGGAGATTCGTGAAGCGTTCCGTGTCTTCGACAAAGATGGCAACGGTTTCATATCAGCTGCTGAACTTCGTCATGTAATGACCAATTTAGGTGAAAAATTAACTGATGAAGAAGTCGACGAAATGATCCGAGAGGCTGATATCGACGGTGATGGCCAGGTCAATTATGAAGGTAAATGAAAAAAATATTTAAATTTTCTCATATACATATTGTATATCTAATTTGATTAATTATTGCTCTTTTGGTTTCACAAATTGGAAGTTGTTTGCAATTTCTGTGACGACGAGTTTATTACGTTTTTGGGTGCTTTAATATTCGTGAGGTGATGCCCAAAGAAAAATTTTACTTACTGAAGGCTGTGAAAATGTCAAAAAATTACTTTTTAGCCAGAAATATTTAATAATTAATAACAAAGTGGATATAGATATGTAACCATATATTAATCCTAGACAAGTTTTGTGTTAGTGACACGTTTTCAAAAACGTTTTGATTGATCTAAATTGACGGCTGAGTGCGTTTGACATTAATGACATTGACAAGTGAAAGATTGAAATTGGGGGATCAAAATAAGGTAATTAATTTATGTATGATTTTTTTATAGAACTTTAAAAATGTTCAATTTGAACAGTAAATGTAATAACATGACACTGATAATCAGCATATTTTTATCAATTCCAGAAACAAACTCGTACAAACAAATGAATCAAGTAAAGACATTATTTATTTTTTATTTGACTGCTCGTTGAGGATCATTTTTCTTTTGGATCACTCAATACATAATTGAAGGAAATATGAAAAGGGACATTTACTTTTTTTATGTCTTTAAATTATTATCGGATTTTTGTGGTATTTTCAAGCTTTTATGTAATATAATATATTATCTCCACCATATTTTATTATTTTGAATTATTATTATAGTTTATTGAGTATTGAGCAATATAATGGCTTGGTCATTTCCTTCCGTTATTTGTTTGTTCCTCTCCATACCATTTTATTTTATCTAATCATTGACTAATTTTGAAGAACAGTTACTATGTGGTTCTCCAAAACTATCATCGGCTTCGTTTAGTTGTATATGAACTATTTTTCATATATACATTATTTATGAACTCTTCTTACTTTACAGGCATATTTTTGACGCTTTTTCGAAACAATTCTTCCTAGTTTTCTATTACGCAAAATAAAATATTCTGTTATGACGCTACTTTCTATTTAGAAAAAAAACACTACAAGGAAAAGAAAAAACTGATAACTGGCTTTCCAAACTATTGGCGTTTACAACAATATTTTTAGATAATATGTACATGTATTATTATAGTGATTTGTTTTGTTGGTATTTTCTTTGTTACATATTAGTTTTTTGTATCCTTGTTTTGCAGATTTCCGAGCTCTATCACTCATAGTTTTCACGGGGCACGTTTCCAGATGGTCAGTTTTATCTCTCTGATAATCGTGCTCATTTTTTTTTACTGAGAATGCGCTTAGAGAAACTATATATATATAAATATCAGCATGATTATTATTATTATTATTTGTTTTTATAATATTTCTTGCAATACCCATCTTGCTAGTTCAATTTTCGAGCAAGTAATGTCGTGAGAAAAGTGCTCAATTTCCACACAAGCTTCTCATTTTTACCATAATAGTATATAAATTATTTTCTATTTAAGTAAATTAACAATTTCACTACGCTACGGACTTTTTTATTCACCTTTCAACATCATTTTACATTAAGAATGTTGCTATACAATATTTGTTTCGAAATTTATCAGTTTCAATATAGTTCAATTTTACAGAGTTGTCAAATCAATTCATTATTGACGTCACTTGTCATTTTAACATCAATACCTAACCACAATCACAATACAAGTTCAGTTATTTATGTCAAATATTTTGACGTAATACTTTGAAATCGAAAATCGACTAATTCTTAAGAACAATGAGCTACTTTATCATACTAGAACAAAGAGTAAATGACTTGAAACGCATTAATTAATGGTATCAGTCAACCATTAGGTTCACTTTCTATGTCATTACTTTTTTCAAATTATTTTTTTGAACCAGTTTTCAAAAACTTACATGGCATACGTATGAAATTTAATAATTTCGATTGACAAACATTCACTATTACTATTATTTTGTTACTAGTTTTTATCTGTCAATTGTCACCTGTCATTTTCAATCACTTTTAAACGCGAATGTGAACTGTGGCAATAAAAAATAACATTTTCAACCTCTTATTAACGTTGGAATAGGTACTACGAACAGTAGTTCTATCTATTTGTCTGTCTGTTTGTCTTATCGCAAATTGAACTTCCGAGACAGTGTTGCAAAAAATAATAATATATCCTATAAGTGAGCAAAAGGGGACGTAGGCTTACAATCGTGCAAACACATTTGCCTTCCAAGTTATTTATGTCAAATTCGCCTGTCAGACTCGTTGTCATTACACGCCTGTGGCTCGTAATTGCAAGCGCGTCCTTAAGTGAATTTGACATATTATCGAGGCTCATGTTGCATTATCACCATTGTCAAGATATTTGAATCCTTGGCGCACACTTGTAGCGAAAACTACTATTATTGTTTTTCTTTTAATTTGTTTTTTAACTTACCAATCTATTAGCAATATGATCTTGTGTGTCAAAATCGAAAATTGAACCCTTATGCTCTCTCGAATCAAGTTCTGTGTCCTTGCTTTTTTCTTCTATTCGTGTCATAGCAAAATTCTTCATCGTACATAAAAATAATTTCAACAATGTGAAGAGATGAAGGTCACACTGAAAAAACTAATCTTTTCGTTGATCTTAATAGGTTTTTTTTCTTTGTTTTAACCTTCGTCCATTTGAAATTGTTAAGTAGATACTTTTCAGTTCCTGTTATCTGTTTAGGTTTCTGATAATGTCAGCAGATTGATTCAAAGCGGCAACATCGCATCAAGGTAACATTAGAGATTTTTTGTGTCTGTTAATTTTTGTTTCTATGCAATTCTATTTTATAGGTTTTGTACCGGAATACTCTTGATATCTGCGATAACCCGTTCAGAAAACTGAGTATTTGATTATTTTTTCAGCACTGTTGCCAGATTTCTCACTTTTGCCCTATACGTTGTTACTTTGTTATGTTAGATGGACTTATCTAAATCGCATTTTTGTAAAAAATTGTTTGTGACCATTCCCAATTCTGGATAAAATGTGTGGGAAAGCTGATGATGACTTGACCTCAAAATTGTGGCAGAACAAATCTTGAAAATGATCACATTTGAGGTGTTCATATTTTAGGGTAATTACGACTAGTACTTTTTACTGAGAATGCGATGTTGTCAGAGCTCAAAAATAAAAAGGGTATTCCATTCAAGATAAATGCGGTTTTTTCGGGTCTAATTATTGAATGCCATGTTGCCGATCCAAATGATTCTTTCTTTAGCTAACGATGGGACAAACATATATTTTTGTTACGTTTCTGTTCTTTTCCTAGTTGTTTTCAGGAATATTCTTGAAATAGTATAATTTTAAAAAACGAATTATCACACTTAATGCGTTATTTTGAAAATCAGTTATCAGTTTGTATGTATTGCAATAAGTATTTTTAAGTTGATTTTAATTAAAATGAAATTATATTCGTAAAAAATAAATTTGTCTGAAGAGTTTAATTAGAATTGATTAGGAGACAATTTTTTTGTGGCTTTATTGTTTTCTGTCATCAGAATTTTCAGTGTGACCGTTCAATGGGAACTGCAATTTATATTTTATCGAACGTTCAAAGGTTTGAAGATTCTTTATGGACATATCAATGTTAAAGCCGAAAAGGCGTGTGGGTTCAGTTGAATAATAATAATATATTGCTTGTACTGTAACTTACTCTACCTTAGTTATTTATTTGATTAATATATTCTTTTTCAGCATGATTTTATAGTTATTATTATGCTTCAAGAAACACACGTATTTATATTTTCGTTTTAAAAAAGTTTGTAGTCAATTTCACCAAAAGTTTCAGAAATTACACGATAATATTGATATCTAAGCACCTAAAATCTGAATAATTATAGCCAAGATAAAATGTTTTTGAGATTATCTTCGCCAAGTTACTTTTTCAGTTGCTGATAATTTACGTTTCTAGTATTTGATAATATATAAAATACCATAAATATTTCGTATCACTAACTTTCTATGTGGATATTAAAATGTTAATATGTTATACGCTGACCGCCAACATTTTTTAGCATTTTCAAAATTGGTTTTCTCTTGAATCGTTCATTCAACAATACGGTATTTTTTTTATAAATTACGTCATGTCCTTTATTAAACACCTTTAACGGAAACAATGCATAGAAATAAAAAGAAAGACAAGTAAATCTTGAAACGTATGTTTAATCTTTTAAGGCTAATAAAAAAATGAACATTTCATAAGAAAATAAAATATGATGCGCTCCTATCCGTTGTGACCTCTCACCAAAATGAATTCATTCAGTCACACAAATTAACAGGATCTGTAATAAAAGCTTGAGGAATTGTAACAAATTCTTCATGTATAGTGTCTCCTGAAGGTTGTCGGGCAAAAAGCATATCGGTGTTTTGAATGCGCCTGTTTAGTTGGCTTCCGGTGATGCTCAATGGGATTCAGATCAGGGCTACACGCTGGCCAAACATTTCATTTCATTCCAGATATTCATCAGCTGTTTCTCAGATCAGTAATAGGCTCATTACAACCCTTGTTGTATTCCACTCACAGGGTGTTGCAAATTTAGTGTGAGATATTTCTTTTGTTCTATCTAATACATTTGAACCTCTAAATAAAAAAGCATCAGAATCAAATGAGTCAGTTCCAGAGAGATAGCTAATTGTTTGAAAATATGTTAAATTTTGGGTTGGCCGGGTTTTTAGTTTCGAAGGTCAGTGTATATGTTTCTAACTTGCATGTGACTTTAATATTAATTATCTAGGAGAAGTTATGTTGTCTATGAAGAATAAAAAAATAAATCAATAACTGTGGCATGTATTTTTGTGCCTCTTTTCAGAAATATTGTATAGATACTTTAAAATCTTTTGTTTTTCATTTCGTGATTTTTCCTTGAAACTAATGCAGATTTTTTTTTTGATCGATTACTCAGTAATTTGCTTGTTCTGAACATATTTGTACCTCTATTAATTTTATAGTTTTATGACAGGTCAAATTCTCATTCCGGTATTTTAAAAAAGAATCAACATCATAAACACCATACAGGGTGCTGTTTCTTGAATAACGCATAGAAGTTGTTATCCGTTGGCCCATTTTGAAGAAAATAAAACTTCTTATGAACATATTATGCCCTAAAAGTCTTAACTTTTGAGCCAGAGGTTGCCAAAGTTTTCAAAAATATATGTTTTCATGATAACTTCGCTAAGGCATTACAAAATATATAGAAAATATCTAGGATCATACCAAAGTTAAGACCTTTAAGATATGCGTTCATATAACGGTCTTTTTTGTTCAAAATGTTCCCAACATTAACCTTCTTAAATATTATAAACACCCTGTAAATTTAAGAATTTGTAATTTTGTGTTAGATAAGTCATCAGCAAAAAAAAATACCAAATAGGCACAGAATAAAAACAATTTTTCCACATTTTTATTTGTCTGAGAAAAGCAATTTATCTTTGTTTCCATTTTATGAACTTTTTATCGTTCCTGACCTTCTTATCACATTTTTTGTTCAATTTCTTCTTCATATTAAAGCTATGTTCCTTTCTGCCTTGGTTGGGTTCTCATCTAAACTAAACCTTGAATTTTTTATACATCATCAGTCTATTTTCAGTTACAATCAGAAGTTTTTCATTTATTAAGAGAAATCTTGTACCTTCAATTACAAAAATAATGACGAATCTTTGTATAAATTGTCGAATTATGTTTTTTTTTTATTTGAATACAAAACTTTTATCTTTTTATAGGTTGCAAATGATAAGAAAATATTTGTTTATATTTAGTATAATAATAATCTGTCTAATAAATACATTTCCTTTTTTGTTTCAGAATTTGTTACCATGATGACCTCAAAGTGAAGGGCATAAATAATGCAGCAGGTTTGCGCATTTCTGCTTTATTCTACTTTAAATATATTATATATATATAAAAAAATATTCATTCATCTCCCCACCCGAACCCGGCTCATTTACAATTTTTCAACAAACAAAAAAAAACAAAACACCTTGGAACTTTTTGCTTGGGCTGCCGGACGTTTTATTATTATTATTATTATTATATTAAAGTGGAAAACTTAATTTTTGTGTATTTTTTTAATTTAACAAGACAACAAATATTATTTAATAAATATTCATAAGTATAAATGTGTAAATTTTTGTAATATATTTGTTCTTTTGTGTTTTTGATTTTTCTAGAAGAAGAAGATGGAAGGGCGAAAAATGAACCTATATAAGTAGTAAGAAAGACACTATTCTCTGCTGCCTATTTTGTTTTTTTTCTTTTCTATTTTATGATAAAATCACAAAGTATGAAAGTCCTATGTACTTATTAAATTAATGATTAGATCAATTCTAATCGATGTTACTAGCCTTTTAACGGGGAAAATACTGGAGTTTATAGATAATTTTAATAATATACAAACAAACGTCAAACCAACCATCTATTTGTTATTATTAAAAAATCATAGAAAAAAAAACGGACGACTCTGATTCTTTTTTTCATACTTTGTGGTCAGAGTATATATATATAAATATAAAATATTATATCTTATTAAATTATATCCTCTTTAAATAAATTAATAAACTCTGGTTCGTATATATATTGAATTTCTTTAGTATATCTATTTAAAATAACAAAATGCTGTGTATTTCCAAGATCCAGTAAGTACTGTTGTAACTTTTATTAAAATAATTTAGGTTTTACATTTGTTATGCTCTAGAGTCTATTTAAATATAAAATATAAGAATTCCTTTAAAAAAAAGAAACCATCAAACCTCCCATAAAAACCACAGACTTTCCCTAACTTCCTTTACGCTCCCAATCCTCCCGACTTTTCAGCCTGTACTTTGATTATTATTATTATTTATTTCTTAATATTAAGTAAGTCGGTAACACTTAACTGGTTACTTATGTGAAATTATTAGATGTTTCAATTTTAAATAAATGTGACTATAAAACGAAATTAATCTCCTTTTGAATATTTTGATATATTATCTATCATTCTTGTATTTTACCCCCTATTTCTATTACAAAATTTAAAGACATACCTACTGTTTGTTTTTTTTAATTTTTTTTATAGACAATTTTATGTACGATATTTCTGTTTTACAGCCATTATAAATATTTGATGATCGTTGCGCCTTGATAATATTATATTCTTACGTTATTATCTCTACGTATGTACATGTATTCAATTATCCGGACGGGTAACGACATATGTCCGGATGATCGAGTTCGCCCGGTATATTATATGAAAATCGTAATATACACAAATGTTCTAATTCACTTTTTGACTGATTTCCCAACCAAAGGAGTTGAAGCATTCGGTTGGTTGTCAGCGCCTTTTTTATATACGTATACATAAAGAGTAGAACTTACCTATAACGAAAGCGCTGAGTCCTCTCAAAACAATTTATTATACCGAATATGTGTTTCTAGTGACAAATAACATTTTCTTCAAACCAAGGTCGTCAATGTCAGAATATATATAATTTTTTTACCTGACATGTCTTAAGCCAACTAAGTTGAAATCATCAGTGGTGACCTATTTCTCTAATATATAAAGATTAGCTGTTTTACCCGGCACTTCCCGGGCAAACACTTTCGTAGATGCTGCGAAAACAGAAAAGTCATTTAAAGTCTTGAGTATGGAACCCTTCTATGAGACCTACTCACACGTAGAACCAGGTCAATCCACAGATATGCACCAAGAAAGAACATGATAATTTTTCCTACATATGCATGTCTTAAGGATTTTTCGGTATGGAACTCTCCACCTTTAAATTCCAGTCGCACTGACAGACTCTCACAAAATAGTGACATACTGCCGAAAATTCAGCCATAGAGGTCAGAGATACTTCTTTGGGAATTACAGATATGGAATCCTCAACCTAGGAGGCCCAGATACACATAAAATTTAGCCTGTCGCCCGCTCAAACAAAAAATTCAATAAATTTTTTTAAATATAAATCGGATAATTAGTTTTCCAGATTTTTGTGGTCATGTGAAAAGTTACTCGTAATGTCTTGAGGATTTTCCGGTATAGAACCCTTCAAGTTTAAATTCCAGTCGCACTGACAGACTCTCACAATACAATCCAGTGACATACTACACACAAATATAAACCGAAAAATCCACGAAAATTTAGCCATAGAACTCAGGGATACTTCTTTGGGAATTACAGATATGGAACCCTCAACCTAGGAGGCCCGGACACACATAAAATATAGCCGATGTCACCCGCGCAAATACAAAAAATTCAATAATTTTTTTTTTTTCGAAATCGTGTAAGTAGTTTTCGAGATTTTTGTGGTCATACGAAAAGTCTCAACTCTTATATATATTATAGTATAGAAAAATCTAAATTATGTTTGTGCGCGAACTACTTTTTTTCTGCTCGATCGATTTGCATTAAATTTTTAGGAGATCTTCGGACATGTCTGGAGAGTGCATATAAGAAATCTGTTTGCTGTCCGATGTCTAGAATCGGTATTTCAAGCCAACTAATTTGAAATCGTCAGTGGTGACCTATTTCTCTAATATATAAAGATTAGCTGTTTTACCCGGCACTTCCCGGGCAAACACTTTCGTAGATTGTGCTGCGAAAACAGAAAAGTCATTAAAAGTCTTGAGTATGGAATCCTTCTATGAGACCTACTCACACGTAGAACCAGGTCAATCCACAGATATGCACCAAGAAAGAACATGATAATTTTTCCTACATATGCATGTCTTAAGGATTTTTCGGTATGGAACTCTCCACCTTTAAATTCCAGTCGCACTGACCGACTCTCACAAAATAGTGACATACTGCCGAAAATTCAGCCATAGAGGTCAGAGATACTTCTTTGGGAATTACAGATATGGAATCCTCAACCTAGGAGGCCCAGATACACATAAAATTTAGCCTGTCGCCAGCTCAAACAAAAAATTCAATAATTTTTTTTAAATATAAATCGGATAATTAGTTTTGCAGATTTTTGTGGTCATGTGAAAAGTTACTCGTAATGTCTTGAGGATTTTCCGGTATAGAACCCTCCACGTTTAAATTTCAGTCGCACTGACAGACTCTCACAATACAATCCAGTGACATACTACACACAAATATAAACCGAAAAATCCACGAAAATTCAGCCATAGAGCTTAAGGATACTTCTTTGGGAATTACAGATATGGAACCCTCAACCTAGGAGGCCCAGACACACATAAAATATAGCCGATGTCACCCGCGCAAATACAAAAAATTCAATATTTTTTTTTTCGAAATCGTATAAGTAGTTTTCGAGATTTTTGTGGTCATACGAAAAGTCTCAACTCTTATATATATTATAGTATAGAAAAATCTAAATTATGTTTGTGCGCGAACTACTTTTTTTCTGCTCGATCGATTTGAATTAAATTTTTAGGAGATCTTCGGACATGTCTGGAGAGTGCATATAAGAAATCTGTTTGCTGTCCGATGTCTAGAATCCGTATTTCAAGCCATCTAATTTGAAATCGTCAGTGGTGACCTATTCTCAAATTTCTTAACAAAACAAATGACGGTTTGTAAAGCTCCATTGCTGGTATGTGGTGGCAGTAATTTTTGATTTTCCTTAAATATTCTATATTGTACGGCACTTCCCGTGATTATTTCACGAACGAAGTTGTGGGCTCCCTCAAGTTCATTATGAAAATATTTAATTAGCTATAGAAGGTGTTTTAAATATGGTAATTAGATTCAAGGTGCAAGATCTTACAACCAATTCGTTATACGGAGAAAGTCGGACGTTTGCTATATGGAAGTTTCACTGTATAATATCTCCTTTCGTTTTACGATTTGGATAGATTATCTTTATCGTTAAATGTTTCCCAGCTGTAAGTATTGTTAAGATCGCTGAATATAAGTAGTGTACGTTCAAAGATTTTAATGACGAATAAAACACTCAGATGTGAAATAAAACTATTGCCAATTTTATTACAAAGTAATATTTTTCAGAGGACTCGTATAAAGACTGAATTGAAACGTAAGCTAATTATGGATGTTCGACTAAAAACGGTCAACTTTTAAAAGATGCTGTAGTATTAACATTTGTTCCAAACTACTAGTCCAGATAGTAGAATGAAAAAAGATCAAGCAAGAGCAAAAATAGACAAGTTTATTTGAAACATTTATAAATATACAAAAATAATAAAATACGTAATTTTCTAATTTATATAACCTTTGATAAAAGCATAGAGTGCAGTATGTGCTGCCATATAGGCCACAATAATGAATCCTATCGTCCACAAGATGGCTCTGGTCGGCTGTCGTATTATATAGATTGTATAGACAAATGTGTGTAGTGTACGTGTAATTAGATAGATAATGAATAGCGCATTGACGGCCCATATGGGTGGATTGGTCCATAGATAGCCGAAACTGATGATGAAGAATAAGCAAATGTTTTCTAGATCGTTCTGGACAGCTCTGTAATGGAAATTTCGTTTAAATAAAAAAAGGTTTCTAACATAATCCGAACACGATGTATGAGGGGTATAGGGTGTGATAAAGTCTACACTCAGTGACCAGTGGTTTGCCTATTTATTGGAGAGGATTTGCTGCGAGTCAATCAGTTTTCACAGCATCATTATCACCACTAAAAAATTGGAATTTAGGTGAATGTGTAGATCAGCTTCCAAAGGATCTCGATAATTTCACTTCAACAGCGGAAAAAATTTCAAAATTTACTATTTTCACCACGAATTCCTCCTTATGTCATCTCCACTGTTTACTATGATAGTGTATTGTCAATATTTCATGGGTTATTTAGTACTTTATTCCTACAAATTCGACTTCATATATCGGATGTCCGTACACAAACACGTTTCATTGTGGCAACATCGCACAATGGCTGTATCTATGTAACACCACCCTAGAATGACACCGCCTTAAGGACCATAGTGTGACACCACCTTGACGTTCATTCGAGGAGTGACAATTGACACTTGAACGATGCGATACTATCTCTCAATGGTAGCCTAAATGGTCTCGTAATAAAAACGCATTTTGTATAGCTTTCAATAATAATAGTAATTTTGTATCAGTCTTGAACAGCTGCAATAAGTGTTGTGCATAATACAAACTACTCGAACACCCACAAACCTTGTCCAATTCCTTTCGCTACGCCACCCAAACGACCCAAGCCAATCCCCTACATCTACAACAAATATTTTTTTGGCTCCGTTTTCGTTAATTGCAGCATTTTCTTAATTTATCGGATTAATTTGGTATTAATTACTACTTAAAGTATATTACTAAACACTGATTTCCCACCCAACACTCCTATTCACTCCACTCCACACGTAACCATGTTGGAGGGGGTGTTGGCACTTTAAAATTATTATTGGGTAACGCTGCAGTTTAGGATTCCTTATTTGACGTAGGCCGGCCGCCGATGAAATGTCCAAGCGCGATTGCCAAGCTTACTGTCTTACCTCTCTTTATATACTTTTGCTTGTAAATGCTGGTAGGTCAAATAGCGTATAACAGAACATCTTAACAGATGAAATATAGGAGAAGGATATTTCTCTTGTGTCAAGTACTGTGAAATTTAAATCCAAACATAAACATAGGATAAAAATATACCCTATGGTCCAAAGATAAAAATGTTATTGAGAAATATTGAATTGAATCAAACATCTATGAATGAAATACACAGGAATAGGGCTGCTTTTTAATATTTATGATGGACAAACAATTAAAAATCGTATTTGATTTGATGAGCCGTAAAATACTAATTAGAAAGAATAATGATGTAATGGTAATTTAGAGTAAGTTTTCTTGTGAAATAATAAGCCACATCAAAGCGATCTTCTTCACTTCTTGTTTGATTGTTATCAATATGTGGATTGGCATATTGCAGTCGGTTTTAAGGTTTCGTGTGTTGAAGAATCAGTTCTTCAATTATCCAAACGTTAAAACATTATTGGGGGCACCGAAAAATTCAAAATAATACTAATTTAATTGGTGCTAGTACTTTTGAATTGGTGCCCAAAGTCTTATATCCAACTACAGTTGCACTACTTTCATATTACCACCACCATTAATACTATTTTGTATTTTCCAGTGCATCAACTGATGAACTGGTTTATGAAATAATGACAGAATATTTACCATCATATTATAAAAATATTACCGGCAACACTGTGGACGAAACACAGTCATATGTACATTATTGCGCATGCCCCAAATAACCCCCAAATTAGGAATCCTAAACTGCAGGATTACCAAGTTTTAAAAAAAACGAACCATATTTGTATGCCACTGGTCTTTGAACATTAATGTAGATTCTATTGAACCTTCTCCGAACTACTCGAGATCGATTAGAAAGACCTTTACTTACCTTCTGACTCTTTCGACATGTTCATTAGGTTTCACATCACCCGCCTTCCAGGCTGCATCTTCTTCACTTATAAATGACTAGAAAAACAGTTGGCAATGATGAAATAATCTACGAAAAAAAACCTATTTCAGATATTTACACTACTCACCTTCGTCCGCATTCTTTGATAAACTGTCAGCAATATCGTACCCATTATTTTCAACGCCAACAACGATACAACAATCAACCAACTACAAAATGCTGGATTTTCAATCGATGTTACAATAAATATCATCATATTAGTTTCACTGTTGTTATTATTGATCATCTCCATGTTTTCTAATAAGTGACTATGTCACAACTAGATACTTGTCCACCTGTGAGGCGGTCTAATATACATACTGAAATTAAAATAGTACTAGCTGACTGACCAACCTTGATTTCCCCAGTGATGCGTTGTGTGTATAAATTTTGAAGAAACAAAGTTCATTAATCACATAAAATTATGTTATTAGTATTATTATTAGGCGTTGGCCGGCGGCGTATTTTGTAGAGAGGATTTCAAGGCGATGAGCGGACACAGTAGCGCTGGAATACTAGAATATAATGAAATTAAAAGTGAAATCGTCCGTTTGGCGTTGTTGCAGTGGCGGCTCCTCAGAGGAGGCAGGGGAGGCCGGGCCTCCTCTACAATTTAAGGCAAATTCATATTTTTGATGTAGTAGCAAATCAAATCTAAAACGTTTTATATGTTATATTTTATACAATATATAAATTAAAAAATTCAAGATCGTTATAATTCTAACGGAAATAGCATATGTCTGCATATTAACTTAAAACTTATCATGGACATCACTAAATGAGCGCCACCGCATTCCAGTGTACGCAGCGTAAAAATTATACCTAGACGTCCAACGTGCGTCCAACCGACAACATTTCGAGCAGAGGAGGCTGAAAATTATTTGCCTCCGTTGAAAATGTACAGATCTTATTGCAGCGTGACCTTGGATTTGGTGGTTGTCGATTTTAGAGTATGAAATTTTACGGACTCTGGGGAGTCTGGCTTCCATTCGAAACGCCCACTTTGCATCGTCAGTAAACTAGTCATAGTATTTCGAATTTCTGGTACCGCCTGTTTTATTTACGATTTCGGTCTTGCTTGAATGGTAAATGTGAGAACTAAAGGTGAGTTTATGCAGTAAATAAAATAAAATAGGAAACACATTAAAATTGAAATAAGAATAACCTCAAAAAAGATTGGTTTATACAGATGAAGAAAATAAAATAAGAATGAAACAATCAAATCACAGCTTTATTGACAAAAACTTTTGTGTTGTATGCAAGTTAAGTGTTCTCTGGTGGTTGATCATGCGCATTATCAGTTTCCAAACAAAATAAAATAAGAAATAAAGATGAAAGTTGGCCATCTTTAGTTCTTATTTTAGCTTATTTCGTGTATAAACGCTCCCATGGAAATAAGCATGTTCAACTTTCTTATTTTATCTTAATTTGTTTCTTATTTTATTTTATTAACTCACCTTAACTTAATTTATTGTCGCTAGATAGTATTTATCCATATCTATTCTAATACATAAAATCGTAGTGTCTGTAATATCAAAATAACAGGTTTTAACTAATTGCATAAACAGATATAAGTAGGTACCTATAAATGTCACTAATAACAAAACAACAATTTTTATATTTTTTGTCTGTCTGTCTCTTTGTTTCGGCTAATCTCCGGTTGAATCAATTTCGACGGGATTTTTACTGGCAGGTAGCTAATGTTATAAGGAATAACTTTGTAATAAATGTTTTTATTTTAGCAAAAAAAAATCTATACAAATAAATAAAATTGAAGCGTATGTTTGTAATTTCAAATAACTGGTTTTAACTTCCGACGAATCCCCGTAACGGCTAAACCTATTCCAACAGGATTTACACTGGCAGGTAGCATGGACGAAGCCGCGAGTAACAAGTTGAGTGAATATGTAGGTATATCATTTGATTATTTTATTAGAATATTTAACAGGCGATCGAAAATGAGTATTCTAGATGAGAATTTAATACTTTATTGACTTCTATTGATGATCTTTAGTAGATTAATTTTTATTGAATGCCTCCAGACCTCCACAAAAAATGTGAGGCGCCATAGCAATACCTCCAGGTGTGGTGTGGAAAAATGCAAGATGTATTCTTTTAGTAATTTTGTAGAGTTGGCCTCCTCTGCAATAAATGTCACGAGCCGCCACTGCGTTGTTGTCATATAACATGTGGTCTTAGAAATGTGTGCCGCGATCTAACACCATTTTATAAGCTGTATGGACTGAGCGTTCAGCTTTTGGATCGAGCGATTCAAAGAAAAAAGTCATTCGAAGTAGGCTATTGCAAATGTGATAGATTTAATGACTTCTGTTTCAGAGTAATAATAAAGAACGTGTAAAAATCATGTTCTTGGTAATGTAATAAATAATAATAGTAAATAGGTTAGCCATAGATATTGTTATTTGACATCTTGCACGTTTGCGGAGGGAGTGAGGTAGTGTAATGACACTCAGTCGGATACAGCGCAACACCCCAAATTGACAACTCATTACCGGACGTTAGCACTGGCTGTAGCCAAAAACATATAAAGGGAGGACGAGCACCTCTGTCTGCAGTGAAAACATACAATATAGCTACTGCACTGGACAATAGCTGTCATAGAAATGTCACTGAGAAAAGTTCTTAGTAAAATAACTTTAAAAGATAAATAGTTGACCATGAATATCGTCAAATTTGGTTTACCAATGAAAGTGACTATGATGAAAATACCTTGTTCTTTGCTCCCAAGTGATGAATCCCACTTCTGACACCACTTGTAACAGGACTCTGGTTCGCCAATTGCAAAGCAAATAGTCAGTATGATTAGAATACAATTTATTTAACCAATAAAATAGATAAACACCGATTATAATGTGTATCTATTTGTGATAGACGTTTTTATCCATTTTTGATTCAACATCTGTTTTATCCAAGGATGATTCAAGAGAGGAGGCGAGTAACTCTGTATGCTGAGCTATTAGCAGCGTTGGCTCAAATAAAAATCGGCAATGAGTTGTCATTTTCGGTCTTTGCGCGCTCATGCCATTGCGCATCTCTCTCCAGAAGTTCATTCAAGCGGTTTGCGGTAGTAGTTAACTATAAGCTGAAATCGTGACGCGTTATGCGCCCGCGATGGGAGCGTGTGAGTATATATATTCGAATTGAAAAGCATCGTTTTTAGCTGGTTGTTTAACCTTAATACTAGATCGCTGAATTAAAACACTATAATAACTTTCCACTATAATATTTTCTATCAAAAGAAACTCAGAATTGGAGAAAATAATAAAATTACAAAGTTATACTAATTTGTAGACTTTGGAGATGATTTGTAGAGAATTGTATTGAACGAATTTCCCACCACTGTAAGTGTTTCTGTATATACACCCTTATCTTTAATTTGTATTTCGACATCACTTGCTCCACTGAAAAAAAAACAGCAGGTCAATTATGAATGAAACAATCTTCTTGTAGCTGAAGTAAATCATCATCAGCTATTCAACTCACTAATTGAAAACAATTGCAGCTCTCAAATTGTCAGGTCGTTGAAAGGCTGCCACAGTTATGCTGCTGTTGCCAATCAACTCAGACTTCACCTGCAACTTGACAGAACCATTTACCACAAATTTGGACAAGTGACCCATTGCATAGTACATGGGTTGTTTGTAGAATTCATCTTTGTCGGCATCGATGACAATGGGACTATCTGATAGTAAACCGACGTAAGTTGGTCCTCCAGCTAAAGTCAAGGCCATGTTCCAGTCAACCCAGCCCAAGGCACCATGCTCAAGATACTAGGACATATAGAAAAATTGATTGAGTTTGTTAAATTTTTAGGTAACCATACATCTGATGCTAGCAGACCGCATCAAGGTCATATAAAGCGTAGAGAAACCACTTCTGATTCAAGGGGTAATTAGAAAATAAAAAACGTTTTGCAATGGAACCCGACTCTCATTTGAATTTTTTTGTTCTTCTCAAATTTTAGGATCATTTCTTAAATCTCTTCATGTCTTTTATTGATTTTTGTTAACAGTATGCTTACCTCTAGGATACTAGTCATATATCTGGCACCTCTTTCCCAACTTCCTAGACTGACACCATTTTCTTTAAAGATACCTGAAAGATAAAGATATTTTCATAAATCGAGCCATTCCAATAGAATGCTTCACTGACATGCTTCTGTCATTAGAAGGAACAAATTTTCATCTTGATAATCTACAAGATCCAAAACATTTGGATGAATATTCCTATCGAAATACCAATGTACTCCAACTCCTTTGATGTACTGTCTTGCAGTTGAGTCACTTAATAACTGTAAGAGAAAATTACGAATGCTTAGATTAGTATAGTTCTTGAATTAAGCTTCGAAAAACTTACTGCTGGTACCACATAAGCAAAGGTGGGTCTGCTGTCGTCATGAATGATAATTTTGACATCACTGAATGCAGAGTTGCGAAGAGTGGGACCCAAATTCTGACCGATCCATTTGGCCTAGGTAGAAAAGAGATTCAATTGAAAACTGTTTGACTAGGACCGACTTTATAAGGACACCAGAAATTTCATACGATTCGATACCATCTCAGCTTCAAAGTGAACATATGGTTTTTCGCGGGATATGCTCAAAGATTTTTTATAAATCACATTGTAAACCGTAGTTTATCTTATTCTCACCTGTGCTTGAGGTAACCAGGCCATCGCATTGATCTTGGAAATGGAGAAGCCGCTGCTGGCCTCATTGCCCGTAGTAACACCCCAGAACTTGATTCCAAACTTGGCATACTCTTCGAAAAATCTTTTCATATACGTGGCAAAAACTTGATAGTTCTCCTCTCTCAAATAAGAGTATCCAGTCCATGTTTTGTTGGTTTTCATCCATGCTGGTGCTGTCCATGCGGAGGCGAATAGATTCAAGGGTTTTCCGTTTCGTCTCTTCAGAGCCTCTTTGATCAATGGGATCTGAAAAATGTATCCTTCCACTTCAGTCTTCGTTCATTCATAGATTTATTCCATGAGAATGGATTTTGTGATACTTTTGGATTCTGTCAAAATGGCTTACACCACCTGTAGTAGCAAAAAATGTTGCAATGCAATGTTGAGTCTCATTAATCCGGCACTATTAAAAACTAGGAGGTGCCGGATTATTGGAATGTTCGGATTGCTGGATTGTATAGAAAAGTTCTTAAGAAAAAAAATAAAGCATTTCGTAATGGGAATATATTCGTTAAGTGATGGAGGCGCAGGTGGGGGTGCCGGATTATTGGACGTACCGAACTAGTGAAGTGTCGGATTAGTGAGACTCTACTGTACCATAATACGGAGGAAATTTATAACAAATGTTATTCTACCTTAAAGAGCAAATCTTCATTTTGCAGTGCAAAATGTTTCAAATCGACATCACCATCCACGTCATCATAGGAATATGCTTTTGGAGAGAAATCTGTGCCCCCAATCGGTACTCTACAGACACTGTACTCTATACCAGTGTCAGCAAAATAGCTGTCTAGAAGATTTGCTTGGGCGCCTCTTGACAATGATTTTATGTTACGACTTGTTGAATCGGTGAAGGCTCCTCCAAATCCCTTGATGGCTTGCAGTTTGTTGTTGGTTATGTGTATAATGGAAGCGTGAGGGTCTCTGTTTGAAGTCAGTCTACCTGTGGCTGGCGAAAATCTGCATCAAGACGACAAAAACGTTTATTAAATTGTTTAAATATGATTTGTTTGTATGCTGAAGCATCTTAGCCTACTTTAGCAGTCGTTAATTTTTGATTCATTTATATATATATAAGTATCTCCAACCTACTACGTCGACCCTTTCAGTTCTCAACGTCGTACTTAAGCTCACTCACACATTTACGAGAAGAAATAAAGTTATTTATAAACTAATATACGGCTTCATTATTATTTATTGTTTCATCGATCAACAACAGACTTTTACCACCAACAAAACAGTAGAAATAATATTTTGTATGTATTTGCTGGATATGGTCACTTTTTTTAATTTTTCCATCACATTTATTCAATTTTCGAATAAAAAATCGAAGCCTTCTCCACCCCTTCTTTAGGTAAATTTTTAGGAAAAGGAAATATATTTTAAATGTTTTTGATACGGGACCATTTCTCAATATTCGTCTTTCAAATGAGAAACAAAATTGTCAGAATTGAACCAAGTTTACTTTGCAAAACATATACCGTAAAAACAGTCGAATCATTTTCCTCATCAGCTTAAAACGTCGGTCAAAAAATAGATTCATAGCCAATAATCATTATAAGGGCTAATTATTACATTTCTTGTTCCCATTTTACAAAATTACTGATAGAAGTTAATTAGGTATATGAAGGTTTTCGCAATTCATTTTCAAACAATTATTGTCTTTATTTACCCATGTGAAACTCGATACCAATAATATTATATATTCAGCATCGTACGGATAATTGAAAAATATTTAATCTTTTCTCACTCCATCTCTAATTATTCATAGATGAACAGATAACTGTACATTATCTTGACTATTCTATCTACTATCTATTTGATAATATTGTTTCATCTGATTATTGAAAAATAGTGAAAAATAAACTTTCATTCAAGATTTTATATCTTTTTATATGATACTGAAGAAGTCAAACTTGAAAATATAATCTATATTGTGTTAAATATAAAACAATAGGTTTGGAAAATATTTATATTTAGGAAGTCTGTACATATATTCTTACCTCGTAATTTCGTCGGGTTTTTTATCAACCCAAGTTATAATAATCCATGTGTTACACTTTTTGACATATTTAAACTTTGCAGAAAAAAATATTGCCGTATTAGTTTATCAAAGAGTTCAAAATTGAGAAGCAGCTAGCTGAAAGTCAAAGGTATGTTCCATTGTTACATTTTGTATGGAATGACTTTCAAATGTGACACATCTTTTTCAACTTGACACTTGCTCATAACCTCAAAAAATATATAAATATGCAATGACATTCGTACCTATTTTAAAAGATACAAATTTTGAACTGATAAAGATATTTATTTATGATCAAACAAACAATTTACATTTTAAATGATGTTATAATAAGCTAATGTCAAGTTGAGAATTCGTCGAGCGGTAGAGCATGGTTGGAGTGCTTATTGAAATACAGTTTGTTTCACGAATCATGGCTATTGTGTGTAACCATTCATGAGCTATACGTCTCATCGCATTTCATTATCATGAAATTCTCTACTACGTTTGTCGATCTAAGCTACGACATCAGTATGTCAAGCTTATGTCCTTTTATACAATGATAGGGCGCTGCAAGTATGTCTGAAGGCAACGCAATCTTTATTTCATAGGCGTCACAAAGTCATTGTGACATCACAGATAATTCAAGTGCATAAATTTGTATTTTGTGTTTCTGCATTATTGTTGATAATAAATCTTTCACATTATGTATGCTTATTTAATCAATCGATATTTTTCCTTTAATTATATGAACTTCCTTAAATGCCATATCTTATCTCGAAATTGTTACGCCACTGATTTACTCCCGTCAGTTGGATTGATCCATTTTTCGTGTTTTTAAGGCAGACGCCAACATTCGTGAAACACAGTATAGAAATTTACCTAAAACATATAAAATAAAAATAATATATATATTTCACGAACCCTGGATTATTTTTACTGGTGGAGTATATTTTAAATTGTGTCGATGGTATTTCTCCAATTTCCGGCACCGTATCACAATATGTTGCATTGCAAACACAAACTTTTCCATAATGGACATCCTTCATGTAACATGGTCTTATCACCGGTAGGGCAAGGGCTACATTATGAAGAACTACACCAAACAGAATCACTGGCAACAACATTGTAATAAACATTCTCACTAATGTATGACCATATAACAACAAAAGATATTTATATTTGTATTTTATATTTTTATCATTCGATATCAAGTGAAAAACAATTTCTCGATAAGATCAAATTGAGGGTTCTTAAGGATATCAGTTATAAAAAATCCGACGGCTTGTTGCTCGTAGCTGGGGAATGCAATCTCGCTAGAATGGAATCTCGAGGAGAGATCTCGCGAGTTAATGAAACAATACCGCGAGATCTCGCCAGTTTCGAGACATCGCACGAGTTGCCGTTTTGAGTGTTTCAATATTTGAATAGCTCATTGTGGAAAGACCTAGATGGCACCAGAAATATCTTTCATCCCTTTCAAGAAGCATCTCGGCGTCTTCGGAAACGTACAAAATAATATTAATTCTATTGGTGCTGGTACTTGTGAAGTTGGTGCCCAAAGTTTTCAATCTAAATGCAAATGCACAACTTCATAGTCCCTCGTAGTCCCAGAAAAATGATATTGCAGTACCTACCCGTGTGATTTTATTAAAATTTATTTTCAGGAAAAAGGTTACTAATTCAGTTAACACAATATTTGAATAACATTTATTAATTCATCAAAATTCTATTTTTTTATTGACGACATATTATATTCTCCATCTTCTTCTACAATGCACTTGGTTTCATTAAATTGTATTATAGTGACTAGAGATGTTACCAGCATACCTTGCACCTGGAATTAAATCGATTTATTGCCATAATATATGGTCAAGATCATCATAATAAATAAGTATTAGGTTTGTTATTTTTTTCATTGTTGCTAAATTAAATTAGCTGAATCAAGTATAGAGACTTGACCAACTTACAGCATAAAGTAGCGCATAGTCCACTTCAAAGAAACCCAATGCCGATATTTTTATCTTCTGGTGTAGCAACTGGAGCGAGTACATCTGAATCTGTAATCAAAAGCTTGTAGACTTCAACAAATAACACAAAAAATGCAGTTATATCTCACTTGGCTGTCTAGCTCTAAGCAGAATTGTTTATTTCTCAGTTCATGGAGCAGATTTGGTGTTTTGTTCGCCTGAAAATCACAAATGGGTTTAAAAAAAAACTAGGGTGGCGTCCTATCCGTAGACAACTGTTCTTCCAACCTCACGCTTGCTCTACCCACCAATAGAGCGCGTACTTTGATTATGCTTAGTCAATGCTTATTGTCAGGGAACAGAGACGTATAAGTGTTTATCTAAACATAAATAATTGTTGTGTCTCTTGTATATTATACATTATATGTTCGCCTCGGAAACTTTGATTCTAGTATCCATAAAATAGATTTACTTACATTGTGACATGTACTTGAACATGATTTAACTAGCAGTACAATTTCGATGATTTCATCAATTATCAATATAAAATGGCGTTCTGTCCCTGCCATACTTCTGTTGCTTGATATTTCCGAAAATAGAAGATAAGCCTCATAATTCATGGCCGCTATTGAAGTGACTATGATGGAGAATAGAAGAAAAGCAAATGTTTTGTTGAGCAATCGTATCAAATCGCACAACTTGAAATGCATTCTGCACAAACTGTTGAGTCGCTTTGTTATTGTGTCAACTAGATTTCGCTCAATACCTGTAATAGAAATCAAAGAATAATTAGAGCCATATTTAACGGTGTTTTCTGTTAAAACACCCTAAAATAAGACGAAATCAAGAACACCAATTTTCTCGTTTTTGTCTCCTTTTAAAGGTATTGGCCCTATTTTGTTCCAAGCTTGCGGGATGTTGGAGTAAAAAGCAGAAAGGGTATTTGATGGGATAAAAATACGCATGTAGAGGTATAAAAAAATTCGTACTTACCAGAAATCACACTGTAAAAACCGTTGCAACGAAGTATTTTCTTTAAAGTTTAACATTTATTACTATAAACACGTAAATTTCACCATGCACTCCTTGACTCTTGTCTAGTCGCTATTATTGTCATATGCCATATTATTGTTGTTTTGAAATTATGTTACAAATACTACACCGTTGCCTTTGAAATGTAGTTATTTAACAAATATTGAGGAATCAAACCTTTCAACAAAACACGAACCTAGCCAGCCCCAAGATACTAAATCTGTATTTAATTTTATTCCTTAGTTTCCTTGATCGAATAAATTTCATTTGAATTATATTTCATATAAAGATACGTCTTTCTTTTGCCTACAACGTATTCCACTATAGCAAGAATACTCAATGATAATTCTTCTTCTAAAATGAAGTAATGGCAACAGTGTATTTCTAATCGTATGGAAACGTGTGTCCATAAGATTATTTCAGTAATTACAATATGGCGGCTGACCAAAATGTGAAATGTGTTTACAGTGTAATATTCAATTAATAATAGCAATTTATGAAGAAATTGAGACGGCGTTTTTCAGTGATTTTACTGGTTAGTACGAATTTTTATTTACCTCTAAACGCGTTTCTCCTAATCGAACACCCCTTTTGCTCCAACATCCCGCAAGCTTGTTGGGAAAAGAAGGTGCAAATAGCATTTAAAATGAGCCAAATCCCAAAAGCAGGTGACATTTTATGATTACCTACTCATTAATCTATTTAATTAACAGGTTTTGTAATGCAAAGAACAATTCGCGTCGTACTCTAAAAAAATTTAAGAAACATAGTCCATCGGAAACGTTTGAAGCTCATAATTGGCTTCTTTGACAATTACCAAAGGTTTTGTGGGACTAGCAGATGAACGATTCACATATGCATTTTTTCCTTGCTTTTCTTGTAATAAATATACCAATAAACCAAATACATATGATAAACTCTTTCTAGTTTTGCTATCTTTACGTATATAACCTGTACCACTGACGTTGACAGTCAGGGCACACAGTGGCGGAGGATAATACTCTAATCTATACAGCGCTCTAGTTATAGCAGACACATAAGATAGGTTATGTTACACTATCACTTACTAATTCCAAACTTACCATTATACAACAATAGTCCTTTGCTCTTACACAAGCTACCCAATTCATTCACTTCATCATTAACTCTAACAAATCTATAATCTATTTGAATCATAAACAGAATAACTAAAAGTTTGGAGAAACAACAAGCCATCATATTCCAAGTATAATGCATCTTTCTTGACAATGACACTGCATTTTCTAAGGAATCATCGTCCACCAATATAACGAAAAGCTTATTCAGTATTATTACTATAAAAATACAAAACAATCTTGTATTGTCATTTGTTATTGAAGCGTACGTATTGGTGGAAAGATCCAAGTTGGCATCACTGAAATTGACATCAATTTCAGCCAGGTGTCGCAGGTGTTTTGGTTTCGTTAATAATGCCGTCGACCAAGTGGTGACTAGGAAGATAATGCATGGCAAACTTGATAGACTTAGTGAATAGTAATTTGATTCTGTAGTTGATATCATACATTGACAGGTGGTCGCTAGGAATGCAAATAATACAACGTAGCGATACTTGAATAGGATTAACGAGTTGAATAGTTTTGGTTGATGTTTTCTGGCTTTTTTTGCAATCGGATTCATGTACCGCCAGAATATTATTGTTTTCATGGTTTTGCGGAGTTTTTCTTTAAGTTTCCGTTCAGGAACTTTCATTTTTGGGATGACTTTTCGATGTATTATTTGAATGTGCTCTTTTTATTCCTGAAATTTCTGAAGATCATCAAGTTAATGATGATGATTTCAATCGTAATTTAGAGATATTATGTGTAATCAGATTCTCATCACTCAATCTAATGGATTGATATGTTCTGATGTAATAATTTACATGTTACGGACTTATAATGGGATGAATGAATTATTTATAGTCAACCAAAAAAAAACGACTACCTACTCCGCGTCATGATCTAGAGATTTTTATATAGAGCTTTCTAATTAATTGACTTTGACAACTTATAGGTTATATACTTAAATCTAATTATATTAAACAAGCAATGCTTGTATATATACATATATGCAAATTTATCTCGGAATCTGGTCTACCGATTTCGATGAAAATTCATATTTATGGGTTCTAGACTGTATTAAATCGATTGGTTGTATTCAAATTCACAAGAAAAATCGTTTTCAGCAATTAATATTCTCACTTTACGAGTTCTACAGATTATATGTAAGATCCCAATATGAACCCGATAACATCATAGGGAAAAATAGTCCTATGGTTAAGCTTCCGGTTATTAATCTAGAGTTCCTCGGTTCGAATTCTAATCACCTTTAAGTTTTTTTAACAAAACCCATTTTTATAAATAAAAGATAATCTAATCGGAAATTTTCAATTAAAATTTGTACATATCCAATATTTTGCACCCTTAAGTTACACGTTAGCTATTTCAAGGAAGGGTTAGCAGATTTTGATAAAAATTAGCAATAGGGGGTTTTCGGAGTCGAGAAATCGATTGACGATACTTTCATATTTAATCGGTGTAACCCTCGAGGTCCACCTAGCTATTTCAAGAATGGCTCCGCAGATGAAAGTTTCAGTATATATAGTAACTGGGGGTTGAGAAGTCGATTGGTGATACAGCTGAGTTTTGGTATATTTATCATTCATATTACATATTCATATTTATTTAGAAATCTATAACTTACGAATATGTGAACAATAAAAGCAGTATTTACCGATCGCAATACATTTTAACCAGAAATATGCACATTTTTTGATAAGCTTAAATATCCTTAGTAACTCTTATAGACCCATCTTAAATCCTGTTTTACCCGAGCTCGGTCTCCAGATATTATGATGTAAATTGTTGAGAGGTCAATTTCGTACAGTCTGACTGAATTTGTGGTTCCCAAATGGCGGCGTTAGAAAGTATGGAAAAATCAAAAAAAGTTAAGATTTAAATGCTATTGAAAATAATTTTGGTAAAAGTCTAGTTTTGCTATAAAAGCCCTAAAAATTGAAATGTTTGGAAAAATATATGTGTCAGCATAACTTTTAATAAAATTGAGGCGGAAGACGCTATTTTTAATGATTCGTTAATAAAAAATGCCGTTCTTAGGCCTTACGACTATTAGCTGGATTTTTTTTGCATTCTTTTAAACACTAACATCTATAGACAAATATAAAGACTAACATCCTACAAAATTAGCAAAAAATTGGGTGAAAATACTAAACATAAGTTAGCGAAAAGTGAGGTTGAATGAATGAATTGATGATTGTCTTGTGCAGTATATTCAACGTTCAAGTTAATATCAATGTTGCCGACGCTGCCAGTATAATTATCGTAACATTAGATTATTTTATGAATTCCATTTCCAAGAATATTTTCTTCAGAAAAAAAAATAACTACAGTATCTTCTAGTAAAGTAATCACTGAATTCATATTTTCTAAAGTCTGAAGACAAAGATCGTCACCTTCGTCATCAAAAGTTGCCATGTTATCGTATTTTGCTCTAAAGCAAGTATTTGTAAAATATAAATTTTTAAACGTGAAGCTATACCTTTAGACACTTGAAAGCTGACTTGGTTTGCTTTCGTTATCAAATATTTAAAAAAAATCAATATCGCAAACGGTATATTGCCAGTTTTAGCAACATTGGAATTGACAGTTTTTAAAAATCAAACACACTGCAAAAGTCAATTATCAATTTGTTTAACTTTTCCGTGAACACCTATTTACCATTGTTACGCAAATTTTTGCTATTTTTGAAAAGGATGTTACCGTTTAATAGACTGCAAGTATGATTATATACTATTTGAGATTGAAAAGATACTTCCAAATCGAAATTCCAGCTAAAAGTCCTAAGAACAACATTTTCACCTTTTTTTTAAACAAATCATTAAAAATAGCTCCTTTCACCTCAATTTTATTAAAAGTTAGATATGCTAAAATACACTTATTTTCGCAAACATCTGATTTCTTAGGGCATTTATAACAAATGCTGCTCAAGACTGCAGAATTCGGGATTCTGTAATATATGGTTTTACATCTACCCCATGTGGGTCTTTCTTTCAGCAGTTGTACCTTGCGCACTGGTATATATGCAACTCTTTAAACAGAGATTAAAAACTACCTGTGACAAATGACAATTTAATGAACCGTACCATATTCATACATTAATAATTTTGAAATAGAATACTCCCCCAATATATCACTAACGGCAATTGCCACTCAACTTTATTGAAAAACTTTATTACGGAAGAGAAAAAACGTTGATTCAAATATTAATTTACCATATTCTATAGATTATAGACGAAACTGATATTATTTGCCTCATAAGTAAAATCAAAATGAAGATCTTCATATCCTTTACATACCTACTCATTTTTTCGCTACCGATTCAAACTGAAAACTTTCCACTTCTCCTAAATCAAACATCAAATACCATCGAGAAAGAGATGTCGAAATATTTCGACAATTTACACGGCTGTAGTGATATTTCTGGTAAAAATTGTATCTACACAGGTTCCATACATTTGCTAGACAGTGAATGGTTGGAAAAGTTGTACTGTACGTCTATTTTGTTGACACAAAATGGCGAACAACCTATGATGATTGAGAAAAAAATGCTTTTTCAAAATATGTTTATGGTAATTTCATCCATGCATGAGCTACCTCTAGTGGCGGCGTCATTAACTAGCAACGTCTTTTGGCATTCTCAAATTCAAGTGCACTTAATTCTCATGTTCCATGTGAATAATTTAGATTTTCTAGATAAAACTTTTAGTGTTTTATGGCAGCAAAAAATTCCCAACGCTGTCATTGTACTTTTTCGAAATAATCTCGAATTGTATACTTTCAATCCGTACAATGCAAACAACATATCAAAGATTAATTCCAATGATTCGACATTTTGTTCAAAACTATTCCAAGATAAAATGCAAAATCTCCACAAACGTGCCTTCAGAGTGTCCATGTTTCATTTTTTGCCATATTTCATAGTCGATGGTGATTCCTATGGGGGAATTGAGTTGAATATTTTGGATTTATTTGTCGATTATATTAATGCCAGTTCAAAGATACTGGTGACTTCAGATTCAAACACGTCAATGGTTAAAGTTTTAACAGATGAAGCTGACTGTATGTTTGTAAAGGTATTTAAGGTAGGTAAATATCTAAGGATATTACTTGTTTTTTTAACATTATGTTGGACTGCATGAATTTTTTGTTTTATGAATTCCGGGAAATTTAGAAAAACGCCACTTCTTTAACTCAACCTCAAAATATAATAGTTGAAAATGGACGATATATTCTATTGCCACTTATAATCAAAATGGCGGCTGATTTACTGATGAAATTTTGTCATCATTTTGAATTTTCTTTGAAGGTTAGCGCAAAAAAATTGCTCACGGGAATTAAAAACAAACATGAGAATTCCCCACAGACATTTATGTACACGTCAATGATAAATCTATTTGACAACTATATAAAACAATCTCTGAATACATTCTAAATGTCAAATAATGTTTGAAGGTCAATAAAAAAAAGTCACTCAAAAGTGCCCAGCTGACTTGGCGTAATCCAAATTTATTATTTAAATAAACTAGATTCAAAGTTCTCTTTTGAAATTTAACAGTAGTATAGTCTCCTTTCAAATTTTTAGGTTATGTTTCATATTTAACTAATCAATTTAAATAGTGTCGATTTAAATTCTCTCCCAATTTTAGACGGAATATTTCAATCAAGCATCCTACTCCTATCCCTATGGAATGATCAAGAAAATCCTCCTAGTGCCGAAACCAGCTCGCATACCAAACTACATGAACATCATATACATTTTCGATACGACAACATGGCTTCTCCTTTTGTCTGCTACACTACTTCTGCCGTCTATAATATTCTTAGCCAACTACTACCAAGACAACCAGCAACAGCCACCACTTTTAAATCTCATCAAATACTGGCTATGGATCTGGTCAACGCTACTCAACTCCTCAGCACCAGATGGCTATGTTCGAGTGAAACTGAAATGGTTAATGTTACTTTGGATTTGGTGTTGTGTCATTTATACATCGGCTTTTCAAAGTTCCATGATGAGCTCACTTCTGACACCAAGGTATGCTAGAAGAATCACTACGCTGGATGAGTTTGTTGAATGTGGAATGCCTTTGGGAATACATCCGTATTATCTGACAAGAAATTATTTTCCGGTGATATTGAAGACTGTTCCAAGTGTTGCTATGGATCAGTTGAAAATTTCGCAGTTAATGGAAGCCAAAAATACCAGTATGGCATATATGGTTTCAATTGAATTGGCTGTTTACTTTATGAGTAAGTTTCAACGTGAAAGTGGTGATACAGTTTATGAAATGGTACCGGAATCATTGTTTCCGGGCTATTTGATTTATCATTTTCAGAAAAATTCGCCATTTTTGAATAAATTTGATGACTTCGTGCTGCTGATGAAACAGCATGGGCTCCTAAAAGTGGAAAGTATGATGTCAACGATGAGAAACCTAATAAATAATGATAGCAGTGATAAGTTTGCCCTGTCTGATCTATTAATTGCATTCTATTTGCTTCTAATTGGTTATTTGATGGCTGGAGTGGTTTTTGTTTTGGAATTAATCATTTCTAGGAGAAAGCTAGGCCCTACTTTAAGATTTTTCTCTCTTAGAAACTGAGCTTTGGATGGATGAACAGTGGCTGTCATTATAAAGGTTTCCACAAACAGTAAATTCATTCAACGGATAGTCAAGATACTCTGGAGTCCTTAACAATTTAAATTTGGCTTGACCAGCCTACAAGCAAGACAATTAAGCTGTTAATAATTATTATTATTGTTGACGAATTTGTTAAATGAATAGGGGATTTGGAAAATATAAATAAATGGGTATAATATACACACTGATTAATAAATTTCATTTATTTTATTACAATTTATATTCACTACTAACTAACTAACTATTTACAATTTATATCATAATATTTATTTCACTTGTTTGGCACATTCAAACCCGATTGACCTGCCACGCTCTCGTTTCCGTATTCGAATAAGACGCCGAGATGCTTCTCGAAAGCTCCCGACGTAAATCGACTGCACTCGATGCGGGTGGAAAATATTTCGGGCGCCATCTAGTTGTTTCCACTTTTCACAATGAGCTAGTGTTCTCTGTTCTACAACAATGAGTCAGAGAACATCACTCTGGGCAGAGTCGTGGGTAACATTACATTAAAGCCCGCTGCAGACGGAGTATGTTTTGCTGCATGATTGCTTGCTTGTTTTGCTGCACGGTCCGATAAATGTTGCCGCGCATGGTGTGTTGATGGCTCCCTTGCTTGTGTTGGCTTCACGCGATGCAGGCCATCATGTATGTAAAATGACAGTACAGACAAATATGACCGTGACAAATGATACAAAATATTGAACATTCTAATCAAGCTCTATTTCTAATCTTTTTTTCAACAGAGAAAATGTCCCATCAATCAAAAATAACATGTTATCATGTGCAAAATAACTTTTGAGTACGACTCGACTAGTTCCGAGTGCTCCAACAAGGCACGATGCGTGAAAACAATCACCGAAAATAACACCGGTTCTATCATCAAGTCATGCTCGAGTTCAGGCAACCAACCATGCACGTGATTTCATTTTCTTAAACGGAAGCATTCACTGCACCATGCCTAGCTCCCGTCAAGGAAACATGCAGCAAAACACACTCCGTCCCCATACCCTACCTCGTAATCATGACAGAGGCGTGTGTAAAAGAAATTTGCCAATATTTTTCGTGCCTATTTTGGATTTAATTAATTAATCCTATAGTCTCTTTACCCAATCCGAAGGTGTACAAAATACGCGTCCGTCTTATAGAAATACTTTAATGCGATAAATTGATTTTCTGAGTAAGTAGATTATACCTCATCAATTATTTATAATATATATTATATAATCAGTATCAACAATATGAAATTATATTGGATAGTAATGGACAAAGGTAATACCTAATAGCGTTGCAAATATAGTTCATTGATAGAGCACCACACATCGACTTTCATCAATTTAATACTTTTCTAACATGTTGTCGGACAAACTACTTCTAGCCCAAAGGCAACTTGAAAGATCCAGAGCTCGTGAATTATTCAAATCTTTGGGTTTCATGATTCGTGCTGTCTATTTTGTAATGGAGACACCATGGAATGTACCACCGAAAGAAAGCAGCAGTACCAGCAACAAAAAGCAACTTTTAAATCGTACACTAAGATTTTTGGCCACGATTCTCTACTATGCTGTGGTGTTGATGCGTCTGCATCATTTTATAATTACAAATCCCAAAAAGGACATGTTATTGACAAGATTAGTGCTTACATTGACTGTAATAATACTTATGATATCTTACATTTACACCAGTACCAAAGATTACCGTAAGCCTTTATACAGATACTTTGCAATTCTGGCACATTTCGATGTAGTTTTCAATCGAACAATTCGAGATCCATCTCATCGAGAACAACAACCATACTATGAAACATCATTTATTAAAAATTTGTCATACTTTGTCTATTTGTTTGTATCGTCGATAATACGATATATTTTGTCCATTGCCTTGGAAGATGATGTATTTTTGAGATTGGTGCTGTTTCTTAGTATATTCGTGAAAGGTTATATACACTACATGTTGGCCATAGAAGTTCATGAATTTGGTAAAAGATTTGAAGCTATTAATAGGTACATTGAAGAGTTGAGTGGGCAACAATATAAAGTGCAGGTTTACAGTCATTCATGTAAGTATGGGTTAGTCTAGTTTAGCGGCTTTTAAATTTGAATAAAGTTGAGGCGGAAGGCGCTATTTTTAATGATTTGTTAATAAAAAAAATGGAAAATGGTGTTCTTAGGCCTTAAAACTTTTAGTAAACACTAACATCCTTCAAAATTAGCTGAAAAATGCATGAAAATACAAAATACTATAAAATTCGCGAAAGAGTGAGGTTGTACGAATTGATGATTGACTTGTGCAGTTCAGTATCCATGCAACAACCACTTCTATCTATGTGTGCAGTATATTCAGCATTCAAGTGCTGTTATTATCAATGTTGCCAACGCTGCCAGTATAACTTTCGCAGCATTAGATTATTTTATGAATTCCATTTCTAAGAATATTTACTTTAGAAAAAAAAAAATAACGACAATAACAAAAGTGAGCTTTACATATTGTTAGATAAGTGAGACTAATTCAAAATTGTTAAATAAACTTTATTTATACTCAAAATAATAAAAATTACAACTTAACTTTACTATATTTGCACTAGCTTACTCGGACTATTCTATTACTCACTCATATATCCGACAAAGGCTCCAGATCATTCGAGCGGCTTCTGGTGTTTGATTCGCAAGCCGCCACTGGACGTTTCTCGAAATCTCTACTACTCCTAGAATGCCGACATGCTGCCGTCGTTCTCTTTGTCAACGTCGCTCTCGATATGTCCAACCACAGTAGAGATCTCGCGCTTGCTTCAAACTGATGCCGACACTTTTGAGCCAATACCGGCGGCTGTTCCCCTTGCACGTTACAATATTATTCAATCATGTAATCATGGAAAATATCAAAAATCAATATTCACAAAGACACTGATTGTTTTCAAGACAATGGTAGATTCTGTCTTCGAAAGAAATTAAGCGGTGTTAGGTCCGGAGATCTGGATGACCGTTCAACAGTCCTGACCTCTTCTTTTTCATTTTCTAACTGGAATGACATACTGAAAGGTTAAAAGAACCTACAATTCACCCAGATCAATGGTTTTGGAGGCATACGTTGCCTTAAATGCTTGTTGGTATAACGAACAAGGGATGTCGACTGCTAGTTTTAATCATTGATCATTGAGAAATAGATTTTGACCTAGGGACTCGAACTCACGACCTCTCGGCTAGAAATCGAGTGTTTTATCCACTAGACCACAGGGGGCGGTCCAACATAATGTTACTCTTGATAATATTTGCCTTTGTAATAATCTTTATGATTTCAGCACCAGACAAAATTGAAGCTATCACCCAAAAACTGTATCTTCTATGTAGATTACACTACCAAATGTGTGGAGCTGTAAAAAACTTGAGCAAACATTATTCCTTTGTGCTGTTTTGTACCTTGGTCTCATCTGGTATCCTTATCACCTATCAGAGTTATATGATTTATCATATATTTTTTTTGAAAACAACATCTTCAATTGTAACTAAACTATCACCCATCGTCTGGTTATTGGATGCCAATATCGAAATATTTATTTTGGTAAAATCCTGCGCTGGAGTGTCAGGAAATGTGCGTAATTTATTTTTGATTATTATTCGATATCGGAAATTGTAGGCATTAAACTATCTCCTTCAAATATGTGAAATCTTTATGTCATTTTCGATTCCTTGAGCGTATTTAGCACCTGGTTTGGACTTTTTTTTTATGTTCCAATATTTTTTTCCCGCTATTTATCAGTCCAAAATATTCTTTGGTATTTTTTCACAGGCGAGCATAACAGCTGTTCTTTTACATAAGTTACGGAATCAATTGGATTGCTTTGATCTGGAGAAACATGTAGGTAACCTAGTTTATTTAATTATTGCTTTTATACAAATATAGATATTATTTTAGATACAAATGTATTCTCTGCAAATGTTACACCAAAAAATTGGTATAACTGTATTGGGATTTTATAATTTAGACTATTCCCTGCTATATTCGGTAAGTAGTGACATATGTTTGATCAATTTCATTCTCTATTTAATACTATTATAATCTGAGAACAGAGACGTCTCTGTTCTCTGCTTTAAGATGCCCATACAATATATAGTTGCGCCCTTGTAAGTTAACTATTCAACTACAGATGTCACTACTAGTACCATCAATTAAATTCAATATTGAAAGGTACTTTTGATTCTTTTAATACAAAAGTTTAACCTCTTCTGGATAAAATTATCCCAGAATGTCACTCAGAATATAAGCTAATAAATGCTGCGACCAATTTCAATCAAAATCCATTTTTAGTTATGTAGTACGCAGCAAAGAGCAAAGATGGCGTACATTGTGCCTAATATCACAGATCAAATATTTTAACTTGTAGGAATTATCATAGATCCACAAAATTATCATATTTGGACTAGGTACTAAATATCTTTTCCAAATTAAATTTGATTTTAATAGGCGTGTGAATAATTTTTACAGTTAACTCGAACTATTATGTTGCTTTGATTTGTAGATATTTGGCGCTGTAGTAACCTACTTATTGATACTGATTCAATTTAATCCTTAACGGGATGAAGGCTTACAAAATAACAAAATGAAGCTGACGTTAAGAACATAGCAAGATTTTGCTGAAACACACCTCCATGACCATCAACACGTAGGTATACATACCTCTATACGTATAGTTCTATCTATGTGAAATTGTTAAGTATTCAATAATAAATGAAGTAACAGTTACCTATATGGGCTTCATTGGAGATATTTATTTATTATTTTCTTTGTCCCACTGACATAGTTTCGTTTCTGTTGAATGAAAGCGAAATCTTGTTCTACGTCGGAAGGTTGTATGTGGCATTTTTCACTTGCAATGTTACGCCATACCTATTTCATGAAAATAATATGCTGTTTCCTGAAATGATAAAGAAATTGAGTTTTTATAATCAGATAAGTCGATGAAAGTGAAGACAAAAATCCCTCGAGAGGAATAAATTACAAATATGTTACTTTTGAAGATGGTGACTAAAGTCAGATGTATAGGGAGCCCTTATATAGTTCCGGAAGGAGAACAAAATTCTTTGTAGGAGTATGTAAATACTTACAGGATGTCATTTGAAATAAAACAGTTCCAAAATCCTGTAATTTTTAACTTTGAAATATGAACAAAGATGTTTTCCCAACGTTAATCCGGTAAAAATAAAAATTAATGCTTAAGATTAAGAAGATTAAGTTGAGAATATTTTTTTGACTGACTTCAAAAAAAGGAGTAGGTATACAATTCGGTTGTATGTTTGCTTTTTTATGGCTGTTCGCGCGTTTCGCATAGTAAACGTACTCCGATTTAGACGATTTTTGTTTAATTTGAAAGAGGAGAGTTGAAAAAAGGTCCCATATTGAGAAAAATCAAATCCAAAATCTCCTTCCCTCCAAAAACGTCCCCAAAGGGGGCAATTTTTTTCGAAAATTGAAAATCCGAGAAGACAGAATTAATGAAAATTCCGTATCCGGAAATGTTTAAATTGGATATTTTTAAAAATAATCATACGTTTCCGTGCTACAGTCTGAAATATGTGTTTCAGCTATTAGAAAAAAATTAGAAAGGGGACTGAAATATGTATATTTGTGCCGCGATGTTTTGAGATCTCTGAATAATAAATAACAAGTACAAGCTAAGACTATAACTTTTTAAGTATTAGTGAACGTTCAACAATTTTCATGACTAATGTTACACTAAAAAATGTAAAATAAATATTTTTTTACAAAAAAATTGACCGACTTTATTAGTTGTTGCACTGAAAAATACTAAATAATATTGATTCTATTGGTGCTGGTAATTTTGAATTTTTGCCGTTGTAATTTGTTGTTGTAGGCACCAACTCCAAAAGAACCAGCACTGATAGAATTAATATTATTTGGTATTTTTCAGTGCAACAACTGATAAAGTCGGTCCAATTTTTCGTAAAAAATATTTATTCTCTATACCATACGAGTGAACAAAATAACAAAAAACATACCTATGATATGTATCTTCTTGTTTTGACACCCTGTATATGTTCAATAAAAAATAACGAGATTCTCATCGCGGCATTATGTTGAAAAAAAAACACAATCTTTTCTCATAACATTTATATTTTCTTCAGAATGTTCAAAAAATATTGTAATATACAACTTTTAAATTACAAGTAAATATGTACTGTATATTATTTTTCTCATAACAAATCTTATCTAGAGGATA
This sequence comes from Crioceris asparagi, assembly GCA_958507055.1. Taxonomy (NCBI): domain Eukaryota; kingdom Metazoa; phylum Arthropoda; class Insecta; order Coleoptera; family Chrysomelidae; genus Crioceris; species Crioceris asparagi. The sequence continues at coordinate 130,424,608 of OY293826.1, forward strand.
TCAAATTATCCAGCAGGAATGTACAAATTTAGCAAAACAACAAAATAACTGCCAGCCACAATTGAATGCCATTATTATAAATATACACAACAATATACAATTATATTAAGCATTCCTATCACAAAAAAATAACATAACAACGATGTAAAAACACAAGATTTCTTATCTTGGTGTTCCACGCAACTTCATTTCTCCTCCGATTACACACAAAATGGCGGAGCACAACAAAACCTCCCCATCATACACTCTAGAAGGTTTCTCACAGGGCGCTCCATTTTATTTATCTTACTTGGACCTTTTCTTCTCAATTACATTACATTGTAATTCTTCGAGCGAGGAGAGCGGCTTCAGATCGGCAACTCAATCACTGGCTGTGGAAATTCCTCCAAAGTACATTCATAAAAGTCGGCAAGAATTTGCTCCGTGGGCGATAGAATAAATTCATCTTCTGGTGTAGAGGGGGCGCTGGTGTCCCTTAAAATGATGGCGCAATTGCAGCTGTTTTCTGTTTGTGTTTGGGGACAGAAACCGCAATAGTCGGCTAGTTTTTTACTACTATCAACCTGTAACAACAAGAAAAAATACATGAGTACAGTGATAAGATTTTTCTTAGTGGTATATTTTGAGTTATTTATATTTCTTTTTTTCATTAACAATGTTGGCTATTATGCTAGTTTTGTATTTAGCGCCATAAAATATATCCTCAGTCTTTATGTCACGTTCAATTTGATCTTTGAAATTACTTATGTTCTTGTACATTATTAATAGTGAATGAATACTCATCCTCAACAATAACAAGTCAATTTGAGACGAATAATTGAAGCAATAAACAATAAATTTGAGTTCAGCCTTGTCATCTGTCAGCATCTGACATTGAAATGACAGCTTGACATCTTGCGGTAGAAAATCGACTTACTTCAGTAGCAAAATAAATCGTAAATTTGTCAATAAGGAATTCAAAGAAGATTGCTTCGTGGAAACTAAAAATTATATTATAGATTGCTATAATCCATGTTTTAAGAATGATGAATATATTAGCGATAATAAAAAAAAGCAATCTTACAACCGAATTGTAAACCTTCTCCTTTGTTTGAAGTCGGTCAATAATATTCAAAAACGAAATCTTGGATATGATGGACGAAATTTTATTATAGTCGGGTATTGATTTTTCCGTCAGTTATTTCTCAGAAAATAATAAAGTGCGCCAGACAAGGTATCAGGGTTTGAAAATTTATGACCGCTTTTATTGATCGATTTTCCCAGACACTGACCTCGATATGAGACGTAAATTTACTGAGGTAATTGAAAAAAACTAACGACCAGGTACCAAAACATTGAAAATCCTTCTAAACTCAAAATTTTATTCGCTTTTAAACATGTCACTCATTCTTCGTTCGAGGTTATCTACATCAAGAGTATAGACAATTATTTAATACCGAGAATGGCACTTGTGGAACAAGGATCTGCGATTTCGAGAACACACCACTTTCACTCTTGCGAAACATTGCACAAAGATGACTTCAATTAAAAAAATTATGGTATTTGGTGACATTTGAGGCCAGAAAAGTTTACGTCAAATGCCGGGAGCGTCCTAGAGTGAATTTAACATATAATAAATAGAATTGAATATAGTGTAATGATCCTCAAGAGTGGAAAACATGATTTTTTGCGACACCTGCTTTGGAAGTTCAAGTTGTTTGTCCATTTCACTTGTTCCATGAAATTTATTGTTTCATGAACCGGCAGTTGTTATTTCCAATTGATTTTAACGTTGGGGGTATTAAAATAGTTATAACGCGGTCCAACATTGTACTTTGAACGTAGATGTTAGAAAAATATTACGGTAAATGTCAATAATTCTTACCTGAATGACAGGAATGAAGTTTTCATAGCAGAAAGCGTTCAGCAACACGGTCTGAATGTGATTTGTGGCATCCCCAGGTCGTGTCTGAGGCAGAAGACAGAAGGCAACATCATCAGGGGATTTTTCCAAATAGCTGATGGCGGGAAGAATGCCGCAGATGAGACGTCCTTCCTTTTTGGCCTGATTCAAGGTGCAGCGTACTGTACGACCAAGTTTGCTTCTGCAAAAAAAGTGTCAAGGTTAATTATTATCATCAGTCAGCTATTATCAATAATTGGTTAATAATTTTAAACTATCTGCCAAGGTAAATCAAGTTGCTAGGAAACAGTTTTTGAAAAGTGTTAATTTTTATTACTTTTACCGTTTGACCTGGAATGAAAAGAAGAAATTGGGACAAAGATGAAACTTGAATAAATATTATGAAATTATAATCTGCACGCGAAAATATTTGTTCAATAAAATTGCAAACGCACAAACTAATCAAGATGTTGTTTGTTCAAACCAATTAAAATGGTACGAAAACATTGTAAAAATTAAACACAAGTACTTATTGTTTTAGTAAGAAAATCCCTAAACACTAATCCACCCCATATCGATGGCATGATCCCTGAGTAAAGAGTTATCCCCCTTGATCCAGATGGTATTTTTTTATAGATAATTAATTATTGATCAAATTCGGTGTGAATAAAAACAACAACATACCTGTTGATCATTTTGCATTTATCCTCAATATTTGAAAGACACATCGTGATGTTATTAGTAGTTCCAATTATAGGGTTCACTGTTCTCACTGATTTAAACACTATGTCCAAATTATTTAACACTTTGACACAAATTCTCTGAATATAATAACACTGATTTTAATATCAGATAATATTGCGTAATTCACTTCTATTTCAACTTAGAGGATACGATGATATATACTCAACGTACGAACCGTTGTGAAGTTATGTTGAACTCAACGTCATGAACATGGCTCTTATATAGACCTGGTGGAGGGGATGTTGGGATTTCAGAGTCCGTCGTCGTATCATATATCGATGCTTGGAAAATGCGGGTTTCTCGGCTTCGCGGAATACCCCCGAGCGGGTTGGAGAGCTGCAGCACCAATGGTCGCGCAGCATTTATTTATTCCACAGGTGAATAAAAGTTATGTTGGGAATTTGAATCGCAAGGAAAATCACATCATAATAATAATAATAATTGCTTTTATTTGTGTATGTATGAATAGTTGAAGGTTGTTTGATTTTATATTTCGTTTGCGCGTTGGGGATTTACGTCTGTCCCAGTTTAGTTTTGTTGGAAGGTTGTGTGGTTCCGACGAGACGCGTAAATGAAAGTATATGTCCGGTCTACCAAGACAAGGGTCATTGTTCTTAACAATTATGTTTGATTTTTACGTAATAATTTAATTTTATCAAATTAAGATTGTTGCAAAGTTTTGATAATATTATTGTTTTGGTTCATTTAATTTTTGCATTAGAATGATATTGAAGTAATGTTACTATCTACCTCAAGCTTTTACAACTAACTCAAGGATTCTTTAGGGTTCTGTACTCAAAGGAACTTTATTACTAAGCCTCCGCTATCCGTCCGTCCGTCTGTTAGAGGGCTGTATCGCATGAACGGTAATAAGTTGACAGTTGATATTTTCATGAAGTTATCTATGATGTCTGATGGACAAGTTAGATCTTCTTTGCATCATTTGATACATGACGAAAGATTTGTTTATATCTGACGCCTGATAAGGAAAATGTAGGTATTAATACTTGAATAAATAAAGATATAAAATAATATATATAAGTAAATTACTCCTAAATTTGACCTTGGTTTTTTTACTATGAATATTATCTGAATGAAACTGATACACATTGTACATTTCGGAGTATAGGGTAAAAGTCTAGTTTAACGGATTTTGCTATAAAAGCCCCGAAAAATCAAAGCTAATCACCAATTCGTTCAACCTTACTTTTTTGTGAACTTTTATTTTAATATTTTCAAGCATGTTTACGATAATTTTGAAGTATATTAGTGTTTATAATGCGAGGATGATTATATTCGATTTGGGATTGAAATAATACTTATTTTCAAATCGATAATTACAGCTAAGAGTCGTAAGTCCTAAGAATATCATATTTCCCGTTTTTTATTAACAAATCATTAAAAATAGCGTCTTCCGCTTCAATTTTATTAAAAGTTATGCGAAAATACATCTATTTTTGCAAACAGTTGATTTTTTAGTTTAATTAGTATTAAAAGGAGTATATATACCATATCTATTTTTCAAAATATATAAATAACGAAATAATATTATATGTACCTATTCAAAAATATTCACAAACCTAATCAAAATAGATAATCTAAAAAGTTAAGAAGCAATAAATTTCAAACGAGATTATATCAATAAATCCCGCAATTCTGTGATAATGTATTATTCATCCGGATAAATTTCAAAATAAAATTCATAAACATTATTTATTATAAGTACGTTGACAAAGTCAATCTTTTCCAAATAAATTTTAAAAGTCAAAAACTTGTCAGAAGATAAGCGTTTTTTTTGACCGACATTTTGAAAAAAAATTATACCTACCATTGAAATCATAAAAATATATTAATAAATACAGTTTGTTTCACGAATCATGGCTATTGTGTGTAATCATTCACGAGCTACGTACCTATATCGCTATACGTCTCATCGTATCTCATTATCATGAAATTCTCTACTACGTTTGTCGATCTAAGCTACGACATCAGTATGTCAAGCTTATGTCCTATTATACAATGATAGGGCGCTGCACGTATGTCCGAAGGCAACGCAATCTTTATTTCATAGGCGTCACAAAATCATTGTAACATTTCAGATCATTCAGGTGCATAAATTTATATTCCATAACTCAAGCAATAAATTAGTTTTTGTGTGTCTGCATTATTGTTGATAATAAATGTTTCATATTATGTTTGCTTATTTAATCAATCGATTTTTTTTCTTCTAATTATATGAACTTCCTTAAATGCCATATCTTAGCTCGAAATCGTTACGCCACTGATTTACTCCCGTCAGTTGGATTAATTTTTTCGTGTTTTCAAGGCAGACGCCAACATTCGTGAAACAAACTGTAATTCTATTGAAGCTGTTACTTTTGAATTTGGTTCCAAAAGTCTTCTTTTCTACCTATGTTATTTAATCTAAACAAAATACATATTTGCAAGATGTAATAATTGTTGAAAAGTCCATCGATCACTACTGTCTGTTCCAATATAATCAATACTTATTTCATAATGTCTTGTCATTGATGAAACTTGAGTAAACCATAGGCGTAACCTAAGGGTAAGGTAACAGGATCTTTACAGAATATTTATTTCTGTGGATATAACCTTTTCTAAATATCTACATATTCTCCAAAGTTTATTTCTGTCTCCCATGTCGCAATAATTTTGTTGAAAACCATTAACAATAATAAATTATTGAATCATTTCCACTAAGATACTGTTATCTCTCATATGTTTTATATAATAGTATATTTAATTATCAAATTAATTTTAAAAATAGATAATAACCGTATTTCTATATTATCCGGTTGTTTCCAGTTTTCATATATAATCTTGGTATCTATGTCTTTTTCAGAATTAAATAATAACACTTCAGTTTTAATCGCAGTATGTTGTTTTACTTTAAATTCAAATAAAAACTGCAGAATGAGTTTGACCCACGAGGTCCACAGGACGAACTTCCCGCAGTAGATTTTAAATTACAGAAATCTCTATATAAACGTTGAATTTGGATTCTGGTGACATTGAAACAGCTGGAGAGATTCACAAAATCGGACGGAATTACATTAACTACCTCTGGGTAGTTTGAAATATATTTTTAACGAGCTTTTCTATTAAATATCCATCGTGTAGTGTTTCGATAAGGTCCTGATTTACTGAATAACGAAATTTCAGATTTTCATTTATAGCCCAAACAAATAATGTAAAAATCTAAATAATATTTAATTAAATAGCTTAATGAGGTATTAAAGCAAAATTAATTATTTAGAAAAATCCAGTTTTAAATTGCTTCGCATTAAAAATGTATTAATATACCCTGTGTTTTATTTATTATACAGGGTGTTTAAAAGAGACGCGGCAATATTTGAAGGGGTGATTTTATGGAAAAAAGTTCCTATAGGTCTGGAAAAGCGTTGTTTTTAAGATAAAGATTATTTTTTTAATTAACATTTTTTTGAAATTATTCAAATAACTTTTGACCTAATTTTTTAAAAATTCAATAGCTTTATTTGTAGTAAGGGGCTAGATTAAAATCAAGTCCAGTGACGCCGGGGGGGACACAATAACCAAGATTATTGAAAAAAAATGTACGCCACTGACTTTAATTTATTTTAGATAGTTTTTTGAGATGAACTTACTAAAACTACAATTTTTTGCTCTTTAAAATTTTCATAGTATCTTGTTTCTTTTGGGCCACCGGACGTCCTTGATATGTAAGTTACTTCAGTGGAAAATGTGGAGGACCTAACCTAACCTAACACACTTTAGGTATCTTGGAACAATGCATTTCCGGCCCTATGTTTATAGGAACTTTTTTCCATAAAATCAGCGGAGGAATAAAAGGAAGGAATTAAATATTTTCGCGTCTTTTTTAAACACCTTATGTATGTCTTTGCTGTCTTTTCCTATGATGGCGGAATTGATAAATAAATATTTTTTACAAAAAATATTACAAAATAACAAAATAATAATAATTCTTTTGGTACTGGCAATTTTGAAGTTCTGCAGTTGTAGTAAGATTAAAAACTTTTGGTACCTACTTCAAAAGTACGAAACTCAATCAAATTAATATTATTTTGTATTTTTCAGTGCACCAACTAATAAAGTCGGTCCAATTTTTCGTAAAAAATATTTATTTCACACTTTTGAGTGTAACATTAGTCACAAAGATCGTTGAACATTCACTAATACCAAAGAAGATAGTACTTATCCTATAATCGACGTATTTGTGCTTGTACTTGTTATTATTCAGAGATCTCAAAAAAGCGGCAGAAATTCGCATATTTTAGATTGCTCTAACTCGAAAACCGTAACGCTATGGAAAACATGTTCAATTAAAATGTTGCTACAAATTATTGGTCTTTAATTTGGCTGTCTCAGATTTGAAATTGCCCCATGGTAATACACATAATTCAGATTTTAACGTTGCTATATCTCGAATAACTCGAGCACCGTAACTCTTTTGAAAAAATGTTCAATTTTAACGTTTCCGGATACTGTCTAATCTTTAATTTTGCCGTCTCAGAATTTCGATTTTCGAAAGAAATTGCCCCTTCCACCCCTTCGGAGGCGGTTTTTGGAGGGAAAAAGATTGCGGATTGGAGTCTTTATGAAAATGGGACCAATTCTTAACACACCTCTCTCATCAATAAAAAATATGCAGGCAGTCGAATTGTATAACTCATCTGCTTGATTCGTTTGTCAATAAAGTTCATATATTAGGCAAAAAAACCGTAGTATTTATGGTTCTTCATCTTAATACTCTCACTAACTAATTAATTCATCTTTAACATTTTAGAAGATTCACTTATGTAATATACTTATAATATCAACTAATTCAGATTTGTTATTATTCTTATGCCAATTTAAATTTAACAACATAAATTTTGCATTACAAATTGTTGTGGTAAAAACCTATTGTTTGTACATATGTACACGTGATCATAATATATAATTTTATATCATAATCAAATCCATATTATTATCCGCGAACGGACTACGGTCATCTGTTTGGGTGACCCCTTTATTTAATGTATTTCGAATTATTGCGATAATCACCGGGAACTGGTGACGGCCATTAATAAATAAATACAGAAAGCAATTCTAGCAGCAGCCGTCAGAGATTTTCACGAATTGACCTAGTTAATGCATTTTTCTTAGAAAAACATAATTTAGTAGACACAGTATCATACTAGTTTATATAGCCCATCTTTATTAGTTGGTGCACTGAAAAATACAAAATAATATCAATTCTATTGATGCTGGGGTACTTTTGAATTTGTGCAAAGTAATTTTATTAACCAGCAGCAACCAAATTTCAAAAGAAACTACCTGACTTCTGAAATTCTACCGAACCCACGGTCGTACAAACAGGTCTGGAATTGAAGGTCGAATTACATAGATAAATAGACAGCAAAGTGGGTAGGTTAGCGTCTTGTTTAAATGTCAAAGTCAACGATGGCACTGCGAAATTGAGAAAAGGTGATGTTACTTGGAACATAAAATACCATAATCTTAGTAACAAATTATGAGTTTATGAGCGCAAAATACTATGATGAATAATATTACGAACTGTCGAGATGGAAATATGTTAACGGAGACAGTGTGAATCTTCTTACAACTTTACAGCATTCTTTGAATTGGTATTTTTATGTTTTAAATAACACCCCCCCCTTCAAATGCCAAATTGGAAGTTGAAAAAGACTGGACGACAAGTGGACTACTTTTTCTACGCTCGTTTCAAGACCTTTCTGTATGTCCGTGACCTAACCTAACCTTAAAATGAACACAAGACTCCACAATTTTCTATAGAAAACAACGTGTTCCTTGGCACTTCATAGAAGATGACTTAAAATATTATATCTTCTCGGATGCGTTAAATTTTGAGCTTACAGATAAGGAATTTACGTTAAAAACCATAAAAATATTAACGTCCGCTAATTTTTAACCGATGTCTTTCAGAATGGACCCAACACAAATATTACGAATTACAATTATTTCAGTCAAATAAATCACATGATTAGTATCAATTTCAAGAAGAATATTCTATGTTAATTCGTCCTATTTGACCGACAAACCAAAAAACATGGTACCTCGGTATAAAATTCGACTGAATGTTTATTTTTCCCTGTGATTGAGATTACATACAATTTGATTAGTTGTTGGAAAATACGTTATCATTGTATTTATTGACATCTATAAATTGTTAATCCATTTTCTAAGAATATGATTACTTGGAATACAAATATTATCATCCATCTTTCGAAGATCCATTCTATTTTGACTTTCAATCATATATATATATTTATGTAAGTATATTCTCAACTCATTTAGATATTGATTTGCAAAAACATAATAAACAATTTTCTTAGTTGTTTTTGTACCTACCTACTTGGAACAAAGTTTGTTTTGAAAACATTAGCTTTTCGTAATAACCCCTGTAACTAATTATTAAAAGAGCTTCCTATTATATGTCAGATTTTATATATTAACTTTGGTATTCAAAAGAACAGATGAGAACACGTAACTCTATCATCTTATCTCTCTAATTATTGAATTAATTTCATAATTGAATTGTTGTCTGAACTTGAATAAGTTGGGAACAATATTAATATTCTCTTATGTTCTTTTATAGATCACGTAATTTCGTGATACTTGAAACCTTTAATGCACGTTATTTTGGAATTTCGAGGAGGTTATGTTTGTCAACGAAGCCGCCAGAATTTCGGCTTTGTTTCAGTTCTGCAAACGGATTTTAGTGGTGTAATAGCAGCATAAAAGTGATCTAGATCCCGGATATATGGTTCTGCGGATGGTAAAATACCCATGCGTAAATGTTGAAATGGTCCTGTGAGAAAGCCCATATCATTATGCACTTTCAGTAAAACAAAACAACGATAAAGCCATGTCCTAAATCCCTCATCTCTGCGAAATGCACTTAATAAACATTCAAAACGAAAGAAAAAAAAACACTATGAGTATTTCCCGCTAAAACCTCATTTACATAATAGGTATGTACGCGATCATATCGGACATAGGTACATTATATTCCAAATTCCATTGACTTCCACTTTGCTGGGATATGGGATATACACACTTTGCTTGAACGTTGAAATTCCAGCATTCCAAGAATGAATCAGCAGTGCGACGTTGCCGAGTATGAGCTTTATACTGTGTTATATATGCATTTCAACGTTATGTGATTTCGTTTTTATCTGTACAGTGTATAATAGATTATTTCTTATTATATTTACTTTAAGCGGTACAGTAAACTGGTGATTTGGGTCTGTCTGTATGATTCATTATTCATTCAGTAATAAATAAAGGAGTCATTCATCTGATAAGGAAAACCCAAGTTGAAAATAATGTTTTAATGACCTTTCTTTAAATTACCTATGAAGGCTTTCAAATGCACCATTATTAATAATATGTTCACAAGTTATGTAATATGAGTAAGATAATGAGATGATTTTCTCTAATAACTCGATTTTAAAATGTATTTATATCAATGTTGTATTATAGAATATCTAAATAATGTGGAATTAACTTGACATTTAAAATTTTAGAGATGCAGTGGATGTATTCTAAGATGAGGATTAATATTTTATAATATTAAATTATCCGTGTGAATATTTCGCAAAATAATAAAGTCACTGAATGGTAATATAATAATGATAAGGAAATGCAAGTATTTTTCAATAAAATATATTTTATTTTGAAAAAAGTAGTTCCCAAGTCGTTTCTTAAAAAGTTTTTATCATATTAAAGATAGTTTAGTTTTCGAATCATTAGAATGTCTTGACGCAATTACCCATACCAGCAACCACAGTAATTAAATTTCGTAAACCAATAAACCAAGTACCTAGTTCGAAAAGTGGTAGGTAGATGACTGTACAAACGCAACGATCCACATATCTGCCCGACAAAGAACTGATACAGACTTTAAGTCATTATTTTTTTTGTAATTATCCTTTCGAACCAATGCATTTAATGTTTCAAAGATGGAATTGAATAATTTTGCCGTCCAAGTTCTTCATAAATGTTGGTGAATTTGGCAACATCGATCAACTAGTTCGTTGGAAGTTGTAACGTGTTTTAGCGTGAACGGACGCGTATAGATTGGCTTCGGTCGGTGGTCGGTGAACTTTGCGCCAGTGGTTGGTTTTAACTTGAATCGCCACGATTGTTATTAGGTATTCTTAATTATATTTTATATTTATATTTAAGTGGATGTGCTTTGGTTTTTGTTATATAATCACGTTGGAACTGTTTGTATTCCCGTACTTAATTATATTGGTGTTTTGATTTCCATATCGTTTATCTGTTATTGTTTGTAAGGAAATTCTCAAGGTAGCTTTGTTGATTAGGTAGTATAATATAGTAAATTTTCCTTATTGCCGAAATGGAAAATTGAAAAAACCTGCCTATCTAATTGGACTCTTAGGAATGGAAAATACTTGAAAAATGTATTCTGTATAATATATCTTCTTTTGAATATTTAATTGATAAATGATGAAGAATAAAGTCGGTCCTCCATAAAATACCCTCTCATTGGTGTTTGATTTTTTCTCAAACACCAATGAGAGGGTATTTTTGGGAAGAAATACATGTGGATTTAACATTTTTTCCTACCAAACATTTTTTAATTAACTACATACAAGTGCGCAATTTTAAAATTTACAGCGCGAATAGAATTAAAATTATTTTTGACCGTCGAACCCCAAACGGTTTTTTTGGTTCGTCCGCGCGTTTTATGTAGTAATCGTACTCTGATTTTGATGATTTTTGATTCATTTGAAACAGGAGACTTAAGAAATGGTCCCATATTCATAAAAGCACAAATCCGAAATCTCCTTCCCTAAGAAATCCGCCTCCAAAGGAGGTCGAGTGTGCAAATTTTCTCGAAAATCGAAAATCTGAGGTGGTATAATTAATTCAACATTTTTTCAAAAGAGTTTCGGTTTTTGAGTTAGAGGCATGTTAAATTCTCAAATATGTGTATTTTTGCTATGTGGAGAGGACGATTTCTTTCGAAAATTGAAAATCTGTGGATACTACATGAAATACCTAATTATTTGCAGCAACATTTCTAATGAACATTTTTTCCTTAGAGTTACGGTTTTCGAGTTACAACGGTGGTAAAATGGTAACATCTGAAATAGTTATGCGTATATCCGCAGCGATGTTTTCAGATTTCAATAATACCTAATTACAAGCAAAGAATATACCTACGTGAATAATAGGATAAATACTATTTTCATTGGTATTAGTAAAAGTGCATGTGAGTGAGATTTAATGTTAGACTCAAAAGTGTGAAATAAATATTAAAAAAAAATTGGACCGACGTTATTAGTTGGTGCACTGAAAAATACGAAATAATATTAATTCTATTGGTGCTGGTACTTGTGAAGTTGGTGCCAAAAATTATCAATCTAACTGCAACGGCACAACTTCAAAAGTAACAGCACCAATAGAATTAATATTATTTCGTAATTTTCAGTGCCCCAACTAATAAAAAAGTCGAGTTTGGAACTAATTCTTCTGTTATAGGAAGCCCAAACATATTACATCTTATTTGCTAATATCAAATCATATACGGTGCCGTTATTTTTCAAATAATTATTGCCCGAATGTTGGGCAATATTACAATAATTAAAACAACTTGTCATCATCATAGCTATATCAAATAACAAATGCAATTTCTCTATTTTTTTGTTTGTTGTTTATTAATGGCCTTTCCATCAGTTCGCACAACAAACTATAAAGCTATTTTTAGATACCATTATTATTAAATGCAATCTATTTTTATATTAAAATATGTATTATTGTTACGTAAAATGTAGCGGTTTTACGTTTTACGTCATTCATAAACTAGATATCACTCTCCCAACAGCGGCTGGCTATCGCGGTCTGGGATGAAATACATAATTTATTAGGATCTGAATCATTCACGTCCATTATATGTATGACCTTGACTCAAATTTTATACCAACTATGTTTAATAATCGGATGGAAATTAAACTTTTCAATATTATTGTGTGTTGTGTCTTGAATTTCGAAAAAAATTCAACGGCATGTTCTTATATGTCTATAAGTTAGTCCAAAAAAACATTGGTTCAAAAGTTTATATATATATATATATATATATATATATATATATATATATATATATATATATATATATATATATATATATATACAGGGTGGGGCACCGTATACGACACGGTCTCTCAAGGGGAATCCATACAATATAATGTTTTTATGATAAACGAAATAGATGCAGAATTTTTCTGGCCACAATCTAAAATTATTTTTATACATACAGGGTGATTCAAAAAAAAGATACATATCAAAGTTATGTTTTCTTAAATTGAATGTCCTATATTTTTTATTATTTTCGGATATAAGAGTCAAAATAAAAGTGAGTTTCTTCAGTATTCCCTATACCTATCTCTTTCCATTTTGAAAATATCCAAAGATTTGTTGAAATGTAAGGTATGAACTATTTTTCTATAATTTCCAAAGTTGCTCATTTTGAACTTGAGCTATACCTTCTATCATATTGATGAAGGTCAAGGTTATAGCCTGTATCATATTTTAATGTCAAAAATCATACAGGGTGTTGGAAAAATATGGTTGTAAAATTTCAATATAAGATATTGAAAAACTTCGTTATCTTAAATGGAACACCCTCTATATTATTACATATTTTAATGCAGAATTGAATCCTCTTTCGAATTGTATAAGGGTTCCCTATAACTAAACTCAACGAATTTCTTCAATTTCGCACTTCTCTAATAATTCTGTCTTATATTCCCAATGCCATTATGATTGGGATGACGTTTTAAAATAATCATTATTATAGTTAAATTCCATTATTATTATTACAGTACTAATTGATTCACGATTATTATCCAATCTCCTAGAATTTCAAAACTCATATGAAATAATTAACTGACGGGTAATGATACTATACTATTCTATTGCTGTCGGTTTTACCCTTAAAAGACAACTACTCCATTAATATATTTTTTTTTGGAATATCAGCGTTTTACATTTACATAGATACTGTGAAACGTAAAGAAATACCTATAAGTATTTATTGATAACGTATTATTATGAAAGCCCAAGGAAAAATGTGGTAAGTCCACTCACACTTCTTTTCTACCTCTCTCAAACAAATACTGACGAATATGAGAAACATACAGACAGACAGACCAATAGCAAAACATATGTTTGTTGGACTCAAAAAGCCCTGGAACGTAGAAACAGAGTACCGAAAATTTTACACGAATACAATACTTCCCTTACACAGCTACTAGGCGTAGCGGTATAAAAGTATTAAGAACAAGACATTTATTGAATGATATAAAAATAATAACAGTATAAAAATATAATAAAATAAGAAACACTAGAGTAAATGTTCAAAATGTCGTCCATTTTCTTGAATACATAATTGAACTCTCTCTTCAAAAGATCTTTTAACTTTCCTCAACATCTGTGGTGTCACGGATCGAAAAGCGGCTCTTATTCTCTCTTTCATATTTTCAGCTGTTGTGGGCTGGGTGTCATATACAATGTTTTTAATGTATCCCCATAAAAAAAAGTCCACACATGTTAGATCTGGAGATCTTGGTGGCCAATTTTGCGAGCCGCTTCTTCCTATCCATCTGTTTGGGAAACGCCTATCAAGAAATTCTCTAACATTCCTTTGAAAATGGGCTGGAGCACCATCCAACTGCAGCCACATCTGCTGTCTGATATTCAAATGCACATTTTCTAAAAGTTCGGGTAGTTTATCACGTAAGAATCTTAGAAATTTTTGTCCATTTAAAATGCCATCAAAAAAGTAAGGACCTATTAATTGGGACCCTAGAACACCCCCCCATACATTAACTGACCATCTATGTTGGTAATTAGTATTTCGAAAAATTCGAGGATTCTCATCACTATAATAATGGAAATTATGTCTGTTCACCAGGCCGTTATTATGGAAAGTGGATTCATCAGAAAACAGAATTGAATCTAGAAAGAGTTCATTATCGCCTAATCTGTCTAGAGTCCAAACACAAAATTCAAGTCTGTGATTAAAATCCATTTCATAAAGTTCTTGGTGTATCTGAATATGGTAAGGATGAAACCGATATTTTTTCAATATTCTTGAAATGCTTCTCCTACTAATACCTGTTTCTCTTTCTATTTTGCGTTGACTGGTATGAGGGTGTTCTATAACAGATCCTATGACCACAAACTCATTTTCTTCATCATCTACAATAGGTTTTAGCGTAGTTTTTTGTTTGTAGGATACAGTACCAGAATTCCGAAATTCTCTCAGTAACCGTTCAAACACAGCTCTATTTGGATGTGATACGGTTGGATATCTTTCAGCATATACTCTTGAAGCCAATAGGCAATTTTCATGACACTCACCAATTATTAGAAGCATATTTATTCTCTCTTCGATAGGATAAGTCTTCATTTTGCTTTATTTGAATAGTACACTGATTTAAATTGTATTTATAAATTAAACGCTTCAAAACTGTCAGTTATAAAACATTTCCATGGTAACAGCCTCAAAGCTGTCCAGATTAATTGGGTAATGTTCCTACTGTGATAAAGAAGCAAAATTCAAGAAATGCCTTGAGTTTAGTTATAGGGAACCCTTATACAATTCGAAAGAGGATTCAATTCTGCATTAAAATATGTAATAATATAGAGGGTGTTCCATTTAAGATAACGAAGTTTTTCAATATCTTATATTGAAATTTTACAACCATATTTTTCCAACACCCTGTATGATTTTTGATATTGAAATATGATACAGGCTATAACCTTGACCTTTATCAATATGATAAAACCTTTAGCTCAAGTTCAAAATGAGCAACTTTGGAAATTATAGAAAAATAGTTCATACCTTACATTTCAACAAATCTTTGGATATTTTCAAAATGGAAAGAGATAGGTATAGGGAATACTGAAGAAACTCACTTTTATTTTGACTCTTATATCCGAAAATAATAAAAAATATAGGACATTCAATTTAAAAAAACATAACTTTGATATGTATCTTTTTTTTGAATCACCCTGTATGTATAAAAATAATTTTAGATTGTGGCCAGAAAAATTCTGCATCTATTTCGTTTATCACAAAAACATTATATTGTATGGATTCCCCTTGAGAGACCGTGTCGTATACGGTGCCCCACCCTGTATATATATTACGAAATTTGTTAACACGATAGAGGTTGCAGTTTTGGAGGTATCAAGTTCAAATTTGCTACAAAAATCAATCTCTCAAATATCTCGGCCGAGCTCGTTATTGGGCAATATCGGGTAAGTAGTTTCAAAATGGCGACCGTTCAAACATTTAAAAAAATTATCAAAAAAGAACCGTGGTGTAAATATCATCAAAAATAATTTTAGGTTATAGATATAATCAGTACCTACAACTTTTGTTCTAAGCAATTTTTCATAAAATGCACAAATAAAAAAATAAAAATTAATAAAGAAAAATAAGAAACATTTATAAAACATGAACACTCAATATAGATTTGATGTAATTGTACATTTTCTGGAGATCTTAATATAGACCCTGATTAAAAAAATATATAGTATTTTTATTGAAAAGAAATAGGCGAAAAAAAAGTCTGCCTTGAAGTGGAACGCGAACCCTGTTATATTTTATAGCCAAAACAATAATCTCTAACCGCTCTAATAACATGTAGATATACCAATGAAAAGCTTGTTCAAATTTCAATTCAATGAATTTTGAAAAATTTACCTTTCCGCTGACTATTGGCCATGGGGATTTCTTTATGTACGAGGTGCCCAAATAAGTGTGCAGGGTGCTTTATCTCGGAAACTAATCATTTTTGACCGATGAACCCAAACGAAGGAGGTATACAATTCGACTGTCTACTTCTTTTTTTTTTTGGTTTTGCTTGCGCTATAGTTATTCAGGCTGTTTCAAATTCGACTCTCACCATTGGGTGAAATTAAAAAATGTAGAATAATATAGGGCGATTCATTTAAAAAACCCAACTTTCTGCTGTTCTGTTTTTTTTGGGACACCATGTATATTCAGTCCCATCTGATTTTAAAATGTGGGCAAAGATCAATCTTTGATGTGGGGTTTGTGTTCCCTTACAGCTTTTATATTTACATTATTCTAAAATAATTGAAAATAGAGAAGTTATTCTACTTTGTGGCACTTTTATTGTCCACCCTGTATATTCCCATTCAGTGACATAATTTCATTGTGCGAAATATTCGCACAGGTAACCTAATCTAATCAGAGACCAAAACCATGATGGTTGTCTCTGTTCAGAAGATAATAATAATCAAAATTATATTTCTGTCATTCTTTGTTTTCGTGGATTGGGCAATAAGCTCTGTAACATTAATTTATATTATTTAAGTCATTATCTTTCCGTCATGATCACGGTATTGAAGCGTATGTATGGTATGTTAAGTTCATTATCAGTTGTTGATAACCATTGAACGAACGTGCATTGGTTTTAGGTTTTAGGAATAATCAAAATGTTGCGCTGTTTGTGATAAGATTATTAATAAAATAATATATGGTAGTGCAGATATATTTTATACATTAGGTTTCGAGATACTTGGCAAAATATTTTTTATCGTGATCGATTTATTTTCATGTGTGCTATATCATTTCAAATTTATCATTTTTTATCACTGAAACTCTGTGATCAAACTGTTTGTTCTAGCTTTTTGTTCGTAAAGTGGCGAATAAATTAGGCATACTCAATTTGAGTAACCAGCTGTAGTATTACTGTTGGTATGCCTGAAAATTCCAACGCTGTAAAATCCTAATAAATATTTTTTTACCAAAAATTGCACTGACTTTATAAGTCGCTCCAATTTTTGGTAAAATATATATATATGTAAATAAAACAAACATACAACAGAATTGTATACATCCTCCTTTTTTCAAGTTGGTAAAAAATTGATACTGAATAGAATCAGCTGATTCGCTATTCAATTGGTTATGGGAATCATTATTTGTCACATTTGACGTTTAAAATATTTGACATAAATAAACAAACTTGTATTGTGATTAGTTTGGTATTGACAAGTGACGTCATAATTAAATTTGAATTATAACCTACAAATATGAGCATATGTCTCTTGAAATTTACGTAGACGTCAATAAAAATAATTGATTTGACTATTTAAACCGATAAATTTTCAAATAATATCTTTATATTTTCATTGTGTTGTCTGTCCTAAATACAAACCATGAGCCTCGCCAGGCTTAAATTATTTCATCAGTCCAAGTCGTATTCTTATATTTAGTCCAAATATCGGCCATTTTAACCCTGGCCAGGCTAACGGTTTGTAAGTATTTCGGAACAGCCAGTATATTCTACTTGTTTCGAAAATTTCTAGGAATGATCACACCTACCTAATTATAATATAATAATTATAATCTGTGTTGTCTAGAAGACAAAAACTATTTTGAGGATACAATTCAAAAATTAAATCCTTGAAAAAAAAAATGGATAATGGGATACGATTATGTTCGACTTCGCACAATGGAAGCTTGCTGAAGCTGTTTAGGGTATTCCCACATCAAAGAAATATTATATTCCGTACAGTACTGTCTCCTTTTTGACCGACTTCCCAAAAGGAGGAGGTATACAATTCGATTGTGTGCTTTTTTTTTTTTTTTTTTTTTTTTTTTTTTTTTTTTTTTTTTTTTTTTTTTTTTTTTTGGTTTGTGCGCGCCTTTCATATAGTAAACGTACTCCGATTTTGATGATTTTTGATTCATTTGAAAGAGGAGGCTTGAGAAATGGTCCCATATTCATAAAAACGGGAATCCGACATCTCGTTCCCTCCGAAAACCGCCCCCGAAGGGGGTGGAGGGGGCAAATTTTGTCGAAAATTGAAAATCTGCTTTGATATAATTACAGATAGGACAATATCCGGAAACGTTTAAATGGAACATTTTTTCAAAAGAGTAACGGTTTTCGACATAGAGACATTTTAAATTCTCAAATATACCTATTTTCGCTATGTGGAGAGGGCGATTTCTGTCGAAAATTGAAAATCTGTTTGCAGTACATGAAAGACATAATTATTTGTAGCAACATTTATACTGAACATTTTTCCCTTAGAGTTACGGTTTTCGAGTAAAATCGGTGTTAAAATGGTAACAACTAAAATATTCAAGCGTATTTCCGCAGCGATGTTCTGAGATCTCAATAATAACAACTACAAGCAAGGAATATACGTGGGTAATAGAATAAGTACTATCTTCATTGGTATTAGTGAACGTTCAACGATTTTCGTGACTAATGTTACACTCAAAAGTGTGAAATAAATATTTTTTACAAAAAATTGGACCGACTTTATTAGTTGGTGCACTGAAAAGTATAAAATAATATTAATTCTATTGGGGCTGGTACTTGTGAAGTTGGTGCCAAAAGTTACCAATCTACCTGCAACTGCACAACTTCAAAAGTAACAGCACCAATAGAATTAATATTATTTTATACTTTTCAGTGCACCAACTAATAAAGTCGGTCCAATTTTTTGTAAAAAATATTTATTATCAATTCTATGTCGAATTGCTCTAGCCGATTAGATAAGCAAGTGCCTACCTAATTCGAAACTGTTTTTCAACGTTGAAACATTGTATAACGAATATTAGATTGAACTTGAGTTATTAAAGGTAAAATTTTGTGTTATTGGTATGTAGTATTTCATTACCATTATATTGACTAATAATAATTATATTGAGTTATTAAAATAAATATTTTTTACAAAAATTTAGACCGACGTTATTAGTTGGTGCACTGAAAAATACAAAATAATATTAATACTATTGATGCTGGTACTTTTGAAGTTGTGAAGTTGCAGATAATTTTTGTCGCCAACTTCTCAAGTACCAGCAGCAATAGAATTAATTAATTATTTATTTTGTATTTTTCAGTGCACCAACTAATAACGTTGATCCAATTTTTTTGAAAAAATATTTATTTTAAACTTTTGAAACCAAAGAAGATCTTGTACTTATCCTATAATTCACGAATATTATTTGCTTGTACTTGTTATTATTCAGAGATCTCAAAACATCGCGGAGGAAATACGCATAAGTATTTTAGATTTTACCACCACTGTAATTCGAAAACCATTACTCTAAGGAAAAAATGTTTGTCATAAATGTTGCTACAAATAATCTGGTCTTCCATGTGGTTCCCTCAGATTTTCAATTTTCGAAAGAAATTGCCCCCTCCACATAGCGAAAATACACATATTTGAGATTTTAACATCACTGTAACTCGAAAAACGTAACTCTTTTGAAAAAATATTCAATTTAAACGTTTCCGGATATTGTCCTATCTTTAATTCTGCCACCTACGATTTCTGATTGTCGAGAAAAATTGATACCTTCACGGATCTTCTTTGAACGGAAGGAGCATTCGGAATTGATTTTTTTTTAAGCATATGGGAGCATTTCTCAAGTCTCCTCTTTCAAATAAATCAATATCGGAGTAAGATCAATATATGAAACACGCGCTTGAACCCAAAAAAAGCAGGCAGTCCTCCGTTCGAGGTTCTTCGGTCAAAAATACAGAATACAGGTACCCAAAGTTCACAGGAAAATTTATGAGAAAATCTAGAATGTGGAACCATTTTCACACTTGTCCAAATTTTGAGATCTTTATTTCGATTATAAACTGATATATAAGTATATATAGAAAAATAATAATAACATGTAAAGCAGAATATACTATTATCACATAGAAATAGCCCACTCGAAAATTGGACATAATTTTACAAGTTTTCCCGAAAAAATAAAAACAAAAATATTCCAGAAATGATCATTCACCACATCCCGGCTTTATTCATCAAGTAACGGGAACACATAGCTATCTGGCCCAACGCCAGGCATCCTGGGAATATTGACCGTAAAATTGCTGGTTTAAATTATGATTGGTGATTCTTGTGAATTTTATATGACTTCTGGTTATAGGAAAATAAAGGCGGATTTTGAGCACTGCCAAAAAATATTCTTTCTACTGATAATGTATATTTAATAAAAGTTTTAAACGTTTCAAATTTCTCAGACATTTATCCAATTTGGCCAGCTTTTCGGTTCGTACAAATTAAAATATATTGGCTACCGAACTTCGCTAGGATAACACATTGTTTAAGGCGAGTCCATAAGAGAAATTAAGAAAATCTATTTTTATTAACAAATCATTCAAAATAGCGCCTTCCGCATCAATTTTTTAGCGACTTCAAAAGAAGGAGAAGGTATACAATTCGGTTGTAAGATTGTTTTTTTATGGCTGTTTGTTCGCGCGTTTTGCATAGTAAACGTACTCCGATTTAGACTATTTTTGTTTCATTTGAAAGAGGAGAGCTGAGAAATTGTCCCGTTTTGAGAAAAAACAAATCCTTAAGTCTCCTTCCCTCCAAAAACCTCCCCCAAAGGAGGTGGAGGGAACAATTTTTCTCGAAAATTGAAAATCCGAGACGACAGAATTAAAGAAAATTCTATATCCGGAAATGTTTAAATTGGACATTTTTAAAAGTAAGCATACGTATCCGCGCTACAGTCTGAAATATGTGGAAGGGGCACATTTTTTCGAAAATCGAAAATTCGAGATTTGAAAATTAGAAAGGGGACCATATCCGGAAACATTTAAATTGAAAATTTTTTCAAAAGAGTTACGGTTTCCGAGTTTCACAATGGTAAAGTCTGAAATATTATGTGATATGCGTATTTCCGCTATGTGGAAGAGCAACACGGCCAAATTAACCAAAAGATTATATGTAGCAACATTTAAATTGAGTTACGGTTCTCGAGTTACAGCAGTAAAGTCTGAAATATGTATATTTGCGCCGCGATGTTTTGAGATAACTGAATAATAAATAACAAGTACAAGCTAAACCTACCTATAACTTTTAGGGTATTAGTGAACGTTCAACAATTTTCATGACTAATGTTACACTCAAAAATGAGAAATAAATATTTTTTACAAAAAATTGGACCGATCAGTTGTTGCACTGAAAAATACAAAATAATATTAATTCTTTTGGTGCTGGTAATTTTGAAGTTGTGCCGTTGTAGTTTGTTGTTGTAGGCACCAACTCCAAAAGAACCAGCACCAATAGAATTAATATTATTTTGTATTTTTCAGTGCAACAACTGATAAAGTCGGTCCAATTTTAAACAAAAAATATTTTATTAAAAGTTGTTCTAAAATACACCTATTTTTGCAAACATTTGATTTTTTAGGACTCATAACGTGAGTTCAGGTTTCTTTCAATACTTGAGCAATAAAATATTTCTGCTCCAAAAAGTGACTAGGAATGATTCAATATAATTTATTTAGAATGATTTGTGTATAAGAAAGACATGCATAGAAATTTTCCCACAACTACATGACACCGGTCGATATTTTTTAATCTTGGCACAGATTCCGATATTTTCTGTTAAGTCTGTGAATATTTTTTTCAATTTATGTTTCACATTCAAAAAAACCCAAAATTTTCTTTGCACATTTGGAGAACAATCTGCCTGAATCATCATAACATTCATCTGTCGGGGGAAATACGGACCGCAAATAGATCATGTTTTTTCAGAATGGTAAAAATATAATTTCTGTTGTAGCTAAAAAAAAATCTCGTTCCCCCGAGTTTTTTTTTCACAAAATGATTAGGTCGACATGATGAGCAAAATATGAATGAAAATTAATTAATAAATAAATGAAAATATTCACAACCAATAGAATCGCTGATGGTGGGAATTTTTATCAGTGCTAGGAAACTGTTAAATTTTTTGAAAAATGTCTGATGTAAATATTGCCGTCACGAATTATTGATTTTTGGAAAAAATACCCCCTCCATTCTTTTTGGGGGTAAGGGGTTAATATTTTATGAACCAAAAGTTTTTATTTATAGACATATAACAATATGCCGTTGAAATTTTTTCGAAATTCAAAAGTGTAAAACGATCGCAGTGGGTACATTTCTATACGAAATTTACCTAAAAATCTGTACACCTCCATCGTTTGAGAAGTCAGTCAAAATGCACATCACTGGCGAAGATACTTCTGTCAAGAAATTATGTTTCGCTTCAGTTGAGCTGTTTCTGCCATTTATCGGAAGTAAAACGTTTAAAAACAAACATATGGTGTCCTTGACAAAGTTCCTTGTCTGATTCAACCGAAAATATTTAACTTTTATATGCCGTTAATTAAACTGGCAAATAATAATATAGACTCCACTCACGGTGTGACCCTGTATAAATAAATGTAATATTATGTATGCCTAAATAATAATGCAAATTTACGTGATTTTCACTACGCATACAGATTCATATATGAAGAGCTACATTTCTTGTGTCACGTCTTTTATTTTTTCGAAGACTAGACATTAAAAATGATTACATCACATTTCACACAAAAGTAATAGAAGCAAAAAAAAACTGGACAAGTGCGAGTTGACCTCGCATTCAGTGGGTTCCGTACATTCATGTTTTTTTTTAAATCTGACCCAAATTTGTCAATATTGAGGGATATACCATGTTTTTTTAATATTATACACTTCTCATAGGTTTTCCTATAATCTATAAGTAGAAAAGTAATTTCTGTATTTTTTTCAAGATTTTAGGTTCAGTAGTTTCGGAGTTAATTGGGGGGAATGGTCACTTTCGCCTATTTTCTTGAATAACTTGGAAACTATCTATTTTAAAGTTACAAAAAAATACATATAGGATCTTCACAGCAAGACCTTCCATATGATATATCACAAGATGCAGTTTTCAAAAAAAATCCACCTTCCCCCCAAAGTACTCCCCCCCATATACAGATTTCATCTATTCATGTCACACCTCTGCGTTTGGGTCACAGAAATTGATATCTGTACAAAATTTCAATTCAATCGGTCGAGCAGATTCGGAGATAATTGACTGTGAACGACGGACAGACGGACACACCAGTGATCCTATAAGTGTTCCGTTTTTTTTTTCGGACGTACGGAACCCGGAACACTAAAAAGATAATAAAATGTTGATTGCAAAAATAATATCCATGAGATTATAGAAAATAATTTAAATTCCTATTAGCCTCAATTTTATTAAAAGTTATGCTAAAATACACCTATTTTTGCAAACGTTTGATCTTTATGGTTTTTATAACAAAAACCGCTTAACTAGACTATTATCTCATGCTCGTATTTCATCAAACAATAACATAGTCGAAATATTTGCCAAAATATGCCTGAAAATAGAACAAGGAAGCAATCTTGCGAAAAAGTGAGGTTAAAAAAAGTTGAATTGACTTGTGTGTAACGTAACTTCTGTGTTGTTAGATTATTGGATAAATTTTATTTTCACCAATACTTTTGCTAGAGTGTGCTCTTTGTCTGTGTTGTTTTTTCTAATCTAATATATTAATTATATTATTTATTATTCGATTGAATTTGGAATTATTAATCTTTAGCACAATGTATTTTCTTCATCAGATTCGGTGGTGCGAACAAAGACCATGTCAATTCCAAGTAATTGGTCCACAAACACTCCAAAGTGGGACCCCGAAACATACAATCTACTCATGGCAGGTGAAATCAAAAACATACCATCATATCAAAATATGGAACAATTTCTTAAATCAAGTGACACATTTCCCATTAAATTTCCCATCGATACTGGCCGATGTAAAACATTAAGGAATCAAGTGGACGATGTTATATTACAAAGAAACATAAATTCCGTTTACCCACTTATGCACGAGTCTGCCTTAGAGTTGTGCTGTAAATTTATACTATTTAAACGAAAATATGGCAGTTGTGTCGAAAAAGCTCTGTATAAAAATATAAATTTATTGAATTTTATAGATCGCCTGCTGAAAAAGAGGTGTGTTATGTTTATGGGTAAAATGGATCTGTATGTACTTTTAAATGGTCGAAAAGGTTTCGGTGACTGGGATACCATTGGTACTGAATATGAAAAAGGTGATCTAACGTTAGAAAATTGCCTCAGCTTTGATGAAATCAAACTTTCAGCCTTTCTGTCAGTCAGTTCGTACACGTACTTTATAAATTCCGGTGATAGAAACAACGTGGGTCACTTTTACTCGAAAAGAAATGATATTGAGGATGAAGGTGTAATAGTGGGGATAATAGGTCCAAGATTGGATAAAATAAATTCTATGGAATATCAGGATATCGTTATTAGTAAAACACAAAACACAAGTACGAATGGATATGGCGGAAGAGCCAAGGAAAGTGTTAGAAAACTTTTCAGTGAGTTTTACTGTCAAAATTCGCTTGATTTTAACGAGCTTATTGATTTCAAGAGTAAATACACTCCACAGAGATTCGTTAAAGTTGCCGCAGATAGTTATTTTGATAATCATGCGTATTATAAGAGGTTATGTATCAGTTTCGATACCCTGTTGCTTGAAGCTAATGAACGAGCTATGGGCGAGGATCGTGAAGCTTTTGTTTTTGTGGTAGGATTTGGACTTGGTGTTTGGAGTTTGACACGACATCAAGAAAAAGTGTTTATGGATGCTTTTGCCAGAAGGATAGCGTAAGTATTTTTTAAGCTTTACCTATTTTACAATCAGGGTATCCGGGTAAATATGGGAAAAACACCGAATAACGGGACGCTTTGCTTTAAGACGCTTCCGCGTCATCAGACGCACGTGATACGTATAGAAGTAGATATAGTATAGATGACTGATAGTGAAGTTTGTTGTTTAGAAGTTTAAACATAAAATAAGTTGAATTGAAAGGTTTAATAGTTACAAAATAATAGTTACAGTAATGTAGACATTTTATACATAAATATAATAACTGAAAATTAGCTAGAACTGAAATTACAGAGGAACAAATAATCAGTACAATGCTGTAGATAATAAAAGTAAAGTTCAGTCATATTTAAATTAGAGAGTGAGAGCAAGATAGTGATGGCACACAAGAGTTCCAAGGACTCGGTGAATACTTTGGAAGCGAGACCCAAATTATTATGGACTGTATAATGTGGAAACTACTCACAGCTATTTTGTGGATGGACTTTTTTACGCATTTTATGCTAATTAATAACTTTACAAAAAATAATTAAATAGATTATGAGAGCCTATCCACGTTTACCTTCATGATTTTTTTCATTGTTTCTTTCAGTTGCCTCGGCCAATATTTGAATAATGTCAGCGATATATGTTTTTCATATATAAATCAAGAATATTGTGGAGCCTACCGAAATGGAGATACTTTTCCCATTAAAGATCACCCCAGATCGGGTATCAAAATTCATATCACTCGAAGAAATCCACATCAAAAACTCAGGGGTGCAGATGCAGGTAATTGATCAGCTTTTTTAATTATTCCAATTTTATCTATAATTGGGAACAGATTGTTTTGAGCCCAGACGGTTCATCATCCAATAAATTGCTAGTTAATTTAATTGGCCATCCTTTAAAAGATACAATTGAATGTTTTTTACATTTTCTCTTTCATGACGAATAACCAAGCCCGATAGCAAAATTTTCGATATGAAGTACTACTCATTTTCGGTATGAACTTTCCGGACACCACCCTGTATGTATCCACAGACGTGGAATATTTTTAATAATTCACGTCATTAACTTCTACTTTATTGTACCTTTTCTCTGCTTCTACTAAAGAATTCAAGTAACCTAACCTAACCTAACTATGTTCAAGTATGTACAACATTTTGATTAGGCATTGACATCATTGAGCGCTGATGCCACATATCTAGAATGACCACAGATTATGCTACAAAATTACTGAATACCAACATTTTAGGGAAACTTCTTGTTGTCTCATACCCATGGGATGGTAATGCTTTACCCGGAAACGAATACTGGAATGGCATGTTGAAGAGTACTGGTGATTCTGCGGCAGCTTGTTCCACACAAATCACCGAAATCCATAATGCCCACATTAATGCTCTAGTCTGTGCTGAAAATATGCGAGTTGTTACCAACCATGGTCTGATTACATTGCAACAATATCGAAAACTTATCAGCTGTGAGAATAAAATTAGATGACAAGAAGATGTGCGTGACATTGTCCAAATATATGCTGTTTGAAGCACTCGTCATTGCTCATTCAGAAAGTTCTGGATCTGACAATCTCTCCTTGCCTTTATCATTAATCTGTGAATTTGAACACATACTTGTTTAGTGACGTTATGGTTCAACTATTCAACAAGAGATGTCGCTACCAGTACCGTTCTTACAATTTAATTCCGGAAATTGTTTTTGTTTGTACTAATAGATTGTAGAATATGAATAAAATGTATAAATAATATTAAATGCCGTATTTTATTATGACAAGTGTAGTGAATCCCACAGCTAGGAGTTCGCCTTATCATTTTTTATACAGGGAGATCAATTTATTCGATAGAGTTGGATATATTTTCGTTGTCTTGAGATGTACGAAAGAATTAGTAAATATAGAATTCACAAAAACAATCAAATTTTACATTTTATATTTAATTCGTAATATACAAGATATTTCATAAGGCTCATTTATGTAAAAGTTACATTTTACTAAGTTCTACCGAGAACAGATAAGTTCCTTTTCTGTGAAGGACTTGAAGAAATAGATACTGATCACCAATCTTTGAGTCAGGTCAGTATATTTATTATAAATTTAGTTAGTTGCTTCAATTACCTATATGCAACCAAATATACTTCTATCTATTTACCTGAAACGTCATATATTAATTAGACATTGACATGTTGATATTCACATTCACTTGTTTTTAAGTATCATAAAGAGTCAAGAGTATGTTCAATGATTTGCTCATAGATGTGCTTGATGAATGAATTTCATTATTATATTATATTGCCAATGCCAGTGGATTTTTTCAAGATAAGAAATAC
Source organism: Crioceris asparagi (assembly GCA_958507055.1). NCBI lineage: Eukaryota > Metazoa > Arthropoda > Insecta > Coleoptera > Chrysomelidae > Crioceris > Crioceris asparagi. The sequence continues at coordinate 130,452,139 of OY293826.1, forward strand.
TGTGAGTTTTCAATAATTATTCGTATCAGTTGGTATTTAATAATCTTTATATCATTAAGACACTGATGAGATTTGGCCTTGCTAATAGGTGCTTTTAGGCGACGATAATCATTATCTTTGCTTTAGGTAGATAACAGATAATTCCCTTAAGCAGCATAAAATTCTCTTATTGGCTCTCATAGGGAAGTAGATACCATAGATAAAATATTTATATACGGGTAGATTCATAAATTCCGTTTTGTGGATGATTGTAGAAGTTAGAAGTTTGACTAGTACACAATAGATGGCAGGCGGCATTCTGAAAACTTAATTGGGTTTCTTTTCTCCAGTAAAGCATTCAAAAGTTTATGGTTATGTTAATGGATGAGCATAATGAGTTAGTTTCCGTTTACTATTTCAGATTTATAACAAACACCTACTTTTCTTCATCATTTAAAACATTCTAATCTGAGCATTCAAAAATATGGAAAAGATTTTGTTCTAATTTGTTTGAAAAATCCCAATAATGTCGATACCACACTGGTCTCCAAAAACTCCTCTATGGAGTGGAGAAACTTTTTCTCTTCTTATACAGAGTGATGTTAAAGAACAAGAAACTGTTAAATTGGAGGATTTAATGGAGAAAAGTGATAATTTTCCAATAAAATTCCCAATCGAAAGTGGAAGATGTAAAACACTCAAAAATTACATAGATACTGATATACTGGAGAGAAATATCAATTCAGTTTATCCAATAATACATGAAAATGCTCTTGAATTATGTTGCAAGTTTATTTTATTCAAGAGAAAAAACGGTACTTATGTAGAAAAAGCACTTTATCGAAATATGGACCTGAAAGGTTTCATCGATCGTCTTCTGGCAAAACGAGCTGTAATGTTTATGGGACGATTTGATTCACATTTGCTTTTAAATGGCAAAAAAGGTTCAAAAAATTGGGAAACAATAGGCTCAGATAAAGAACACAACTATTTAAAACTTGAGCATTGCCTGAGCTATGATGAAATCAAATTGTCAGCATTCTTGTGCATTACATCGTACACATATTTCGTGAATATTGGAGATAGAAAGAATATGGCAAAATATGCTACAGAAAGAGATGATATTGCTGATGAAGGCATTATAGCGGGTATGATTGGACCCAGATTGAAGAAGGAAAATGTTATGGAGTACCAGGAGATTGTTTTCAGTCGTCAACAGAATACCGAAGCGAATGGCTATGGCCGAAATGTGAACGAAAGTATCCATAAGCTATTCACTGATTTCTACGAAGAAGAGTGCCTCAATTTCAATGAGTGCCTAGAATTGAAAGAAACAGTACCTAAACAAAACAAACGTTTCACATTTTTAAATAATGATAAACTCTTTGATAACCATGTATATTATAAGAGGTTATCGATAACTTTCGATACATTATTAATGGAAGCGAATGCTAGGGCTAAGGAGAAAGGAACTTGTGCTTATATTCACGTTGTAGGACTGGGTTTGGGAGTATGGAAAATTTCTAAACATCAAGAGAAGGTTTACATGGATTCTTTTGCACAGAGAATCAGGTAGTGTTTGATGTTATAATTGTACTATTATTCTGTTTTTGTAGATAAAAGAAGAAGTCTAGAAAAATAAGAAACAATTTTTCGTTATTATGATCATATGCAGGTCTCAGTAGAAATAAGTCCTACAAGAATCAAACTCATGCGCATATCTGCGTAATTTTACGGGCTAAAATCTCATGTCAATGGCTAAACTTTTGTTTTTAGTATTGTGTAGATATATTTTTAGGAAATAGAAGATCCATCGAAACATCGTATTACAGTTTATCAAAATAAGGCATTATGCCTACATTGGGAATCAAAAAACAAATATAAGTCATGAGCTTAGTCACGGGAGCGGTAGAGTTGAGAAAGTGCAGTTTTTTAATATTTATTTCTTAATCTGTATCATAAACTATGATCATAAATTTGCAGTACCTTGGGCTTTAACCTGTGCAATGTGAGTGATATTTGCTTTTCCTACATAAATCAAACACTTTGTGGACTATATAAACATGGTGAACGATTCATTATCAAAGGTCACCCATTTTCTGGTATAAATATCCACATATTCAAAAGGAATCCTCATCAGAAGCTTACTGGGGCTGACACAGGTATAAGTGAATTTTATCACCAGTCAAAATTATATATATATCTCCATGGTTTTATCTTTTTAACATTCGAAATATACAGAGGGGTATCTTTTTTTACATCTGTATTAGTTTTATCTGACATCTTATATACAGGGTGTTATATTGTTCTGTAATGGAAAGATTACGGCTTCATGGATTAAGATATCAAAAATATATTTTGACTAACTATATCTGATTTTTTAAGCTCTATAATCCTATATTTTTATATTTTCAATTGTACCAGGGGCGCCCAAATAGTCGGAATTGCACTCAACTTCATTTTTTCTTATGGAACATGTAAATTTTTATTTATTAATTAAATTCTTCATAAAATTTTAATGCCAGTTGTATAACAAAACTTTATGATTATTGTTAATAGATCTCGAGATATAAGTGTTTTTTTTTAATTTTGAAAGAACAAAGGCACTTTATAAAAATTAATATCTCAGAACATGTAGAAGAGCAGAGTGAAATTTTTATCAGAGTCACACATAATATTGGAGATTATTATGAATTGGTTAAATTGCTTTTATATCATACGAGGCGTGAGCAAAAAATAGTTTTCTGAAAGGTTAGTAAAAGTTGAAAAAGTCAATTTTTGGAAATGGATTGGTAAGAAAATTAAGTTATACAACTGACATAAAATTCTTATGGAGAATATAATTAATCAATAAAAATATACATGATCCATAAGAAAAAATGAAGTTATGTGCAATTCCGACTATTTGGACGCACCTGGTACAATTGAAAATATTTTTGGATTATAGAGCTTGCAAAATCAGATATAGTTGGTGAAAACATACTTTTGATATCTTTATGCATAAAGCCGTAATCTTCCAATTACAGAACAAAATCACACCCTGTATATATATTTTTTATTTATAGGTAAACTACTTATCGTGACATACGCATACGATGGAAATGCTCTGCCCGGAAATGAATATTGGTCAGGAAAATTGGGAAGCAGTGGCGATTCAGCTGCTGCGTCATCTACTCAAATAGCTGAAATTCAAAATGGCTACATAAATCCATTAGTTTGTTCCGATAATTTGAGAGTTGTGACTGGAGGTGATGCTGGAGATGTTGTCTCCTTTGCTAAATACCAAGAAATGATACGTTGCCTAAATAAGAAGAGAAAATTATGAATTTGTACCTACTTTTGAGATATTTCTTGTGATAGATATGCATCTATATTATTGTTTATTAAATATATTGTTTTTTTGTTGTTAGTTATTTTTATATGCGAGTATCAGCTAAGATTGTACGTCTCAAGTTTATAATATTTATACTTATATTCTGAAAAACAGTTCACATATAGAGGAGAAAAAGGTGCCAAACTGTTTAGCCTATTTTCAAATAGATTTTCATGAGTATTACCTTCGACACTCCATATGAATAAAACTCCTGGAGTTTGGGCCGTCCTTCTCGACTCATCCTGTACCTGTAAACCTACTTAAAATCAAAATCGACCATTGACAGGATAAAGAATATTCTGTTATCTTCCTTCTACATACTCTCTTCGAATTGAATAGCACTGATTTGCCAGTGCCAGCGCAGATGACGCTACTAATGACGAGAAGCGAAGAAATGCAGTTGCAGTAGATGCAGTTTTAATTTAATCTTCCCTCTTGATTCTCTCATTCATAAATCACATTACCGCAAAGTGTTTTGTTTGTTGACTTAAATTGCATCATCTGTAAAGGTAAGTTCTTGTTTTTCACAAAATACATAACAATAATTAGTTATAAAGAACTATAATATTGTTTCAATTTTGGTATACTGTTTAGTCAACCAATTGCCCATTCTTTTAGGAATAATCCATTTATACTTGCTTGTAAGATAACAAACTGGAAGAATGAATCAATCAGAATTGCAAAACGGGTTTTTCCAAGCATGTTGAATTTTTTAATGTAAATATGCTTCAGAATAACTATACTAATGATGGCTAGATGGCGTTAACAATCATATTTAAAATTTAATACGCCAATTAGCATTCTTGTCCATTTAAAATATTGTTTTTAATCGAAAATTGTAGAGATTGTAAACCTGCTGAATGTTGATTACAGTACCGGATCCATTCTTTGATCATGTCTGTTCCATCGTGGTCTCGCAATACTCCAAAATGGAGCAAAGAAACATTCGATCTACTGATACAGGGTGATGATATTAAAGAGCAAGGGAAAGTGAAATTAAATGATATTATCGAGAAAAGTGATAATTTTCCAATCAAATTTCCAATAGATACAGGGAGATGCAAAACACTACAAAATTATGTAGATTCTGATATTTTAGAAAGGAATATTAATTCAGTATATCCAATTATACATGAAAATGTCCTTGAATTGTGTTGCAAGTTTATTTTATTCAAGAGAAAAAATGGTAGCAAGTTGGAAAAAGCATTTTATCGTGATATGGACGTGAAATGTTTGATCAATCGTCTTCTGACAAAGCGAGCAGTGAAATTCGTTGGCCGATATGATTTCCATTTACTTCTAAATGGCAAACAAGGTTTAAACAATTGGGAAACAATAGGCTCTGATAAAGAATGTAACTATTTAAAGTTGAAAGATTGCCTGAGTTATGATGAAATCAAATTATCAGCACTCTTGTGCATTACATCGTACACATATTTCGTGAATATTGGAGATAGAAAGAATATGGCAAAATATGCTACAGAAAGGGATGACATTGCCGATGAAGGCATTATAGCGGGTATGATTGGACCCAGATTGAAGAAGGAAAATGTTATGGAGTACCAGGAGATTGTTTTCAGTCCTAAACAGAATACCGAAGCGAATGGCTATGGCCGAAATGTGAACGAAAGTATCCATAAGCTATTCACTGATTTCTACGAAGAAGAGTGCCTCAATTTCAATGAGTGCCTAGAATTGAAAGAAACACTGCCTAAAGAAAATAAACGTTTCACATTTGTAAATAATAATAAACTCTTTGATAACCATCTGTATTATAAGAGATTATCGATAAATTTCGATACTTTATTAATGGAGGCGAATGCTAGGGCTAAGGAGAAAGGCACCAGTGCATATATTCATGTTGTTGGTCTGGGTCTGGGAGTATGGAAAATTTCTAAACATCAAGAGAAGGTTTACATGGATTCGTTTGCACAGAGGATCAGGTAAACTATTAAAAACACAACTTGGGATTGTTGATGCGAAGGTTATTGTTTCTTTGTTATTTACTCAGTTCCTTGGGCATTTACCTACATCATGTCAGTGATATCTGCTTCTCATATATAAACCAGGATAAACTTGGCACTTGTAGTAATGGAGATCTATTTGAAATCAATGGTCATCCACTATCAGGTCTAAAAATCCACATTCTTAAAAGAGATCCTCATCAGAAACTTCAAGGGGCTGATTCAGGTAGATACTAAATTGTATTTATTTATATTTATTATCAACTATTGCTGTTTGTTCATTTCTTGACAGGAGATCATGATCTATTCAATAAATAAATTTATGTTTATAGTGATTCTTTAACTAGGTATATATACTTCTAGATAAATTATTGGTTGTTTCATACGCTTACGATGGAAATGCTCTACCTGGAAATGAATTTTGGACTGGGGAATTGGCCGGAAGTGGAGACTCTGCCACAGCTTCCTCCACTCAAGTATCTGAACTTCATAATGCTCATATTAATCCGCGCGTTTGTGCCGATAATTTGAGAATTGTGACCAGAGAAACAGTAATGACTCTTTCAGAGTACATTGATGTGATTCGCTCGAAAGTAATGTGATAAGATTATTTGTGAGGTGACAACTGACACATTCAATATCTTAATATTATTATGTAGATTAATACTTTAACCTAAATCTATATACTTTTTTAAATTCATAAAATGATTGTGTAAAGAAGAATATTATTTCAAAAGCAAGAGTGTTTTTTTGTTGTAAGGCATCATGGGAAAACGATGAGAGAAAAAAAAATATAAACAAAAAATTTGAGTGCTGTCAAAGGAAATGTCGGAAAATAATTGACATGAAATGTCAACCTTCAACCAAATTCAACATAATTTATATATACTCCATCAGATATACGAAATATTTTAAGTGGTAAATCTTAAGAAGAAGAATTAACCCAAATCATCTTAAAATAATATGGCCCAGAGTGGTGCTCTACTGAGACATTCAGACATCTCGAAAAATAAAGAATATTTATGTAAGTGAGACAATTGTGCGAGTGGAGTAGATTTTAGGAAGGGTCAGCCTCTTACATACAGTTTTATCTATATAAAATAAAGTAGGTTAGGAATATTTTCTTTTCTTTTATGGGCAGTAAAGACATATATGCAGGACTGGTGGATAATATAAAGCTGAACACTTGAGAGAGAAGCTTGTTTCTTACAATGATAAACTCCTGGAACTGGAATATACCTTTGAAACTAGGAGGATCGCACTGGACATAACCAAGAAGCATTTCAGAAAGGCAGAGTGATGGTCACAAGGTCTTCATAGGCATGTAGGTTTCATAGAGTTATAGAACATCTAACTGTTCAAGTTGAAGCGAAAAATGCTCAAGAGATATGGCGAGCGTTCATCAAAAGCGGCTCTATTGTATAGGTGCGCTCACCAGTTGGCTCCACAGACAAGTGAGCTACTATCACTGTTGTCAAAAGTTATAGGTTAGTTTTTTGTTTATAGGTTACATAGACGTCAATTACGACATCTGCCAACGTCATTGTTACTGAATGAGCCTGTTCCGAAATATAAACCATTAACTAACCTCTTCTTCTCAGCCTTAATTCATCCACTGCTGGATGTTGGCCTCTTCTTTTTGTTTCCAGAGCTTTCGATTCTGGGCTAATTGATACCAACTGCTTGTCTGATATCACCTGCAGGCATCTCTTTTGGGGTTTGCCCACACTTCTTCTGTTTTCCCAGGATCTCCATCTTAAAATTCTATGTGCCCATCTACTTTGCTCCTGTTGGGCTACATGTACCGCTACCCATTCCCACTTTAGATGTGCTATTCTCTCTTACGATATCGGAAACTTTGGTTCACCTTCGTATTACCTCATTTCGCACTATGTCTCTCAGGGTCAAACCTAACATTCTTTGTTGCATTGCCCTTTGCAACCGATATATACTTTTCTTAGTAAGTGCCATTGTGTCCAATCCATATATTTTGCTACTGGTGCTACTACTAGGTATTATGTTACCCAATATAGAGGTATAGGTGGAAAGAACTGAGCAAAACTTATCCCTAATGGATATAAAATATAAAATAACTAGAAGAAAATGTGACAAAAAGTCACTTGGAGGTAGAAACGATAAATATGCTATAAAATAAGCTGGGGCTTAAGAACAGAGCTAGATTTTTACTATCTACTAATAAACTAATGAAGATAAATGTCAAAAAAGAAAGTGACACACATAAATCATCATCACTAATAGAAAAAAAATATGGTAGAACTTAACGAGCCCCATTACTGCACCATCACCAAAGAACTACCCCAAGATCGAATCCTCCAGCTGCCACCAAATGCGGAAATATTTCGCAAAGTAATGCGACGCCTGCGCATGCTATTCATCATGAACCCATCGAATCGTACTGGTAAACGGTTCTTTCGCAACAAATCCACCATGAAGCAGGAACAGAAGCGCCAAATCAAGCTAGCCTACTGCTTCGTCATCCACCCATTCAGCACGGTGGCCCATGTGCTGGAGATAGCCTTTTTCGTAGCCTGGCTGTGGCAGTACTTGACTATGCCTGTCATGTACGGCATCCCCTACACCTGGCCCCTTTGGTCCATTGTGATACACCGAATCGGTAATGTTTTGCATTGGTCCGTGTTTATTTCGTTCTTCTTTCTTGGATACGTCGATGAAATCCACAAGGAGGTTATATTGGATCTGAGGAAAATTGTGCTGCACTATTTGAAGACGTATTTTATATTTGATTTTATAGCTGTTGCCTTTCTGGATTTTTTGGAGCTGACACCGTTACATATCAGAGAAGAAGCGTTATACAATCGTTACTTGTTTTTGGTGGATATGATAACACTGTTTGCATTGCTGATCAGGTTCAAGAGTTTTCTCGATGTTATGTACAACATTTTCAATGGCTTCAAGATCGGCACCACCCTTTATTTCATCATCCATCATTCGATACTATGCATCATTATAATGAACATTTTAGCCGTGCACGCATACTCAATACCGCTGGCACTGTACAATGCTGAATTTCCCGATGATTCTTGGATCGCAAAAGCCCAAATTGAAGATTACCAAAAGACCAGTTTCGTGCACATTTATTGCGAATGTATGCTGATTGTTTTCTGTCACTTTTTCGGTGCCACCTACGACATCTATCCGATAGTTTTGCCACTGGAACAGATAACCTTCTTTACAATATCATTCTTTGGACGATTGTATACATTGTATCTGATAGCAGATCTATTACAGTTGTTTGGAATGGTGAGTATTGCTGAAAGTAAATACGAGCAATACTTATCGCAGCTGGAAGAGTACATGAGGGCCAAGAATTTACCGCTGCCCTTGCGCACTAGATTGCTCAAATACTACGAGTATAAACTGCAACGACGTTACTTTGATGAGCCTCTAATTATGCAAACCTTATCGGATCATTTACGTACCGAACTATTTCTGCACAGTGCTCGTCGTTTGATCGAAAAGGCGGTGGTGTTTCAAAGTTTGCCCAAGGCGACGTTGGGCTCCATTTTTGCCGTCATGAAAAACGAAACATTCCTGTCGGGTGATTGTATCACAAGGGCCGGTCATGTATTGGAGAACATCTATTTCATATCGTCGGGCACGGTGGCGGTAAAGACGACATCTAACGTGGAGTTGGCACACCTCGAGGATGGGGACGAGTTTGGCTTTATGAATTTCTTCAGCCCCAGTCCGGAAAAGTACAGTCATGTGGCTGTCGAGATAACTGAGGTGTATTATATTGCCAAATGGATATTGCAAGAGTTCTTGACCGGTCATCCGGAGGTGACGAGGTTCTTTTTCAATCGCATGAAGAATCAAATCAAATTCTACCAACATATGGAGAGTTATGCTACCAAGCAGGGTGAAGATGTGATTACCAATTTAAGGAGGGGGTTTCTATTGGAGAGACGGTCCATGCGGCAGAATATATTTGAATAATCGTTTTATTTATAGAGAATAATTTGTATTTTTGGTTTTTATTACCCACGTTTCTTTTTACTGTTTACTGTGATTGCATTTTATTTTTATATGTACTTATAAAGGTTATAATATTAAATGTATTTATTAATGAAGTACCTATATTAAATAACAAATTAAGACAAGCCAGCTTTGTCTCGAACAATCATTCGATATAGGATATTTATTGTATTGACTAAAATATCCGTTAAAGTCCAGAAATGAGCCATTGCAATAGCCAGAAATGTCAAATAATAATTATATTTGAATCTGTTAGACAATTAACTAAAATGGATTTCAACATAAAAATTCAGTTACACTTAACGTAAGTTACAGAAAATTTGAACAATAGATCACACAGAGAATGACATTTTTGTTTGTGGTAAACGATTTTTAATTTAATAATATAGCACATTGTCAATTAAAATGCGAAAGAAAAAGTTTTTAAAATAATTATAACACAATTTAGCATTTTTATTGTTTTAAATAATGTAATGTGTGAAATAAAAAAAAAGTTGGAGATGCCGGGGATCGAACCCGGGGCCTTTCACATGCAAAGCGAACGCTCTACCACTGAGCTACATCCCCGTGAATGGTCAATTAGTTTAGTAGCTACATAACGTAATATAACTTCACTAGAATTTATCCCGTGTAATATAACAATGAGGAATTTCTGTAAAATTGGTTTTAGTAATAAATTTTGCAGTTGAAATCTATAAACCTGTAATTTTAGTCAATACATAAAATGTATGCATATTCATGATTCCAAAAACATGATAACCTTGTTTCCTATTCATTTTAAAATATTCGTAGTTTGTTATATAATTATTATTATGCGTGAAAAATAATAATATTTCTTATCGGTAAAACAGGTACATATATGTATTATGCATAGTACCTATAGGTATTACTTAACAATCTAATGCAAGGTCACGATCTAAATTCATAATATAATATGCCTATAAATTATAAATCTGTTTGTTTGTTATTTTTTCAGTTAATGGTCTAGAACCGGAATGCAATTGAACCTGTGTTTTAATTGCTAGAAGTTATTGCATAGGTCTTATAAGTTTTTGCAATATTTATATTGAATAGCTACATTTTAAATCATATTGCACCTACCAACGAAAATGTAATGCAATGCGGGCTGGAGTATTTGCTCATCGAGTACCTAGGTACTTATTTTCATCGTTGGTAGGCACGATGATGGTATTAAACATTTCTTTTAGTGGGGGACCTCGACTTTAAGTTCTTTTGTACCATCCCGTGATGTTGTAGGTACTATTTTACTGTTTTTTCTGGATTTAAATCCAGCTCCTTGAACTAATTAATTAGTGCTCTTGCACCACAGGCTTTTAGGTCCTCATAGGTGGGAAACACCCTTTCTAAGACCCCCCACTGTTCATCAAATTCATTTAAGTATATTTGAACATATTTCACAACAGGTACAAATATTCACATCTTTCAATATTATGTACCCTGATTGATTTGATCGAACTGTTTTGATCGGACCGCACATGCGTTTTGTTGACCTATAATGGATATAAATATGGATCGGCCGTCAGTATCACATTGGGCAGTGGCTTTGAAGGTGAGCAGGTTTTGTTAAAAAAAATAATAATATGATGGGTGAATATAAGCAGGTCGTGAGTGAAAATTGAAGCGCGTGTAACGGCTTCACGCATTCCATAATATGTACATATCATATAGGTATGTTATATTGAACAGGTTGGTGGGATTAACTCATAGAACAGGTTTATGTATCATCTTCTTATAATGATTCTTCTTCCTTTATTCTTTAGATGATTACCTACAACGATAAAAAAATGGTTTAATATATGAAGTGATTAATATAATTTATCATTTTAATCGTGGGTGTATGACTATATCAGCCGTATTTATAAAAAAACCTCTCAAGTTCGATGCTAGTTTAATTTGTTAGATACATTTTTTTTTGTGAATTTGTGATCTCATCTTGTATGATTATTTTCATGATAATTTACTTCAACGTTAATATGTAGGTGTAATTTATCCAAGATAAGAAACAAATTTAATCTTAGGATGTAGAAAATGAAGAATCTATCAGGGTGGACAATCGAAAACGAAACAGAGGCATTTTCAGGAAGTGTGTCATTATTTTAGGAAAAAGCAGGGACCGTCGCTTTTTCATTCAAGGGGGACCCTTTTTTTTCGGTATTTTTGACTCCACTTCTACCCTCGAGGATAAGAATTACCCCAAAATATGTAAATAGCATTGAGGGTGGAGTAAGATGTTTTTTAACAGCTCTTGTAATTACCTTCACAATAGTCTTTAAATGTGGAAATTCCGCCTAATACTTTGAAGACTTTACATTTTAAAGTTTATTAAATGATGGTTTCTGGCTTACTTACTACTTAGTTGATTAAATGTTCAAACTGATGACCTTTTACCGCCATACAATAATTTAGATTGTGATGTTCGAAACGTTTGCGCAAATTCCGAAGGTATAATAAATCTGTTGTTTTTTTTTTAGATGTTCGGGTATTACGTGGATGATAGGTAATTTATAAATTGTATTCAATTTGTTCAAAGTTATAACTTAAACCCTAAGCATCGTTTCTACAAAGCACTCAAACTCAAAATCAACTGTCCGAATTAAATTGAAAGAGTATTACAGTTACCAACCGCGGTTGCGACATCTGTTGCAGCATAGTTCATTCATAAGCTGACAATACGGTGCAGCTTAGTTTTTGTTAAAAGTTAAATATTCTCATCACAATATTATTCTAAAAAGGTGAATGCCTGCCTGCTTCCATAACAATATAAATATGAAAGATAATACTACTATATCCATAGCACATCTAAGCATAAAGTAGAGACAATGGAAGTGAAGATTGCTATCATATATTTATAAATAATTGTAAGTATATAGAATAGTTATACCGATGACAAAAAGAGAAACTTCGTCTACCTTGTGCAGATTATGTAATAATTGTATAAAATAAATGTACATGTATGGGTTGTTTATCACGAAATTAATATACTTATGAAAAATATCATCATTGAGGCAAATCCGCATATGACAAGAGAGACAACTTTTGGCGCCGACAGTGATTTATTTAAATCTAAATTGGCAGAATATTATTTTAATCTGCACGTATTGCTATTTTATTTTCACACATCCAACCAAGTCACAAAATATACGATGAATAAATAAAACATGCATCTATAATACAGGGTGTCGACCAAGTTAAAACCATTAACCTTAAAACAAATACTATACAGGGTGGTGAAAAAAAGTCGCGGCAATATTTAAGGGGGTGATTTTCCAGCCCAATTTTTTTAAATAATTCTTTAAACATAAGTCCGGAAATGCATTATTTTCAAGATACAGGGTGTTAAAAGGTGTATTTTTAAAAGAAATTATAAAATGAGTGGACAATTTGATAATATTCCCAAAAATTATATGTCCAATGTTATTGCCGAAGAAAATATAATATTCTCTAGCATTTTTCTCGCATTCCCTGATAGCATTTTCATATTCTCGCTTCGAGTTGGGATGTTGCCACATAAATATGATATGATGTAAGTATCACCTCATGAGCACCCTGTATATTATATTTTACCAAATCTACATTCAATGAATGGTAGTAGTATTTACTAATAATTAACGGGTATTCTTCACACATTCCACATAGAGAAGAAGATGACAATATACCTATGTGTTAAGTTTACCTTTCCATCGTTAAGAATTGCTATAATATGTATAGGTAGGTATAATAATCATTTATTATTGCTTGTTGGAAGAATTTGACCTTCACGTAAACTTGGATTGGTATTTCGGAATACATTAACTGTTCGGTTGTGTTTTTTTCTCTCACATTCACGCAGATTGTGAAGTAGGAGAGCTGGAAGGCGAAGGGGGGGAGGGGTAAAATGAATGTTGCAAAGAAATCTATAGTAGGTATAATTCGAAAGATATAAGAGATAACTTGAAGTCGAAAATTATTGAATAAACGATTTTTAGTGTTTGATTGAATTTCGAAACAGAATTGTGAATGTGAATTAAAGAAATAAAATAGAAATCCAACAGATCCATCAACCCGAAAACCTCCCTCACCCAGTAAGGGATAGAGTGGGCATTTTTTTTTTCTCCAAAAACTAAAATGTTGAGATTTGAAGATGACAACATTTCCGAAAACCGAGTTACGTCATTATATATGAACAACATTGCTACTGCTATATATTTTGAAATCACTGAATTCAATAAATTTTTGAGCGATGAACTCAAACGGGGATGGTAGATATACAAAACTGTCTGCGTATTTTTTTTGGTTTGTCGCGCGCAATAAACATTAAACGTACGTACGTACGTACGTACGCGCGTTGTATATAGTAAACGTACTCCGATTTTGATGGTTTTTGAATCGTTTGAAAGAGAAGACTTGAGAAACGGTCCCATATTCATAAAAACTCCAATCCAAAATCTTCTTCCATCCAAAAACCACCCCCCGATGAGGGTGAAGGGTGTGATTTCAATCGAAAATCGAAAATCTGAGACGGCAAAATTAAGGATAATAAAATATCCGGAAAAGTTTAAATAATATTAATTCTATTGGTGCAGTTATTTTTGAACTAGTGCAGTTACATTTAGATTGACAACATTTGCCACCAACTTCACAATATTTTGTATTTTCAGTATTTTTTGTAAAAAATATTTATATATCCTAAGAAAAACTCAAAAGTGTGTTATAAAAATATTTTTTTCAAAAAATTGGAACGACTATTATTATTTGGTGCACTGAAAAATGGAGCTTTTTTCTAGTTTTTTGATAGATGTCAGATGACTACTATATATAATATCAGTATTGACATCAAGTGTTCAGTTTTGAAAGCGGTGAATGCTTTGTTGGTCATTGATTACAGATTCCTCTGGTATTTCATATATGAGTACATAATATTTATTTACATGTTTGTGTTATTCTTTAACATAAACAATCGAAATTTGTGATGAACAATCAAATATGTGTATGTAAATGTATTATTCATTTGGAATGATTCAGTTGATTAACCAAAAAAAACCCTTATCTATATGTAAGGTATACCTATCTATATAATAATTATTAATAGTTTTCTTACAAAAATATATTTTCAACCAAAAAATGGACCGACTTTATTTGTTAGCGCACTAAAAAATACAAAATAATATTATTCATTCTATTTATTGATGCTGGTACTTTTGAGGAAGGTGCCAAAAGTCTTCTAACTACAATTATTGCACAACTTCCAAATTACCAGCACCAATAGAATCAATCTTATTTTGTATTTTTCACGGCACCAACTAACAAAGTCGGTTCAATTTTTGGTGAAGAATATTTATTTTACATTTTAGTCCTGAAAATCGTTGAATGTTCACTAATACCAAAGGAGATAGTACTTTTTCTATTATCCATGTATATTCTTTGCTTGTTTTTGACCGACTTCCCAAAAGGAGGAGGTATACAATTCGATTGTGTGCATTTTTTTTTTTTTTGGTTTGTGCGCGCCTTTCATATAGTAAACGTACTCCGATTTTGATGATTTTTGATTCATTTGAAAGAGGAGGCTTGAGAAATGGTCCCATATTCATAAAAACGGGAATCCGACATCTCGTTCCCTCCGAAAACCGCCCCCGAAGGGGGTGGAGGGGGCAAATTTTGTCGAAAATTGAAAATCTGCGTTGATATAATTACAGATAGGACAATATCCGGAAACGTTTAAATGGAACATTTTTTCAAAGGAGTAACGGTTTTCGACATAGAGACATTTTAAACTCTGAAATATACCTATTTTCGCTATGTGGAGAGGGCGATTTCTGTCGAAAATTGAAAATCTGTTTGCAGTACATGAAAGACATAATTATTTGTAGCAACATTTATACTGAACATTTTCCCCTTAGAGTTACGGTTTTCGAGTAAAATCGGTGTTAAAATGGTAACAACTAAAATATTCAAGCGTATTTCCGCAGCGATGTACTGAGATCTCAATAATAACAACTACAAGCAAGGAATATACGTGGGTAATAGAATAAGTACTATCTTGGTATTAGTGAACGTTCAACGATTTTCGTGACTAATGTTACACTCAAAAGTGTGAAATAAATATTTTTTACAAAAAATTGGACCGACTTTATTAGTTGGTGCACTGAAAAGTATAAAATAATATTAATTCTATTGGGGCTGGTACTTGTGAAGTTGGTGCCAAAAGTTACCAATCTACCTGCAACTGCACAACTTCAAAAGTAACAGCATCAATAGAATTAATATTATTTTATACTTTTCAGTGCACCAACTAATAAAGTCGGTCCAATTTTTTGTAAAAAATATTTATTGTTATTATTCAGTGATCTCAAAACATTGCGGCGGAAATACATATATTTCAGACTTCACCACTGATGTAACTCGAAAACCGTAGGTAACTTTTTTTGAAAAATGTCCAGTTCCAAACAATCTTTTCTGGAATTTGGCTGGCTCATATTTTCAATTTTTGAATAAAATTGCCCCCGCTACATAGCGGATATACACCGTAACTTTTTTTGAAAAAAATGTCAATTTAAACGTTTCCGGATAATGGTCTCATGTTTAATTTTGCCACCTCAATTTTTTGCTGCGGGGGTGGTTTTTGGAGGGAAGGAGATGTCGGAGTTGAGCTTTTCTAAATATGAAACCATTTCTCAAATCTCCTCTTTCAAATTAATCAAAATTCATCAAAATCGGAGCAAATTTACTATGAAAAACGCGCGAACAGCCAAACATTAAAAACAAACATACAACCGAATTGTATACCTCCTAATTTTTTGAAGTCGGTCAATAAAAAAAACTAAGATATACGATACAATGAAATTGGCTTATTCACAAATTGAATAACTTACGACACTGTTGAATAATTATCTCTTCATTGATGAATTACAAAATATTTAATTAGGTAGGTACCTATTTCCAATAAGGTTTTTACTGATTCAAAAGAGGAGGTACAAATTTATTCAGAATTCCATAATCTAGCATAAAATTAACATTATTTGTGTCTCAAGTTCATAAATAGAAAATTGAGTCGTCAATAATTAATATTATCTACTGCGGATTTGCTTGATCATTTGCACGATAAAATTTCCACAAATTCGGTCAACAAAAATTTTGCGTGTCTACTAACGCCCATAAAAACCAATTCGATAGACTGTAAAAATTGTCTAACCCTTCAGAGCAATGTTCAGATTCGATTTTGACGATTTTATTAATTAATTTAAAAAAAATTGTATACCGAATACAACTCGGTATACTACAGATATCCATACTTAAGATTTGAAAGAATGATTCATATGCACAATGATTTACCATTTTTTTTCTAAACTTCTAACTCTGAAACGGTTGTAGTTTTCGAATCGAATCTTCAATTTAAACATATCGAGAAATTCTTCAATTATTCTTTTTAAATGAAAATTTACACCCATCGGGAGGGATTTCTTAGAAGACAAACGTATTGAATTTTTTTTCGGTTCTATCAGTTTCCGATTTCCTCCTTTGGAATGGAAAAGAATCATCAAAATCGATGCGAATCACGCGTTTCATCCAGACATTCGTCAAACAGATGAGGCTTTGAATTTGTGAATAAATTAATTCTTATTGGCATTTACCTTGACTTTCTCTTTAAACAAAAAAAACAATTTTGGCCATCATAATTTGCCGCAGCTTTAGAACGTACACTTTTCCCCATATGAAATTCCATTATCTTTTTTTTTATGGCCTTATAGCTTGAAATTGCCTTAAATCCTATGTTGTATCTGTTGTAATTTGGCCAAAAATTTATTTATGTATTCATACTAGCCTCCTCAATAATTGATCTACCATACAAAATGAAAATCAAGACGATAATGATATTTTGGTGAAATAAACTTTCACCACAATATTGCTTCAGGTACTTATGTCGTTTATGTATCAAATAATATCAAAATTTATTCGTCAATCTATAGATTAATTACAGACGCACATATGTTTTTAAATGTAGCATTATTTCGAAAATAAGTGCCTCGAAACAGATTAATCAAAATTGGAGCATATTTACTACATTATGAGCAAAAATACTTATACTTTTATCTTTATTATGAAGTCGAAGATGTATTTCTCGCACTGCAGATTATTTTCTGATAAAGTAAAAGCATATACCTTCGTTAAAATATTCATACTGAGCATGAGCTTGCAAATGTGCGTAGTACCTGACGACCCTATCGCTCGAGGTCCAACAGAAGGAAGGGGAATAAAATACTACCTACAGCTATTCAGATGAATATATCTATACCTATACAGGGTAACCTCTATAATCCGGACACAAATTATTAAGTCATAATTCGGACGCATCTTTTTAATCCGGACGCTCGTCATGCGCGTGAAGTTTTTTTAGTTGTTTGTCGGACGTTTCGTAGACTTACATCATTTACATTTGCGTCAAGTGCAGTGGTAGGTGTTTATAGTTGAAAAAATGTTGATTGTTGTTGATCTATTTAATTATTCTTGCTATCTGAGTATAAGACTGCTAATATCTGACAAGAAGATGAAATTGTTTCAGTTGTGTTTTCGTCAATTATATTTCTTATATACTGGGTGTTTCATAATATATGCGCAGAACTTGAGGATGTGATAGCTCGTCCAAAAATATCCGGAGATATTCACAAGAAACGATTTTTTTTTTTCAATTTCTACACCCTGTATCTCGAAAATGGTGTATTTTAGAGGGTAAGTTTGTATAAACTTTTTTTCATATTTTTGTACGAGCTATCACATCCTCAAGTCCTGCGCATATATTATGAAACACCATGTATATATTATAGCAAAATATTATCGAGCTACTAAATTGCAACAAATGTGTAGAAAAGATCCAGTTATAAATTTTATAATTGAATCGTAATTATAATTTATATTAGATACGGTAAAATGGAATCATCTCGTTATTGCACAGTAAAGAGTTTATAATTAAGAAAATATATACAGTGCGTTCATAAAGTATGGAAACGCTCCTTTATCTTCTAAAATATTACAATATATAGAAAAAGCTCTGACGGGTCAATTTTTTATTTTGATTTTCTGCTTTTTGTATATAATCACTTTATCCCCTCCACCTTCCAAATTATGACGTTATCGTAAATTTTTTAAATGGAATGGCCATAATTTTATATCATTAACGCAAAACTGGTAATTTTCAAAAATACCAAATATGTACATGGGTATTAACATAAAGAAATATGAAATACAGGGTGCTAAGAAATTCGTATATTTTCATTCGATGCTTTCAATTTTATACAAACTATTGTGCATAAAAACAAGTACATAGGCGTTTGAATCGGAGTTCGCAGCAACAATTAATAAGTTGTTAGTTACCACTGCATATTATTATTATTATTATTATTATTATTATTATTATTATTATTATTATTATTATTATTATTATTATTATTATTTTGTTGGGTATCTCTGCTGTAGCAGGTAAGTATATTTTAGGTACGGCCTCCTAGAAGGCAAGTATCTGAAATTATTCTATTTTTTTTTCTTTTAGATTTGGACGTTCAAGGCCTTCCGAGCTAAGTGACATGTTCCCAGAATCGCTAGTTTTTGGAGTGTGACGAAAATCTTCTGTGGTAAGTGTATTTGCTCAATATACTTTTCAAGTTTCATTATTATTTCATTATTATTATTATTATTATTCTTATTATTATTATTATTATTATTATTATTATTATTATTATTATTATTATTATTATTATTATTATTATTATTATTATTATTATTATTATTATTATTATTATTATTATTATTATTATTATTATTATTATTATTATTATTATTATTATTATTATTATTATTATTATTATTATTATTATTATTATTATTATTATTATTATTATTATTATTATTATTATTATTATTATTATTATTATTATTATTATTATTATTATTATTATTATTATTATTATTATTATTATTATTATTATTATTATTATTATTATTATTATTATTATTATTATTATTATTATTATTATTATTATTATTATTATTATTATTATTATTATTATTATTATTATTATTATTATTATTATTATTATTATTATTATTATTATTATTATTATTATTATTATTATTATTATTATTATTATTATTATTATTATTATTATTATTATTATTATTATTATTATTATTATTATTATTATTATTATTATTATTATTATTATTATTATTATTATTATTATTATTATTATTATTATTATTATTATTATTATTATTATTATTATTATTATTATTATTATTATTATTATTATTATTATTATTATTATTATTATTATTATTATTATTATTATTATTATTATTATTATTATTATTATTATTATTATTATTATTATTATTATTATTATTATTATTATTATTATTATTATTATTATTATTATTATTATTATTATTATTATTATTATTATTATTATTATTATTATTATTATTATTATTATTATTATTATTATTATTATTATTATTATTATTATTATTATTATTATTATTATTATTATTATTATTATTATTATTATTATTATTATTATTATTATTATTATTATTATTATTATTATTATTATTATTATTATTATTATTATTATTATTATTATTATTATTATTATTATTATTATTATTATTATTATTATTATTATTATTATTATTATTATTATTATTATTATTATTATTATTATTATTATTATTATTATTATTATTATTATTATTATTATTATTATTATTATTATTATTATTATTATTATTATTATTATTATTATTATTATTATTATTATTATTATTATTATTATTATTATTATTATTATTATTATTATTATTATTATTATTATTATTATTATTATTATTATTATTATTATTATTATTATTATTATTATTATTATTATTATTATTATTATTATTATTATTATTATTATTATTATTATTATTATTATTATTATTATTATTATTATTATTATTATTATTATTATTATTATTATTATTATTATTATTATTATTATTATTATTATTATTATTATTATTATTATTATTATTATTATTATTATTATTATTATTATTATTATTATTATTATTATTATTATTATTATTATTATTATTATTATTATTATTATTATTATTATTATTATTATTATTATTATTATTATTATTATTATTATTATTATTATTATTATTATTATTATTATTATTATTATTATTATTATTATTATTATTATTATTATTATTATTATTATTATTATTATTATTATTATTATTATTATTATTATTATTATTATTATTATTATTATTATTATTATTATTATTATTATTATTATTATTATTATTATTATTATTATTATTATTATTATTATTATTATTATTATTATTATTATTATTATTATTATTATTATTATTATTATTATTATTATTATTATTATTATTATTATTATTATTATTATTATTATTATTATTATTATTATTATTATTATTATTATTATTATTATTATTATTATTATTATTATTATTATTATTATTATTATTATTATTATTATTATTATTATTATTATTATTATTATTATTATTATTATTATTATTATTATTATTATTATTATTATTATTATTATTATTATTATTATTATTATTATTATTATTATTATTATTATTATTATTATTATTATTATTATTATTATTATTATTATTATTATTATTATTATTATTATTATTATTATTATTATTATTATTATTATTATTATTATTATTATTATTATTATTATTATTATTATTATTATTATTATTATTATTATTATTATTATTATTATTATTATTATTATTATTATTATTATTATTATTATTATTATTATTATTATTATTATTATTATTATTATTATTATTATTATTATTATTATTATTATTATTATTATTATTATTATTATTATTATTATTATTATTATTATTATTATTATTATTATTATTATTATTATTATTATTATTATTATTATTATTATTATTATTATTATTATTATTATTATTATTATTATTATTATTATTATTATTATTATTATTATTATTATTATTATTATTATTATTATTATTATTATTATTATTATTATTATTATTATTATTATTATTATTATTATTATTATTATTATTATTATTATTATTATTATTATTATTATTATTATTATTATTATTATTATTATTATTATTATTATTATTATTATTATTATTATTATTATTATTATTATTATTATTATTATTATTATTATTATTATTATTATTATTATTATTATTATTATTATTATTATTATTATTATTATTATTATTATTATTATTATTATTATTATTATTATTATTATTATTATTATTATTATTATTATTATTATTATTATTATTATTATTATTATTATTATTATTATTATTATTATTATTATTATTATTATTATTATTATTATTATTATTATCTGATTACATTTTCAAGTTAAACATTGATTTATGATTTCTCAATTCAATAAATTCTGAGATAGTACAACTTCAGAATCGGAATGAATCGGAAAAAGAACGAATAGAAATTTTGATGATATTAGGATATAGTAATCGTAAAAGGAGTATGGATGAAGTATGCAACATTTTCAAGGAAAAATATCCAGTAAGAATTCCCATAAGCAAGTCTACAGTAAATTTAATGAAATAGGGCATGTCAGGGATAAAAATTAAAGTGGCAGACCGGCCGTTTCTGAAGATCCCCAACTAAATATTTTATCCGAAGTTGATGAAAATCCTCATTCTTCAATCACAACTTTATCCCACAGAAATAGGATTCGCCGTGGTGCTGTTCAAAAAGTATTAAGAAAGCCACATTGTATCCTTATAAAATTAAACTGACCCATGAACTTAATGACGACGACTTTGACGGAAACCTAGGGTTTTGTGACTCGATTAGGAGAATATGTAACGAAAATAATCCATTTTTGGCAGTATGATGGAAGTCCATACCAAGTATCCACAAAAAGTAAATGTTTGGGCAGGGATTATAAAAAATGATATAGTAGAACCATATTTTTGGTGAGAAATGTCACTACAAAGGATCTAGAAATGTTGCGAACAAATGTGATTCCATTTTTGGCAGTAATATATCCAAGTATTCATGACTTTGGTGACATAGGTATATCCCAATATTTGCTCACAACAAGATAGAGCAAGTCCTCATTATGGCTCTAATAAGAGATTTCCCAATCGCTAGATAGGAAGACAGCGACCTATTGAATGGCCTCCTAGATCTCTAGATCTAACCCCACTTGATTTTTTTCTTTCTACTTGAAAAGTAGATTTTACTTGAGCCGACCCACTAATATGTATAGACGAACTTAAGGAAAGAATGCGAGCGGAAATGCTGCAGAAATGTTGACAAATATAATTCAGGAATTCGTTGCTCGCATTAGATATTGTCCAGCATTTCATATTTCTTTATTTTAGTACCCATATATTTGGTATTTTTGAACTCAGAAAATTGCCAGTTTTCCATTTATGATATAAACCCATGGCTTTTTTTTTATGAAAAAAGAGAAAATCCAAAATCGACCTTTCAGAGCTTTTTCTCTATATAATGTTAATATTTAGATACAGCAGCGTTTCCATACTTTATGAACGCACTGTAGTATATCAACTAACTGCACCGTTCCATAATCTATTATTACATCGACCATCTACCTTTTTTTATTCAAGCTTCATGATTTTGGACAGTGATGGTTCTGATATAAAGTGGTTGATAGAAGTAAGTCGTTATTATGAAAAAAAAACTGGACAAATGCGAGTTGACCTCGCATTCAGTGGGTTCCGTACATTCATGTTTTTTTTTAAATCTGACCCAAATATGTCAATATTGAGTGATATACCATGTTATTTTAATATTATGTACTTCTCAGAGGTTTTCCTATAATCTATAAGTAGAAAACTTATTTATGTATTTTTTTCAACATTTTAGGTTCAGTAGTTTCGGACACAAGGGCGGGGGAATGGTCAATTTTCGTCTATTTTCTTGAATAACTTGGAAACTATTTATTTTAAAATTACAAAAAACATACATATAAGCTCTTCACAGCTGAACCTTCCATTTGATACGTCACATGATGCAGTTTTCATTTTTTTTCTGTAATATTTTTTTATTCAATTTAAAATTTATTTCCTTCTTTTTAGAGCATTTAAATAAAAGTTTTTAATATTATTAACCTATTTGAAACATGTATCGCCTTTCAAAAGTCAAATTGTGAAGGGCTGTGCTTCTCTAATTGGAAATGTTCGTTTTTTGTTTCTCTACAGGTCACAAATATTATAATTTAATCTTAATTAACATTCATTTCACTGATACATTTCAAATTCAAAATGGCTACAAAAAGTAACTACATACTTAAAAAAATTACTAAACTAGTTATCCTTATATTGTCTATGATCCTTTCATTGTAAACCAAAAAAAAAATATCATGTCTGCGTTGCAGTAGATATACCACTTTCATATATATATAGGTTCTTATATCAAATCAAGTCATATCAACGGTATTGATTATTAAGAAATCAATAAAAAAGCCAAAGGTGCAAGAAATCCCACAATTTCATATAACTATCTATAATATAGCACACATTCATTTACAGTGATATTGTTACAGATAGTAATAATCATTCTTAATAAATATTTTTTACAAGAAATATTGGACCAACGTTATAAGTTATATATCAAGTCTATTGGTGCTGGTATCTATTGATAACTTTTGACACCAACTTCACAAGTACCAGCACAGCATCAATAAAATACTTATTATTTTGTATTTTTTTGTACACACATTTCATTCTTTATCATTGCTGTAAGTCGGAAAAAAATGTTTCTGAACATGGTCTTGTATTCAATTCTGCCGTCTCAGATTTCTAATAAATAATAAATACATTATTGATAATTCGATTTTTTTTCTTAAAATAAAATGCAAAATTTTTGTAAAAATAAATAAGTATTACGTACATATATTCAAATTCCTAGGCAATTTCATATTTATCCATGAAACATGACGTATTATCTAATAGTATGTGAAACAATTGTTTTTGTTTAAATATATATATTTAATTTTCTTAATTAATCCGTCGACACCTTTATTACTGCGTTAGAAATATTCCATAAATCTCTAAGCAAAGTCTCACATTTCAGCAGCAATTAACACTTCCTTTTTTCTATCCACCTATCCATATACAGGGTGATTAGTCTGATAAAAGCTCTGTTGATCTGTTATTATAAAATATATATCAAAATAAGTTATCAGTAAAAATTGTTGCCACATTTTAAAATTATTACGGGGTGTTCTATAATCTCACAAGATAGTTTTTTTTTTGTTTAATTTGGTTTGCTATCGTTATTGGAAATTATATTGGTTAGTTGTAATTTATTTTTCCATCGATTTCCAAGACTTTTTATTCAAGGCGATATTTTCATTTACATATTCAAATTTCAAGAAAATGTAAAATTTCGCCAGAACTAAATCATTTTTAGGTATAGGGAATATTTAAGAAAAAATAAACTTAAATCATGGTAGTTACATTCTGTCTATGATATAAAATATAGGGTGTCCCATTTAAAAAAAAAAACGAGAAAATGTATTTATGTTTTGATTCACTTTGTATAAGATTTAGTGAATATTAGCAAAATCAACAATTTCTATAAATTTTTACAATCATTTAAAAAGTATAAACTACAATGGATCAAAGCTTTTTTACCCATCTTCAATTATACATGGTGTTGAATTTGTAACGATTTTCTTCGTAAAATGCTTATAACTTTTTAAATACCTCGTATACCCATTACAACGCTATATTATTCTAACAGGGAAGAGAAATGGATTCTTTAAATTTAGAACGAAATACAGAGTGTCTCATTAAGAGAAATGTAACTCTGATCTGGCAACACCCTGTACCAGTGAAAATAGTTTTAAAATATGTAACTAGAAAACTGGCTACACTTTTGGTACATATTTTTCTTAATATCTCTTATAATAACTGATCTACATAGCCTTATCACTCTAATGAATCACCCTGTATGCAGGTATCTACATTATAGGCAAGCTTTCGCAATGATCAAAGCTTCCCATTGGTTGGGAAAAATTTCACATTATAACTTTATTCTTCCTTTAAGTGCAAACAAAGCATCCAACCATTATATTCTGCTATTTTTCTGCTTTCGAATGTAATAATGAATTTTATAACTTTACCCTTTAACAAAGGCAGAAGATATCTATTAATTTTAATTTCCGAAAGCCCCCATACCAATATTTGAGTGATGATAATGAGTGAATGAACTGACTTTTCGTTTTTGATCAACTTTGTAAACAATAAGATAACCAAGAAGTATTTTTCCCCCGAAAACATACTTCCAAAAAGGATAGATAAAATGGGCATTATTTAAATACTTCAACAATTTTCGACACAGCCCTTGAAGAAAGGGTTGAAATTTTCACAAAAAAATTCTGTGAATCAACGTTTATATTTCTTGAAAGTTTTATGCAATTTTTAGAAAAATATAAAATAATATTCATCTTCACTACAATAAAAAACAAATTATTTCCTACACAAAATATTCTAAAAACATGAAAAAAATGTAGGAGTATCACATTGTTATTTTGATTTTCAGTTCTCTTAGTTCTGATCTTGAGAAAATCATCTACGTCGTTTTCAGTTCACGAGCATATTTTTTGTTGAAAATCTTGAATATGCAACTTTTTTGTATATATTTTTTTGACAAAAACTATGCCCGACTTTATTATTTTGTTTTCAAACATATTGAACTGTGACAAAGACGAAGTTGATGAATAAAAAAAGGCGTATCGAAATTCAATAAGTGATTGGATTTTGAGACAGCCCAGTTGAAGGAGTGGTCCCAAAATAGAGCCTTGTTGCACTCCAGCGCTTATATGCCCTATTACAAGGGGATGATACCTATATTATTTATGAGTAACCTTTCTGTCCTACCTAGTAAATAGCTACGAGAAAAGCTCATCGAAGCTAAAGTAAGACAGTTTTGAATAGGTAGGTACAATAAGTCCTGGCCAATAGTGTCAGACCTTTTGAAAAATCTAATATCAAGAGACTAGTGGCCATTCGCTTAACAAGGGTCCGAACTATATATATTTTTTAAATCTTTTAAGTGGGCCTTTTTAGGAACATAGGTACTTGTCATGGCCCAACATTAATCACGTAATTTATAAACGCCAACAAAATAGATATATCTATAAACGTAAAACTTTGGTCATTAATTTGGTACACGGTGGGTCACCTTCTGCAAAACAAAATTTTTTAAATAGAAT
The DNA here is from genome assembly GCA_958507055.1 of Crioceris asparagi. Lineage (NCBI taxonomy): Eukaryota > Metazoa > Arthropoda > Insecta > Coleoptera > Chrysomelidae > Crioceris > Crioceris asparagi. The sequence goes on from OY293826.1 coordinate 130,478,817, forward strand.
CAATAGAAAACACTCTTGAGATGTGACGTTATTCTAACAATAAATTTTGGTAAGAACAAGATTTTTTTTTAGATATTTCTTCACAATTTTTGCGGGCCTTATTAGGACATAGAAAAAAAATCGTGGTACCACAAAAACAACCAAAGTATTGTCGGGCCATCTTGGTTGTTTGTATCAAAAAAATATACGAAAGCCGTTTGTTTTTTATAGAAATACTAAAAAATTTGTAAGCATGAGTTTATAACTCGAAGGCCATTTGCAATTTTTAAAGTGGGCCATATTTGGAACGGCGCCATCTTTGGCTCAAGTACCTTAGTTGTACTATACCCACCCAACCCTAAAGCCGGATTGATATGGAGGGAAAATTGAGTATTAAAGAAAATATTTTGAAATTTTTTTATGAACAATTTTTTCTAGGAGTTTTTAGAACACAGGAGGAAAACTTATAGGTCTTGAATCATTAGGAACAGTGGACGTAAGTCGCTTTCACATTTTTTGATTGAGTCATTAGTCATTTAAATCGTTGAACGGTCACTTATATTCGACGATTTGAAATTATCGTGGAAAGATACTTATTCCAGACTTAATTATTACTATAACCAAATTTTACAGAAAATAATATTATGTAAACTTTTTTATAACTCTGAAATCGATAATATTTTTTTGAAATGTCAAATTTAAATTTTGCCGGATATGGCCTCTTGTTTAATTTTGCCTTCTCAAATTTTTGAATTTCTAAAAAAAATGATAACTTTCCTCGTCTGGGAGGTCGATCAAAAATGCAGTGATATTCACTATATGATCCAGTAAAACAGTCAAAATAATATTTATTATATTAATACTCGTCCTACATTCTTAATTATTCATTAATTTATTTCGTATTGTCCAATGAAAATGTAATTAAAAAAATCACGCGTTTTTTTTGGTAGATATACGATGATCAAATCGCACAAGTATCTCCAGAAAGTGATGAAACTATCCATCTCTGTGTGTTTGTTTTCTTGTACTTAGCACCTGCGAAACGCTAAATTTTTTTCAACATCAAGAGAATAAAAGGAGGGGCATTAAAGGCTGGCTGGCTGGCACACTGTTTCAGCCGCCGAGAATGAGATCTCTCATCGGAATTCTATTATGAAATAATTCAACTTTCGCTTCATCATGCTCCTTTTCAGCCAACAAAACAAGTGTCCCACTTTTGTTTATACAGTGTGCACCAGCCAAATCTACACATATAATACTTGAATCTGTTGGGTTTTGTTCGGGTAGGTACCAACACAAAACACTTCCTAACACACCATGAATTATTAACTTTCAAGTTTATACTTCATGAGCGGATAAAGTCACGAGCATCTTCTAGTTCAAAATAAGAGGCATGCCCAATCTAATCACCAGCGTAATTCTTCTTAAACTATATCGAGTATTTTATTACCATACTTTCCACATATTCGCACAAAAAAGTCTAATGGCACAAGATCAGGTGATAGTGCTGGCCACTATATCGATCTTCGCCTTTCTCTCCACCGATCTAGAAAAACAAGTAAGTGTCCATCTGGCCGTGTCCATCCAAGAACAACATTGAAATTGTTTTTATTAAATAGTATTTATTGTCTATTTTCGGTTAAGTGGATGAGGTATGTCGGCAGCGATTTCTCAGGGCGCATGCTCGCTAGAAACTTGAAATGTTATATACATACCTGGAACAGATGCATGTCACTGCCTGTCAAGTTTAAGACTGATCCAATAAAGATTAATTGTTATTGTCGGCATGAATCAACATTTTAACTTTTATTGGGAAATGGAACCATCAAGACTCATATACATATGTGCAAGGAACAGTTATGGCTTTCGTCATAGAACAATTACGCCTTTAAACCTCGCAGCTCTCAGCTCTAACCTACACAAAAAAAGCAGCAAAGTTTTTAGTGTTTCCAGTCATTCAAATGGTTTATTTTTTATAACTTTTTCAAAAAACTATGACTCGGTGTATAGGGAGGATTTGTTATCGTTGCAGGGTGTAATTTTTGAGATGAAATTGACTTAGATATCTCTTAGATTTTCTGTAAACACAATAATTGAAATATGTTGAAAATCTATTTCATTTAGCTGATCCACACTGTACATACATATTTTATACCATGTGTATGTCGGGCGATGCGGAACACATCTTCTTTAGTTTTTTTCTTTTTCTTTAATACAATCATGTACTTTGTGATTGCCGAAGAATCGAAACGCAACCAGTTTTGAAATGTGGGTGTGGCTATATTATTTTCATTAAGATATTGAAGATGGAGAAGGAATCAGAGGACCTTTTTTTTTGAGTTTGTTTTTAGGATTTTGTTTATTTAATAAATATTTTTTTCCCAAAAATTGGACCGACTTTATTAATTGGGGCACTATTGAAAAATACAGCACCAATAAAATTAATATTATTTTATATTTCAACAACTAATAATGTCGGTCGAACTTTTGGTAGAAAATATTCATTTCACACCTTTGAGTGTAACATTAGTCATGAAAATCGTTGAACGTTCATTAATACCCAAGAAGATAGTAATTATCCTATTATCCATGTTTATTCAAAATTTGCTCGTAAAATATAAATTATCTAGATGATTTTGTTCTTCTGAAATATTTTATGTTTTTATAGAAATTGTTGTCATTTGCATTTTTTTCTTTAACACTTTATTGATACTCATAAACATGAAAAACACATTACAAAAAATGGCGAAAGTTTTGCGAAAACAAAGTTTTCGGTCGCAATAATGCGCCAAATTCATCGACAGTGAGGCGTTTAATTATAGAATTTAATGACAAATTTACGCTGGTGGATCAGAAGATCACTGTTCGACGTCGGTCTAGTCGGCCAATTGAAAATATAGCCACAGTAAGGGAATCTGTGGCCGAGAATCCAGGAACTTCCATTCGGCATCTTGCTGAAGAACTAAACATTTCCAGAAGCACTATATGCAATGAATTTTGGTAAAAGATCTGCATTTGCACGCGTTGTTGAGCAAAAAATCAAGCCAAGGGACCATACGCAGCGCCGTGGATTTGGATTTTTTCAGATGAGGCACATAATTGATGTGGAAGACATATGTTTTTCCAACAAGACGGTGCGACCTGCCACCTAGTACGTGAAACAATGGTTTTACTGCAGACCAAGTTTACAGGCGCAGGCGCCGTGTCCTTTGTTGATTTGGAGATCAACATTGGCCACCAAGCTCGTGCGATCTAACACCGTTGGACTTTTTTCTTGGGGGCTATGTGAAATGCATGCGAATAGGCCTGAAACAGTTGAACATGTTGCAGAGGAAATACGGCGCATTGTTGTTGAATATTTACGCGAAAGAGTTATTCAAAATTTCAACAAAAGGATAACCCTGACAACCCTGTGCTAGAGGTTTCGGCTTGGACATTTTCTCATGTTGTATTTCACGTTTAATCGGAACTATTTTTCTTTATGTTGAAATAAAAATGTTTGCTTAATTCAAAAAATTAATGTGTTTTTCTATAAAAGTAAATCTGGCGCTCTTGTTGGGACATTCTTTATACAGGGTGTTTCATAATATATGCGAAAGACTTGAGGATATGATAGCTCATCCAAAAATATTAGAAAAAGTTTATATCAAGTTACCCTCTAAAATGTACCGTTTTCGAGATACAGGGTGTTGAAACTGAAAAAAAATATTCGTTTTTTGTGAATATCTCCAGAACCGTTTATTGTACAGAAAAAGGCTTTTGTAAGCATTTTCCTCTCATAATAAGCTAAGTTTTGAGTCAGAAAAATTTTTTTTGTTAAGTCATAATTGGTGAAGGAGTAGTGGTTGTTTTTCTCCCCAATTTCAACGCCAATGGAAAAAGTACGGTTTTGAGGTGCCCATTTGAACCGCCAATGTTTTCTTTGTTTTTTTCTGACCCTAAACTTAGCTTATTATGAGTGGAAAATGCTTACAAAAGCCGTTTTCTATACGATAAACGGTTCCGGAGATATTCACAAAAAATGAATATTTTTTTTCGGTTTCAACATCGTATACATTAGTATAATCCTAATACTACAAAAGTAAGATATTTTTCAGCTTCACTGGTCGCAATCATATATCTCATTTTAATGTTATATAACATGAAGCGGTGTATATATTTCATCTTCAACTGATGAATATATAGATATATCTGTAATAACTTAGTAAAAAAGAAAGTATTGATTATATATTATAACACACAGTAAGTTTGTCAGTATATTATATTATTCTTATTTCACGCCAATTACTTTCAAATTATAAACTATTTTTACAAGAATAATCTAATTTTTGAAGCGGTTTCCGTAACCACATAATCTTGAATCTAAATTGGATAATAATAATATTAACAATATAAAAAAACTAAGATGGTGACAACAATATTCAAATTTCATGTTTGTTTAGCATGTAATAATATAAAATGAAAAAATGGCACCGCCACCGTTTTCTTCCGAAAACGATCACACTCTAGATTTCATAACCATCTGTGGTTGGGCGATTGAATCTTTCCTGTTCGTAGTTAATATCTTCTATATTTACGAATTTTGCCCTGACGAAGAGATTAAACATTCTCGAAAGTTCGGCATGATAAAACAATTTAATTTATTAAATGTAAGCATCACCAACAACCAATTCTCTTTTATTAAATATTGAATCATTCATAAATATAAGTGTGTGTGAAGTAATGACCGAACGAATTAAAAATAATCCCCACTACCTTTTTAATGTTTGATTCTCAGACGAATGTTCATTTTCTTTCTCAATTGAACGTGTAGACTGGGATTTTTGGTGATCGCATAATTGGACCAGTTTTTTTATCGGGAAATTTAGATACGTACGTACGAATTGTTGGAGAATTTTGTCATTTCGAAATTATGGAAAACGACCAACGTTACCATGAAATCGATCGATCGATATTTCAGCAATTCCCATTATGCATTACCTGTACGGCAGTATCTGGATGATACGATTCCTGGTAGATGGATTGAGAGCAGGGGTGCTATCGCATGGCCTGCAAGATCGCCCGATTTATCTCCCCTTGATTTTTTTTAGGAGGACATCTAAAATTGAAAATTTATACCACCCATTTACGGAACTGCATCACTAATGATGCCAAAAAATTACTCCCGATATTTTTCACAATGTCCGGGAACACTTTGAACAGTTGCCGTACTATTGTATGAACGTGAACGGTGGACATTTTTAAAATTTAATACGATAACACTCAAGTACTAATCAATAGAATTAAATTAAAAAACGAAAGGCTAATGGAAAGAGAATTTAAAGCCCTTTCCAGCGATGTATCACACCATACCCTTTCCAAATTTGAAAAATAGGGGTGCAAGCCTCTAAGGGGTTGAAGTTACAGTGTCGGAATTCAGGTGTGAATATGTCCAACCTGAAAACAAAATTATACGGGTCTGAGGATTTCTTTAAATTTTCACATACAAACCCGTAAACCTTGCTGGACTGTTTTCTATGGGCCACCCTGTATATTAAAGCAAAAGAAGAATGTAAGTAATACCTGTCGGAAAATTAATGTTCTTGCCTGAACTATGTCACTGAACCCAACATTAAACTGTACATATCTATCTACTCTTATTTCCTTTTTAATGATTTCATTTCTCAATTATTATACTCTTAGAAGGCACACAATAAATTATTATATTTCTTGTCATTAAAATAACTGTTGTAAATCTTGTGTGGTAAAATGAGAGAATTTAAAAAATCAACATTCCAGAATCACAAGATCTCTCACAATCGCAACCATAACCTTTTAATTGGGGCTATAATCTAATTATTAATTATACAGTTTTCTCTTCGTTAGGCGGTATATACCTGTATCATTTTTTTTTGCACAAAGCTGTAATTTCATTTATGTGAGAATTTTCCACACAATACGCGTTCTACAACAGAAGAAAATAGATACTAGAACCAGATACAACTAGTTGTCTCTGCTAGAACTCCAACCTGCTCGGAAAGGAACCTCTTCGGAGAAGGCAGCGATGAGTTTACTACTTACTGCTACGCTAAACCATCTCTATCTGTCCTTTTATAGAAAGTTCCTTACTACAAACAAACCAAGGCAGAATCATTTCAAGCACCTCAAGTACGTACACACATTAAAAAAATAGCAAGACTTCCCACCTATAAACATATAATATTTTCAAAGAGTATAGAGTATAGTGTATAGTCGTCGTAGAGAGGTGAACCCAGAAAGCAGCAATTGCGCAGCACTCCGCCAGTCGCCAGTCCGCACCAGGTCCACACCAGCTCAGTGTCACTCAGTCTTAGTTCTTCAGGTGTAACGCGAAGACCTTCGGCAATAGCAAGCAGCGTCGTGAATCGAACGTGTATACCTACTAAATACGGCTTTCTCTTTTTGTTATATTATTATTATCACATTACTACTTCTCTCGCTACAAAATCACCTTTTGCACTAGCAGCAGGTGTTCGTACACAAGAAGGAATTCACTATTATTATTATTATTATTATGCAAGCATATTCCGAATCTTCTAGTGCGTTTTATTGTTCTTAGTTTTAGAATAGATAGGTACTTACCATAATATAGTGTTTGATTGTTGGTTGGTTACGATGGGGCCGGTCAGAGAGGTGCCCATATGGGCGAAGGTGCTTCATCAACAAGTTGTGCTGTTTTTGTTGTTGTTTATTATGATGTTGTGTTGTTTGATTTGCTCCACTGATGGGCACGTGGCACTGACTTTCCCACCAGCAAGGAAATACGATTTGGATTTTTTGGACAGTAGTCGAACGAAGCCTCCTTGCGGAATGCCTAAAGGTGATTTATTTTTTTTCTTTCAAGTAATTTAATTATTATAACTAGTTGATAACGATTGTGGTGGGATGGATGATTCTTGCAGTACCTGCTACTACAGAATTAGCAAATAATTAACTGTGCAGACACCAGAACCGAAAAAAAAACGAAATGCCCACAAAATAACATTCCAATGATAAATTATTATTCTCAATTCCTCATATCTAATTTATGGAGAGAAACAATGTTTTAATATCCTTTGTATCTTATCTATTACTTTTATTCTCATTCAGTGTTTTTTTATAATTTGCAAAAATTTCAATGCGCGTTAATTCTGCCCTTACTCACTTTGAAATTTCGGTGGAGTACACACCATATTTCGTTGTTTTCCAAAAAAATCAAGCTCTTTGGTTTTTGGTATTGAAATGCGGTAAATAAATCAAAAAATCGATATAGCTGTCGTTATTACCATTTTTAAGATGTCAGTTGCGAAAATGACATCTATTTTGAAGTCGAAGACGAAAGACACTTAATAACTTCGATATGGGTAGGCTATTTTCTGCACTAAGGTAACCCAACATGATATTAACATGTGTCAAGAATGGAACATTGAAGATATTTGAGACCAGCTTATTGATCAAAATTTGGAAAATATAATCTTTTTTCTATTGACTCTTGTAAAAACCTTTCCGGGAGTACACAAGTATCACATAACATGAACATAAAGGGTTCTGGGGCAGCGGAGGTTTAGTAATAGCATCCCATTGGCATCCTTTGTGTACGGAACACTAAAAAAGAATAAGAAGCAATAAATAAAATGAATTGGTTCATCTGTCTAGGAGTTGCGTCAAACAGACAGACAGATGTACACGTTAAACATAATAAGAAAATAAATCCGAAATAAATCAAATTTATTGCTATTTTTGACCGACTTTCAAATAGGAGGAGGTATACAATTCGGTTGTATGTTTGCTTTTTTATGTAGCTATGGCTGTTCGCGCGTTTTGCATAGTAAACATGTTCCGATTTTGATTCATTTGAAAGAGGAGACTTGAGAAAGTGTCCCATATTAAGAAATACTCAAATCTGAAATCTCCTTCCTTCTAAAAACAGCCCCTTAATGGGCTGGAGGGCGCAATTTTTTTCGAGAAGAGAATCGAACATTTGGAATTGAAGATGAGACCAATTCCGGAAACGTTGAAATTGAACATTATTTTCAAAACATTTACGGTTTCCAGGTACTACAGCAATGGTAAAGACTGAAATATGTGTATTTCCGCCATGAGCCGCCTATTTTTTTTTCGAAATTTTCGATATATGAGACGATAAAATTGAAGAAGATATTATATGTAACAACATTTAAATTGGACATTTTTCAAAAAAAGTGATGTCTTTCGAGTTACAGCAATGGTAAAGTCTGAAATATGTGTATTTCCGCCGCGATGTTTTGAGATCTCTGAATAATAACAAGAACAAGCAAAGGATATAAATGAGTTATAGGATAAGTACTATCTTCTTTGGTATTAGTGAACGTTCAACGATTTTCATGACAAATGTAACACTCAAAAGTATGAAATATTTTTTACGAAATATGTACTGACTTTATTAGTTGGTGCAATGAAAAATACAAAATAATGTTAATTCTATTGGTGCTGGTACTTTTGAAATTTTGATGGATATTGAAATAATCGAAAATTTTAAATAAATATTTTTCACAAAAAATTGAAGCGACTTTATTTTTTTAGTTCACTGAACTAAACAGAAAAAATTAAATCTTTTGGTGATGGTACCTTCCAACAGCCTATAATTGTATAATTTTTTATTTTGAATGCACCAACTAATGGAGTCTATCCTGTTTTTTTTATTGAAAAATGTACAAAAATTATATGTCATCCCCATCATGCTTCAGTCATTAATATTTCCCTATCGACTTTTGTGGTCTTATTGCGAAATACTTGTCAATCATTATTATTACTATTGCACTACATTTTAATTACTGAAGAGGCAATTAAGTGAAGAAATTTCAAATTTATATTACACAAACGTTTATCCATCCAGTAACCAACCACGTACATATTACATAAAAAAATAATTAATTGCTTGCCAGTATATATATATACCAATATTACCATCCCATTTCGAAAGAAAAAAAATCATGTCATCTAATAAATTATTTATTTAATAAAAATGATTATTACTATTTCATAAAATGCCTTTGAAGTTGGTCAATACCCTTTATGCAGTTGGCCTGGAAAATTTATGGACATTAAATCCTCTCAATAAAATTATAGTTTCTTCATCAATGTACATTTTTTCATTCAGGGTTTGAGAAAGTAAACAGTACTTTTTGACCGACTTCCTAGAAAATATTTCTTAGTATTTCAGTAGTCATGCAAAAGTTTTGAACGTTCTCTTGTGATAATTTTGAAAAAATGTCCCATTTAAACGTTGCTGGAAATGATCTTTGTTTTAATTCCTGTCATGTAAAACTTGTAATTTTCAAAAAAATATTACTCACTGTCACTGTGTGTAAAAAGTCCTGGACCGGTAAATTATTTCGAAAAAGGCGCACATTATCAAAATAATTCTTGTATAAACGTTGTAAGGTTTTGAAAAATCTACAAAACGAGGATAACTGAAATTATTCAGGGTGGCTCAAAAAGTTGTTTTTTTTTATCGCATTTTCTGATTCAAATAATTATTCTGAACAATTATTATATGGCTAAACCGGTTAGCTAATGAAATAAATCGAATTGAAGACCATACAAACGGGATATTTCATTCATTTTATGTTTTTACAAGCTGGTGCCAGATTTTTTTGTGTCACCTTATAAATGGAAGAAAGACAATTAAAATATAATAAATGAGCACATACAAGATTTTTCAATAATTTAATAATAATAACAATTAAAACATACAAGTACCAAATTATCTTCCAACTTTAAAAGAACAAAAATAAATTTAAATCTTTATTAAATCAAATGCTCAAAGTGTCCCCCTTCAGCTGCTTGACAATGAGCCGAGATGTAATAAAATCTGTAAATGACATTTTGCTACATTTCATGACTAATTAATTCAAATTCTTCAATAATTCTTCTTCTCAGTTGGTTGAGACTGGTAGGTTTTGTAACATACACTTTATTTCTCGAAGCTCCCCAGAGAAAATAATCGAGAGACGTCAAATCCGGCGATCTAGCGGGCCATTCTATTTGCTGCGGGGTTGTAAAAACATAAAATGAATGTAATATCGTGAATATATGTTTGTTCTTCAATACGATTTATGTCATAAACTAACTGGCTTAGCCATGTGACATTTTACTTAATAATTGTTCCGAATGTTTATTCCAATCAGAAAATGCAATGAAAAAATAATCAATCCATTTGAAAAAACAACATTTTAGTTGGCCAGGATTTTTTTTCTTAACCACCCTGTATAATAACAGGTATGCTTGTTTGGTAGATTTTTCAAAACCTTACAACTTTTATTAAGGAAGTTTTTTTGATAGTGTGCGCCTTTTTCGAAATAATTTACGAACACATGAATTGAACGTTAACATTTTATGTCATAGAATAATTCTCTTTTGGCATGTTCTATAGCATCGGTTATCTCTTCTATTTATATTTTTTTTTCAATCATCATTTTCTCCATAATGCCGTTTAACAAAGACCCCTAACAACTGTTGATGATACATTGCCCATTCAGATGAACATTAATTCATAGTCAAAATACTCTTTGTATATAAAAAAAAAACAAACCATCTTGCCGTTGTCTTCTGCATGGTTTGTGATTCTAATATGTATTATGATTCACTTGCGGAGGAATTCTCCAAGGTCAGTTAGATGGCGAGCTATTGAGAGGTATATGGCTAGTCACAGGCATAGTATATAGTTAGTTGTACAATCTTCGAAGAAAAGTGGGCGGTAAAAGAGTCGCGCGCGAGTCATGAAAAACTCCGCATGCAATGACCGGGTGGGTATTTGTGCTTGCTGCTTATGCCCCCGTCCAGAGAGAGTTCTTCCAAGATGCCGTCCGTCTCTATTGATAGCAGTGCATTCAGTACATACCAGAACCAGATTATACCAGATTATAACTATACCAACTTACACAGTTATAGTTAGACCTATCTTACTTTTTAAACAATACTAAAAATATTTTGCATCCAATTCCAATTTTCATCCAGTGTACTATATCAACTTGTTTAACTTCTTTGACACTTTTTATTTTATCACATTTACAATTTAAATTATTTTAACAACCATCTTTTAGTAAAATCAGTCCGTCTGTGATGGGGAGCTTATCCGCGTATAGAGACACACTCAAAAAAAAAAAATCGAATTTGACATATTCAAAGTCATTCTGTGATAATTAAACCCCAACTGTCACCACTACGCATAATGACTGTGTCATCCGTGAATGATACAATAATAACACCCGGTATATTAAGTAGCAATAATGCATTAATACATTCAATAAATAATAATGCACCCAAAAGTGAACCTTGAGGGACTCCACAAGTGACTAAGCTGTAGGAACTTAACTTAACACCATTGATCTGAATATTTTATTGTAGTATTGATATCTTTAATGGTTCTAAAATTATTTTTAAATCCAGCTTGTGTTTTCACATATTGTCCATACAGCCTTACGTCAACTTCCAGCAATGCATCTTCAACAACAACTATCGCATGTGAGAGTGAGCCTATCGTGCATTTTTCCATCATATACTAAGGTCAAAGATTGCCTTGTTTTTTTTTTCTACTGAAGGTTGACTAATAATTCTAATAATAATTTACCCACATTAAAAAACAAACGTGAACATCGCATAATACATACTGTTTTATCTAATTATATGGTTCACAAGAATCATTTGCAAGTACCTAATGTACTTTTATATCAAAGACTGTGCCGCTATGATAATTATAATATAGTTACCTAGGTTTATCTATGTTTGGCTAGACATTGAATGAAACTAGGTATACATATATATAAGGTCATTATATTTATTATAATTGTAGAGGATTTGTTATTAGAAATTCAGGGAAATGTAATTAGTTATATAATATAGAATCAGAAATATAGAACTCTGTTAAGCTAGCAATGACGAATTAGCAGAAACAATCGAAACCGGCATGGGAATTTGTTGCTAATTTTAGTTGCTAAAATCCAGATTTTGTTGCTCGAACCAGTTTTAAAAAATCGGGTTAGTGAAACCACAGAATAAAATGTTTTTTTTTTTAATTTTAACACCACCTGAATTTGTTGCTAATTTCTTGCTGGAAGATAATTTAAAAAAAAAAATTAAAAAAAAATTAAAAAAATATTTTAAAGAAAATCACACTTCACAGTACCTATTTCATCCTAATGCTACTCTATTAAGAAACTAAAAAAAAATAGTCAAGATATCCACTGATTAACATGAAATCAAGTTTTGTTGTTGACGCTATCAGCATCATACCTGTTTTTATTTTTTTCTGCTCATTAGATAAGTCTTTATTAGTTGTTGATTAACCAGCAACAAAATAGAAACAAAGAATATTACCAATAATAAACTTCTAATTGATTTTTTTTGATGTTGCCATCAGAATACGTCCATTTTCTCTTGAAAGTTCTACCAGAAATTTTGTTGCTCATTAAATAAGTCTGTAATAGTTGTTGAATAACCAGTAACATTATACAAAGAATATTACCAATAATAAACCCGTAAATGAATTTTTTTGAGGTCGCTATTAGAATTTCTAGCAACACAGAAAAATACTAAATATTTTTTTTAACAAAAATTTCATGGAGTTTATTGGTTGCACTGAAAAATACAAAATAATATTAATTTAATTGGTGCTGGTATTTTTGAAGTTGTGCAATTGTAGTTAGATATAAGTCATTAGCACCAACTTCAAAAGTACCAGCACCAAAAGAATTGCTTTTTTTGTATTTTTCAGTGCACCAACTAAAAAACTCTGTACAATTTTTGTTATTTTTTTTGTTGTAAATTGTATAAATAAATAAAATGATAACCCTACTGTTTCCTTAAACACATAAACAATTATTTCTATTGTATTTCAATGATTAAATGAATCACTTTTAAATTTAAAGCTGTTGTTGTTGCGGATATTTAAATGGTAAACTTTGAAGTCGTTGAATATACAATTTGGTATTTTCCATTGTTTTGTACTTATATAAGTACGTAGTTGTATTACGTACAAGTTTCTTACGTTTAATGGACCACAATGTGAGTGCAATACCGTATCAAATATACCTATACATAATTAATACCAGATATGGGAATCGAATTTCCTTCTTGGTTATTGTAAAATATATTTCAGCCATCATCGAATCAAAAAAAAATCCCGATGGCCTGTAGTCAGCGGAAAGGTAAATTTTTCAAAATTCATTGAATTGAAATTTGAACAACCTTTTCATTGGTATACCTACATGTTATTACATAAAATTGTCGTATGTGTCATAGCCTTGCGGTTAGAGGTTTTTGTTTTGGCTGTAAAATATAACAGGGTTCGCGTTCCACTTCAAGGCAGAATTTGTTTTTCGCCTATTTCTTTTCAATAAATATACTATATATTTTTTTAATCAGGGTCTATATTTAGATCTCCAGAAAATGTACTATTACATCAAATTTATATTGAGTGTTCATGTTTTATCAATATTCTTTATTTTTCTTTATTAATTTTTATTTTTTTACCTGTGTATTTTATGAAAAATTGCTTTAAACAAAAGTTGTAGGTCCTGATTATATCTATAACCTAAAATTATTTTTGATGATATTTACACTACGGTTCTTTTTTGATATTTTTTTCAATGTTTGAATGGTCGCCATTTTGAAACTACTTACCCGATATTGTCCAATAACGAACTCGGACGAGATATTTGAGATGATTTTTGTAGCAAATTTGAACTTGATACCTCCAAAACTGCGACCTGTATCGTGTTAACGAATTCAAAAGTGTTCCTTCCTTTTGTCACCTTTTAGGTACAGAACCCTGAAATGACCATTGCATTCAAGTACCTACACAAATTTAACGGATTGTACTGATTTCTTTCACTACCACGCATCGATAGCTAGATTTTATTTAAATAAAGCAACCAACAATGACAGATATTATGTCACCTTGTCTCCAGTTATCATCATATGTCTTCTGTTAAACGAAATTAGTTTGTTGCGCATATCTATCTGAGCAAGGGCGCTTGTTTCGAAAAATGTGCGTACATAAATTCAAACAATTTTAACCGCAAGTTTCAGTTTCTTTTATTTTATTTTAAAATTAAAGAATCCTATTTACATAATTTGTAGTTGTATTTATAGTTTTGTTGCATTTTAATTTTATTATTTGTTTATTTATTGTATATTAATATGTATATTTAGATTATGTTAAGCTTGTAGATTTTAATACATTATTAAGTTCAGGTCTACACACAGATGCTATTTGCATCTCGGTAGGGGATTGTTGGACTTTATTAAGTCAGACAATCTATTAGCATACTATTTTTTAATCAAGATTTGTATGTTAACCTGAATAAAGATTATTATTATTATTATTATTATTATTACATCATGATATCGTTAGAATACATCTTCAACCTAACTTAACCTAACCTAACCTAACCTATTGCAAATGTCACAATCTATGAATCATATCATTTTTCTACCAGCAGAAAATAACTTTGACATATATATATATCTCACATAACAAATAAATATCAATTTTAATAATATTCCAGCTAAAGGCAATAACTGCATAATTTATAAATTTTAAAACGCATAAAACCATACTTGGCAGGCAAAAGCAACTTTTCCTGCATACGTATTAATAATAAGAATGATACATTCAGGTCTTGCGAACAGAATCACTTCTTGCAACTTTTACAGGTGGAAATCAGAAAATATAATAATTATTAATAATTATCGAATGAGGGGGTATAGAACCGTGGAAACTGGATACTATTATGTTAAATAACCAAGTGGAAAACAAGTGGGAACAATAATATATATGATAATATATAATATATTTCAAAGGTTAAGCGTGATACCCAAGCACTTATATTTACATGATATACAGGGTATTCATTTCCAAACTTTCCACCTCGGATTTCTCGAAATGTGAAATCGCTGAAATCTTTACGAAATAAACTAGAGGAGATTTTTTTTTTAACCAGAATTTGCTTTGTCCTCAGGAGCAATCCTCTAAAAATGGTAGGAGTTAATGGAAAAAATGTTTTTTTTTAATCCAATAGACCAATTTTAAAAATAATAAATATTTTTTACCAAAAATTGGACGGACTGTATTAGTTGGTGCACTGAAAAATACGAAATAATATTAATACTATTGGTGCTGGTAATTTTGAAGTTGTGCATTTGTAGCTAAATTGCAAACTTTTGGCAGCAACTTTAAAAGTACCAGTGCCAACAGATTTAATTTTATTTTGTTTTTTTTTAGTACCTACACCAATGAATAAAGTTTGTAAAAAATATTTATTTCACACTTTTGAATGTAATATTAGGCATGAAAATTGAAAGTTGAACATTCACTAATTCCCAAGAAAATAGTACTTACCCTATTACCCATGTATATTCATTACTTGTACTTGTTATTATTCAGATATCTCAAATTATCGCGGTTGAAATACACATATTTCAGAATTACCTTTGTTGTAACTCGAAAACCATTTTTTTGAATGTCCAATTTAAATGTTGCTACATATCATTAATCTCTTCTTTAATTTGGTCGCCTCATATTGTCAATTTTCGAAAAAAAAAAAATGCCCCCGCCACATAGCGGAAATAAACAATTTTCAGGTTTACTGTTTCCGGATATGATCTCATCTTTAATTCTGCCATCTTAGATTTTCGATTATCGAGAAAAGTTGTCGTTAAAAAGTTTTGTCCCTCTCGATATCAGTTTGTACTTATTAATATTTATAATAGTAATTTATTCAGGTTAACATACAAATCTTGATTTAGAAAAATATTTTGCTAATGGGATAGGTTTTCTGAATTATTATGAGCCCCCCACAAACAACAAACCCCCTACCGATATGCAAATAGCATCTGTGTGTAGCCCGACTCTAAATATGAAGTTTAATATGCCCTTTAGAAAAGTTTAATTTTTTAAAATGATTATCTAATATATTGCAGAAAAGTTTGGATCGATATATAAACTTGTTCTATGGCCAATATTTAATTTAGTTTTATTTAATGCAAGCGATTTATGTCTAATAAATACTTATTGGAATACTATAATTATTTATTAGTGCTTCTAGAATATATTTCGATTGATATTCAACAATCGTTTCGCACCAAAAAAAATGCTTCACTTATTAAAAGTTAAAATTTTGATAAAACGCTTTTGTATTCTGACTACCGGCCCTAATGCATTTGAATAAGCTGAACCCCAACAAATAATCCCATAAAATATAACGCTACAGAACAACGCATGATATAATTCTAATAAATCATTTTTGTCAGGAATATATCTCATTTTATAGAAAACAAAAAGAAGGTGGTATCTTACTTTTTTAATAATATTAAAAACATTTTTATTCCAATTCCAATTTGCATCCAATACCTATAACATCAAGGTATTTAACTTCACACTTTTTATTTTATCACATTTATTTATTATTGTCAGTCCGTCTGTAACAGTGATCTATTTATTAATGTTCACATTTTGGAGAAATCCAAGTTGGAAATTTTTCAAATGAACGGGCTTTATACTTTACAATAATTTAAAACGTTCTGTAATGAAAGTATTAGATAAATTCATAAAATAAATAAATAAATATCGTAATTTCATTATATATATTGTATATATATATACCAATATATGTATATTTATGTATATGTGAATGTATTATAAGTATGTATATTATCTAACATTCATGGTAATAATGAGTTTCAAGTTGATCAATTACTTATTGTGCAATGCATGTGAACGGTTGCATAATAATATACAGGGGGTATGAAAAGATGAGTGATTATGTCAAAATACCTTGAGAAATAAAAATGGCATGGCGTCACTCAACAGAACAAAAAAAAAGGGACTCGCTAATTATTATATGTCTAAATTGAATGGCATTTACCAAGACAGGAGATGCTGCTGTCCGACGTAAATTTCAATCAATTCAAAATTATAAATTATAGAGATGCAAAATAAATTGATAGAAGAAATTAAATTATTTAAATTCTGACTTGAAAGCACCCAACTGAAAAATCTCTTAAATTATCAAAATTGGTGGAGGCGCTATCGCTTTGAAAAATTTAAATTATTATTTTCGAAAGTTTTCAGTGGATTAAATAAATACCAAAATATTTGACCACTGGTATCGTTTAAAGAAGCCAGATCAAATGCGTAATATAGTTTAATTTTTGGGTGAGATATTAAATAACTTTTGACCAAAAATGTTATGGATTGCGAACAAGTACGTGGAAAGGGTCTCGTACTTTTTCACACTGGTTTTCCTATAAAAAGTGTATGAGTATTCTATTTTTTTTCTTCTAATTTTACCTTTGTGTGGGAATATATATTTTTGACGAACTTCAAAAAAGGAGGAGGTATACAATTCGGTTGGATGTTTTCTTTTTTATGTATGACTGTTCGCGAATTTTGCATATTAAACGTGCTCCGATTTTTATTGTTTTTGATTCATTTGAAAGAGGAGATTTGAAAAATGTTCCCATAATTAGAAAAACTCAAATCTGAAATCACCTTCCCAACAAAAACCGCCCTCAAAAAGAGTGGAGCGGGCGATTTTTTTTGAAAATTAAAAAATTGAGACGGCAGAATTAAAGATTATGACCATACCCGGAAACGTTTAACTTGAACATTTTTTTAAAAGCGTTACGTTTTTCGAATCACCGCAGTGATAAAGACTGAAATATGTGTTTCCACCGCAACTTTTTGATATCGCTGAATAATAACAAATACAAACAAAGAATATATACATGGGTATTACAATAAGTACTTTCTTCTTTGGTATTAGTGAACGTTCAACGATTTTCATGACTAATGTTATTCTCAAAAGTGTGAAATAATTATTTCTTATCAAAAATTGAACCGTCTTTATTAGTTGGTGCACTGAAAAATACAAAATAATATTAATTCTATTGGTTCTGGTACTTTTGAAGCTGGAGCCAAAAATCTTGTATCTAACTAAAATTGCACACAAACTTCAAAAATACCAGCACCAATGGAAATGTATTTTTCAGTGCACCAACTAATAAAGTCGTCCAATTTTTGTTGAAAAACATTTTCCTTTAAATCTTCAGACAGACAAACAAACAAACAGATAGATTGATATTATAATGAATGGTTCCTTTTATCATCGGATGTACGTAACCGTAAATAATACACTGGTAGGTAGGTACCTGTAATTTTTTCTTAAATCGACTTGATCCAAACATCATTAAATCAAGGTCCTTGTAAAAAAAACCATGACGTATACGGATTTAACATATTTTTTAAAACAATCAACAATAATTATATTGAGTAAGACTTCAATATTTTTTCTTTGATAATTTGAATGGCAATGTAAATGCAATAGAAAAGTAATATGCCAAATTGAATCGTTATTTTTAATCTGAAAATAATTATTTTCCAACACACAATATGAAAACTGGCCTCTCTGTTATTATAAAAAGTATTTATGATTATTCTGGCTTGAGAACAGGTACAACAGGTAGAGAAGTTGGTATAATTCGCTTCTTGTTCCAATCTTTTAAATATATTAGTTGAGGCGACGAAATAAATGTCAGGACTGTCCATTGAACTTATTGGCACTCTCATTTAGATCTCACTTCTTCTTTTGTCGTTGAAGTCAATAACCAAGGCATATTATATCAATATTGAACTTGGCTCTCATTTCATATTTATATTTTTGATGGGATTTTATATCACATATTTGCTTGAATATAATACCTGCTAAATTATTATGGATTTGATTATTCATCAGGAAACCTTCGTCGCCACAACTATATATATATATATATATATATATATATATATATATATATATATATATATATATATATATATATATATATATATATATATATATATATACTTACCTGATGAATGAATCATTAATCCTCCCTGGCCTAAATTAATGTTGTCTTGTCTGGAGTCCCCCCCCACGCCTACCTGTATGACTTTAGGAAATATAATTTGAAAGGCGTGGTGAATTTTTAGAAATCCAAGATTGTTTCATCACATCATCATTCAAAATATTAAATTTGAATGACTGTGATATTTGGTAGGATTTTTATACAACCGTGAACACGGCTTGGGTCAAACTTGGTTGGAGCGTGTCAAGCACACAGAGTTCATTTTATGGTTTGTGGTACAGCACCATAGTCTGGAGATAATAAGATTTACCCAGAGAGGTATTTAGCATAATCATTTATATAATGGTGCATATCCGACCAGCTGTATGATGAATATTTATTTTATTTTTACGTCATATTTATAATTTTCGCTTACGTTCTTTATTTTTTTTTTCAAAATCACAGAATTAAATTGACACATATTTGATTACTTTAAACGTTTCCTCAGTCTAGTCTAATTGTCGCTATAAATACAACTCAGCCTACCAGTTTAAAACTTGAAATTTCACCTCGATAATTTGATATATTGTAATATTTTTTCAATATTAAATCATCGTTTTTCCCGTCTAATTTAACTTCCACAATCTATTATTTATTGAAGTTGGAGAAATATCTGGAAATAATAGAGTTATCCTTATTTGCATTAATTTTTTCCAGGCTACAATGCAGTTTCCAACTGTCTCTTGTCAGTTGTCATATGTCTTAGAGCTTAAACCGGCGAAATATTACTGGCTTCTTGCCAACAGGTGTCAGAAATAATAATAATAATAATAATGGGAAAATTTGAAGAAAAACAAATGTTGTTTAAGACCAAGGTGGAAAAGCGGTTCTCTCAGCTTCAAGAAGTGTTCAGCCTCGCCTATGGAACAATTCTTCATTTAGCCCGAAAAACTAGATCCAATCTCTCAACTAGGGTAAAAAATACCATTTCCATTTCTTTTTTCCGATGAAGGTATGAATTTTATCTCTTAAATATGCCTCATTTATGACGTACATGGAAGAAAATTATATGCCTCAAATTAACATTGAATACAAAATGGCATAATGTGTCTCGTGGTTACTTACACCTCTTGCTTTTCCCCTTCACCCGCAAACCATTCCTATTCTTCTTCATCTTCATTATCTCCTCCGTTCACGTCCTACGCATCTCCATTGTTGTCTTACATCAGCTACTATGAAAAAATCACAATACTCGCGCGGCGTTGGCTCTCCTCAACAAAACACAAAAAGAATCGAAAACATCAGGTTGAATATGTCCACAAGTTCAAATAAGTAGAAACAAAAGAAGAAGACGAGTGTGCGTGTGCTATGCTTTGCTCGAAAGAAAAAATATAGGAAAGTTTGCGATCCTAACCTAGCATAGAAAGTGAAATTAAGCGCCAGATTCTTGATGAATTTATCATTATTATATCCGCACACAGAACAGACGTTCGGTAACAACTTTGCGCTGATGGTTATTTCATCTTTTCTATGTAAGATGGCGCACGTTTAATTTGTAAGCTGTTTGTAAATGGGAGAAATATTACCTATACAGTGTGAATCAGCCAAATGGATTAAATTTAATATATTCATTTATTACTGTACATACTTAATATATAAAAAATGCTGAGACGAGTTTATTTAAGATCATCCTGTGACGAAAGAGTCATCCCTACATTGAATCCACTTCCAGCTATAGCCCACATTATAAATTTGTTGCTTTTTTGTATCACAGAAACTTAAACTACATTATCACTACAGTACATACTACATATTGTTTCGGCTCTACCAACCATCGGGTTCTGTCCCAAGCTGATTTCGCCGCATAGTTTTCAATTCTATCTCAACATATTTATGTTCAATAATAAGAAAAACAATGAATTTTAATATTACAGTAGAAAATATTACAGATTAATTTGAAGAACGGCAACACTGGAGGCCATTTTTCCCATTTAAAATGCATGGCCTATACCCGGCCACACTGTATTCTCAGTGTGAAATGCAGTTCAGTATACACATAAAACTTGAAGAAATAGTTTGCCAATTTATAAGGAAAAGGTATACTTATACCAAAATACACTAAAACTCTTTTCTGCAGAATGAATTTACTATTAAATCTTGCTCCAGAAGGCATTTCCATATCTGAGGTGAGCCTCCACGAGAGCTCAATAGACTGTTCTGGCTGTTTCTGAACCTGTATCTCCTTGTAGTCATTTTTAAGGAGTAGCATCCATTTTTTAACCAAGAGCCAAAATATGTTCTTGAAATTTTAGATGATTGTCAATAAATACGCCAAGAAATTTGATATTTAGAATTCCTTTCGAGTCTACCATGGCCAATGATAATGCTTTCAATGGTACACTTGAAAAAAAAACTAATTTCGTCTTGTTGATATTTAATGCAAGCGAATTACAGTCGCACAACTCTTCAGCCTTTTCTAGATCACTCGGGATAGTTGTCTTCAAGACTAAAGAATCGTTTTCGTGCCATAAGATAGGTAGCATCATCAACAAAGAGAGTGAATGTTATTTTCAAGTATAAAAGAGTACTGGTCCTAGCAGTGATCCCTGTGGAACGCCGCAGTTTATGGTCTCTTTTTCTCCGATGAATACTTCTTAAGCCCGGTTTTGCAAATAAAGTTGGAACCAATCAAGGGCACATTCTCTTATGATCCAAATGCCCGCCATCAACGTTTCAGCCTTATCCTTATTTTAATAATCAATATAACAGACGATCTAATCGGAAGCGTATTTTTTCGACCAAGGATTGTCATTTGAGAATCGATCTATGGGTGATGTGAATGTATTCAATACGGCTGTTCCACCCTGTATAATACTCAAACTCAACTTGACACCGATAGGTATCTCATATTATATACGCGGATATACGTGGAAACAAGTTTGATTTTCCCTCAACAATTTTTGTGTCAATTAAAAATGTCAATATGTTTAATGTTGATTTAATTTCGAAAGCATACTTGAAGGACATTATATTATTATGTTGATTTTTCATTTAGCAATAGACCGACGTCATATGTTGATTGTTAAATAATTAGTAGAGATTTATGGGGAAAGTTTCGAAATTAATAAGGTTTTTGTTTGAATTTATTTATTCTAACTTTGAGACAATAGAAATTTAAAAGAATTACGGTTAACTGAATTATTATGACAATAAATATTTCGATGATTTTTGATTCATTTGAAAGAGGAGACTTCAGAAGTGGTCCCATATTCGTCAAAAAAGCAAATCCGAAATCTCCTTCCCTTCAAAAAATCTGAGAATTAAAGATAGGATAATATTCGGAAATGTTCAAAATTGTTTTCAAAAGAGTTACGGTTTTCGTGTTACAGCGATGTTAAAATCTCAAATATTTTCGCTATGTGGAGGGGGCAATTTTCCATTTAATACAAAACAAAAATAACTAAAATCGAATAAACAAACCAAATATCACACCAGAATACAAAAGCAATGTGCATCAAAAATGGCAAATAGCATGGCTGCGGCAGCTCGACTCGTCTCGATGCAAGGAGTGACGTCACAGCAGCTCCCGCGCGTTTGTCCTCGTTTGAATAAGCTCAGCGAGGATTTCAACTTTAATGATTTTTTTTGTAAAATAAGTAATGCGATTTAAGGGCTGTTTTTGGTATAGAGTGTTTTTATACATAAACACACATATATTAATGAAATAAAAAACATTTAGGCAAGTTTCCTATTGTATACATTTCCTTCGATTGGGAAGTCGATCAAAAACGCTCATAATTTTGAAATATTTCTTAATTATGAGGGGTCAGTGCATACCATTAGAGAAGAAAGGAACCCGTCATCATTAAAATGAATTAAGTGTCCGTCTGTCTGAGCAATCCGTCTGTCAATCATTGTTATAACTTTTACTTTGACTGCAAAAGTGTTGTTATTCTAATTATTGCTTCATGTTCTTCTTCCTAATCATCGGCTGCATTACTAATAACTAAAACTTATGAATTAATGCATTTTTAATGTGTCTAATAATTTTGTAAACTGACTGACTGACATCTTTAAACCTGCCTTGTAAACAATAATCAGGTGGATTGCGGTCGGCAGATCTTGCATGCCGATGCCGTCCAAAAAACAGGCTATCAGCCATTGGTCAGTCTGTATGTCTGTGTCAAGATTTTCTCGTTTTGTTGCTGTCATTTTTGCTTTGCAAGGTATCGATATGGCATCCTCATTGCTATTTATAAAATTAACACGTGTATATTCTAAACGTTTGCCTATTATTTTTTCATGGTTTATTATAGTTTATTATGCAACAAAAAACTTTCGTGATAAGAAAAATGAATTTATCAATATATGATTTAAAATCTGTATGTGTAAATATTCCATGTAAATATTATTGAGTACAAAACATGCCGATTCCGACCTTGAAGCTAATCTAGTTCAAGAAACGGATCTGAGCCATTACTGATATACATTTATTATATTAGACATATAGGTAAAAATACGATAGGTAGCTGACTACTTATGGCTGATTTCGATTTAATTGCATAATTTCATATTGATTATAAAGCGGAGTGGCAGATACTATTATTTATCTGCGTAAAAAAGGCATTGCATATATTTATGATTTAATATAAAGGTAGGCAAAAATTATATTAAACAAGTGAAATTTTTGAAAAAAATTAAAAATAGTTTTTATTGGGCATTTAAGATTTAAACCGTACCGATGAGTATCTACTATTGCTATCCTTTTCTCGATTTTTTAACTATACTTATGTATATGTGTTTGCCAGCAACAGCAATTCCATAACAAATTACTGTTTGTCTACCACAACACAAAATTAAACTTTAAATTAACAATAACGTCTGACAATTGCGACATAACCATAGACGATCTTCCAGAAAGTACCTATATACCAGAGAACGAAACGTATATATACGCTCCATGCTCGTGCGTAATTCCAGTGACGGATCCCATTGTCGTTCCATGTCGACAAAATAATGATCTTGGTTGAATGAGATTGAATGAGATAATTTTAATTACCAATATTGGATCACACTTGGAGCTTAACAGGCGGCGAGATGTCTGCTATCTAAGTACGAATTCGAAATTTCAAGTCTCTAGACCGTATGGGGCCTGAGAAATCGCTGCGGAGTCCATTGATACAAGAACCGAAAGTAATAAAAACTATTTAAAAAATGGATGGACTTAATTTTTTGGTACACTGAAAAATACAAAATAATATTAATTCTATTGGTACTGCTAATTTTGAAGTTGTGCAATTGTAGTTAAATAGAAGACTTTTCGCACCAACTTCACCCAGTACCCATAGAATTAATATTGTTCTATATTTTTAATGCACCAACAAATGAAGTCGGTACAATAAAAAAAATATATTTTACTCTTTTGAGTGTAACATTATTAGTCATGAAAATCGTTGAACGTTCACAAAGTTCTTGTTATCCTTTTACCCACGTATATTATTGGCTTTTACTTTTTATTATTCAGAAATCTCAAAACATCCTGGCGGAAATACGGATATTTCAGATTTTACTACTGCTCTAACTCGAAAACAGTAACTCAATGGAAAAAATGTTCAATTTAAATGTTGCTACAAATAATCGTGTCTTTAATTTGGCCGTCTCAGATTTTAAATTTTCGAATGAAATTCTCCCCTCCACATAGCAGAAACACAGATTTTAACACTGCTATAGCTCAAAAACCGTAACTCTCCTGGAAAAATGTTCAATTTAAAAGTCTCTAGATATTGTCTTTCGGGGGCATACAATTGAATTGTATACCTTCTCCGTTTCAAATCCAAAGTAGCGTTATCCCGACTTATCCTAACCCCTCCCCTCCATCATCATCATACATCCTTTGCGTGACTACTAAGGAAGTAAAACTGACTATAAACTTAACACATACAAATTTTAATAAATTCATTCATTGAATACCGTACGAATTTCACTATGAAAAAAATATCAATGTAAGCTTTGAAAGAAATATCAATCATTCAATCAAACAGTTATTATAGGTATCAATCACATAACCGGAAGCACCTGCAGTCAATAAATAAATCCGCCATATCCTCGTATACTTATTTATAAGCATAACACAATACATATATGGATATGGATGGACAATGATGGCACATAGAGGAAGTGCAGCAACATAGAACGACTATAATATACTTACAGAAGAAGCAAAGCAAAAAAAAATATCACTTTGTAGTAGTACGTGATTGTAATGCTCTATGAGATTCGACGGGTGAAATTTCGAATTGAATTTCTAATTCTATGGTTACGTCACCAGAAAAATAATAAACACCAAGTTGTGCGACTCAAGCCATCCATGTACGTAGCGCGCGTGCTACCTTATATATTATTATAGTTGAGGCAACAATGGATTTCTAATGAGTCAGTTGAGGCAGCAGTTATCTTCTAATTTCGCTTAAATTTCATCAATGTCCAAATTTTATTGAGATTCACCGCAATGAGATTAGTTTTTTCTTCGCATTTATCTTTCGACTTTCCTTAACCTTCCGATCTATTTCAATTAAAAATAACCATTATGTCAATCAATTGAAGATTGAAGTTAGTTTTTTTCAAACCAACAAATATTTTTTTGATTTAATTTCAATCTAATGATTATTTTTTATCAAGTTATTTAACATAGAATGAATCAATATGAATCATCCTCATGAATATTATAACGCGCCAATGCGGGCATTTTTTTATCCCGACCCGTATAATACTTACACGTAAATTTATATACTGATAGCTATGCACGATTCCAGTCCAAGGTGCGGTCGGTCGGTCTCGGCCGGGCGTAGGATAATAATCATTTTCTCAACAGCAATGAACTCTCGAGCTCTTTTTTACATTCAGTCAGATATGATTTTATATTTTATAAAATGTTTTTCTTCTGTAATTGGCATTCCTAACTGTATGCAGATATAAAATATCTTTATTATAGTCAAAGTGCTAACTAAAAATAACCTAAGGGATCACATCAAATCAAACAGGATGAAATAATTTGAAAATGATAGTTTTCTTGTTTTCTGAACACAAAATGTTCCATGGAGAGGGCATTTTCTTGCTGAGGTACCTCATGTTTTTTGGTCACTGTATTAAAACTTTCCCAAAAATTTCATCCTATTCAATCCGACAGGTTTTTTGCAGTTCAGCTCCTGGACTATTATATCCTCAGATAGAAGGAATGCATTCACCTGTATACGTCGTTCGATGAGAGATGAGATTCCGTTCTATATATTAGATAATAATAATAATGATAATAGTAGTAGGTATGTCCTGAGCAATGAATGATTTGTGTTTTGCATGTGGTATTAAAGGAATGTCGATAAATATGCATAAAATTTACAAGGTGTAAAACCACTGGAGCCAAAATGTCTCAAAGAGTTCTAGCGAGAACTTCAAACAGAACTGTTTTAATCTTCTTATTTTTAAATAGTTTCTATCACTTTCGGTTCTTGTATCGATGGACTACGCAGCGATTTCTCAGGCACCATACGGTCTAGAATATCTTGAGAATTATTAAATTTACAGAAAAATGTTATTTTGCTTTTCGATAGAACTCTTAGAGTTCTAATGAAAAATATTGAACATTTTAATTATTTTTTTTTTGAATATCTTATGAAATACTGGTTCTAAAAAAAATGGTATGAGTTTTAGCGAGAACTGCAAACAGAACTATTGTGAGTTTTTTTTTATTTTTCTACAATTTAGTTATTTATTTTCGAATATCTTATGATTTATATTATATCCACAGAAAAATCTTAAAAGTATTTTCGATAGAATATTTTTTTTTGAATCGTTCAATACTCGATACATTCTCCAACTTTGTCAACTTGGATATCTACATTCATTGTACAACAGAACATTAATTTGTTCACTTACTCATTCAATTTAAACAATTTGTACCTACACATTATTGTTTATGTTTACTTCATCATCATTATAAATTAGCTAATGACATTCCTAATGCTTTCCACATACGTACTTAACCGGTTAACCCACTTCGATTACACATAAGTATTCTTGTCATCCATCCATACATATATAAAGGTATTATCCTATTTAATTTCATCCAACATGTATATTACAATAAACCCACATAGAAAACATTTACAAAACCTTTCATGAATAAATTCAACGTTCTTATAATGTAATATCATCATCGTAGTTCATAATCATTTTCATTAGTAGGTATATTCGATATACAGGGCGAAATAAATATAATCGAGAATTTTCAATATTTCATCACTACACTTTGATCATAGTGACATACTACACACAAATATAGCGAAAAATCCAAGAAAATTCAGCCATAGAGCTCAGAGATACTTCTTTGGGTATCACAGCTACGGAACATTCCACCTAGGAGGCCCAGTCACACTTGCAGCCACTACCAGATTATTCTAATAACATTCTACATTCATACACGGAAAAAGTCCATAAAAATCCAGCTATAGAGTTCAGAAATAGACTTTAAGGTACGGAACCCACCACATAGAAACCTACGGGCACTGAATGTATGACAGTACTTTTGCTTAAGGTATGATAAAGACGTGTGAAAAATTTGGTTGGGATATCTTACTCATATGGCATAGATTATAGAATAAATATATGGCACATACAGTCGTTCAGTTTTATGTACCTATATATATTAAAGATCATTTGAACTGTCATATGTCATTGTGAAAGGTATACGTTGTTGATGACACAACCAAACTATTTTTTGTCAATTACTTTATTTCTATTTTGCAATAGATTAGGGAGTTATTGGAAATATATTTTTACGTCATGCACTATTAAGGGATTGCCTTATTTTAATAAGGTCTTGACCTTATTTCTAGAAAAAATAAAGACTTATTGGAACGCACTCTTTAATTTGACAGTTTGTCTGGATAATCAGTAAGTAACAGCTATCCTAATACTTTTGTCTGCGTCTTTACTTTGTTGTTTAAATGTGATTTGCCTAATTTTAACAGCAACAAACCAAATATTTGAAGGTTGTAATGAAATCTTTTTTTTGTGAGGTTAGATTCGTTGAATAAGGAAACCTTAAATGCTTACGGTAACTAGTCGTAAATAGAGGAAGGCAGTATTTTATTATGGTTTCCTTATTATTTTTTTAGTGCGCATGCGTAGCTGTCTTTTTAAGGACGACCATAATAAGGCCTTTACCTTATAGCGTTTCCAATAATTCCCTGTTATCTTATAATATATTCAATTCTTATTGGGAGAAAAGCTGATGTCTCTAGTTTTTTCAAATTATTATTTTATTGGTTTAAGTCCAGTAGTATCCCAATCTGCTCCTCTGAATCGTTCTTCCATCAATCCCAGGGATTCTTCAAAGAAAAAAAACAGTTCCAAGTAGTCAAATCAAATTTGCATTGTAAGGAGGTTGGTCAAAGTTTTCCATAAGCCAAATTTTCGCACATTCTTCAATCAACCCCCGTATACAGAAATATCCTACATAATAAGTAATTCAACTATCATCATTCATACAAATTCCTACACGATTCAATGAAGTGTTTGTTACGTTTGCGATTTCTCAATTTCACACAAATTATATTCCAAGATGGTGGTAGGTATGTGGTTTGGATATTTAGATTTCTGTATAGAGGTTGGTATGTATAATATATAGGTACCTATGAAGTATATCTCACTTCATTGCCAATTGAATTTACACACATAGAAATTATAATAAATAGATAATGAATAATTTATGCTGAAAGTGTCCTCAGCAACCACAGATTGCTAATGGGTAGCTTAACCGCAATAATGATTGACCCTGAAAAGATAAAAGATATATCTAGACTAAATGTCTCTAGTCTTTGACTAAATTATCTTTTCTCTGTGACGGGAAACAAGTTTGACATTTCATATCTGTTGACAGGTGGCAAGGCATCACTTTTTTCCCGGTTAGATATACAGGGTGTTTCATATATATGCGCAGGACTTGAGGATGTGATAGCTCGTCCAAAAATATGCAAAAAAGTTATTTTTAACTAAGGGTGTTGAAATTGAAAAAAAAAATCGTTTTTTTGTGAATATCTCCGGAACCGTTTATAGTACAGAAAACAGCTTTTTCGAGCATTTTCCACTCATAATAAGCTAAGTTTTGAGTCAGAAAAAATTTTTTGTCAAGTCATAATTGGTGAAGATTTTGAAGGAGTACGATTTTGAGGCGCCCATTTGAACCACCAATGTTTTCTACACAAAACAGGTACAATTGGTCATGAGCTCTAAAGTCGATGGTTTTCGAGAAAAATCAACTTTTATGTTGAAAAAACACGGTGAATTTTTTGAAATACAATTTTTGTATTTATTAATCAGACAAAATTTATGTAAACGTTAGAACAAGTAAGGAAAGCTAAAATTGATGATTGATGATATTAAATAATGGTTTTTCCGGTCACCGAAAAAAAAAATTTGTATTATACACGGGAAGCTCTATGGAGCTAAAATCTAATACTTTTTCCCTTGTATAATAAATAACTATTATTGTATGGGTCATATGACAATTGACAAGAGACAGCTGATGTCATTGCAGACTGCCACTGACATTTTGAAATAGGAAACTGCATTATCTCTATCTCTGAAAAGACATTTATCTATGCCTAACAAATACAAACAACGATAAATATATTATTTTCAGATATTTCTGTCGCTTTAAAAATAATAGATTGTGGAAATGTATAAAAAACAAAACGAAAACTTTAATTTTGCCTTAGGTAAGATAAGACTCACTTCAAGTTTTCTAACAATAAAGTATAAAAACATTTTTTCCAAAAGCTTTCATCCAACAATAAGAAGGTAATTGATTTATGTTTGGTGCGGCAAAAGAATCCATAGAGCACCTACTAACATTGACGCTATGAATGTTGTTTTCTATGCTATTCCCCAACCATTTAGCACATTTTCTTCATAGTGACAAGATTTATTTGAATTTTCTTGGTAATAATAGTGATAATAACTATTTATTTTGCCGTAAACGGTTACCCAGACATTGGAATATATTTTTAATTCAATTGAAGATCTCTTGAACAAGGTTATAGTTCAATGCGTTTTTTTTTGTTTAAGGACTTAATTCAAGGTCTGTTTAAAATCTTGAGACAATATAGCTTTAGCAATGACAAATACTATTAATATTCAAAATAAATCGATAAATATTATTAAATATAATGTGGAATTAATTAATGATATCGGTTTAAATGGTAAAGTAAATTAGATTGATTCCAGTTGATGTTACATATTAGAATCAAAATTTACGTGAAGGAAAACCATGTGTAGGAAGGAAAAAAATATTATATAAAAAACAGATTACCAAAAAGGAACATGAGATAGAACAGAAGCATTATTGTAAAATATTTTGAAATCAATACTAAAAAAATACAATAAAAAATCAAAATACATGTCCTTTCTTCTAAGAACCAAGGGTAGTAGAAAGGGCAAAATGTTTCGAAACTAAACATTTTTAGTGATAGAAATGAAAGAAAATATAATTTTCAACGAAACACACAAAAATGTTAAATAAACATTTCTTATAAAAGCTGTACTGACTTTATTAGTTGGTGCACTGGAAAGTTCCAAAGAAAAGTTAATTCTATTGGTACTAGTAATTTTTAAGTTATTTAGAATGTTCCAGTGCGTCAGCTAATCACTTTTGGAGAAAAATATTTCAAGCAAAAGTCGTAGGGACATATCATATCTATAATTTAAAAATAACTTCGATGAAATTTAAGCAACGGCTATTTTTGAAGATTTTTTTTTCAATTTTGGTCTGCCGCCTTTTTGAAACTACCGAACCAATCATATCCATTTACAAACTTCGATGAGATATTTGTACGACTGATTTTTCTTTGAACGTCATATATTTCCGTTGCCGCTAAGTCCATCCATCGATCTGTCCTTCTGTCTGTCGTCTGTTTCTCATAAATAGTAATAGTAGACAGTGAAATTTTGCTTTTACAAGGGTACAGAACTTTTCGTATGAGACTTTGACTCACACTTGGCCCCATTTTTTAATAGATATTCTTTGGCCGTAAGAATAAATAACATCTGTTATATTTTCACTTTTCATAACGAAGTAAACCCATTACATTAATTTAATATTAAAGAGAAATTTCCACCACTGTATGCTTTCACTAATTTGAAACGTGGATAAAAAAAAATCTTCAAAATACATTTCTTCAATTATATCATTTAAAAACCAATTAGACAATTATGCATGGCTTATTAAAATTCAGAAGAAAAAAACATTGCTCTAAATTAAAAGTTTATTATTTAATATGTAATAAATCAATTTTTTCATGCCACTTTAATTGAAAAGAGCGAAATGAAAGTGCATGCCTCAAGACAAATTTTCGATTTTTGACCGACTTCCCAAACGGAGGAGGTATAAAGTTCGACTGTTTGTCTGCTTTTTTGTATACGTCTGTTATAGATTCTGATTTTCATGATTCTTTTTTCATTTGAAAGAGGTCTATTGAGAGTTTATCCTATTAAAAAAAGATTTGACATTCAACACGTCCTTCCCCAGTTTTTTGAAAATCCAAAATTTCAGACGACAAAATTAAAGAAGAAACCATATCCGACAACTTTTGAAGTGGACATTTTTCAAAGAAACCATAGGTTTCCGAGTTAATGTCTAAAATATGTGGGTTTCCGCTATGTGGTGGGGGCAGTTTTTTTCGAAAATTCAAAATATGAGACGGCCAAATTAAAGAAGAGATTATTTGTAAGAACATTTATATTGGACATTTTTCAAAAAAATGTGTGGTTTCCGAATTATAGCATTGGGAAAGTATAAAGTATGTGTATTTCCGCGATGTTTTGAAATCTTTGAATAAGTATAAGCAAAGTGATATCTCCTTTGATTAACGTTGAATGATTTTGATGATTAAAGTGTGAAAAAAATTCTTCACAAATTGAACCTTTTTTTGTTAGTTGGTGCACTGAAAAATACAAAATAATAGTAATTCCACTGATGCTGGTACTTTTGAAGTTGGCACCCAAAGTTTTCTATCTATAACTGCTCAACTTCAAAATTACCAGCACCAATAGAATTAATATATTTTTTTTCAGTGCACCATCTAAATAAATTGGGTCTTATTTTTTTGTGAAAAAAAATCGCTCTCACATCATTTGGAAGCCAATTTTAGGATTGCAGGATGTTCTATGAGACCATCTTTCAGCAGACCTATTTTACATAACATGATAAGTTAGTTTGTTATATTGGAAACATACAATGATTATTACACTCGTCATAAATAATATAAACTTAAAATATTACAAGATTATCTATAAGTACATATTGTAACGTGGAAGGGGTACAGCCACCGGCACTGGGCCACAAAGTGGCGGCGTCCTTTTGATGCTTATGCACGAGCAATGGGAATCTCGAGAGCGGCCGCTGAAATAGAGTGCGACGCATGTGCTTACTAGGATGCCGACAAAGTATTTCGAGAAAAGTCCAGAGGCGGCGGCGGCGAATGATCTAAGGTGGCGGCGAAAGATTTGGAGGGTCTTTTTTGGGTATATATTTGGGAGAATTTTCGACATGTGGGTCAGTGTCAGTGTAAAAAGACAGAGTGCATTAAGACAATTTAATAGAAGAGTCAGAGTAAAAATATTCAATAGTAAAGTAAGGTTGTACATTTAAGATATTTTAGAAAAACTAATATGGGGGAGTCTTTATTAGAGCAACGGAAGCCAAAACAACATTTGTTAGAATTTTTGTCTGTATGTTTGTACGCTTATCACGCAATAAAAAACTGAATGGAATTGAATGCAGTTTTCACCAATACATTACTAGAGGTCTAACTTAAACTATAAGCCCCATTTTACCACATCTGTCTATCTGTATGTTTGTACACGCATCACGCAAAAATTACCGCATCCGCATGGAATTGAATGCAGTTTTCCACGCGCACCAAGTCGCGGGCTAAAGCTAATTTTAAATTTAAAAAAAAGTTCAAGCTTCTAAATCCGTGGCGAATGTTTGGTGTAGTATAAAGAAGAAGCTTTTTAGAAAAGCACACAAATTTCCACATAGATAAATTATTAATAAACAATCAAATAGAACAAATCACCGTTCATACTGAATCACTTTTCTATAAACCAGCAAAAATGTTGAGCATTACCATTCTAAAACTGTAACAAGGATATTTGCTGTTATATTTCCATCTGTGGAAAGGTCTATAATAATTATTAATTAATCCAATAATTAATTTTAATTTATCCAAAGTATTATTATTTTTCAGTAGGTAATAACAATAACCAAGTTTATATCGTGAGAGAAATTGAAATATGTATTTTTTTTTCAATAATTCCACAACACAAAAATGGCTTTTCATATACATATTCTATATATTGATTGCTCCTATTTTTTTGACCGACGAACCTCGAACGGAGGAGGTATACAATTTGACTGTCTTTTTTTTGGTTCCTGTGCACATTTTATATAGTAAACGTACTCCGATTTTGATGATTTTTGATTCATTTGTAAGAGGAGTCTTGAGAAATGATCGAATGATCGAATTTTCTCGAAAATCTTCTTCTTCTTGAGACTCCATAAGCCTGCAAACGGATACGACGATATTTTATCCTCTGATAATAGGACATCAACTTCAACAGGACAATACAAGTTGCATCCACACTCATATTATAGGTATTTGTGTATGCAATAATATCTATTTTTGCACAAAACACCTGCGGTAATAAATTTTCTATAGTCGTGATGATGATGATGATGATGATTATTTTATTATTAAACATAATCACGCATACGTTCAACGTCTCTTCAACAACGTCGACGTCGGTCACGCTCTAACAACATCCACTAAAACAGCAGTGTGCAAATGGTATTAGATACAGTTATTTGAAGCGGACATATTATCTTGATGATAGCCAGCAATCCTTTCAGAAATAAATACTTAGGTATGCATTCTCTGACGCCTGTATACACCTAGCTACCTACTACCTACCTGGAGATTATATTTCCGCAATTATACGGTTGCAAATTCATAAAACATGAAATTCGTTTTGGTGCTCCATGCTCATTTATTTATACAGTGCGGTCTATATGTGTATGGAATAATTTGATTTTTAGCGTAGCGTTATTATATATTAGAATTATGAGCACATTTTGAAGATTTAATTTAACTGTAAAATAAATTGAAAAATACATCCTAAACATTATGTGAGATTATTTCCTTTATTCGACCAAAAGCATTTAATTTTTTTGAGGAGATGCTCATAATAATTCAGAAAGGGTACACGAAGGGGGTAATATTTTTATACTATAAATTGTCAAATTGATAATAAAAATCGACCTATTTCAGGTTTTTTCAAACAAATACATAATAACACTAAAAATGAATTTATTCCATAACCGCACTTTAGCATCAGTTTGGTGTCAATCTCAAGACATTTTTCTGCGAAGAAATAATGAATGAATTAAATTTTACTTAATTGTGAAAAATTATTTAAACTTTCCTGTCATAATGATTTTATCAATTTTTCTCGTTTTTTCCAGGAAATATTAAGACTTCATTTTTGGAAGGAAGTAAATTCAATGTCAGCTGGCATCTAGGATACCCCCACAAGGTAATATAATGCAATAAAAAATAGTTTATGACCTCATAATATGAATAGTTAATTGGAAAGTAACCGAGCTAACTTGACGCAGAGGTTTAACTTTTCTAAAATAAAGCATTTATATAGTCGAGGCGACGAGAGTTTGCTGGTTAGTGATTACAGCTGATACAATAAAACTCATGCTTTTCATGTGAAATTATTGTTAAAGCTGATGGCGTATCAACTGTCGTCGCCTCAACTATAGACACTTTTCCAATCGCTCTACTTTTTTTACAATGCTATTTACCCTTCTACTTATGACAATTTTGATTTATCAAGCTAAAAATATTCTGTTATATTATATCAAC
The DNA here is from genome assembly GCA_958507055.1 of Crioceris asparagi. NCBI lineage: Eukaryota > Metazoa > Arthropoda > Insecta > Coleoptera > Chrysomelidae > Crioceris > Crioceris asparagi. The sequence continues at coordinate 130,513,649 of OY293826.1, forward strand.
TTTGGATTCCTTTGAATATCAAATATACCAAAATCTTACGAATTAACCCATAGCGTTTGTGTCTAACGGATTTCGTCTTGTAGCCTTGAAAAAAGGCTCTTATATTATTCAAAAAAATAATAATAAACTATTGATTACGGCATACAAACACATGTTTGGTTTTTGTATGCTGCTGTAACATTAAAAATTGTTTTTGATTTTATTTTTCAAGGGTGGTTTCAAAATCCAATTATTAGACTACCTTGAGCGACCAGTCTTGGATTTAACTCCGACAATTCAAGGATCGGAATTCGTGTCAAATGATGCTACGTAAGTTTATATAATAAGTACACTGCTCGAGAAAACAAACGGATTTATATATTGACATTTATTTGTTGGTGCACTAAAAAGTAAACAAAAATATTAATTCTATTGGTTCTGATAGTTGGTACCAACTTCAGGAGAGTTTTTAGCTGTAAGAGATTCTAGGCACCACCAAATACTTTCTGTGTCTAATAAACTTTAATGACGTTCAATTGGGTTAAAATCAGGACGAAGCAGAGGCCAGTGTATGGAGTGAATGCGGCAGTGTTGGATTATGTTTATTTCAATGGCCACAAAATGAAATATTGTGCTACCTATCTTAAACACAACAATTGCATTCCCTATTTGTAGAATTGACGTTCAAATTTGTTGCAAACTATCCAATACTGAGTACCATTTTCCAGTTAGAAAAACTTCTAATTGATTTAGATGTCATAATCAACGTAAATGAAATAAAAATTGACAATTTATGTCGGATTATCGACATTTTTTTGCATTAATTAAATATCGATGTCAGATTAAATGTTCCTCCAATTGTTTTGAGCAGTATATTGATCGACCGATGGAATTTGTTTATACTGCTCCAGTTTACTTTCGATCTAATCTAAATAATGTGTGTTTACATGCAAATGGCAAGAGAACTAGTTCAAGTATTTGAAAACTAATATAGGTGTGCAGTGGAAATTCTTAATAATATGATAAATATCCATTAACTCACACTCATTAAATAGAATTTCCTAAGAATTGCAGTTATTATTATTATTATAATCAGATATTGCTGAGAATTATTTGTTATGTCCGGTATGTTAATAAATATCGGTATTTTAATTATATCCTGTTGAACTGGCTAAATTTCTTTCAGTGATTTCCAACAATTTACCATGGTCCAGATAAACTTAATCAAGAGATAAAAATTATATTATTTTTTTACAAAAGCTACAAATGAATTTATCATTTGGGCAATGATAAATATTCTCTACCAGAAATTGGACCGACTTTAGTAGTTCACTGAAAATTACAAAGTAATATCAATTCTATTAGTGCTGATACTTTTGAAGTTGTGCTATTATAGTTAGATAGAAGACTTTTGGCACCAACTTCATTAACATTAGTCATGCAAATCGTTGAACGTTCACTAATACCAAAGAAAATAGTACTTATCCTATTAGACATGCATAATCTTTGCTTGTTCTTGTTTTTATTCAAAGTCTCCAAACATCGTGGCAGAAATACACATATTTCAGACTTCAAAACTGCTGTAACTCGAAAAACGTAACTTTTTTGAAAAATCTCCTATCTAAATGTTGCTACAAATAATCTCTTCTTTAATTTGACCGTCTCATGTTTTCAATTATCAAAAAAACCTGCCCCACTCCACATAACGTAAATACAGATATTTCGGTCTTTAGCATTGCTGTTACTCGAGAACCGTAAAAAATGTTCGATTCAAAGGTTTCCGGATATAATGTTATCTTTAAATCTGCCATCTCAGATTTTCGATTTTCAAGAAAAATTGCCCCTTCCACCCCTTTCGGGGGCGGTTTTTGGAGGAAAGGAAATTTCGGATTTGAGTTTTTCTGAATATGGGACCAATTCTCAACTCTCTTCTTTAAAATGAATCAAAAATCATCAAAATCGGAGCAAGTTTACTATGCAACAAAAGCAAACATACAACCAAATTGTAAACCTCCTCCTTTCTTTGAAGTCGTTCAAAAAATACAACTTAATATTAATTTTGGAATTGTACATTTATAGATATAAATAAATATTGGATTTCATTTTTTTTCTTGTGTGTGAGTGTGAATTCGGTCAATGAGAACTTTTTATAAATATTTTTCACTGCCTAAAATGTTTCTCTAGGTACAAGACAATTATTATTATTGTCAAAGTTGAAGGAAATATCGAATTTACATTTTTCCTAATCAATAGATTTTTTTTTCTTACAAGTGCTCAGTCATTTCAAGTTCAACTGCCTCACGATTTCACATGTGAGAATTGTACGCTGCGACTATTGAGGCAGGCTCTGGAATGGGGTCCAAATTACAAGTTTTGGACATGTGCAGATGTCGATATCAAACAGAGTAAGTTGGAGATGAATTAGTTATTGCTAATATTTTTTCATAATATCTCAAGCAACAAAAAATAAAATAATTGCATTTTTATGGTATAAATAGAATTTGTCCAGTTTGCAGAAGAAAAAAATTGGTAAAAGCCTTTACCTATGACTTCCCTCGACAAACCACCCAGCTTCGAGATGGAAACAACCTCGTCGCTTCTACCGTTCTTATATTGACACTTAATATTTTGGACACCCTGTATATATGATAAACGAAATCCCTTACATTGCGTCGCCGGTAGTCCTTCAATATGCATACCAAAATTCGTTGTCCTAGGTCAAGCCGCAAGCCGTTATTGAGCTACAACGCCAACAGACTACAGACGGACAGACAGACCGACGGACTTGAGATACCATGATTTTCGTGATCTAGGAACCCCAAAACGTAAATATCAGCAAAAATCTCGAGGTCGATTTTTTTACGTGAATACAAAAACACCTACTTCTCTTATTGAGGGAAGTAAAAATGATCTCCTCAACCCCATGATACGCCACTGTGTATAATTAATCTGCCGACTTTACGCCTTCTCTGTATAGGTATCTGACATAGATCAAAATGGTTTTCTGATTATTCACTTTATTTATGTGTAATAGATAAAAATTCAGATAAATAAACAAAATATTGATAAACGTAGGAAAAGTTTCTGGTTCTCTCATTGAAATGTAAATCAGTAGTTATTTAAGAAATTATTATTTCACCTCCTACGCTTACTAATAATGTATTTATAAATACAATGCAAATAATCTACTGTAAAATATACAATAATATGAATGCGACAACTTCCTTGAACTGAAAATGAAACTTACCTTGAAACAAATGGCCTACAAGCAACGTTGAGATGACTATAAAAAAGATGATTCATGAAAGCATATTATATTTACTTACATTTTTGTGTTTGAAAGTTAATCAAGAAACTTTTATTTGATGTAAACGGTCAAGTCCTTTCGGGAAATACAAAAATACTTGATTTGAGAAATATCAAGACGATTATTTGAATCATATAGGAGTTCCATTTTGAATATTTACAGAGAAATTTTTGAATATGAATATAGAGCAGTATGTATTTTGATTATATCACGAAACGCAGTACATATATAGACTTAACATTTTATGCTTGAATCTGAGAATTGACTTATCTGTTACCATTTTAAGCTGGTCCATTGACAGATCAAAAAAAAGATCATTTTCATCAGTACATATTTAAATTTCTTGCCAGGAAAGAAATTCCGTGAAAATTGCAGCGGACATGGACGCTACTTGGTCGGCAGATGTAAATGTGATCGCCTATACTATGGTGAAGTTTGCCAATACCGAGACGAATGCATCGAAAATAGTGATTGTGGCGATCATGGTACTTGCATCGACATTGAAGCAACGACAGCACCAAGGAAGCAATGCTACTGCCAGTTGGGCTGGTTCGGTCCTGGCTGCAACAAAAGTAAGTTCCGGTACCCATCCCTTATCGAATCGAATGTTCCAGCTGCTCCTATACTGCACAAATCTTCAAATTCATTCCTCGATATCCACAACTCTAAACTTAAAACAATACTTCTCAGGATCACCGGTCAAAACTACCGAAATCGATTTCGAATTGTACAAAATGAAAAAGCTGAGCGACACCTTCAAACTCTATTGGCGCATTCTCAAAGAACACAAAGAAATCGAAGCCGTCATGGTCGTGAATGGTACCAGCTATGTTGGTCTTGGTTGGCGACCAAGATCACTCACCAAATCATGCAAAAACTTTCCCCAAATTGGACCAAAAATCGACATTCACACAGCACCAGATGCTAAAGCAGAACCCAATGCTGAACCAGAACCAGAACCGAAAAGCGAACCTGAACCAACCAGCGAGCCGGAACCCAATAGTGAACCTGAGCCAAAGAGTGAACCAGAACCGACAAGTGAACCAGAACCCCAAGCTTCTGGAAAACACCACGTACCACCACAAGCTGAACCGGAACCTGCTGCAGAACCAGAACCTTCTACGGCAGAAGAAGCTGCCACTACGACGCAGGCGAGTAAATACAGGAAATCTTTGTATTCACGAAGATCCGCCTCACCGACTCCACTGGTACGTACAGTGGTACCGGACGCAGATGTTGTTGAAACTAGTGTATCATTCCATGTAAGCAAAAGACAAGGTAAGTTCACACTTGATAAAAATAAACTCAAAAGTTCAAACTTAAAATTGGATGATTATTTCAGGAAGAAACAAACGAGATGCTGAAGGTATGTACCTAATATATTCCAAATAATTTCTGGGTTAATTTAGATAGAATTTTTGGATATTTTTTTGGGGAAATTTCTCTACTAGATAGTCTAGAATATCTAACAAATTGGGTGGAAAAAAATAACACTTACTTTCAAATTTATGGTTAAAGTAATGGTGGATGGCCTTTTTCTTATACTATCTTTGTAGAATTGGTTCCAGCAACAACAGATGAACAAGCAACAACTGAGCCAACAGCAGAACCAGAACCCAAAAGTGAACCCGAACCTACTACTACTACTTCGGCACCAGAACCAAAATCTGAACCTGAACCCACATCCGAACCTGAACCCCATTCCGTACCCGAACCCACTTCTGAACCTGAACCGAAATCCGAGCCAGAACCCAAATCAGAACCTGAGCCCACGGCAGAGCCTGAACCTAACTCCGAACCTGAACCCCAATCTGAACCTGAGCCGAAATCAGAACCTGAGCCTAAATCAGAACCTGAGCCAAAATCAGAGCCTGAACCTAAATCAGAGCCTGAACCTAAATCCGAACCTGAACCTAACTCCGAACCAGAACCTAAATCCGAACCTGAACCTAAATCCGAACCTGAACCTAAATCCGAACCTGAACCCAAATCCGAACCTGAACCCAAATCAGAACCTGAACCTAAATCAGAACCTGAACCCAATAATCCTGGTACTGCACCATTAAATAAGTTAGATGTTGCACCCAGTGGAAGTAGTCAAGGTATAGTAGAGCACTTGAGGACTGAAGCTTCAATTTGACGAAGATTTAATAAGAAAGCTATGAGACACTGCTAAAATAATCGATGACCGAAAATTCGTATGAATTGTAGCTTCGGTAATTTAAAATACGATTATAAATCTTTCCATTATAATTGGGCAATAGATATTATTTTTTCTTTTTCGTTAATTATTGTTGGAATTCTTATATTAATCTTAAATTACAAAATAGTACACTTGGGTAGATCATGCATGAAAATAGAGATAGTTGAAAATTATATTTCTTCCTTTAAAATTGGATCGTTTTTGTTTTGAAATATTTTCAAAATTCGGTGGAGGAGATTGTTCATTCAACTCTACTTTTCTCAATTTTTCGATTTTCTCATCAGCTAAAGAAGAGCATCTAAACCCATACACCCCACGCCATGACTTTAGTCCAATGGACTGCACAGATATGGTTATAGGATCAGCGAGAGGTACTGCCAGTCGAATTGCAGATTATTACACCAGAGACAGGTACTGCTTTATCGTTTGATTTATCTTTGATCTCTATATCCTCTTGTTAAATTACTCCCACTTCTCTTGAGGTCCTTCCTGATTTCTCATTTTGGATCGCGGACTCTATAGAAATGTATCTTTTCTTCACTGATCTTAGATCCACTCCAAAAGTGGACTCCTTCTGGGGCGGCAAGAACGACCTCACAGCAGCCATGGGCTTTGAAAAGGATGGCATTACAACCATCTTGTTCCGCAAGAAATTGGCAGCCAACGAACCGGCTGATCACGCGATCGAAGAGGGTCTGATGCACGTCATCTTTGCTCAAGGTCAGGAGCAAGGGCACTACGTTCACGTACCGAAATCGGGCATTGAAACCGCCCAGGCTAGCGTCAAGGATTTCTATCAGCCAGATGAGCTCAAATACCATGGACATCAGAAGCAACGTGGAGTTGTCAGTATGGACTTCTTTGGTAAGTATTTGAGGTTATTCTCATGAATGTAATAGCTGAGATTGGCTGTTTGGTTGTTTTTTGTTGCAGAAGAAACTGTGACGGAAGACCAAACAGTTGGTGCTGAAGGTGATGAAACAGTTAATGGTACTGGAACAAATCATGTCAAACAACCCTCGATGCCACAAATCAACGATTACGGTGGCATCTGGAAGGTACCAAAACATTGCAATCCAGAAAATCATACATGTGAATACTCCGCCAAATGGGAGCTGTTGCCCAGAAAGGATGTCATCAGATTTACAATCACCACCAAACATACAGACACTTGGACCGGAATTGCCTTCTCTAACGACGAGAAAATGGTACATAATAGTGTTACATATTAATTCAAAATGCTTGTCAGTGTTATCAGTAACTAATTCTTTTCAGTCGCAAACTGATACGATTATCGGATGGGTGGACAAAAATGGCCGACCCTTCATGATGGACTCCTGGATCAATGGGTACACCCAACCGATGTTGGATGCATCACAAAATATCTTCAATATGAGCGGCCGTATAGTTGATGGTGTAACGACACTATCATTCTCCCGCAACAGAATCACCAATGATCCAAAAGATTTCGATTTTACCAACGATCGATGTCTGTTCATGATGTTCCCTGTTCGTGGTGGTGCTTTTAATAGTGTTAATAAAAAGATTAGAAAGCATGAAGTTGTCCCTACAGTTTCCACAGAAAGAATCTGCATCCGGTCACATGGCGAAGGTAAAAGTTTGATCTACTCTTATTCTCCAGTGAGTTTCATTGTTATTTTCAGATGCTGACAATGAAATTTACATGACCACAACTGAAACACCAGGAATGGGTTACAATGTCGAAGTAAAATTGATTGATTTGGGAGAGAATTTCGTGCTACCTTCAAAAGGCACATTGCAATTTGAAGATTTATCGAATTCGATAAGTGAAAACTTCCAGCCGGTATTCAGTAAATTGCCAGGTTATCGACGATTGGTTGTTGAAGACATTAAGGCGTAAGTATTCAGACGATTTAGAGAGAGAGATATGGTGAAACAATCATTTTTGGAAAATTTCAGCGATGAACACAACATCATTGCAAAAATGAATTTACAATTAGAGAAGATGTTGGCCGATAATAAGGGTCGATCCCTGACTGAAAAAACAAATGAAATGGACGAAAAGGTGCAGAAGATTTTGCAAGAGAGCGTCGAAAGCGGCAGAGTTGGAAATCTAAAAGTCGATCCGCAATATCTTGTTTTAGAACCACAATCACGTAAGATATAAAAATACCAAAAGAATGATCGGAATATACCTCACTTGATGCCATTGTTTTCAACAGTTACATCAAACATCATTCCTGATGCATCGAGCGAACAGGATGGTTTCTTCAGTCTAACCGAAGCCAAGTTGTACATTGTGCTGGGATGTATAGCAGCATTGATTTTGGTAGCATTGGTGCAGGCCAGCTGTACCATTTACCGAACCAGTGGCAAGTCATCGGCCAATCACAAGGTAACATCATTGTGAAAAACACAGATCAACCACAACATGCTTCTTCTGAAAAATCTTCTACTCTACCCCACTTTTTACTACTCTCCTGCCGAGACTATGCGCTGCTAGCTATAGAAGCAGGTTCGATAACTACTATAGTTTGTTGTTATTGTTCGCTTCAGCTTCTATAGAATATATATAGAAAGTAGATAGAAGGCTTGTTTTATGATTGTAGTTTTTTTGATTCTGATAGAATGAGATATTGGTTATGGCAAGGCAAAATAAATTACATCCTCACAGGGTACCCCAATATCACTTATATCACACAGTCAGAGAACCAGAGCATAGATAAACTATTTATTGAACCAGAGAACACTACCAACTACCATACAAATAATACACAAATAAGCAGCAATGACAAATGACATAATTGAACATACATATGCAATCCATAATACGTCTTGTCTCTGCATAATTGGCATGAACATGACAGAACAATTATTGACAAGATGAAACAATGCTAGTGGTATAGAAGTTTAAGTATATCAAAAATTAATCCACTTGCGCATGAGCACTAAGAAATTCAAAATCAAATAATATAATGATGTGTTTTATTCATCTTATTTATTCTTATGTTGGTTACGATTATAGAAAAGAACGAAATAATAAATAATCGACATGCACAAAATTTTAGTGCGCATGCGCCAGAAAATGACTTTGATCCAAATAAAATCAGCAATGAATACAGCCTTTATTCGTTCAATTATTGTTCTATGTCAAACGTCATTTGTCATTTTGAAATTGAAATTTTTAAAAACTAAAGGTCTAAAATATTATACAGTTATTGAAATCTTTTTTGTGTGCCTGCTAACCATCGTGCTTTTCTTGCTATCGGTAGAGGGTATACAGTGTGCAGTTGGATCCTTTGTATTACCATCAAGCGCGTGATTTACCCCCCTGGGTACTGAACACCATGGAGAGATCGAGGCAATGGTAAAAATTTTAACACCCAATTCAAAATCAAAAATGAATGAATTATTTCCACCCTATCATGATAATGTGTGATCAGAGCCTGCGGGGGTGAGTTTCATTGAGAACATATTTGCACGTTTACGTTACGCACACATCTCTTTTTTAATTATGGTATGGGTTTACAAGTTCAAAACGCGTGTTAATTTGAAATGTCGCGAATTTTTCTCTATGATTTTTAAAAGACTAACCCGTCAACCGTATCAAAATCCGTCTCGGGGTTTATAAGAAGTAGATAACCGCAGAAATAGGGACCGACAGACACCGATAGTGACTTTATCTTATACTAAGTACAGCTTTGCGAGATTCAATAAATCGTCTACGTATTTTTAATACGAATTAACATGACTTTGAACTTGAGAACTCGACTATATATATATATCTCTCTCTCTTTTCTTTTTAAACGGCTGCGGTGTTCTCCATTTTAATTGACACAGACAAAAAATCTCCAAGTATTTCACGACTAACTTGAAAACTATTGGTGGTTGAACTAACTCTTGATGGATACACAGATTTCGAATACAATTCTCGCAAAACGGGTGTTACATTGAATTAGACGATCGATAACATATAACACAACAGATTCCCGGCGCCTTGAATATCAAGTATCCACCTTAGAACAACTGAAGTATCATTCCTCATTCGATTTCTTTCGAGTGATATAATCAATCAACACAAGCGCCACATACATTCGCACGTTCAAAATCAATATGAAAATATCAGCGACTGCGAGATTCTGTTTACAAAATTTTGCTAAATAAAAAATATAACGTTAACTTCTAAGACAAAATACGTAAATTAAACCCCAAAAGACAATCAACATATTATAGTTCAAATAAACCACCTTCTTGTATCAAACAATAGCCAAATCAGTGATTTAAATGCATTCTCATGCATCCGAGTATATTTGATGGAATTTTTTTATAACGATAGTACAGTTATTTCATTCGAATACTTGATATCCTTGACAGGCCCGACAACCTCTGCTTCTAGCTCAATGTAAAACCCATTTTCCGAATTATGTACAAACAGACGAACGATGAAAACAAAACAAATTCAATTTCCAGGACCACCTTATACCCAATTCAGCATGGAAAGATTATTCTGCCAATACCAACTATGCATTTGATGCATTCGAAGCAGAAGAAAAAAAAGTACAGCAACAACACCAACAACATGGAATAAATGGCAAATCTTCACGCAGCAGCGACAAGGATCGCACAGACTCACCACCTAGCAAAAATCAACAGTCGCGCCATCTACAGCGTCCACAGAGCCGTCCACCTAGCGTACCTCCATCGTCACATCAACATCCAGGGGCTTATGCAGCAGCTGCTGGTGACACTAGATCGCTGCAGCGACCACGAAGTGGCGCTGGCACCGGTCCGTACGCTGTCACTAACATGGACAGGGCGACGTTCTCATTGCCACGAACTGCATACGATAGAAATCACCACAGTCATCGGAGTGGTGGTGGTGGTCAAGGGCACGATAACAATGGCATGCAGCCCGATTTTTATTTCATGCCATCGCAAAGGAAATATTCCGGTGAAGTTGTCAGAGTCTATGTTGATTACAATAACCAACCCAAGTCATAAATTTATTTTAAATTGAATTTGTAGCTAGCGATGAATTTTATTTAGTAAGTAGCGTTTTTGGTGAATGTGTAGACCAGGATCCCCATAATTTTACTTCAACAGCGACCTTAGGGCATGATCTGTTATCTGGCGGTCACTTAATTTTGGCGAGGAAAAAAAATTCTTAAGTTTACTATTTTCACTTCACAAATTTCTCCTTAAGTCGACTCATATGACAGGCCTGTGCGCAACTTACGCTGCTACACTGTGTACCACGATGACGTATTATCAATATTTCATTGGTTATTTATTTATTTATTACTTCATTCCAACAAATTCGACTTCATGGATCAGATGTCCGTACAAACGTGTCATTGTGGCAACATCTCACAATGGCTGTATCAACAACATACATGGAGGAAGGCTGATTTTTCCTTCCCCTGTTTATTTTATGGCTCCGTTCTCGCTACTTGTAGCAATTTTTTCATTTATAGGTTTAATTTAGTATTATATTAGCCAAATTACAACTAAAAGTAATCACTTAACACTTATTTTCCCCACCCAGCACCCCAATTCACTCCATCCTTCCGTAACCTTGTAAGAGGTTGGCGCCTTAAAATTTTCATTTGTTTTTCTACAATACAAGCCTACAGGAACCTGATCTACACATATACCGCGTTGCTTAACAAGTTTCCAGCCTACCAAAAAAAAAAGTGACAAGGTAAAAATATTTTTCCACACTGAGTGCGATGAAAAAAGTTCTTGAAATCCACAGCATTGACGATAACGTTTTATTTTAACGTAAAGCCAGCTGACATGAAACCAATGCAAACGAGTCATTACTTTTTCTCAAATTATGTTTTTAAATCAACAATTTTCATTGACTAACTGATGGACATCTGCAGATGTCTATGGACAAACTGCGCTAGTAGGTTTGGTGATCATATTTTATGATTTTTGTTCGCTAATGTCATAGAATTAATACTCTATGGCTAATGTGAACGGAGATAGCTTTCTGTGTCATGGATTTTAGTGTTCTATGGGTGACAAATGCCAACGTAAATCAAACGACTGCGCAATGTCATCACAAAATTTACTGTTTCGAGAATCCTTGAAAAGTCAAAACTAATCACCTTCTTCCAATCTTCTTTCACACTCGCCCCCGTATCATGTAAAATTTAGCAACCAGTTGCAATCGCATTGTTGTCTCAGTGTTGCCATGATCCAGTATACGCTGTCTATACAATATTGGATATAAAAGAGAGAATAGCAATTTCATTCGGAACATGTTAAAAGTAATTATTCACAAATACATGCAATCAACCTCACTTTGATAATTTTTACTCGAGTATCAGTTTAGGCTCAAGACTGACAGAGCGACAACTCTGTACCAAATCGACGTTTTGACAGCGACAATTGTGCTATAGTCGCGGTCGCATTGCAGGTGCTATTTACGTGATAACCCCGTCGTTTGAATTAAATTGAACTTCTAAAATCAGGTGTCGCAAAAAATAAATGTAACCTAAACTGCAGGATTAGGTAATGGAATATACGATCACAGTCGCCCGCTATGGCCAAATATTTACATCATTTAGCATAAAATACTCTTCCTTACCTTCTCATTTTTTGCTAGGTTGTTTATTTGTATGTTGCTCCAAAAAAATAAATTACCATAATGGATTTTTGATTTCCTTAACACCATTGGCGTCTATCATGAGTGTGACAGTGAATTGAAGTTCTATATCGTACAAGATTTTAATAACAAAAATATTAATCCATATATTCAAATATTATAAATATTTTTATTTATTCTGCCCGCTTCTTAGGAATAGTAGTACAGTACTTTTTGTGGAAATTTTAATATGAATAACCTTTCCATGTTTTAATCCACATATATGTCATTTTTATTTGATAACATATCGAAACTTGTGTGCCAAATTGTTTAAATAATTTGTCAGTAGGTTTGTCAAAACAACGAATATCAATTCTAGAATTGATTTAGAGATGAAAAATAGTTTTGGAACTCTTTGAATTTGATAGAAATAAAAGCTACAAAATTATTTTTGTAATTTAGATTTAGAACAAAGTAAATATGTATGTTTTGTATCCTTTAATTTAGAATAAATATTATAATTATATGTGTAAAATGAAAACCAAATAACATTTATTTGTATCAATTGTAAATATTACTAAATTTTATTATAAATATATGTTAGAAATAAATAATTTAGATAATTAATTGTACATATTATTTTCATTATTGTAATATTGATTTTTATTGTATATTTTCAAAAATTGAATTTTATAATACAGTTGATTAATAAAATAATAGAAATATTTGAGTCAGAGTTCAATAATCTAATTAGGCCATAATTCAGAAAATTGGAAGAAAATCAGAAAAAATATCAACAATTTTACGACATCTCTATAATGAGTTCCATGAAGAGGTTAAAAAAATTGTGAACGTAAACAAGGTGTAAGATATCGAATTAAAAAAAACAAATCTATATTGGTAACTTGTGTATTTTTATACAAAATATTTATAATTATTTAATCTTATCACTACATTCTGGCGAACAACTGAATCCATTCAAATAATATATGTTACAGTTACAAATAAGTTTTCTGTAAAAACAGCAGATGTGAAAACATAGAAATAATATTTGATAATAAATGACTATATTATTATACATTTATATTAATAATATACGCTTTAAAATTGTATTCGCCAATAACAGTATCTAACCTTATTAGGTTAGGATTCTATTCGGCTGATTCATACGGTATACCTAGTTTTGTTATTGCTATAAATGGGGTTTTAGATAAAGTAAAAGCTTAGCACCGTTGAAAATATATTTATTTGCAGCAAAAATAAAACTAGACTATCAATGGATGATAAATAAAAAATAATATGTCACTAAAATAATCGCATATTTATTTCCACATTTGTAAATATGTATGTATATATCTTTGGGAATATATCTTTGATATGTATTTTCACAAAAAAATATATTATAAAAAAATGAAATTTGTGGACTTTCCAATCTCCAATAATATTGTCTAGAAATGATACAGTTTTATTATTAATTACTAATTACTGGAGTCAAAAAACGTTATCACAATAATTATATGCTAGAAAGTTACAATTAAAAACATTTCAATTTAAGTTTTGAGATCAGATAGCCGAACGACATTTGAACTACTGCAAAAGACACAGTAATGACAGATATAGGTATTTCCCGCCATTTTTATCCATCAGCACAGTATTTCTATATTCTTCCAACTAAACTGAAAAATTGTAATGACTGCTTCACATCATTATCGAAAGGGTTAGATACAATATTTATTTTCATAGCTACCTGATCAATAAAATTAAGTAGGTACTATATATAATGGACAATTTAAGAAAATGGTTTCAATAATAAATAGAGGTATATATATATTTACAGTAATTTCATGTATCATTATAAAATGACAGCATATATATGTACTTTAAATATAGAAGATTAATATTCTAAGCTCAAGCGTTGGAATGTACTTTCTGACCAAATAAATTGATTTTTTATCTTTTCCAATTTAGTTGTATCAGACGAACGAACTTATATGTACGTTGGTATCGTCATTGGCACTTTAAACCAATTAGGTATGTTGTATACAGGGTGTTTCTTAATAGTATGCTAATATTTAAGGAGGTTATGTCTTAAAAGTCTTAGCTTTTGAACTACATTGTGCTAAGGTTTTGAGAAAAAAATATTTCTTCTATGAAAACGTTGTTATTACCCTAGATATTTCTGTGAAACCTATGTACTTATCTTCTATGTGTTGAAAAAAATTTGTTTATATATTCAAGCACTGAATCATTTCAAAAGGCCACTAGATTTTCTTAAAATAAAAATTATTTTTGACATTATTAACATCCTAAAATATAAGCCTATTTTAAGGAAACACTCTGCATAATAAAATCTTGAATGAACGAGGTTGCTAAGGCCTACAAACCTATGATGTTCAATATATTATAGATTAAATATCACATTATTATTTGACTTATATAAATATAACTAATAGATTAGAATAGTTTACAAGGCCGCGTCATAAACAAATTATAATCATCTTCAGTTTTGTCTTTCTCAAATCGCTTTTATATATTAATCTGCAATGAAATAATAAATCATCAATTAATAGTAATCAATTCCTATGTTCATGTTATGCTCAATTATATATAATAAAATAACAATCGAAATAGGCCATTCCGATCTTTTCCAAATGTCATTAAGTTAAAAAGATAACTTAAAAAAATGTATATTTCTGCTCCAAAAAGAGACAATATTGTGAAGTTTTAAGTATTCAAGTATAAAGAAATGTTCCCATATTACAGATGGCACAATTTGAATGAAGTTTTGTTGATCGCTCAATATTCAATCATTTATTAAATCTCACTAACCTCATTTTCGCAAACAGCTTTCATGTGATAATTGCCCTAGTAATTGGCACTGTTTCAGGATCTAACAATTCATCATCAGCTGATAGCAAAATATCACTTTCAGAGTCGAGACGTTTCTTCTTTTTTCTCAAAGAAAAATACTTTACATTCACTTTGTGTAATAGACTCTCTTCACTACTATCGCGTCTTCTTTTCAATGGATCTTTGTACATCAGAAAATTGTCCGTTACCCAGAACATAAACATCTAAAAAGTTCAAATTAATTGTATCAAGCCACTGTAATCAAAGATGTGATAAAATCAATAATGGAAGTCACATAATCGTTAGAAATCACTTACATTTACAAAGAAAGGTATTATCAACATCACAAACGCAAGTTCAACCTTTGGATTTGGTATTGGTGACAATATAAAGTCTTTGACATTGTCCCAGAAGTCTAATTGCATAAATAATGTTATGGACACTTTTACAATTATCATGAGACACACATAGAGACAACACTGTGCCATCCAGGCATTGGCGGACGGTGGTTTACCTAAAATTAAGAATCCAATCATAATAAATTAGGTCATTTGAATGACTACAAGTATCTACCATATTCTCCAAAGTTTATAGCTTCCCAGCCTTTATTTCTAGCTAAGTACTGGCTCAATCGTATACCCACGAATATAATTAAAAGACCTAACGATGAGTCTAGTAGAAAGTTTATCAAATACCTGGAAAAATACTCAATTTATATTACAGACCCGCGGAATCAGTGAGGAAACCCAGAATTTGAAAATTTTGTTAGGGACACAAATCTCGTCCTGCAGTTCACAAATACATAAAAATAAATCAACAGATTCCAGGTCTCCAACATTTTACATTGTATGACAACCAGTTCTACAAACTATCTATCCACTTTGTTAAAAAATATTTCTACCATGTACACGGATCGCCAGTGTATTGTCCAGCTAGCCATACATTTGCCAGATGAATTCCCATGGCACCCATTCCTTGCTTCGATGTATCATAAAACCAAATCAGCCATGATCGTCTTTCACTTCGTGGCTCACAAAATCTTTTAGCTACATACAAAAACATGACAGTATATTATTATCAATATGTTCCGACAAATTTTACAAGCTAAAACAATTTACCAATAAGACATGTAAATGCTAAAGATGCGAGGAGTACTTGTAGGAACCACCCGAATGTATCAGTCAGTGCATCTTTAGGACAATGTTTTGCACTTAATGTAGGATCTTCGTTGATATTCGTTGCAGTAATCATATTTCACAAGTTCGTTGATTTTGTCATATGAGCATTATAAATTTGAGAATAATTCTAGTTGAGCACCTTATTCAATACTGAAATTTTAACACATCGCAAACAATATTTAATTTAAATAATAATAAAACAGAGGCACTAATCAGCTAACAGCTGAACTTTGGCTTCTTTGACAAATGTTGACATAAATTTGTTTGACACTTTGACACAATTCCTTTTTTTGCTATTGTAGAAAACAACATTCAGTACATCACAAAGTTCTATTTTTAGTAATCTTTTTTTTTGTTGAAATTTTGAATGTCATGACATATTACTTATCTCATGAATAGTCTTCTAATCTCATATAATACGCATTCTCGAATTTTCGAGCTGAATTTCAAATAATTCTATATTTTAAATAATTAGAATTTACCTACGTCTTTTACGGTTGCCTGTTCTATCGTTCCGTGTTTTGAACATCAACAAAGTGACGGTTGACATTTGACAGCTTCTTTCCGAAATTGTTCCTGTTGGAATAATTTGTAGGTATTTTGAAATCCTCAAACATCGACATTATAGAAACTTTTTTCACAGATATTCACCCACACTAGACTAAGATGCCACCAAAATTTGATCCCTCAGAAGTTAAATACGGTAATTTTTCTCAAATGAGAATATATTTCATGTGTTAATTTTGTCGTGATCTAACCTATAACATTGTTGAAAACACAATCATTTTTATTCCAGTCTATTTAAGATGTGTTGGAGGAGAGGTTGGAGCAACATCATCGTTGGCCCCTAAAATTGGTCCACTTGGTCTGGTAAGCATTACACAAAAGTATATTAATTTATTTTTTTATCAATCTGTCTCCGTGTTACCCGAATGCTAGTTCTATTGGCATTTGGGCGTCTAGCGAGACGTACATTAGAGTCATATTTTCCACAAGTATCGGTTTATTATAACTGAATTCTTACTAAAAATATGATACAATTTTATGCTAGTAAAATAGTTATTTTTCTCGGTTAATTCTTCGTTTTTTATAAAAAGTACTGTTTCCCGTAGTCTCCCAAAAAAGTTGGTGATGACATTGCCAAAGGAACCGCCGACTGGAAAGGATTGAAAATTACTGTTCAATTGAAAATCCAAAACAGACAAGCTACCATCTCTGTTGTACCTTCAGCTGCTTCCCTTATCATCAAGGCCCTCAAAGAACCACCAAGAGATAGGAAGAAGCAAAAGAACAGTAAGTAATTTGTTTATTTATTTTTCAATAGTAAAATAAATTTGTCTCCGTGTTACCCGCTTGTTAGTGTCAATCAACATTTGGGCGTCAAGTGAGACAAAAATTGAATTCATATTTTCCACAAACAACTGTGATTTAATCATAGATTGTTTACTAAAAATATGGGACATTATTTTAACGAATCTAATCTTCTGTTCCAAGTAATATGAGGGTACCGTATAATTTTTATTTATTTATTTCTAGTTAAACACAGTGGTAATATCACCTTTGATGATATCATCGCAATTGCCAGACAAATGAGGCCACGTTCAATGGCCAAAAATCTTTCTGGGACAGTGAAAGAAGTTTTAGGTACAGCCCAATCGGTTGGTTGCACAATTGATGGCAAGGCACCACACGATGTAATTGACGAAGTGAATGAAGGTTCTATCGAAGTACCAGAAGATTAAACTTAATAAATAAGTTTTTATAAGTTTATTGGTTTTTCTTTTTTTGTTTATCCCGCTTCTTTTCAACCCTCCCTATTAAATCTTTAAAAGATATCTAATATGAAACGTCGTTTTATGAATATACCCTTTATAATTAGAAATAAAAGTACTTGATATAACTCATTTAATAGATTTGGTCATATTTTCTGTATTTATCACAGAACTGTTCATAAATAAATGAATAGGACATCCTTAAATGGGCTAATATTTCCATCACTGGAACGGAAATATTCTTTTAAGAAGCGCTTTGATAGACGAATATAAGCTTAACTTATGAATCTCATTCAGTTTTACTGATAATATTTCGTATATACTTCAGAGTAATCCTCCAAAGACTGGTTCTTAATTCTGAAGTATTCTCTATACTAGGGTAGTCTTTCTGATGTCTCTGGTACTGAGTAGTTCAAATGTCATTTTTCTCCTACCATTTAATGTTCCATGGATTCACTTGTCTATGTGAAAAAAGTAAGGTTATATTCGTTCGCGTTTTATTTTTTTTGCGAGGAATTCAAAATTTCGAGCACTTTTTTAATGGTTTTCTGCTGATTATTAAACACTTCTTCTGACTCTTGAAATAGTGCATTGCACCTGAAAATAAAATGGATGATGAAGCAGAAACATACAAGCTTTGGCGTATAAGAAAAACTGTGATGCAGGTAAATTCTAACCTTAACCGGGTTTTGTTAAGTATTTATTTCACATTTATTTTAGCTTTGCCACGATAGGGGCTACTTGGTCACACAAGATGAATTGGATCAAACGTTGGAACAATTTAAAGAACAGTTTGGTGACAAACCAAGGTTAGCATCTAAACAAAAGATATAATAATCATATATTTTCACTGATTCTCTTGAAACTTTGTAGTGAACAGCGGCCTTCGCGTAGCAACTTGATCGTTCTGGTAGCCCATAACGATGATCCCACCGATCAGATGTTCGTATTCTTTCCCGATGAACCGAAAATCGGCATCAAAACAATCAAAACCTATTGTTCGAGAATGCAAGACGAAAACATCCATCGTGCCATAATTGTGGTTCAAGCTGGGATGACTCCGTCTGCAAAGCAGTCCCTTGTGGATATGGCGCCCAAGTATATTTTGGAACAATTTTTAGAATCTGAATTACTGATTAATATAACTGAGCATGAATTGGTGCCCGAGCATGTAGTGATGACACCAGAGGAAAAAATGGAATTACTGGCGAGATAGTATCCTTTTCATGAGAAAATAATCTTAATGTGCCCATTGTGGGTACATTTCAGGAAATAAGTTTTTCACAATGAGAAAACAAGTCTTATTTGTGTCTTCGCCAGAGAAAAACTCAATGAAACATACAAGTTGTTCAAAAAGAATGCCATACTACAGTATCTTGATTCTTTATGATAAAAAGTCGATTGTGTTAAGTGGAACAACATATTTTATGTTTTTTTTTGTAAGGTTTTCTTTAAAACTTGATTTATCTTGCCTAAATTGCATATATTCATAGAAGGGAAGGATGGCTAATTTGTGCTGTACCATGACATCATAAAACATTAACAACAAATATTTTTGTATTTGAGTAGGTCAAACTATTATTCCCAGAAAATTAGAAAATGTTATATTAGCGCTCTAGTTATATTTTAAGACCTTAGATTGAGTAGTTTTCTGGGCATTCATGGGGAAGCACCATAGAACATATATATGAGTAAAATTGATTGTGAACTTGATCCTTAACTAAGGTGGTTTCCAGTAAACTGAAAGAAAATATGTTGATGAGAATTCAAGCTGGTGATCCAGTAGCGAGATATTTTGGACTGAAAAGAGGACAGGTGAGTTTATGATAACTGTTTTTCCTCTTGAAGATTAAAAAAAGGTTTCATATTATTATTCATGCTCATAGAAATTGTCGTTGATTCTATTTTTTTTTCTTTTTTCAAAATGTCCTATCTAACTGTTGCCGGAAATCATATTGTGTCCTTCTTTAGTCATGCCAGATGAAATTAATTTTTGAAGGAGAATCTCTACGCATGTCCTTTCTTAAATTATCTGAAATTATATAAAACTGATACATCACACACTTGTCACTTATTGGACCGGAAATATTTTAATGTTTAAAATGTCTCCATGTCCATAGAAGTATTTTTTAACTTAAATTTTGCTGACCTTGAGGACATTTGGGAATGACATATATAAGTAAATTGAATATTTCCGCACTGTTCATTGATTCCACAGTTTCGATTGGATTGAATCATTTGGTAATTCTTTGTTTCAAAGTTCTTGGAAAGAAATAAATAGTGTGAAACTTAAGTTTAGCGGCTTTTGTTGTAAAACCCCTTTAAAAATTAGATGTTTGCTAAAAAATGTACCTATGTTAATTTTTAATAAAATTATGGCGGAAGACGCAATTTTAATGATTTTTTAATAAAAAAAGGTAAAAATGTTGTTCTTAGGATTTACGATTAGCTATGAAAATATTAAACATAAGTTCGCGAAAAAGTGAGGTTAAACGAAGTGATTTTCACGAATTTTTTTTGTGCTAATTTTGAAGAATTTTACCTTTAATAAATGGTAAAGTATGCAAGGATGATTATATTCTATTTGGGATTGTAAAGATACTTAGAAATCAAAAATTCCATTTAAAAGTGTAAGTCCTAAGAACAACATTTTTCCTTTTTTATTAACAAATCATAAAAAATAGCGCCTTTTGCCTCAATTTTATTAAAGGTTATGCTAAAATACACCTATTTTTGTAAATATTTGATTTTTTAGGGTTTTTATGTTGAGTTATAAGAAATTAAACAATCTTTCAACTTAAAAGCATACAGATTCATTTTTAATGAATATAACCTAACAACTAATTCCCACTTTAGCACAGACGTATCATGGAATCGTTCTCATCTGCAGTAGGCAATTTAGAATGTTTTTTTAAAGCTAACAAAAAATCGTATAGAATTATATCTCCTCCGTATAAGAGGTCGGTCTTACATAAACTTCACGGTATATTGCCTGAATTAATGAACAAAATAATTAACACTAATCAAAACTCTTTGAAATGTACAATCAGATTTTTTTTCAATAATAAAAGCCTTCTTGATAAAAAAATACTCCGTAGTCTTCTCGTGTACGAACAGTGCATATTTGATAAATATTAATTACAAATTTTACCCTTTCGAAATTCTTATTGAAATAGTTTCTCTTGTTAATAATATTTTACATAATCTGATTATAAACGCCGAGATATTCCTTTCCTCTATGGATTGAAATATCTGTGGAATTATTAGATGAAATATGTGAAGCATCAAACTTTGATTCGCTTAATTTTGCCATTAGATATAGTAGAAATTCAATATAATGTATTGATTTTTGAGGCTTTGGCTGTTTATTTGTTATATATTTAACATTTTTTACATCAGTACTGTCTTACCTTTACTTTATTTAGCTCTAGTAAGGAGAAAGTATTTTCGGTGTCTGGAGTTTTATGTTTCAGAGGTGCCTATTTTTATATTTCTCTATTAGAAATATCGACTTTTAACCCTGTTTTGAGGGCCGAAAGTGAGTCTTTTTTCTTACCTGGAGTTCAAAAGCCGTTTTATTTTTGCATTACGCATTTTAATTAATAATAAGGGCTTAGTCTAGTTTAGCGGATTTTGTTATAAAAAATGAAATGTTTGTTAAAATAGGTGTAATTTAGCATAACTTTTCATAACATTGATATTTTTAATGATTTGTTAATAAAAAAGAGAAAAATGTTCCTAGGACTTAGGAATTTTAGCTGTTTTTTTTAGATTTGGAAGTATTGTTTCAATCCCAAATAGTATATAATATCCTTTGCATTCTATTAAACGCTACGATTCCCCAAAATTAACAAAAATATGCGTGAAAATAAGTTTGCGAAAAAGTGAGGTTAAACGCATAGATGATTGACGTATGCAGTATATTCAACGTTCAAGTGCTGTTTCGTAGCATTAGATTATTTTTTATGAAATCCATTTCAAAGAATATTTGCTTTAGAAAAAATTAACGACAATAACAGCTGAGCTCAACATATTACACAAATTTATAGTTAAACTTTTTTTTAAAATAGTAATTGTTCTAGATGTAACTTTTCATATATTGATTTGTTTCTTTTAAATGAAAATGAAGACGAAATATTGAATTTTTCAAATAATCATGGTGTTTTAGTGAATTCCAAAAATTGTGAGAATATCATGACATTATCTCGGGAATGACACAATATGGCGGCTGTTAGAAATCTGTTTTGCTCTAAAGCAAATTTTAGATAACTTTATTAGCATTTATAAAACATAGAAGATCAGTTAGTGCGTGAAAGTAAAAAAAAAAATATAGCAGGTGTCTTTCGACAACACCTGACACTTGCGTATCGTGAACCGTTAACCCGCATAATTTTAATCAACTGACTTTTAATTTCACGGTATATATTTTTACCCATTCCTAATGGAAATGAAAGGTTTATTATCAACTATCCAGCACTACTTGTATTATTTAAGTGTGGGTTTTTTTTACGTTACTAAATGGATGTCTCTTGTAATAAAATTCCCTTGAGGAGCTAGGTATATAGTTGAGGCTTAGAAAGTGTTCTATTGTCTGTCATTTAGTGTTATGCACTTTGTCCATTTCGATGGAATGCCATATTTTAATATATAATTATAATTTTTGGTCGATCTCGTTATAAGGAAACAAGCTGGCAACGATGTGCTCGATTCTACATAATCAGAATGTGTTTTATCTTATGAAGTCTCTTGAGCAGACTCTTGTCGCCTCAGCTATATACTTTGCTGTGTAATGAAATTCCGGGAAGTACCTACTATTGTTAAATATATTTTGTTTTCTCATTGTTTTGCAGGTGGTCAAAATTATTCGATCGTCAGAAACAGCAGGCAGATACATTTCCTACCGCTTAGTTTGCTAGAAGGATGGTAATTGAAGACATTTCACTATGTGACGTTTGAAGTACCTAATTATGTCCTGAAATAATTATTAGCGTACAACAAGCGAGTGAATGTTTTTTAGTAAACGTATTTTTTTTGTATTGGATAATAATTTTATAAATAAATGATGAACTTTTCTTGTTCGCATGTTTTTTTCTTCTAAATTTCTCTCATTTTTGGTTTCCGTACCAGAATAATGATAACTTAACCTAATCTACCCCACTGACCAATCACCCAGTTTAAAGTTTACTTTGCAGAAAACATCTCTGATGATCACTCTAAAATTTGGTTGAAAATCATGAAACTACAATCAGTTTCTACAAATATAAAAAACGGAGATGGTCCTAGTCTACGGAACTCTTATAAATTTCAACACTGCAGTAGACCTCAGCCTCACTCATCTCTAATATCTATCAACTGAAAGTAATAAAATTATTTATTTTACTTTAAATAAAAAAATAGAAAATGTACATCATCAATCTTTATTAAACTATGAAAATATCACAACATTATAAAATTATAAATGCGGTAAATATATAAATGTATACATATATCTATATAATTTTTTAAACGATATTAACGCATTTTGAATAATATTTATATAAATGCTAAAGTTAACAGATATATGGCATGCAAAATATGTACTTACATATGGAATAATTTAATCAATAATTGAAAACTGATTGCATTATAAAGAAAGTAGGTTTCATTATTATTCTGGTTTGGAAAGGAAACTTAATTTAGCTAAATAAAGAGAATAAATTTGAATTCTAAACTAAAATTAGCATAACGAAGAAAATCTTAGTTAACATGGAAAAAGTCTAGTTTAGCGGCTTTTGCTTTAAATATAAATGTTTGGAAAAAATAGGTGTATTTTAGGCATCACGTTTAATAAAAATTGAGGCGGAATTTTAGCTGGAATTTTCGATTTGGAGGTATATTTTCAATCTAAAATAGCAGAGAATCATCCTTGCATTGTATAAAACACTAATATCCTTCAAAATTAACAAAAATATGCGTAAAAATAGTAAATAAAGTTCGCGAAAAAAATAAGGTTAAACGAATTGATGATAGTATATTCAACGTTCAAGTGCTGTTAATATCAGTGTTGCCAGTATAACTTTCGCAGCATTATATTATTTTATGAATTCCATTTCAAAGAATATTTGATTTGAACTATCATTATTTTGTTTAGTTCCATCGATCCCTGATGTTATTCAAGTAAAATCTGAATCATCCTGTACTATTTGGAATTGAAAAGATACTTCCAAATCGAAACTTCCAGCTAAAAGTCGTAAGTCCTAAAAACACCATTTTACTCTTTTTTTATTAACAAATCATTAAAACTAGCGTCTTCCGCCTCAATTTTATTAAAAGTCATCTATTTTTTGCAAACATTTGATATTTAGGATTTTTATAGCAAAATACTAGATTTTTACCAAGTTAATTTTAGTTAGATGCTGTATACTTAGTAAACATGTTGTAAAAAAAAGAAAAAAATGACAAACATAATGTATGAAAGCGGTTATGTTCTGATAAAAGTGCAGACTTAAATGAAGCAACTATGAGAATAAAAAAATAAAAACTATCTCACAATGAATAATGATATGGTTTTCCTATTCCTATTTCCTATTTATACTAAAAACAATTATTAATAATTTCAACAGCTGCATAATGTTGTAATGTTTTCTTAACCTCTTCATTCTTATTTATTTCAATTATAATCATATTTTTAGTGGCTTGATAAACATAAAAAAACTAACATACATTCGAGCACTGTATAAAGGTACGTTCTCCTTTTTATGATGTCGGTTGAGAAAAAATATGAAATATCAAACATGGTTAATGTTTAAATCCTTACATAATTTAGGTAGGTACATGATATATTTTCTAAATAAAGATAATCAAGAAACTAATAATAAACAAAAACTATACATTCAAGAACTGGATACCTTCTTCTTTTCTATGAAGTCGAACAAAAATCGAAATATCAAACATACACTGTGAGCCAGTTTAAAGTTTCATACATTTTTTATCATCAACAATTTTCTACCGAGTTAAATGCTTTGGATAAAGCTAAAGTTGTTATAGCGACCATAAATTTTTAATATTTTCGAAGCGGTAATGCAGTTGTTTACTATAATAAGATCAACTAATGTCAATTGTCATATGTCATAGAGCTTAAGCCGGTTAAACATTAGGCGCTACTTGCCAGTTAAAAATCACATGTCATGTACAGTGTAGATGGGTACTTTGACATGTGATTGGCACTTGTATATTCGTATTTGTTCAAAACGTGTGAAACTGGCCCCACAGTATAGGCAAGTATACATTTTTGGATTTCTAAAATATGAAAAATGTTCCGATCTTACATTATGATATATTTTCGGTAATTTCTACAAGTTTCAAAACATTTTTGTTTGTGTACCAACAGTACAATATTTAAAAAAACAAGTATTTTCTCTTCTCTATAAATTTTGGACTAGACTCATTTGCTATTTTCGTTGTTAAATAATTTGTATACAGAAAAATATTCAATTCAATCATCGAAATTCATTATCAACAACAGAGTTTTCGTTTTCTTTCTTTAAATAGGATTACAAATATGTATTATTTCGGACGAATTTTTAGACGTTTATCTTATAAAGTTCACTACATTAGTATGTATCATTGTAAGCCATTAAACACAAAATTTGTTTGTGTTCTATTAATCATTTTTCACGTAACATTTACTTTTATATAATTTTAACAACCAATTTAATAGTAGGCCTTTTTTCCACATCAAAAAACATACAATGACGGAGATTCATATCCAATTTTCTCTTTTTTTATATCGATACAATAATTTTTATTATATATTCGATAGTATTTTTGAGATTCTAATAACAAGCGTGTTCGAGCAGCAGTTCAAACCGCCAGAAAGAGATGGAAATTAAAGTGCGCATGCTTCACAATCACGGAACACATTCTGAAAATGGTCCAAACTACTGCTCGAACACACTTAACATATACATACAAATACAATGTGTCCAATTAAGATCTGTATAGCTTAAAACACAAAATAAAATAATCGCATATCATTTTTTTGCATTTGTTTAGAAAGTTTATCGAAAAATGTAAATTTCATTGTAAAGTACCTTTATTTTGTAAAACAAATAACAAAAAATGTTTCAGACTTAACTGGACACCCTCTATATATTATTTGGCACAATTTAATTAAAATGTTTGTTCTTTTTGTTCATATAACACGCACTTTTGACTAAATTACTCCTCATCAGGATAAACAAGCCAAACTAGAGAAACACAAAAAAAACAGGATCTCATTAGACTCAACATTCAAATAAGACTCATAAATGGCCAACAAGAATTTAATTAGACAAATAACGTGTGCCCACTGATTGCATCATTGCAATTACAGAAATCGATTCAACAGAATAGAATCATTCATAGATTCTTAGATAATCGTAAAATTTTTCTTCCACTGATCTAAAATATAACTGGATAAGGCCTTCTATACAAGAAAATTACGCCGCCAACTAGTATAGTATGACATTTCGTAGATAAGCACATGCGCGTTGGTAATATGTCAAGCAGAGGCGTCTCCTAAAGGTTACGGAGGTATTTTAACTTAACGTAAATAACACGAACACCAGAGAATGGGAATAATAATACCTACTTAGAAACAGCACAAGCCGATGATGATAAAAATGGCTTCCATGCATATAGGCGCATGGTTAATTGTGCGTATTTTTAGCATTTAGACGAAAAGGGCCACTGCTTATCTAGTTATATTTCAAATCAATGGTTTCACCTTCCAACCATTGCGTTTTAAAATATCAATACGTTGACTTGTTAACTGATATAAGTGCAAGGTGTCGGCCATTTCTGAGTTCCATCATCCTAGTCTGGTATCTTTTTATAACAGCGTGTCTTTGTATCCACAACAGATTTGAGTTCCATCTACAAATTTAGATTATGTATGTCATCGCAATGTCGCAGAATTGGCAACACCGTGATTGATTTAAGAGGTGATACCTAAGGACGACTCTGGGTCACATTAAAAGAGTAAAGCATGGTGTACACTGAATTTTTTGAAAAACATAACAAATTCGATATATGAAAATATTGAAATAGAAAGAATAATGAGAAGAAATTGATCATTGTAGAAGGAAATACCATGTATTGTACACAAATATCCTCGACGTTGTAACGAATGAATATGTCAAAAACAAGTTTGCAATGTAAAATTAAATGCAATAATTGATGCCTAAAAAAACTATTCATATCAACGAAGTGATCAAAGTACAAAAGTTTTATTTGCAAATCTATTATCTGCTGCAAATACTGATAAGAAATAGTAATAATTTCATAATGTTTAGATAAAATCTGACCTGACCTAACACCTAGTGTAATAACGTTATAAAATAGAAGGCGAGTGATAATCGGACATCATCGGAAGATCATTTTTTTATTATCCCGCAAAATAAGAATCACAAAGTTATTGAAAGCATAGTACCGGGGATAATGGCAAACAACTGCAGTAAAATAGTTTAATCCACAAGCTCACACAGAACTCCATTTGCGAAACTTATACTACAGTATAAGAACCTATGCTATGCTTATGCTATGGTGAATGTACGAAGGGAGTTTATGTGTAGTTGACATGGATGACGGCACAAACAATAGAAAATAAGTATTAAGTAGTGGACATCATCTAGTACACAATGTTCAGGGTCGATAACTCCGTTATTATTGGGAATATATTTTAAACGTGGAAGTTTATCACTTATTTTCGATTATAATTCGTTTTAGTATTTGTTCTACTGTGTGGTTTACTGGTATAGTTGTTGCTTGTGTATTTCATCAATTAAATCTAGAATTAGTTAATTTATCGTCGAACCTTCCAGAAGCGATATGTGAAATACATTTTGTCACAGTATTGTCAGTATGACAAGCGTCTAAGCACATCGTGAGCGCGGGTTCGAGTCCCGCCAGAGCCACGGTTGTTGTTTGTACTGGACTCGTGCACAGGTATCTTCTATACCTCTACGGGAGTATGTATTCCAGTTATTAGAATAAAAATAAAATAATAGACAAAAAAATCACATGTCAAGATTCTGCTATATAAAGCCGCGGCGATCATGGGACACAGTCAATCAAATGTCGATAGTAGTTCAGTGCGACTTTGGAGTGACTTACTCAAGCGAACTTTTCCCTGAATTTAAACAACACAGGGATAAATGTTACAATATATATTAAGTAACCAGTTGTATTACGACAATGATTTGAATCAGTTGCTTATTACTTATTTGTCTAAAAAGGCTTATGATAATCATTTGTCGCATTGGACTTTTCAAATAAAACGTGAAATAACGTCATAATTAAATTAGAA
The DNA here is from genome assembly GCA_958507055.1 of Crioceris asparagi. Lineage (NCBI taxonomy): Eukaryota > Metazoa > Arthropoda > Insecta > Coleoptera > Chrysomelidae > Crioceris > Crioceris asparagi. Next base: position 130,541,839 of record OY293826.1, read on the forward strand.
TTATAACTTATATATACTTGACATGTTTGTAGACGTCAAACTGAAACTTTTTGAAACTATCGCTGTATACATTCATCAGCCTGTACCTAAATACAAACCATTAGCCTGGCCAGGCCTAAATTATGTCATCAGTCAATGCCATATTCCTTTAATGAGTCCATATATCTGTCAATATTTTCGACGGCCATTTTAACCCTGGCCAGGCTAATGGTGTATTTTTTGGAACAGGCTGATAATCTACGAATGAATCGATGTCAAATGATGTTGGAATTTTGAAATGTCAATAAAAAAATCACTAAAAAGTCAATAGCTGATGGCGTAAACATATTGCTCATTTATCTCCTATTAACTTTAATCCTACCATTAACAACTTTATATTTTTTTAATTGAACATATAATTCAAAGTTATTTTAAAAGAAGGCAAATATATAAATATATATATTTTTTTGATTTACCCTTTAATAACGACGAGTTATCGACCGTTGACACACTAAAAACTCACCCTGTATATAAATCTATAACATAGCCTCGATTCTCCAAATTATTTTTTCTCCAGATAAATACAATTTTTCTAGGAAAATTGTTATATACATTACTTATGAAAGCTGTCGCCGATTCAAGATAAACTTGAGTTTTTCACTATTTTACTGATTTTTATATCAATTTGTCAGCACTGTATCACTATTGTTGATAATCTTTTGTAATTATACTTATACTATGTATTATATATAAACTAAATCTTATTTTCAGTACAATATAAATATTGGCGCGAAAACACATTATAGTGAGTTGCCATGCTCTGACTTGTGACGTCATCAGTCAGTCACAGGACCCCAAGGGTCACAACGACATCTACAAATGACATACATAAAATAAACATTTGTGTGTGTATCACATTGTATAAAAATCTTCCCTCCTATAAAGTGAACAACTACGGGTTATACAAAACAAAGAACTCGAATCTGTGTGTGAAATAAAGATTTGTTCATTTTATTGGGATCTGTCAGATGGACGGAGCTTCAAATACATGGTAGATTCAGGGGTAATAAATAATATTAAAATATAGGTTATAGTTTTACATCTATTTAAATCTCAAATGTTGCCAAATTGATTAGACTCAGCTGATTATAGTTTGTCGTATATTAAACTGACTGCTGCAAATAATGCGACAAACAAAAACGCCGCTATCGCGCTTGAACGCATCCATCCTTAGTGTAAGGTCTCAAATGTCATTGTGACAACGTTTCAGCTGACATGGAGATATATAAACAGAAACGACAACGGCATCAAAGGAAATTGACAGAATGTCAGAATGTTGGGTATGATCCACGGTTTTATAAACAGGTTTGGAATCGAAGGTCGAAATACGTAAGTAGCGAGACCAGCACTACGCCAGCCGATAAACTCTCGTATATTGAAAAACTTTTGATACCAATCGATGTATTTTTAACTGCATTTTCCAAAAATATAAATATTTAAAACTGCATATACCGCCGTTTTTTTTAATAATCGCGATCAAAGTTGTGAAGTTTATGATATCTTTGAACCTGACCACTCTGGATGGTCAAAAACTAAATTTAAAATTGCCAAATTTTACAAACTTAATTGCCAAACCCTTCGAATTTCCATTTAACGACTTAGAAATTAATAAACCATATTTATCTTATTCTTCACATCATCTGCGCTATTTTACGTTCCATGCTATGCTCTCAATATATTGACTTTTGAGTGCATAGCATAGGTACCTACCACTAGGAAGCGTACGTCGTCCATTTGACAGAACCCAATCAATAATTATTATATCACTAGCTTATGTTCTCTTCGTCCTCTTTTTCTTTTTGACTAGTGCGCGCATAAAATACCCTAGCTAGCTTGTTACATAACACTACCCCTCCCCAACCCCCCAGTATATGTTGTGAATAGCTACTAATTGAATCTCACTTCCTCTTCAACATTCAAAATTGCAGCTGGCACATAACCTACGCTGCTGTTATCGCAGCTACGCACTTTCCACCATCCATCTCGATAACCTTCCATGCCCACCACCAGGACCTGTTGATTTTCCATCACACTCTTCTGCATCGTATCCTTGGCCTCATGAGTTCGCTTAACCAATGCACGAAGTTGTCGAAATGGCCACAACAGTTTGGTATTCTCATCGAGACGTTCGAAATTCTCTTTTAAACTGTAATTTTGATAGTTTAGCACCAGTTCCTCGATGCTGCTGAAGAATTTCGATTGGGACAAGTAGTACTTTTTCGTGTCGCCAGGTGGTTCGGTTTTGCAACAGATTTTCATATGCTTCACCGTATTGTCCGTCTTCAAGGTGAGCGCATACACGTCTTTATCGTCATTCTGTGGTCGTATACGAACCAAAAATGTACCATTTTCACGATTTTCCAGCTGTATGCTAGCCGTGGTTCTGTCCATTTCACCGACAAACCATAGCTTGTCCTCCAGTGTGGTGGAATCAAAGGTGGCGTTTGAATTTACCGCGTTACAACTGCTGCTGCTAGTGTTTGCTCCAGCTCTGACAATGGTAGAGGTCGTCGGGAGTGTGGTGGATGTTGCATTAAGAGCAGTAGCTCCACCTGGTGGATGGTGATGTTGTCCACATTTGCCTGTATTTTTGATGCAAGCCTTATGCACTGTTATTGAGCAAACTGAGCAACGATAACCTTGACATAGCAAACCTTTGAGGTATTTTGAGCAAAAGAAACATGTGCACGGTTGTTCGAAGGTATGTAATTCAAATTTGTGACTGGTACGTTGTAGATCTTGGGGTTGGATGTTATCCAAGGCATCTTTGATGGCCTTGATGATTTGTTGTTTCAGTTCGATGGTTCGTACAAAGATGGTGTATGCGTTTTGGTTGTCATTTTTGACAAGCAAGAAATGGTAGGACGTTCTTGCCTCTTTAATTAATATCGGTCGATTATGAGTCTCTTCTACATGATATTCGATGGTGTTCAACAGATCGCGAAAAGCGAATTGATTACCTTTAAGTTGTTTGCATATTAAAATACACTTATCGAATATGAAAACATATCGGCTGCGTGTTTTCTGATCATCGTGAGCTTTGATCTTTAAGCTGGCATCTTTTAGTAAGCGACCATAGTCGGAGAGTTTTTGATTTGATGACAGATTCCATTCGGTGATGGTTTCTTGAAGGTTATTGATAACTTCCAGATGTTCACTATCACGCGCCGCTTCGTTTATGTAACCTACAGAATGGAATAAAATTGACAGTGTTATAGTAGATGGAAGTTTTAGAGAAAGAACAAAAAAATCGTTGAAATTAATTGAAAACCAAGGGTGCAAGGTATAAATGATTTATAAAATAAATATACTTAGAATTTCTAAATTATCACTTGTCATATTCTACCTATGACTTTAAATACGCGACTGTGATCTGTAACATTGACAACGCCAACAGTCAATAAACTGAAAACAATCACTGGTCCATGGAATAAAAAATTAATTATACCATAATCTTCCTTTGGTGAATTTGACATTTTATATTCCTGAGACGTATTCCTTGATGTAGGTATAACCTTATAAAAGTACCACAGTCATTCTTTAAAATCGGCGCATTGTTTATCAGTATGTTATTGGTACGTTTATTTAAAGATAGGATGACAGTATAAAGTCTGATTTTTGTTTTAACGTGTCCATTAGAAGATTTTCATTTAAAAATCGGGATAGAATGAAAATTTGAACCAGGCTATAGTCAACGTTGCCCAATTTAGTGAAAAGATTTACAAAATGGTGGCACTTCCGGTCACACCGGAAATTGTACTAACTTTGTTTTTTCAAATGGAAACCCCTGTTTTTTATTAGATAGGTATTTGAATTACACGCATTTAATTAAGTATGAAAAGCCCTAGTTGTTATAACTTATCTGTCAGTTTTTGACGTATGTCATTTTTACTGCAAAAAGTTTTCATGACAGATGTCTATTTAAAAATTCATATATCTCTTATTGTAAACATTTTCCACTCATAATAAGCTAAGTTTTGAGTAAATTTGAGTAAATTCTTTGAAATACAATTTTTTATTCACTAATTAAACAAAATGAAGGTAAACGTTAGAACAAGTAACAAAACCGTATTTTTTTCAACATAAAAGTTGATTTTTCTCGAAAACGGTCGACTTTAGAGCTCACGACCAACAGTACCCTTTTGTGTAGAAAACATTGAAGCTTCAAATGGGCGCCTCAAACCCGTACTTTTTCCATTGGCGTAGAAATTGGGGAGAAAAACACCCACTGTTCCTGACTCAAAACTTAGCTTATTATGATTGGAAAATGCTTACAAAAGCCGTTTTCTGTACGATAAACGGTTCCGGAGATATTCACAAAAAACGATTTTTTTTCCGATCTCAACATCCTGTATCTCGAAAATGGTGCATTTTAGAGGGCAAGTTAATATGAACTTTTTTTTCATATTTTTGGACAAACTATCACGTCCTCAAGTCCTGCGCTTATATTTGAAAAAATATTTCAAATTTTGTGAAAATTATTTGTGAGAAAACATCTTGTAGATACCCTACAATAATTCCTAGAAATGCAATGTCAAAAACAACTACTCTCCTTACCTGCAACATCTAACATAGCCTCCCTGGCCCTCCGCAAATCATTATACTCCTCATGATTTGGATCAGTGTTCTCAATCAGTTTATCCAGCAACAGATGATACTTTAAAATCCTCTGCATCGGCACCGAGAGCACATCTCTCAACTTGAATCGGCCATTGTTGTCTTCCTTTTCGTACTTGATGACAGTCTGATTGAAAATCTCATCGGTATCGCAAAGCTCCTGCAGCACTGTAGTGGCTTTTGTTAAATTGGCACAGTACATGCCGTAGGTGAGGAATTTGTCACGCCATCGCAAAAAAACATGACTCAATCTGATCGCAGGATTTTGGCGAACACTCAACAGTTCATGCAGAAATTCCAGATGGATGTCACGAAGCTCTTGGATTTTGAAGAAGACAACATTGTGATGTTCCGCTTTCATTTGCGACATTAGCGGCTGCATGAAATTATTTTTAAGCTTGCTCAAAACTTCTACGTAATTCTTTTCTGTATCTAGAAGTTCTTTGATGACAAAATCGCGTTTCTCAAATGTCGGTGGTTGTTCGATGGCAGACCGATCGACGCACAAATCCTGATAGATCTCCTCGTATATTTCATCCTTGGTCATGTCATTTTCAATCATGCTACGCGCCCTTACCGGCATCTCGACTGTCTTTAAACTCTGGTAGATGACTTCATCCTCTTTACTTTTCAGTCTTTGAGCCGAAAAACCGGGTATTTTCGATTTGAGCGATTTGTAACTCAACGACAGCTTGGACAATGTACACAACACTCGATGGAAATTGGTTAGATCAAATAACATGGTATCTTCAAACAAATCACTTTGCTTCAAACCGAACTTATCAACACAAGCTTCCAAAAAGAGATTTATATTTCGCAAACACAAAAACTGAGCTAGTGTCGGCTTGAGATTCACATCCTTCATATCGATGCAGCCCGGATCCATCTTATTCACTAGTTTACACAGCAAAACACCGTCACGTAGAATATTGGCAAGATCAGCAATGCAGGCTTCTGGCCAGTTGGCCTTGTGGTCGTTCCTGAGCATCTCCCATCTGGTGAGCCAGGCAGCACATTCACGCCACAATTCATCGTTGGAATCGGGGCAGTACATGTTCATTTGATGGGTTAAATTACTCAACATAGTATCAGTCTTTGTTGATGCAGCAGCCATTGTTTTTTCAGTTTAATCTCTACTATAATTAATTAATGTTTGGGTATCATTACGCAGAGATCATTTCTGCGGAATTCATTCTATTAAAGCAGGTTACGCGGCAGAGCTATTTCTGAAATAAGCGATAAAGAGATATTATATCAAATCGAATGTAAAATTTATCTTAACTTACTAGAGATTGTGCTGGCAGATCAGTTGAAAAATGCACAAATGCTTAAGTTATGAATTCATACTGTGGTGGGTTTTATTTTAACATACCTTCTGGCTAAATTAGGCATTTATATTGAATAACCTGACAAAAAACAAGATTTTCAATCTTAAATTTTTCATTATTTAACATTTGACCACCAGAGAACAACAACCTAGAAATTATAACATTTGACAATTTGACACACTATTTTGACTTTGACATCTGACCATAGAACTGCATGTTTATTTACAGTGGTCGATTAGAAAGGGGGAAAATCTTCTGTGTCTCTGTTCACGTTAGCCACGTTGCCAGCTTCACTGTATTAGCTTTGATTTACGATTAGAATAAGAAAACTGTTATGTCCTTATAGATTTTTATATGTAAAAAGCAAACATACAACCGAATGGTTTATCTTCATATTGTTATTTTGGATAATTTTGTAAGTGCAAATTATACACCGTCTCCAGATTTATCTTTACTAGGTTTTAACATGAAAAAAAAGGATATATAAAACAACAAAAATTTACCATTGAGATATATTCGAATCAAGATTTTATACATTCTTCACAATTTGAATATCCATGTATTGATTAAATGGTGTTAAATGTCGCAAGATGATAACAAACGTTTTGTGTTTGGAATTAGAAGATATGGATATGGACAGTATGTGGCTCCAACAAGATGGTGCCACTTGCGACACAGCAGAGAGAACATACAAATTTCTCTCTGCCACACAGTTAACGAAACAATGGCTCTCTGACGCGGAAAAAAACAATTATCATGTTTCTCACGGAAAGATTATGAAAAAAAAATCACAATCTATATAAATAATATTAATACGTGAATGTAGACAATTTTTATAGCGTAAAACGTGCACGGAAAGTTTATATGGTGAAGTAGTGCACACAGTTAAAATTTTGATGTATTATGCGTTAATACTTTAGATTAAATTAAATTAAAAAATATGGTATATGTGGTAGAAGTATATTGAGTGTTGCATAACGAAGTCAATTGCAATGTGAAGTCAACCAGTCAGGGCTGTCAGACTGTTTTATTCGTGAATGGCAACCCTTGTCAAACGCAAATTTGAATATTGTGAATACATTTAAATGTGCACTTAATGTATTTTTGATAGTGCATTAATGCATCTACAACGCAGGTTTTGCAATGTAAAACATTTCGAATCTGAATTCCCAAAAATTATATGCAATTCGGTCATTGCACATATTTTTTTTATTGATGATTCTGAATCTTTATAAAGAAAAAATAACCGTATTTTACAGTTTTTTCGAAATTTTAATTAAACCAAAGGAAAAAAACTTCAAAAATACTAAAAATTGTATTTGTTCAAAAGTTGGTGCATTTTAGCGCCCTGTGACGTCACAGTTCCCGCTCATATGGCATTGGCTGATCTTATGTATTATGTTGGTAATCATCTGTAACAGTGACAATCAGTTGTCAAGACGTTGTGAGAATAAATTCTTGTTTTATATTTGGTTTCATGAACACCAGGCGGGATTGTAAATTTTATATCTGGTGGTTATGGTGTAGACTATTATAAAGTGTTTGCGCATCCGAGCAAACAACTTGTTCTTGATTGGAGCCGGGAAGTGTGACGTTTTAAGCGGGAATCTGATCTCGTTTTCAAATACGTGGACAAACTAAAATTAATATTTCGATAATAATTAGAATATGTCTTATTATAATTTTAATGGTGAATTGCTTGTTTGTGGTATAAACTTTATCGTTCAAAACCAATGAAACATAAAAAATCCATTGCATGCAACGACTCCAAAAAACTCAATAAAGTTCGAATTTAAAAAATAATGAATTACAGTCGAATTTCGACCACTGGGCGACCACTAATTATTATCTGTATCAATAGTGCAGTTATATTTCTTATGTTGAATTATAAGAAATTAAACAAACTTTGAACACAAAAGTATACAGATTCGTATAATATATGATTATTACTGTTTTCATCGACCATTGTTTCATTTAAAGAACGCACTCATTGAATATGACACTTTATTTCCCATTTGACTCTAGCAAAGACATGCGCCGACGAATCGTTCTCATCTGCATCTTCTTTAATAACTTTTTTTTTGGATAGCAGGATATTATTATTATAATTTTACGCTGCAGAAATTTGGCAGTTATCAGCAAATAACCAAGTGAAACTAGAAGCTGTGAACATGGACTTTTGGAGAGATAGCTGGTGGCTTCATGAAAATAGACAAAGTTAGCAATCCTGTATAAGTATATCAGAGAGCAAACGGTGCTGTCAACATAATTGACACTTTTGAAGGTCGACGTCTAAATTGGTATTTTGGTCTGGACATTAAAGAAGAATGTCGGAAGATAATCAAAATGCGATAGAGAAATTGTTTCCCAGTGAATGCCATATCAAAATTTCATGTGTGATCGCCTTTACACTTTGAGCGAGACGTAAACTATCCATTCGGTTGTATTATTGTCACTGAAAAGACTTTAAAGACCAGAAATCGCTTCTGGAGGCTTTTATAAACAAGAAAAAACGCCCTTGTTTCCTTTTGAATGAACTCCCCGCCGCTGTTCGTACAACATACGATGGCACATGGGTCATCATCATCATCATCAGCATCATACATGCGGGCTGCAAGCGAACGATGACAAGAACAGCGACGAGCGAACAGAGCAGATCAATAATCTCTGTTCGTTGTGGTGGCAAGATTCTATGACTCGTCGTGTCTTCGTCCACCGCGTGCGTCTCCTCCCGATGGGAATAAGTAGCATGAGAGACGAGAGGGAGAGAAGCAGGGCACAACGTCCCGTTCCGCGCAAAGTCCCGAGCGGCATTGTGTACCAAATTATGCAAACCCGTTCGTATTAATAGTTAATCAATGAACAATGGCACCGCATAGCGAACCGCGGCTCGACACGGCGACGGACTCATATGTGTGTGTGTGTGTGTGGGGAGACGGGGGGAGCGTCCCGACGCTGGCAGCACTTCGGCTTCACTCCCCCCTTCTCCAGCAGCGGCCACGATTCAGCGACGACGACGACGACAACCCCTATTCGGCAAACACCTTGCGCGTATACTCTCACCACCCCTGATTGACGTCGTCCGACGAGATATCTTTCATCGGAGAATCGGGGCGTCCTTTTTAGACACCAGCACTATCGTTTATATATAGGAAGAGTATATGATGTACCGCTAGGCCTTAAACTTAGATACCAGATTTAAGTTAATAACCAATATGACCTCAATTGAAATAATCCAGTCCAGTGCTTTTTTGACATTGAAAACTGGCCAGTTGCCGGAAATCGTACTAGGTACCAGTGGAGAAAGTTGTAAATGCAACCATATACGAAGAATTCAAGTCGATTAACATGCTCCCTCTAAGGAAAAAGATTCTCGAAACATTTGAAGCGAATCAGTTAAGGAATTAGATGGAATCATATGAATTATTTACAAAGGAACAATCAGGATTTTGGGAATAATCATTCATATTAAACGGCTCTAGGTTGGAAAATATCCCAATGGAAGAAGGTAAACAGATATATAGGTGATTCGCTATTTGCATTTTTGATGCCTATATATTAATAAAGAAATTACGACGCAGCTATGAAATTCAGGATGTTGAGTTGAAAAATGGTATGAATCATATTTGATTGTGATAGAAGTCAGAGCACAAAAGTGGGTGACAAAACTTTCTAAGAAATGAAATATCTATTTGGGTGTTCCACAAGGATTTGTATTGGGTGCCTTATTCTTCTTAATCTATATTAATGATGTTGGGAGTGTGCTAAAATATTGCAAGATATCATTATTTGCAGATAATACTTTGATATATATATATATTAGTGGGAAGAAATCAGAAGGAATTATGACAAAACTTAATGAAGAACTGGGTAGAGTAAGTCAGTGGCTGAGAATTAACAAATTAAAGTTCAACCTGGCCAAAACTAAATTTGAATGAAGATTTGAGTGAGTTCAGATGGCGTTGAAGTGGAGTGTGTCGATAACTTCAAATATCTTGGAGTGATAATTGACAAAATACTTAAATTTCCTGAGAATGCTAGTTATGTTTACAAAAAGGTATCTGAGAAAAGACTTTCTGAGGAGAATTAGATAATATGTGTCAATGGAGAATGAATGCACTATTAATTTTCAATGCGATAATCTACGATACATTTCTCCTACTGCTCGAGTCTATTATTTTCATTATGTTAAAATGAAATAAAAAAAATTATATATTCATCCGTGAACGCAATACGTTTAAAAATGTGTCCAATGTGTCACGTACCCAATAACAATAACAAAGATATCTCAGCGTAATTGAAGAAAATTAAGCTATTAGGACATGAATGAAATTTGATTTTTTGAAATGATGGGATCTCTAACAGTAATTAACGTAAATATATCATGACAATAATAAACAATGAATTTAAAAATTACAGGAGAAAATATTCCAGGTAAATTTCAAGAACGGCAACACTGTAAGCCATTTTCCCCATTTAAAATACATTTACCTATACTCGGCCACACTGCATTCTCATTGTGAAACGTACAGTAGTAGTCTATATAGTAAGGCGAGTACCGTAATCGGATAAAATTTTTGTTGTCTGGTTTTCACCAAATGTTAAAGTTTCAGAGTTCGCTGCCTCAAAAAAAAAATTTCTTGGTCTGACGGTTGGTCTGTCTTTGTCAATATTATCTCTCGTGAACGGATGGGCCGATTTCATTACTTTTTATATTTTTTTTTGGCTCGGAACCGCTCTAATGACTTTAACGAAACTTGCTAAAAGTGTTCACCTAGGGCCTACGAGTCATTTAAAATTTATTATATACAACACTTATTTCTGCTTTTCTTTTTGGCGCGCGTAAAATACTCCGATGTTGATGACTTTAAAGACGAGATCTCCTTCAATTCAAGGGGGTGAAGGTGGTAAATCAAAAATCCGAGATCGTATAATTAAAGACAGGACAATATCCGGAAACGTTTAAATTGAACATTTTTTCAAAAGCGGTTTTCGAGTTACGGCGATCTTAAAATTTCAAACATTTGTATTTTGGCTATGAGGAGGGGGCAATTTCTTTCAAAAACTGAAAATCCGAGGGCACTACATAAAAGACCAGATTATTTGTATGCACATTTATAATAAACATTGTTTTCCTTAAATTTACGATTTTCGTGTTAGAGCGATGGTAAAAATCTAAAATACTTATGCGTATTTCCGCTGCGATGTTTTGAGATTTCTAAATAATAATAAGTACAAAGAATATACGTGGATTATAGGATAAGTTCTACCTTTTTTAGTATTAGTGAACATTCAACGATTTTCGTATCTAATGTTACACTCAAAAGTGTGAAATAAATATTTTTTTACAAAAAATTGGACCGGCGTTATTAGTTGATGCACTGAAAAATAAATAATAATATTAATTTTATTGGTGCTGGTACTTGTGAAGTTGGTGCCAAAATTTATCAATCTAACTGCAACTGCACAACTTCAAAAGTAACAGTACCAATAGAATTAATATTAATTTATACTTTTCAGTGCACCAACTAACAACGTCGTTCCAATTTTTTGTAAAAAATATTCATATTCGATTGAATCTGTTTGAGAGCACGCTGTAAGGTAATCGTGAGCAATGAATGCAGCCGATATTTTTGCCGACACCTTATCGCGTGTAGAAAATGTCTTAGACAGGAAGCCGCCCGCCAATAAGTCGTCGCCATTAAAACTGTGTGAAGTTATTAGTCTATAGTATAAGGAAAAACAAACAAAAAAAAGATGGTATTTAACGCTGCTTTTGATCCACTTTAGCGATAGACTGAATTAATCACTATAGAAACAGTTACTTCTTTGACGCCTATTAGGTTAATGGCTTAATTAAATGCAAAACCTTTAGGAATATTGGAAAAAAATGCCCGAGCAGTGATCAAGCTATATTTCTACGAAGTTACAGGAAAATGATTTACACTTTATTCTAATATGAATGTCAAAAGGCGATTTAAATCTTTTGTTTCAGATTCATTCTTGACACAAAGGATTGGAGCAAGTCCTTCTTCTTCGACTTAAGAAGTTCTCTAGCGATTAAAAGAAATTGGACAATGTTTCTATGCAAATAGAGCTGACATCCGTAAAGAATAATGTCTGGGATTTGGCACCGTTGGCGTAGATAAAACAATATAAAAACAAATATGTTTATAGTCATTATACCTGCGTATCGTTTTTCGACGAGATATAAAGGTACGTATACAGTCCAAGGAACGTATTGAAATCGTGTCCGGGTTTTTTAACAGATGTTTATGTTTCAGAAGTCGCGCTGTGTTTAAATAATGATACAATTTATAATTCCTCAATCTATTATCAGTAAAGTGGTGGAAATATTTGAAAATACTATATCAATTATTGCTTGTATTTGACATGGACATTTTAATAGTATGCCCAGGCAGTTGCTGTGCTGTACTCTGTATGGACACACCCACCTCCTCGACAATATAGAGCATTTTTCCCAACAGTAGGATACGTTGAGTCACTAATCCTTCTTATAACATCCTTGTATTGCTAATATTTTCGAAGCGATAATGCTGTTTCCCATATCAAAATGTCAATGTCAAATCAACTGTCTTGTCAATCAACGTCACATGACCTCTCTTAATTTTTTTATGGTATCATGCAAGAATATTTAAAAGGAGGATGACTTACTCTGTATGCTGTTCTATGAGCAGAAGTGGCTGAAATAACTTCCCGTGTTAAGTTGTCAATTTGGTATGTTGCGCAGTATTTCACTAAGTGTCTATTGTTGTATTTAAGCTTCCTTCGCCCATACTACATAAGGATGCGCTGCGTGATTTTGCGCAACACACCAAAATGACATACGATAACCCAATGTTTTCTGATAAAACACCCCAAAATAAGACGAAAATCAAGTACACTAATTTTCGAGTTTTCGTCTCCTTTTGGATATATTGGCACCTTTTTGCCCCAACAAACTTGCGGGACTTTGGAGTAATAGGGGTATTGGGTTGGGGAAAAAACGCGTTCAGAAGTTAATCGTAATCGTTAATTTACCACCATACAGGTCTTCTTATATAGCCAATAAACAAAACTAATGAGGTTAGGATAAATTTTCTTTCCGTATTAATTTACAAATATGGAAAAATGTTCGTATTTATTCAGTCTTTTAACATTTTCGATCACGTTGATTTCCACGTGTACTTTTCCACCATGAAAAAAAAATGTCAAAGGAAGAAAGCTGCAAATGTCAATTTTCTCAATTTTATTACGGAACCCATAAAAACAAATGTACAATCGAATTGTGCCGGTTGTCCTACTATGGTCAGCGGGGTAGGGTAAAAGGGCATGCGTGAACCCTACCGTAAAAATCTCAAGGGAATCGGCGCTAAAACATTTTCAAGTTTCTAAAATGGCCGCTACGTAGCGTAAATACCATGGTATAAACTAGAATACGGAACAATGATTAGGGAGCTCTGAAAACTAATCATTTGTTGACCTTATGTAATATGTATCTTATTTCACATTGTTATTAATGCTATAAAAGGTTTTGTGTGCACATTCCAGTTCCAGCCTTCTTATGTTGCGTTTAAAAATTCAATCTAGTTTTTTTTAATTTTCACTCGTCATTAATCTGATGAAACGTTAACCGATTTTTGCTTACATAAATGCAAAATTAGACAACAATTATTATATATTAGAGTGTTGCAAACTATACTACTTAGTAACTTCCAAAGCTATCAAGACAATCCCATAAAAAAAGTGCTTGTTGTTTTTTTTCGTTAATATCGTAGAGAGTACCTCTAGGGTATCTTTAAGAGGAATTATATATAAAAATACTTCAAAACTGGTTTCAGTAATAATTTATTAACAATTACCTTTCAACCTGTTCATACAGCATGAAAACAAACATGTTTATTTTATATTAAGTTGAATTATATCACATATTTTATAAATAAATTAAATATTGACGCTGTATTAATTTTGTAACTTGGAAAATTTTTTTCGACGATTAATTTATTAAACAACTAATCTACAAAACTGCTATGTATAAAAATAATTTCATCAAGTACAAAATAAAGCAGCACGAAGGATATTTCTATCAATTTGGCAACGAGGCAATGCCGAATGGTCCACGCCAGGTTTTACAACACCACGCGCCTCCCCCTCCCTCCGGATGGCGCCCCCCTGCACCTTGCTTGCGCCATGTGGCCAGCATAAACAAAGTACATTACGCACGCGGGGGTCGAATCAGCTGGCAGATCGGTACGCATGCGCCAACATGTTGCCAGCTCATTCACAACACATAAGTTCTTCAGAAACTAATGATTTCAATTACTATCTTTCATACATGATTTAGAATTATATATTTTTGATATCTGTAACAGGTAAGAATGCTGAATTATCGATAGGTGTCCAGTTTAAAATTCACATTTCTCCATTGGTACTAGCTTAGTTATTATTAAATTTGTCAATGGTTATGTGTCTTCAATAAAACAGAACAATTATTTCACCTACAGCTTTTCTTGGCTTTTAAAGAATGATGAATAAATAATACTAAGTAAATACATGCAAGGAAGACTATATTTTCATGTTCTGATTGTTCCTTGTTTTCCCCAAACATTTACCTGTACAAAACGCTGTTACAAATGTTTAACTACATCATTGGTTATTAAATTTGGGAGTACTTACCTATGCAAAATAATTGACATTTTCCGGTTTACCGTGTACTCTTTGGGTGGTGAGTTGAATTTGGCAACACGGCTTCTCTCCGGCTCCCTACTCCTTGCGCTATACGGACGACAGCAGACGGCGACGGCAGTCAGTCAGTCAGTGAGATTCTATCGTCGATGGCGCAAGCCAGGCGGTTGTGTTGTCAGAGGGTGACCACTAATGGGCCCCTGCTGAGGGAACCAGGGCCCCGTAGCCCTGACTCCCTGCTCGATATAACGGCCAAAATCGTTGCGGAAAACATACCATTCCAAAGAATCGAAGAACGTTATGATCGCATACCGGAGCCGGTGCAAAGGCGTATAATTTATTGGTCCTTTCCGCGTAATGAAAGGGACATTTGTATGTATTCATCGTTATCGCGAGTGCCACCAGTGAATTCAAGTGGTGAGACCCAAAACTTGTCGTTCTGTAAAGGATTAAAATTACTTGAAACCGGATGTGTGGATAATGTGCTGCAAGTTGGTAAGTTTTCGGGGCTACGAAATACCTATAAATATGTATAATATTCTCTTCTTCGTACTTAATACCTATATAAAAAGGGATGACTCACCGTTTTATCCACCATATTATATACAAACACCAGCCCATTGCTCTTTCCTGGAAAGATAATGAGAATGAACCAGCCGTCGTTGCTGTATTCTTCGCCCCCTCCCTAAACAAATAGACAAAATAATTTTGAATCATGGCCATGAGGTGCAGTAACAAATGATTAATAACATTAGGTATGTGTTTGACTGACATTTGATTTGCTTTTGTTTTTATATTTCTGTGTTAGCTGAAATTAAAAGTTGAGATATCCTGATCGCAGGCTATGTCAAATAATTGAATACGGATTAATGATAAGTACGCGTAAATATTTTGAGATTTTGCTGTGTACTATAAATGATAATAGATTATCGCTGACAATTTTATAAACACTCTTGTTAAAATATTTAGAATTATTGAGCTACTTTTTTTTTAAAAAAAGGTGCTGATATATCACCCTTTAGGAAATATTATATTATATGCAGTGCAGTGTTTCCAAATAATTAATAGTCCAGTGAGAGTGGTGCATTTGAAGTGCTGGGTATTTCGAATATATAGTCCGGTTACAATGGTGTGTTATATCACTTTTTTTTTCATTTCCGCTTTAGTGAAGTGTGACGAACTGACTTTTTGAGAGTGATATTTGATTTTACTTTATGTCTGAAAGTGCATAGTCTGGTAATTTAAGTGGGTGTGTAGAGTATCTATATACTTGCTGATACCTTAAAATAAATTTTATTATTTTTTATGTATTGATGCACTTGTAAATATGTAGGTAATTTATACCATATGATATCTGTACGATAAGTTTCGAGTTATTAGATGATAAAAAGGAATTAAAAATGCATTTAGGTATATTATGTCGGAAACAATAATTTATAGCATTTAAATTAATTACCGTGTTTACTTACGTTTCATAATTTTCTACTTTCGAAAGTCTATTGACTTTTGTTTAGGTACTTATCTGTATTGTTGTATTAATATTATTTTATTTCAAATATTGGTAAATAAAATTATAGGTTAATGATTCTGGAAAAAAAAAATATTGTTTTTATGATAAGTAAAAATTAGTTTATATTTTTGTGCCAATACCAAAGTGAAATACCTAACAATTATTGTTTTTTTTTAAATCTTAATGATTGAATAGCTGAATAAATGATAGAAAAAAAATTGTAATTACATGTAATCTATAATTCTTCTTCTTCTTGTTACGACAATATTTCGAGAAAATATTTATTTCAGATACTTTTCAGAGATTTTCATAATATTATTACAATTTATCAACATGCCCAATCTTTAATCTAGTTACTTTAGAACCTTTTAGTCAACTTTTCAAATTCTAGTTTAAATAAAAAATATTATTCTCGACAAAAACAACACAAAATTTTGTGTTAAAAATATTTTGTTTATTAAGTAAGTAGATCAATTTACAATGAAATTGAAATATTGCTCTCCATTTTATTGATTGATTTGAATAAAAACTATTAATTCCTTTTGTGAAAACATTTCTTCTGGTCTTGAACTGAACACTCCTATATCGAATGTAACGGTATTGTAAATTATTATTGTGATTAATTAAATCTAATTTATCATATGTATATATGTCAATCAATAGTACAAAAATGTTTTTTTTTCATTTACCTCTTGTGGAAATGCAATATTTAGTTATTGATTCATACATAAATGTATATTGTTTTTTTTATTGTTAATAATAATTTGTAGTTGATCAGTGGCGTAGTTCCATGGGTTCTGATTATCTGAAATTTAAAAATTTCTTCCAAAGTGTGATTTAAGTATCTTATATTTACCTTAATCAAGTTTGCCTACCACCGAATCACAAAATTATTACTAGAAAACATACCATGGATCAATGATTATTCTGTAATTATTTTTCCTGGAAATTTGCTAGTTACTTCATAAAATAAATAAATTCATATTTAGAAAGGTAGTTTTTTTTTTTTTCGATGCAATATTTATTAAGTACTTATCACTTGCTTAAGTGAGAAATATTTTCTGTATAAACTACTTCAGGGATAATAAATTTTCCACTTGGAAATTGGACTCGGTAAAAGCATTTAAGCAGGTAATTTTAAAATTTACTTTAATACCTGGGCGGGGGGCTGTTCTGTTATTTGCGCACTGGCAATATGCGAATGTTGACTTGAATATCTATTCTTGAAACTCAGTCTTATAAGTTCATCAAATAAGATCGATTGAATCAATTGGCAACATCGCCTCATTAGGTACTTTTGGGTTCATAGACCCGCTTTTATTACTCTTGTCAAAGCTAAGTGCGCATGCGCTGAAATTTCGGAAATGTTCGTAATAATTTCGAAAAGAGCACACAAAGTTTGTTTCTATCCAGCCGAAAGTCAATTTCCAAGCAATTTCCTAGAGGAGATCATGAAGGAATAAGCTTTGAGAAAATTGGAGATTATACTTTCGAGAATATTCAGAAGGAGATATATTTAAAATTACGAATATAAATATAAATATTATTCAACTTCATCACGATGGAATGTTCGAATTTAGCCATATTTTATGGACGTATATATAATGTTTGAATATCTCAAAATTTCAAATATCGCGGCTGAATAAGTGACTGCCTGTCGCGTCTGCGCAATACGATGTGTAAGAAGGTGGATAGTAGTTCTCAGCAAATTTTGACGTATGGTCATTTTATAACGAAAATACATTTAAATTTATTCGATTCTCAACTTCATGGATAATACTAAGAGGTTTAATGATGTCTTTGGAATTGATAAGGTTTCTTTTAAGCTGGTATGGAATATCTTATTTAATAAATATAGCAAATTTTAGACATAAGTAGAATATCTCTTCTTTGGAAAATGCTTTTTCGAAGCAAACAGTGGTTATTCGAAATAATCAGAGCTGTTTATAAATACATAATCATTTGTTATATATACATAGGTTTGTTTCATTTATTTGCAGGAACTGTATGACCTTGTAAGAGTTTTCTGGTTTTTGATAAATGCTTACTATCACACGGCTCGAGTATTGGCAGCAGCATGGTGCACATGCGCATTCTTTGCGTGAGATTTGCCTTGTGAAATTACTTTTCCGTTTGAATTTGAAATATATTTTCTGTGTATATTTTGGGATATACAACATGTGTATTTTGAAAAAAAAATATTCGACAGTGGATCTGAATATGAATATCACACTAACTCGATTCATACTCTAGCGGTGGTTCCACAAGAAACAGTCACCCGTAAAATTATTATATTACCAATTATTGTACATTTATTCACTGTACTATTATTTTTTCTCCAGAGCCATTATTATTATTATTATTATTGTTGATTCGTTTGTTGGAAAACTAATTTGAATTGATTAAAACTTTGGTAAAGTATAGTTGAAAATGGGATAGTGTAATTATTTTTTCTAATAAAGAATAATATTAAATGAATTGCCTGATAATATCACATATAGATTGACCACAACAATTTTCCATTATTTCCATCCTCAAATAATATAAAAATAAAAACATGATGTGTGGAAAATTCCACAAAAAATTTATAGGTACCTATATACATTTTATTCGTTAGCATTTATCGAACATTTTGAGCGGTAAACTGACAAAAGTCATTTTATTTATTTAACCGCCACTACACGCGTTCACAACAAAACTAATCAACCTCTCATATCCTCGATCAACTCTGAAATTTGTTTATTATTGCTATACGGGGTGATTCCAAATTGATTTGAATAATAAAAAAAGAAACCGAAATGGGTGATTCTTCAGAAGATTTGTTGACGAAAAATTCATACGATTACAATATCGGAAGATTTGATAGATTTAACTAATTCAAACTATGCGCTACATTTCAATGATAATTTTCACACAATTAATGATAACTTCAAAATCTTATGGAAATAAAAGGATTAAAATTGAATTTAATCACCTCAATAATCAGATTGATCGTATGTCCAATCCACAGTTATGGCTGTTAGCTAATTTGTTTATAATATTTATTATTATTAAGATTTATGTCAACCATCCTTATTATATACGTAGGCACGTATACTCGTAGAATTTAATTAATAGGGAGTTGATTGGAAATATATTTTTACGTCAGGCACTATTAAGGGGTTGCCTTATTTTAATAAGGTCTTAACCTTATTTCCCGATAAAATAAAGACTTATTGGAACGTATTCTTTAAATTGACAGTTTGTCTGGATCAGCAACAGCTATATTAAATCTAATGCTATAGATTCTTTTTGTGGTATGATAAAATTTAGAATTTCCTTGCATTTTCATCACCCTACAGCTGAAAATCTATAAATTTAGTCCTGAAATTCATAATGAAATTTTTGTAAGCAAATTTTGACGAGAATCGTCGAATTTATTTTTTTCACGTCAGTGTGAGTATGAATGACCCTGTATTGTATATCTTTATTTATGTAATATATATATAATTTACCTATGTGCCTAACAATTATTTATCCTATAATAATTAAATGCTATTACTGCCGTATAGCACATAATATATAGGATGTTCCTAAATGTAATGTTTTATGTACATATTCTGCTAGAGGGTAATTATTAATTTGATTAAATATATGACTAAAAGTTGATATAAAAAAAAGTGTGAAAAAGCTTCTTAGCTGAACTATGTATATATATAGGGTGTTGAAATCTGAAGGTTCTTTTTTTTTGTTTTTTTCCTCAATAGCTCAAGCAATCTTGGAAATATCTAGTTCAAATTTGGAATACTTATAGATTAAGCTGTAAAATGCTCAAGAACATAACTACGGCATGCCAAATGGTTGTGAGAATCTAAGGGTGATATTTTGGGGGCTGGGTTATATGCCTCTTTTTCTCCCTTTAAAATTCTTTGCGATGCGCCTCTGGTAGATTCTAAAGTTTAATATTGATCTTTGTTTTGTATCTGCGATATCTCGCCAGGTAGACAAAATTTTTCAGTTTTTTTGGATAATCTGTTGGTATTTGACAAAAAATAAGTAAAAAAACTTGGAACTTCGACAGCCTGTATGTAGATCGGTTTAAATACTTACCCTCTTGAGTATGGAGTTGGATGATATTTAGAAACAACCTGTATATGCATCTCTACTATTTATTTATTATAGTTGCAATTTCATTTTGTATGTTCTATGCTCATATAATAATATAAAATGTTTATTTACGCATAATAACTCTGTGTTGTCGAATTTAAACATTTCCGGATATGGAATTTTCATTAATTCTGTCGTCTCGGATTTTCAATTTTCGAGATAAATTGCCCCCTCCACTCCCTTTGGGGGCGGTTTTTGGAGGGAATGAGATTTTGGATTTGATTTTTCTCAATATGGGACCATTTCTCAACACTCCTCTTTCCAATGAAACAAAAATCGTCTAAATCGGAGTACGTTAACTATGCAAAAGGCGCGAACAGTCATTAAAAAAAATAAAAAATAAAATCCCGATGGCCTGTAGTCAGCGGAAAGGTAAATTTTTCAAAATTCATTGAATTGAAATTTGAACAACCTTTTCATTGGTATACCTACATGTTATTATATAAAATTGTCGTATATGTCATAGCCTTGCGGTTAGAGGTTTTTGTTTTGGCTGTCGAATATAAAGAAGACAGGGTTCGAGTTCCACTTCAAGGCAGAATTTTTTTTTTCGCCTATTTCTTCTCAATAAATATACTATATATTTTTTTAATCAGGGTCTATATTAAGATCTCCAGAAAATGTACAATTACATCAAATTTATATTGAGTGTTCATGTTTTATCAATATTTGTTATTTTTCTTTATTAATTTTTGTTTTTTCACCTGTGTATTTTATGAAAAATTGCTTTGAACAAAAGTTGTAGGTACTGATTGTATCTATTATCCAAAAATATTTTTGATGATATTTACACTACGGCTCTTTTTTGATAATTTTTTTAAATGTTTGAATGGTCGCCATTTTGAAACTGCTAACCCGATATTGCCCAATAACGAACTCGACCGAGATATTTGAGTGATTGATTTTTGCAGCAAATTTGAACTTGATACCTTCAAAACTGCGTCCTCTATCGTGTTAACAAATTTCGTATATACATATATATATATATATATATATATATATATATATATATATATATATATATATATATATATATATATATATATGTATAGGCAATACGTTATGACCTCAGTGTTGTAGACAAGACGACCTGACCTCACCCTTTTCTGATGGTAATATAATTTTTTTTTGGGTTTATACCTTCTGAGGGGAGGCTCCAAAACAAGGTTCTCAAGAGAGGGGAAACGATTTATTTTTTTTTATATATTTGTATATGTATATATATTTGGAGATACTTCAGATCCGATATGACCTCATTTATATATATTGTGAGCGGGACTTACAGTTTGTACTCGCCTCATGCAGTGTTGCCATACATTTGAGGAGTGTACGTACTGGTTATATCTATTTTTTATATGCTGTATTGTGGTATTGTCGTCCAATAGAGCTATTACTTGTTTCTAATTGATGATGATGATATGTGTCTATACGAAATTAGAGATACATTTATGGAGTGGAATAAAAAAACAATGTGTAATTGAAGAAATTTAATGTGATAAAAATAGAAAATTTGGATTTTATTTGTGCCGCATTTTTCTTAATCATTGTTTTATCGATAAAATCGAAAAGACAATTTGTAGAAGGTTATGTTTTTTTGATTGTATATTCTTGAAAGTTCTTCTCCAACTCTGGTCACTTATCCTGCGGACCAACCTAAAAATTCACAATAATTATTTTGGAGCCAAAATTGGAAGATACTTACCTTTTTTTCAGGATTTTTGATTTCTCGTCATTTCTTCAAAATATAAGATGATAAAAATTCTTTAAAGTCAGGGTCTATTATGTAAGAAAGTAATGAGTTGCAAATAATAGGAATTGGTTTCAATGGGTTACCTCAATGGTAGAAGAGGAAGAGCAGATGATTCTGCAGTAGTTGGAAATTATGGGGAACTATATTTAAATGAAAATGGTCGACGCCTTAAAGACCTGTGTGAATACTTTTCACTCAAAATTCTAAACAGGTTTTTTCCTCACAAGAGGCTTAAAGCTTAAAACAGGATTCGGTCAAATTCCTATATAAAACACGATTAGCTACAAAATTACAATAACCCTAAAAGGAAATGCTGCAGTGAGATATTGAGATATGAACAAACTAAAGAAGCTATTCACAAAACAGCAGGCAAAACGATCAGGAGACTAGACTTAGGATATCCACGGTCGAAGGAATGGTGGACAAGGGAGCAAGAAGAAAAAGTGAGATTAAAAGAAGTGAACATATAATTAATGGCTGAATACCAAAGACACGGAAGACATGAAATTATATGCAAGAATAAACAGAGAATTAGCCAAAAGAAATAATTGTATGTGGAAAAGAAGATTTGAAGAAATAGACAGTTATATGGTGGGAACGAAAGAATCTGAAACTTGAGAAATTATCAAGAACTTGAGAAAAGAATAAACGCAAAGTTGTAACCTGAGCCTTCAGAACAATGGGAAAAATATTACACTGAATTATTGACTGAGACACGGGACGAATTTAAATACATAAAGATGAGTATTGATCCAGACAGTACGGAAATAGAACCAATCTCAATAAATGAACTGAGAAATACCTTAGAAAGTACAAAAACTAGGAAAGCCGCAGGGCCAGGTGACATCCTCATTGAATTAGTTAAGAATGGAACAAATGTACTTTTAGAATAGATTGCAAAAGCTATGAAGAAATGCATGATTGATGGGGATGTCATTCCCGGAGAATGAAATACTGGTTTAAGATCTTCGTCCAGAAAATGGGAAGTAAAACTCAGTGTAACAACTATAGAGGCATTTGCGTAGTAGGTAGTACAATAGGAAGGTTGTATGGCAGGATAATAAAATCTCGTCTTGAAGAAAATATTGTACATATGGAAGAGCAAATTGGCTTTCAAAATGGAAGATCGTGCCTGAATAACACATTCACCCTAAAGCAAATTATTATATTTATTGACTTGAGAAAGGCGGGATCAACGAGACCTCTATAAGGAGCATCTTAAGAATATATAAAAACATCGAATGTGTTGTAAAAATAGACCCACAGATAATTGATAGAATCAAAATTACAAATATGCAAATATATCACCAACCCTATTTAAAATATTTCTACAAGAAGCCATTAGTTAATGGTGACAGAAATGAGAATAGAGATTGGGAAATAAATGTTTACACAATGTTTTTTGCAGACGGTCAAGTAATACTTGCTAATGATAGAGACGACATCACTCACATGGTGAGAAAATTAATAGAAGAATTATCAAAATGTGGGTTACAAGTGAATTTGAGCAAAAATGTGTAGGAACATTAGGCACAGACTTAAATATTGAGTACTGAATGCCAAACAATAAAAATCATTGGAAAATATAATTATCTAAGGAGTCGCATTCCTCAAAACGGTACGGTTGAGCAGACCATCGAATATAGAATAAGCCAAGGAAAGATAGTCATACAACAATACCGTTTTGTGGTCCACGAAACTTAGTCTTGAAACAAAAAAACTACTTTATAACGGCATTGTAGAACCGATAACAATATATTGTGCGGAAACGTGCAAATCAACACAAAGGAACAAACAAGAACTACAAATTGTCAAAATGTACGTGGTCGAACTGAATCTCAAGACTCAAGAAGGATTTTTTCGCGACTTCCCGGTGATCTGCTGTCGGTAATAGAGCGGTTATACCCCCACCTTAAAATAAACTTGAAGGTTATTGTCGGTTATGCTTGTCGCGAAAATGACCCAATTATCAAATTATCAATGACGTTTAGTTTTTTGACAAACCAAATCAGTTCCCGTTTTATAAGATTAGTGATGTCAGAAAATATTCCCCTATTCACGTTTATGTCGAGAAAACGCGCCGGAAAGTACAAATCGGTTCCCGCTAGTTCACCGGGAACTGGCAAAAAAATCCTTCGATTGGCACATATACAAAATCAGACAACCATCACAAATACGGGACACGATAGTAGAACGAATAGAACAACGACAACTGATCTGGTACGGACACGTTATGCGAATGGGACAAGAAAGGTTACCACATCTAGCGGCAGAATATCTGCCACCAAATCAAAGGAAAATAGGAAGACCAATACATATGTGGAATAAAGGGATTGAAGTAGCTCTGGCAAGAAGAGACCTGAGAGAATATGGCTGTCGAGTTGTAGCTCGTAGAAATATTAAATTATATAATTGAAAAATATTTTGGTTACCAAGTTATTAGCCAACTTATTAAAAAGCTTACAAATTTGAAAAATCTAACATATTTTAATCAATAATATCAAGTTTATCAATAAAATGTGATGTGAAAGTACTTAATAATACTTTCTAAATATGCAGGCCTTTCAAATATAGGGTGACCCATCGAAAAGATTTCATTTAGGTTTATATTATCGTGAAATGATAAAATTCGTTTGGAAACGTGTATATTATTTTTTAATGGTAGATAGGTTTAAGCATTCCAAGCCTCGCACATTAACATATCCAATTTTAAAAGTAATTTCCTTACTTACCTTCAACATATTCAATAACAATATTCCACCACGACTTATCACTTATCAGTAATTTCAATGACTTTATTTAAAATTCGTGAAATGTTTGCCACTGAATCGATGCGACGTTGTCAATAGTTTGAGGTGCCAACGTGTCTAAAATCTCTATTTTCTACTCTATATAAGCTAGAGGACACAACGCACTGCTCGTCTCTATTGGTGTGGCGACACTAGCGCTGGAGATATATGCTCGAACTAAAAAGACAAATTGTAGGAATGAGTCGAACGAAGTGACCTCACAACAAATTTTCGTTAAACGACTTAGGGTGACATATAGATTGATTTCACACTGAATTCAACGCAAAACGTTGTGACCTCACTTTTCTGAGGTCACAACGTCGTATACGAGGTCACAGCGTACATGGTATATCTAACTTTGAGGTGACAACGTACCGTTTATAGGTATATATATATATATATATATATATAAACTTTTGAACCAAATGTTTTTTTGGACTAACTTATAGACATATAACAACATGCCGTTGAAATTTTTTTGAAATTCAAAAGTGTGAACGATCGCAATAGGTACATTTCTATAAGAAATTTACCTAAAAAGCAAACATACAACCGAATTGTTTACCTTTTTTTGAAGTTGGTCAAAAAATGAAGATTTTTGAACGTTAATATCTAAATTACCGTTTGAGGTGTGTTTATGAAATTTGGAGCACATATTTATCTCAATCTGTCTCAATATATAAGCCAAATTTGAAATAGTTTTTGAGTTATGAGGGGATTAAAAGTGGCACCAAATGGTTCGTTTAATAATATTACACACGATGCTGCTTGCCGGTTCTGTTAGCTTGAACTTGTCTAGATAATAATATACTATAATTATTATGTCTGTTCTTGGGTCGGCTATCGAAAAAAAAAGGGGATTTTCTATTTTTGCACCCTATTGAGAACAGGAGAAGTTCTTTGAGAGCCCCTCCCCTCCCAAAATACATCATACTAGCAGCACTCATGCGCAATATTACAAGTGCAAATACCTAGCTATATATAAGAATGTAAAATATCCCACTGCGTTCTTTTGAAAGAGGGTTGAAATTTGCACGAAATTGCACTTGTACAAATCCATTGTACTAACTCATGTCGGGAACTGACTTTGGATATTCTTTCAAATCTTTTCTTCAGTCATGGGAAAAATCAAGAATTTCGCCGTTTTTCTTTGGCTTGCACTTGAACAATAAAATTTCAGCTCTGGTTCTAAAAGCGGCTAAGAAGTTTTTGCTGCTGCAGATACCTAAGTGAAATTACTTGCGTAAGTTTTATTTGTTCGAGATACAGAAGGTTTAGAATACCATAAATATTTTTTACAAAAAATTGTTCCGACTTTGTTAGTTGGTGCACTGAAAAATACAAAATAATATTAATTCTATTGGTGCTGGTACTTTTGAAGTTGGTGCCAGAAATCTTTTACAAATGCACAAATTATCAGTACCAATAGAATTAATATCATTTTGTATTTTTCAGTCCACCAACTCATAAAGTCGGTCCAATTAAAAAAAATCCCGATGGCCTGTAGTCAGCGGAAAGGTAAATTTTTCAAAATTCATTGAATTGAAATTTTAACAACTTTTTCATTGGTATACCTACTTGTTATTACATAAAATTGTCATAGCCTTGCGGTTAGAGGTTTTTGTTTTGGCTGTTGAATATAAAGCAGACAGGGTTCGAGTCCACTTCAAGGCAGATTTTTTTTTCGTCTATTTCTTTTCAATAAATATACTATATATTTTTTTAATCAGGGTCTATATCAAGATCTCCAGAAAATGTACAATTATATCAAATTTATATTGAGTGTTCATGTTTTATCAATATTTGTTATTTTTCTTTATTAATTTTTATTTTTTTACCTGTGTATTTTATGAAAAATTGCTTCGAACAAAAGTTGTAGGTACTGATTATATCTATAACCTAAAATTATTTTTAATAATATTTACACTACTGCTCTTTTTTATAATTTTTTTAAATGTTTGAATGGTCGCCATTTTGAAACTACTTACCCGATATTGCCTAATAACGAACTCGACCGAGATATTTGAGAGATTGATTTTTGTAGCAAATTTGAACTTGAACTTCAAAACTGCGACCTCTATCGTGTTAACAAATTTCGTAATATCCCATATATATATATATATATATATATATATATATATATATATATATATATATATATATATATATATATATATATATATATATATATATATATATAAAAACTTTTGAACCAATGTTTTTTTGGACTAACTTATAGACATATAACAACATGCCTTTGAAATTTTTTCGAAATTCAAAAGTGTGAACGATCGCAATAGGTATATTTCTATATGAAATTTACCTAAAAATATATTTAACAATTTTGATTTTTTTTAATTCAATTTATACGTTGCCGAATATGGTCTCTTCTCTTATTATGTCGATTTTAGTAAAAAATGCCCCCACTCTTTTTGTGAGACGTTATTGAGAGGGATGACATGTTGAATGTCGATTTTTTTTCAATGGGACCAATTCTCCATTGTCCTCTATCAAATTAAAAAAAATCATGAAAATTACAGCTTGTTTACTATTTAAAAGGCGGGAACATCCTTAAAAAAATGCAGACAACCAGTCGAATTGTATACCTCCTCCATCGGTCAAAAAATAGCTTACCTACCTTCTGAAAAATATATTGTACCATTTCATTTTCATCAGTCAGTTTGAGAATGCTTCTCGAACACCATTTAAAATGTCTTCAGAACGATTTTCTCGATTGCTTCCAGTAGTGAAACTAATTTTCATATTTATCTAACTCAAAATTAAAACAAAAGTGTTGTAGGTATATTGTTATGTAAATAAACAAAGCTGTGTCAAAATGCTCAAAAATAGTACAAACAAACCTCGTAAGAAAATCAGTTTTACTAAACTTGTTGTTTAATATACCTAGGTAGGTACCTACTATTATTTTCAGCATCTTAGATGCATTGAGTCCTGCAAACGATCATCGCATCAATATATATATTTCTTTGCTGAATACGCTACAATTCTATTTCTTACAATAATGCCTTATCGAAAAACATATTTTCACTTAAATCTGCAAACTGTCGTCACCATAACTATATTACCTAAATCGAAGCAAAAACGCCACTGTATGCAGTTGGTGCAGGTAAAAACCTACGGTATAGGTACTGCAACAGAAGAAGAAGAACAAAAAAGGATAGATAGATGGATGAAGATGATCCTTTTGACAAGTGCACCAAATTCACGATAATAATCATCCTCAACGCGTGTGTTGTTACATCTCTGTCTTTTCTTTCATTCATTCGGTTGTTGTTTCTCTTTTCATGTCCGGTTTCGCAGGTAAACAACACAACTCAACTCTCGTCTCGGTCTTGGCTGGCCGATATAGCGACAGAGCCAGCCAGCCGGTTGCGCTTGGACCCTTTTTCGGAGCCCGAACGAACCGCTGTTCAGCCTTGTCTCTGCGGCGTTGCCACATCTACCGAGCACACACACACATACATACTGTTATTATATTTATTATTGTCTCCTTTGGTATGTTTATTGAGTGGGAGAGTAAGTAACTAGGAGCTTTGGAAAAATGTGTGTCCATTTGTCCAGAGGCTATTATTGGGATTTTGAAATGATATTATTCACATATTGGGCATATATTCTGTAAGCATCCGATGAAGTGTACAATTATTATTGGGTTCTGTTTTGTTAGACAACCGTTAAAATCCGATAAAAATCTCCATCGAGATACCACGGAACACCTTGTTCTGCATGGAAAGTGAGTCTTGTCGTGTTGATTTGAAGGTTATGTTGAAATAATCTGTGGTCACGTTCTACTCTTTTACTATCATATACCTCATAAAATTTGGAAAATATAGTAACTGCTCCTTGAGAAACATAGAAATCTGAATTGGTAGTTTTAAGAAGAACAGAAAGTAGTAATAAATGTATTTTGTTGATTGAGATCTGAGACTGGTATTATTTTAAGACTTGAACGTAGATTTTTAGAAGTCTGAATTATGTATCTTTTGAGATTTGGTTGCAGGTGTTTAATAAAATAAATAATCAAAAGTGATTATGGGAAATAAGGTAACACGTGCGAATATTTTTTACAATATTGTGAAGGATATAGGTAGGCATCACTTAATCCAAAAACTGTCATGCATGTCAGTCAGTGATACAATCCGCCATCTTATGTCCAACCGGAGGTAGTTGTTCTGTGGTCTAGCCTGTCATGTCACATGTCATTTGTCAATGTACTTTATACCATGTTCAAGTGTTTATAGCTATGGTTCATACTTTTATATAATTTTTGACGATCTTGTACCACTTTAGAGATCCAAAATGTAAGACCATATTGCGCATGCTCCGATTTGAAATAAAATAATAGATTTGCTTATTTAAGGGCAAGAGAACGTTGCCCTCAAATAGACAAATCAGCTTTAGGAAAAAAAACACTAATATTTACTAACGCTTACAACTGACAATGACAGATGACAGGCAGGAGGCAGGCACAATATGACAGCCGATAATACCCACTCTAGTTAAACGTATTATCAAGAGATGGCATTATATATTCCTTATGCGTCATAAAGAGTATTTAAAATATGTTTTTCCAACAAAAACTATAATTTAATCACTTAAGTATTTCGTTATTAGCAACAAAATGATTTCTCAGTCAGTAATTTCGATGAAGTTTTAAAGGATATAATATGGCGTTCCGTTAAAAAAAAATGCCGTTGAGAAATAATAGATTCGATGATTAAATACTTAAATATATTTTACAAAAATTTCGACAAAATAATTTTAATTCTACAATAAAACATCATTAATTTTCTTTTGTTATTTTTACTGCAAATTATCTTGTACCTATATGGTTTTCTTGAGACTTAACCTTAAGAACTCGTTATTATTTGATTCTGTAGACTGGGCCTAAGATTATTATTATTATTATGGCTCTTTCTGGTTGCACCTTTACCTAGCTGGATATAATTATTGTTGCTGGTATATACACCTGAGTATACCTAGCTCCGTCTAGCCACCGATATGATGGGAATGGGGTGGGTAGTTAGTTTTTTCTTTTCTGTCTTTTTTCTGGCCCACCACCACCAGCACCACCGTTCGTTAGTTTTTGGAAGGAATTTTATTTTATCTCAAACAGACAGCAGATGTGTTCGTTGTACGTATTGAGATATGAGACTGAGAAAGAGATAGATATATAGTTTTGCAAAATCACAAAAGCTTTGTAGGTTCAGTTCGTATTTCAGAAGGTATTATTGGGCAGGTATAATATACTTGAAGATATTTGTATTTGCCAAGGTATATTTTGTAAATTTGATACTTTTTCTTTTTCATTACTTTTGTATGTTTTTTTTTGACAGTTCATATCCGGTGGTATGTGTTCTATAACATGTGAATGTTGCAAGAAGAATTAATTGAAAATAAATAATTGGACAGTTTTGGTGCACTGGAAAATAAGAAATAAAATTAATTCTATTGGTACTGTCTGTTATTTTTGAAGTTGTGCAGTTGTAGTTAGATTGATAACTTTTGGCACCAACTTCACCAGTTCCCGATTAATTATCATATTTTCTTTGTTAACAATTAGTTTATTTCGAGGTACTTTAGGCTTTATAGTTCCTAAGTTCTTGTATGTAATTTCTCTTAACAGATTTTGGTGTTGGTTGGTTCCCAGAGGATATGGTATTTTGGAGACGGACTATATAATATATGTAGTACATACATAAATCTGGAATAGCTTGATATTGCCAGAAGAAGAAATAACTAAAAATAAAGCCCTATTTCATACTAATAGTTCGTTTTTACTGCTAACGGTATGTGTGGAGCTGTCAAATTTTCTGAGTCTGAAATTTATGAATGTTCCTCAATAAGTTCAAAATTAAAATGCGCTCGCACAGGCATCAATCACTGGCAGAAAATAAATTGTATGTTCGTTAGATGGGTGTGTGGTGCATTTTGAGTTTTAGGGCACTCTAAACAATGCCAGTATACCGGGAGGTGTAAGTGTAAGCCGCCCATCCATATTTATATAGATTTTTTTCTGTTTTATATAGTAATTAAGTATTTTTTTATTTAAATTTTCAGGGTTTTATAAAGTTCGCCCTTCGAATGTTACAAAATTATATATATATTTTTCGAAAATTGAAACTTTCTTGTATATACTTAGCTTGTAGAATATATACCTATGAATTCTCGAAATAGTTGATCTGAAAACTTGCAGATAAATATAAAGTCTAAAATGTATTTTTAAAAAAAAAATTAAAAAAGTCTATTATCATTGTTTAAAGTTAAATTAGAGAAATTATCCCAAAAATAATGTTATTTTTTACAAATGTTATATTTACACTGGTTGCAATTTTTCTACGTAATTTTTTAATGAATTATAAATAAGTGAAATTTTTGAAAAAAAAATTAAAAATAGTTTTTATTGGGCATTTAAGATTTAAATCGTACCGATGAGTACCTACTATTGCTATCCTTTTCTCGATTTTAACTATACTTATGTATATGTGTTTGCCAGCAACAGCAATTCCATAACAAATTACTGTTTGTCTACCACAACACAAAATTAAACTTTAAATTAACAACGTCTGACAATTGCGACATAACCATAGACGATCTTCCAGAAAGTACCTATATACCAGAGAATGAGACGTATATATACGCTCCATTCTCGTGCGTAATTCCAGTGACGGATCCCATTGTCGTTCCATGTCGACAAAATAATGATCTTGGTTGAATGATATTGAATGAGATAATTATAATTACCAATTTTGGATCACACTTGGAGCTTAACAGGCGGCGAGATGTCTGCGATCTAAGTACGAATTCGAAATTTCAAGTCTCTAGACCGTATGGGGCCTGAGAAATCGCTGCGGAGTCCATTGATACAAGAACCAAAAGTAATAAAAACTATTTAAAAATACACAAATTTATTATAAACATTTGACAAATTAGTATATTATAGAAATTTATTAGATATATAAAAAATGATAATAATAAAAAAAATAAAAATTGCTCAGGTAATCTTCTTAAATTTATATAATTTTTTTAATATATAGTTTTATTTGTGAGAACGGAGGCCGGAAAATAATTTCTTGATTGATATTAGTTGCATGAGTTTTCGAAAAAATCCAAAAAATCTTTTTAACAGCATAATTTTTATTTAAATGTTAACATTGATATTTATTACTACTATCGCTTATATTTGTAAGAGTATTATCTCTATTTTTCCACACTTTTTGACCAAACCAAAGGAAACGAAAGTAAGATTAGGTATTTCCAGCAATTTCTCGTGCATCATTACTGTTAAGAATTATTTTTCTCCTTCAAAGGTGTTCGATAATGAACATTTCCTGAGCATCAGACGGAGGATTGACTTTTTGATTCACTCAGTACATATATTAATCAAAAAAATTTAACAGCGAATCGCGCGACTCTGTGATGATCTGCAGCACATTCCTCGCGTGTTCCACGACTCTTGCCCCCCTTTTTTTGTTTTGTTTAATTATATTTTCCGATCCTATGCTATGTGTTAGTAAATGAATTTTGTGAGAGTTCGTCCAAAAATATGAAAACAGTTTATATTAACTTACCCTCTAAAATGCATCAATTTCGAGATACAGGGTGTTGAAATTGAAAAAAAATTGGTTTTGGGAAATTTTTCCGGAACCGTTTATCGTACAGAAAACAGTTTTTGTAAGCATTTTTCACTCGTAATAAGCTAAGTTTTGATTCAGAAAAAAGTTTTTGTTATGTCATAATTGGTGAAGATTTTGAAGGAGTAGTGTGTATTTTCCCCCCAATTTCTACGCCAATGGAAAAAGTACGATTTCGAAACGCCCTTTTGAACCGCCAATGTTTTCTACACAAAAAGGTACTGTTGGTAGTGAGCTCTAAAGTCGACCGTTTTCGAGAAAAATCAACTTTTATGTTGAACTTAACGTTAGCTTTTGTTACTTGTTCTAAAGTTTATATAAATTTTGTATAAATAAATTAGTAAGTAAAAAACATTATTAAAGAAATTGTCCGTGTTTTTTCAACATAAAAGTTTAGACTTTAGAGCTCACAACCAACAGTAGTACAGTTTTGATGTAGAAAACATTGGCGGTTCAAATGGGGGTATCAGAACCCTACTTTTTCCATTGGCGTAGCAATTGGGGAGAAAAACACCCCCTATCTCCTTCAAAATCTTCACCAATTATGACTTGACAAAATTTTTCTTCTGACTCATAACTTAGCTTATTATGAGTGGAAAATGCCTACAAAAGCTGTTTTCTGTACGATAAACGGTTCCGGAGATATTCACAAAAACCGATTTTTTTGTTTCAATTTTAACACCCTGTATCTCGAAATTGGTGCATTTCAGAGGGTAAGTTAATAAAAACTTTTTTTACATATTTTTGGACGAGCTATCACATCCTCAAGTCCTGCGCATATATTATGAAACACCCTGTATATATATGATGCCATACACAGCAGATCACATGACGGTTTCTTAATTAAAACCGCACACCAGGCAGCAGCAGCAGCAGCAGAGAAGTGATGAGTGTGAGCCAGGCTATTATTGAGTTGTTGGAAGGCCTGCTGCCGCTTGAGAAAAAAAAAACATGGCCGACGCTGACACTCTGTTATCGATCGCGATCCATTTTTGATCGTTGTACGATATCTATGGATATATAGGTAGTAGGTATATCTGTAGCTGAATTCCATAATCTCTATGTGGTCGCTTATTCTCTGCGGCGCTTTAGGTGCCTTTATTTTTTTTTGCCTCCATAGTGGTCCTTTTTGGAAGGGAGATACTCTTTAGAAATATATAGCAGTTTAGGTACTGAATCGAATTCCGACAACTGGTTATAGATATTATGTTATCTAGAAGGAAGAAAATAATAGCTTTCTTCTTCTTGCAATATAGATTAAAACGGTAATGCTTTTTATTTGTTGATCACATAAACTTTGTGTTTCTCAAGATTCTAGAAACGTGTCTTAATAATTCAATATTTTTGTCCATGTCAATATAATCAGCTAATTTCAATAAATAAGTATTTTACTTTGTGTTCTACTTTTTCTTAACTGTCCATAAGTAATTTATATATAAGAAGGGGGCCTAAGACCGATCCTTGAGGCATTCCGTAATTACTTTGTTGTACAAAAATGCCGATTCAGTTGAACAATATATCAAATAATAGTGAATATCAATGTTCCGACTAAAGTAGATATACAAGGCGAGTTCTGGAGCGGAAGTGACGTCATTTTGGCGGGAAATTTAAATTTGACAGTTGACAAGCGACAGTTGACAAGATGGCGGCTTGACAGATGACAGTTGACATGACAAGATGACTGCTTGACAGTTGATATGTGACTTGACAGATATCAACTGTCAAGCAGCCATTTTGACTATTTTTTGTCTACTACCTAATTTTAAAGAGAATTCATTCCTTAAAAAATAAGGGGATTCTTCTTGGTGACGATTGAAACGACAAATGATCCCTAGATTATCTGCTCATTTTATTAGCTGACTTCGAAAAATGGAAGAG
This sequence comes from Crioceris asparagi, assembly GCA_958507055.1. Taxonomy (NCBI): domain Eukaryota; kingdom Metazoa; phylum Arthropoda; class Insecta; order Coleoptera; family Chrysomelidae; genus Crioceris; species Crioceris asparagi. Next base: position 130,576,233 of record OY293826.1, read on the forward strand.
GTATCAAATGTATCTGTATGTTTGCTATTTTTATGTATGTACACGTAAGTAATTTATATATAAGAATGGGGCGTAAGACCGATCCTTGAGGCACTCCGTAATTAGTGTAGATATTTATGTTCAATTGAACTAAATACACACTAAATGATAATTTTTATCAAGACATGTTTAACTAAATATGAATTTATGTAACTATGCATTACCCAAATAAATAATTACCTACCAAAATCATAATATTTTTGAGAATGACTACATTGGCTAGGAGAAAATTTATACCCACTCTGGAGAGAGCAGCGACTGCTTTGGCTTGATTAAATTTATTTATACGTAAATAGATCATTTTTTTGTGATAATAACGAAGAAATATTGAATGCCGATAAAAGTACCTTATAGAATAATCACAATTTTGAATAAAACGTAAGCTGCTACTATATATTTTCAAACCGCAAAAATAAAAACTTTAACTATGCCAAAGTCCCCCTGAGCGCAATATGCTTAAAAAGAAATCCAAATAGAATCCATTCAATTAATAATAATATTTAATAAAATATGTATTTTTTACTAATTTATAATATTTTTGCCGTATTTGACAATGTTATCAAATAGCAAACCAGTTTAAATTATATATAAAACAAAATATGTGTATAATATTTATTGTATACAATGCTAATGTGTTTCTGGAGTGAAAATATGAATTCATATATATATATATATATATATGTTATAATTTTATTTCGAATATCTATTTATTAATGAAACCAAATTCGGCATAAAATACGATTAAACATTGCATTCTAAACCGCATAGAATCATTTGAACTTTTCCAATTTTTGATGTATTTCTACAAATATATATATATATATATATATATATATATATATATATATATATATATATATATATATGTATGTATATATGGTTAAATGCAATAATAATTTAAATTTAATATTTATAAATGTTTTATTGGCGTTGCTTTTAATGCCACATTATTATTAATTGTTATTTATCAGAATAAATATTATTTTATACTTTTCAGTGCATCAACTAATAACGTCGGTCCAAATTTTTGTAAAAAATATTTATTTGTATATTACATTCAGCCTATCTGGCTAGAAACTATATATATATATACGCGGTGCAATCGGTTGAGGAGACATTTCTAAAATACAATAATTATATTCATAGAATTATGGCAGCGGGTATGTTCGAATTTTGGGGGAACAACCATTTTGGTTGTTATGTACGATGTGTATGTATGTTATATATGGTACTATCTATCGCAAATACAGATTATTAGTATGAAATATATATATATGTATGATTAATGATTTGATACACACATTCAGAACAACACTGAATAGAACACACATAAACATAAAACAACTAGATCACGAATCGTTGCGACCACCATATTCATTTTGTTTGATTGTCAATTTTATACAGATAATACTTATAGCTGCTATATCTTGTATGCATATATAGATTTTATACGTATACAGTGCGGTGCGATTGAATGGTCGCCTAGATCCCCCGATTTGAAGCCTCTCGATTACTTCTAATGGGGTTATTTAAAATCAAAAGTATATATCAATAGACCAGACAATATTGCATATTTAAAAGTTAGAATAACGGAAGAAATTAACAACCATAACCCCTGAGGTCCCACAAAATGTTCTTGTCAAGAAGTGTATTTTGAACATTTAATTTAATTGTGAAATAAAGTGAAAAATACCTCCTGAACATTATGTGACATTATTTCCTTTATTCTACGTGAAAGTATCAATATTTAACATTTTCAAAATAAATTTTCTCCGTTCTCCGATCGCACCAAATTTGAAAAACTTAGTATCCCATTCTTATGGACCGCACTGTATAGTTGCTATCTCTTGTATGCGCGTTAGATTTAATACGTATAACAAATGTATTACGCGTAGTGTAATTTCATAATGAACGATGATAATATTCAGTTTGGAGTTAGCCGGTTTTATATTAATGTTTGTTTCAGTTGTTAATTTACTGTTATTGATGAATCGATTGCATCGACCTGATAGTTCAATCTATTTGAATAAAGTGTAAATTACATTGAAAAAAAAACAAATACTCACTTGATTAGGTGTTCACTAAAAAGTGTGAAACAACAACACATAGAGTTATTTATTTTTTCACTAAATCTAGTGCTCGTGGTTACTAACACACAAAAAAACTGTTCCACCAATAAATTCTCTACTTGAATACCTAATTATTATTTTCTTAATAATTCTGCTATAAAAAATATTTTCAAGTTATGTTTTAGTGAGATACTCAAGAATGTGAAAAATAAATAAAAAAGTGATTTTAATGAAGGAAAAAATTGTATCCCTCCAACGGGGATTCGATCCACCGATCCTCTGCTTCATAGCTAACTACAGATCACTTGCCCGACCGGCCACGGTGCTGTTAAAATTTCGTGAAACACAAAAATGAACATACAGTCGAATTGTATACCTACGTCCTGCTTTTGGGATCAACAAAATTAATAATAATATTGCGCCCTGTTTTTTTTTCAATTAAATACTAACTCACTTAGTATCGAATTTTTCTGCGGCTTGAATGTGAAACTGTTTAAGTATGTATTTCTAAAATGCCCTGTATAATGATTCACCTATCAAAAAAAAGAACTTGGTAAATTGGTTTCATAGTCCATAAATATGATTATTTTTTTACTTTAACTATTCTTTTCAAAATAAAAGCTTGAAACGTTTTTTTGAGATAAATTATCTTGCTTATGTATCTTTGTGGTTATTTAATAAAAGTTAAATCATATTCTGGAAATAATAATTGTACCTTGGGTGTATTAAATAATTTACAATTTATTCTATACTCGATAAATATTAAATTCAAGAGAACATCAAGACAGAAGTTATTAGTGAGGTTAGATGTAAATTCAAATTCTATTTTTTTATCAGCTCTGTTCCAACAACAACTAATGTCAAGATTCGTCAAATGGACCGTTATTATTTCGACAGACATGCACTCATTGATGGCCATTTGCAAACTGTTGAAAATCATTTCAGGATTTGTTGTTGGAACAGAGCTTTTATTTATATATCATTTAACCATGTTCGGAGATTTCAACACGGCTTCATTCTAGTGGAAAAATAAAAGAAATAAAACGCACCAATCTTTATGCTATTTGTTTCTCTTTGTCCGATTCCACATAATATATTATGGCATCTGTTCTATTCTTGGGTGCAAGAAAGAGTCAGTAATAGAATAGGTACTTACTCTAGTTCCAGGAGTAGATGATGAGGGATTGTTGAATATTTTGAGGAACCCACTTTGTATGTGCACAAGGCTCGAGTGAAATAGTGTTTTGTGGTGGCATTTTTGATGATGCTGGAGCAGCAGCGGGTGGGTGGTGTGAGGGTCTATTATAGAATATAGGTTAGCCACCACCATCACAGAATTGTCGTGTCGGCTTTATATACTTTATGCACTCTCGACACAGGGCCGTATTTATGAAATGAAATATATTTAAATTTGCTTGTAGAATTGATTCTTCGGAAGCTGCAACTTGTTTGACGGGAGCAAGCAGGGCAGGGTGCGACCCTCGATGTGCCCACATTGAACAGCATAAAGGATTGTTTGTTTATACTAATGCAGGCTTTTTGGTATCAGAAATTGAGTTAAGGATAAGGAAGGCCCTGAGAAATCGTTATTTCAGATAGCAATATTGAGCAAAATTGAGAGAAATCCGACAACAGAACCGCGATATCTGTAAATTCCACCTGTTTACTTCCGTATTTTGTAAATAATGTGACTTGGTGAGTCCCGACACTTTTTTTTTACCAACTCTGTATATAAATGGTATATGGATTAGTGGAAGCTGTAGAGGACAATGTGAATGACACGAGATGGCAAGACAAAAAAAAACAACCAGAGAATATATGGACATATTATGGAGAGAAAAGGTTGGGGCTCCCGTTCATTCGAAAGAAGAGTATAACTGACAAAGCAATTGAATCGAAAACTGGAATATCCACCTATCGCCGTTTATATTATAGTGCGTATTGTGAATGGACATGAAATGTGCGTATACATAGTAGGTATATGTGTATTGACAGTTGCCAACTCGTTGTTCAATGGGTGGACGCGTTTTATAAGATCAATGCGCGCATGTCGTCAGTCTGTGACAAAGCAGGAGAGGATAGACGATCATAAAAATATCGATATATTTAAAAAATATATATTTTACAAGATCCTTGGTTTATTATTACCCCATGCGGAAGAATTAATTATTCATTCATTTTGAAATATACAGTCAATGTGGTGGAGAGTTTTTTTATTTTTTTATTTTGTATTAACAAATATCAAAACATTACATAAAAAAATATTATTTCTTGTACAAAATAGCATTATTGAGAAAATAATAATTTGTGTTTTGGATTATTGAGATTATTGATTGTGTATAATTCTTCTAGATATTTATTTGCATTTTAATTTTATTTACCATGATTAGTCAAAATTCAAAATCACCCCTTTAATGTTTTAAGAGTTTGTTTTTGGTCACCCTGTACATATCAAAACCATATATATATACACACATACATATATTTATGGAATAATCACTTTTTGAGATAAATTTGTTGCTCTGACTTTAATTTTCCCCTTTCAATATATCGCATAATACGATTTTGATAGGGGGCTTCCTTGATTCCGTTTGGGGGAAAAAAGTTGAAAAGGGCCAACCTTGCCAACCATAAGCATCAAAATTATTTCCAAAGTATGCTGCTGCATGCTGCAACATCAAAAACAAAGACTGATATTAAAAATGGAAACATATATAACTACATATACTTACAGGGCGTTCCACGTATTGACTCATAATAAAATACGAATCATAACCTACAAAAAATGATAATAAATACCTATTAGAAAAATGCGATGGCCAAGAATTGATTGAACCCAAGTCAGTTGTAAGGTTTCTGAAGAAGGACAACAACGCTAATAACCTCTAAATCATCAGAGCAATTGTCTTGATGTTCCGGTATAATACCGATGATATACAATTCGGTTATATGTTTTTTTTATATATATATGGCTGTTTGCGCGTTTTGCATAGTAAACGTGCTCCGATTTTAATTATTTTTCATTCATTTGAAAGAGGAGAGTTGAGAAATGGTCCCATATTTTGAAAAAATTCAAATCTAAAATCACCAATCGAAAATCTGAGACGGCAGAATTAAAGATGAAATCATATCAGGACATGTTTATATTAAACATTTTTTCAAAAGAGTCATGGTTTTCATGTTACAGCAATGGTAAAGACTGAAATATGTGTATTTCCGTTATGTGGAGGGGGCAATTTTTTTTCAACAATTGAAAATATGAGATGGCCAAATGGAAGAAGAGATTATATGTAGCAACATTTAAATTGAACATTTTTCAAAAGAAGCTACGGTTTTCGAGTTACTACAGTGGTAACATCTGAAATATTTGTATTTCCTCCGCAATGTTTTGAGTGAGTTTGTTCGTTTGTTACGCTTTCATGCCTAAACCACTGAACTGATTTTGATAAAATTGGGTACAGAAATAGACTAGACCTTGGGAAAGGACATAGGCTAACTTTTATTGGCCATGGGGCTCTATATGGTGCGTTCCGTACTTGAAAGTTGTATATTTCTGAACTCTATGGCTGAATTTTGATGGTCTTTTTAACATGTATGTTTGTAGGTATGTGGTAGTGGCTGTAAGTTTAACTGGACCTCCTAGGTGGAGGCTTCTATACCTATTATACCCAAATAAATATCCCTGAGCAGTATGGCTGAATTTTCGTACATTTTTTGCTATATTTTCGTACATTTTTCGCTATATTTTTGTGTAGTATATTGTTTTGTGAGAGTCTGTCAGTACGACTGGGACTTGAAGGTGGAGATTTCCATACCGGAAATTACCTAAGACATTTGTAGGAGAAACCATCATGCTGTTTGTGAGAGTCTGTCAGTACGACTGGGACTTGAAGGTGGAGATTTCCATACCGGAAAATACCTAAGACATTTTGTAGGAGAAACTCTCATGCTGTTTGTGAGAATCTGTCAGTACGACTGGGACTTAAAGGTGGAGGGTTCCACATCGGAAAATCTCCTAAGACATTTGTAGGAGAAACTCTCATGCTGTTCACTCTTGGTGGATGGATCTGGGTTGGTGGTCGGACTTGTTCTACGTGCGGGTAAGACTCTGAGGTAGAAGGATTCCATATTTTTATGTGGAACTTCTGCTTGGCTCACCCTGTTTTGATGATGCTGTGCGTTCAATGAACGCTTCAATAAATAATAATAATAGTAATAAGAAAAAAGAAGCAAAATTCTCAACGGAATTCTCTCGATAGGTAGGTATGTGTGGGTGTATGTGGAATCAATTAAATTTTTAATAATAAAATCGATGTCGGTTGGCGGCGCGGCGCAGTTCACGAGGCGGCGGCGGCGGCTGTTCTTGTTCAAACAACATACTCACAGTACACAGCGTCGCTGTTCCTACAAAGCGTCGCGGCGCGGCGAAGAATAACAAACACACAAAGCGCAATCGGGCAAAGGGTCGTAGGTTAAGGGGTCGGGGGGGGTAAGAGCTTTCTGTTGAACAGTTACACGAGCAAGTGGGGAGGGGTGTCGAAAGTGATGACTTCAAAGAAGCCGGGCCGCCCCCACCAAAAAATAAAAAAGGCAGCAGGAAGAGATGATTCTGTGTGATTAATATGAAAAATATGATGCTTATTTTGTTGTTTTTTTTTGACCGACGAACCAAACGGAGGACGTATACATTTCGACTGTTTGTCCGCATGATTATTTTCATGTTTCAAAGTCTAATAAATATATTTTCTGCCATTGGTCTGTCTGTCTGTCTGTCTGTGACAGCTTTATCTCGGGAACGGATCGGTGTATTTTTTTGCTTCCTTTTTTATTTTGTCTGATACCAATATCACTAGCCGGTGGCACTGAATCAGAATCCTGTATACATTGGGTGTTGAGCTATAGCCAAAAAATGTGATTTGCTGAAGACTATAGCGCGAAAACGGCTCTAAGGATTTTGATTAAACTTGCCTAAAGTATTTTTCTGAGAGCCCTTTATCACCCACATATAGCGCCATCTCTGAGAAAGAGCACAAAATAGGTTATGCTTATACACATTCGTTTTGTAAATTTCTATTATATTATTCATACACACCCAAAATAAAATCGTCTCCTTCTTTCATCTAATAATAATAATAATATAGTAGAAATGGTCTTGCTTTCTATGCGCTGATCGTCACTGGAAAACTCGACTCGGAAAATTAAATAAAAACATGCTTCCCTCTTTATTTCTTTCATCATCGTCCTCGTTATTGATGCAACGTTAAATGAAAATGCAAGAAAAATATTTTCCAAACGAAAAACAGAACAAAATTTGTTACATACCCGTATTTTTTTCAATTTTGGTAGATAATATTTGTCATAGATGATGTGATGACATGATATGGTTATATAGTTTTTAGTCTTGCCAGTTTTGGTGCGTTATGGTTGAGATTTTGTCATTTCGGAATAGGTACATCCATCTATCTGTTCGTAATGTTATGAATTTGAAAATTAACGTGAACTCTTGGAAGAGTTGTAATTTTTTTGAATACATTTCAAAAAATCGTTTGTTATCACTTGATTTAATTTTACTGCCATTTGTTCGCACAAAAAAAACCTCGACTAAATATCTATCACAGTTTTTTATAAGTTTTTTTATATAGAAGTTTTTTGAATCGGAGATACTTGAAATGAAATGAAATTTAATCTAAAATAAATATTTTTTTTACAAAAAATTGGACCGACTTTATTAGTTGGTGCACAAAAAATGCAAAATAATATTCTATTGGTACTCGTAATTTTGTTGTACCGTTGTAGTTTGATGGAAAACTTTTGACACCAACTTCAAAAGTATCAGAACCATTACAATTGATATTATTTTGTATTTTTTGACCGACGAACCTCGAATAGAGGAGGGATACAATTCGAGTGTCAGCTTTTTTTTTGTTCGTGCGCGCTTTTTATATAGGAAACCATCTCCGATTTTGATGATTTTTGATTCATTTAAAAGACAAGGCTTGAGAAATGGTCCCATATTCATAAAAATGCAAATCCGAAATCACCTTCCCATCGAAAACCACCCCCGAGGTGGGTGGATGGGACAAATTTTCTAGAAAATCGAAAATCTGAGGTGATATAATTAAAGATAGGACAATATCCGGAACTGTTTAAATTGAACATTACGGTTTCCGAGAGAGAGGCATGCTAAATTCTCAAATATGTATATTTTTGCTATGTGGAGAGGGCGATTTTTTTCGAAAATTAAAAATCTATTGGTTTTACATGAAAGACCTAATTATTTGTAGCAACATTTATAATGAACATTTTTTCCTTAGAGTTACGGTTTTCGAGTTACAACGGTGGTAAAATGGTAACATTTAAAATACTTATGCGTTTTTCCGCAGCGATGTATTGAAATGTCAATAATAACAACTACAAGTAATTAATATACGTGAGGACTAGGATAAGTAATATTTTCATTGGTATTAGTAAACGTTCAACGATTTTCGTGAGTAATGTTACACTCAAAAGTGTGAAATAAATATTTTTCACAAAAAATTGGACCGACGTTATTTATTGATGCACTGAAAAATACAAAATAATATTAATTCTATTGGTGATGGTACTTGTGAATTTGGTGCCAAAAGTTATCAATCTAACTGCACCTGCACAACTTCAAAAGTAACAGCACAAATAGAATTAAAATTATTTTGTATTCTTCAGTGCACCAGCTAATAGAGTGTACTAATATTTTTTTTTATATTTATTTCACACTATCAAAATCATTCAAAGTTCACCAAAAAAGATAAATACATTAAACTTATTAATAGATTTTACAACATACCGGAAATACACATATTTCAGACTTCCCCACTACTGTAACTCGGAATCCAATGATTCAAGAGTCTCAAAATGAGTTCCTATGGTCTCATCAACTTTGGGGTTGATTTGGTCTCCTACCTACCTGCCCCATATAAACAATATTGCAACATTTACCTGGAGACTCTGACCAAGTTGAAGAGAACATATTCGCCAGTCAATTCTCGAAATCGATCGTTCGTTGATAGTATACGTTCGTGAATTACTCGTTCCAACGAGTAGTGTACGCTGATTTTGAACGAAGAGTAAAATTTGGCATCGTTGCAATGTTGTATGGGCACCATTAGGAAATCTACTACCACTACCTTTAACTACCTGCTGCTCCCCATCCCAAAAGTTCATTAAAACTATTATGGTTGGGTTGGTGGTGTCTCCTCTTTTGTGATGATCATCCACAACAATTTATCAAAACAAAAAGGATCGCCGAAACTTGAAATTTTCTTCTGTGTCTGCGCCCCCAAACACCGCCCGCCCATTACTAATATAATTTTCGGGCGGCAGAAAGGCATTTTTTGTTGTTGTTATCTTTTTTTTTGCTGTTTCCTCTATGCACACTCCCAGCATCATTTTCCTACAGACACTCAGACATACAAGAGGCTGTAGTAGTCTCTTGGGTAGAAGCATGTAGTAATTCATTATTTTTTTAAATTATGGATACCCTATACTTATGGCGTTGCCCCATAATAATGTTGGTGTGGCTATCGCATTGCCCATGTATATATATACAGGGTGGGCCATAACTACTAACGTAAGAATATGGAAGATTTGAATCGCTGGCAATTTAGAAAATTTTAGGGAGTTTTACACTCAACGAAATACAATTTGAATAACTGAAGGTTACCAAAAATGTTAACATAAAAATTATCTATGTTAGTGATTGAGGAAAATCCACATATGACAAGAAGACAACTTTCCGCCGACAATGATAAGTAAAAGTCAACGATATTGAGAGCTTTATATAAAGAAAAATACCATCCTTATAAAGTTTGCTTGGTTCAGGAGTTAAATGAGGATGATCCTGATAGAAGGCAACAATTCTATGAACTGATGCACAAAATTGTGTTTTCTGATGAAGATGATATTCATTTAAATGGAACGATTAATAGAAAAAAAACTGTTGATATTGGAGCAGGAGAAAATCCCCAATGGATATGTGAGGCTCACTCACAATATCCCAAAAAAGTGAACGTATCATTAACAACAAAATTGGGCCATATTTTTTTAAGGCACAATTAATGGTGAGATTTATCTAGGTTTTCTGATGAACTTTTCAATGCCTACATTTAAAAGATTTTTTCCTCATTTTAATGATCCAAATGCAATAGATGATAGATGGTCATTCTGAACATTTAATTTAACTGTAAACTAAATTGAAAAATACTTCCTAGACATTATTTAAACTCAGAATTGCTGAAGAGAGAAAAAAATAAGTTTCGAACATGGGACCTTTGAAAAATGATCTGTTTCCATATGATCATGATATCTCGAATGCTTTTATAGGACAGAGGTTCCAAAAAAAAAATACAAAGTGTACTTTAATGTCATAATATTTGTATTTATTCTGAAACTAAATTATTCGAGCAATGTTGTTTTTATGAACAACTTTCAAGATAAATAATAACTATTATGACTGCATTGCTGAAATCAATAACTACTATAATAATAAAGTAGGTACCCAAAATATTTCCTCCTATAAAAAAACCTTAACAAACTCAACTAACTAATGACTTGAGTACCTATGCATATCAACATTTTTACACTGTTTATTAACCATATTTTTATGACTCTGCTATAATCTGTAGTTATTATTAGTACAGTGATATTGTGATATATTATGTACATATTTATGTATTTCGTATGTGGCATGTTTTAATCCTTCGACAAGTTTTACCACTTTAAAAATATGATGTTAAAAGTGCCATAATTTTATATTAGAACATTTATCAGTCATTTAGTTTTCGTGTTATTCGAATGGTATCCGGCCTTTTTGTGGATTTATCGGTTTCTATCAAATGCCCGCGACTTTTACATGCGGAAATTCCCTCTAAATTACGTTTCTAAAAAACTTCAATAATCACTTTTTGATTTAGTTACCCAATCGTACGTATTGCCGTAACAGTTGTTGGCATTGGTCAAAGGCAGATTGGGGTGTTTGCCCTCTTAGTAGTTGTTTTCTTCGACACAGTTAGACGTCCTAGCTTAATCTAGTTATTTACCAGAAAAACTGCTGATAAATAATCATCTGATTATATAATAATTTGAATTTATATCCGGAAATATTACATAATACTTTTGTTTTCCTTGAAATGATAGAAAAAATAATACAACATTAAAATCAATTTTGATTAAATATTTGTTTCTTTCTCTATTTCAGGTGAGTACTTCTACTGAACATTGCCTTTGGTGTAAGCATTTTGGATAATAATGCTGGAAAATAAAGTTAAGTGATTAGTGTAAATGAGTATATATAGAATAAAAGCAATAATAATAATTATAGTGAAATTTTATATTTAATTTTATCAATTTTATGTCACAAACAGGACTTTTATGATGGTGTGGGACACTATTTATTAGGACTTTTTGAGCTTAATAATATTCTTTTCCAAAAACAAGTTTTCTGAAACTTCTTTTGGTACGTTGTGAATGATGTTATGAATCTAAAAAAGTCTAACATTTCCCTATATTCCGTCTCCTCTTTGTGCGGTGGTTTGTCGCGACTGGGACTCAGAGGTGGAGGGTTCTACGCCTACCTGAACGATGATCTTATCGACATACAGATGAGGATGTTGTATTTTCATGGTGGTGGTATTGAATGGCTCTGTGTCGATGTTGGGAAGGGGTTCTAAGTGCGAGTAGGGCTCCATTGTGATAGGGTTCCATAGCCAAAGTGTTTCTCCAAAATTACTGGCGCCACACTACTATTTTTTAATTTGAGGATGATGATGATGAGGATACTCTCATCCCTAATTATGTGTTTTGTTAATCTGTTTCTGACTAGAGAACACGAGACTCCTACCAATCTACCAATATAAATACTAAATAACACTCAAAACGGCCTGGAGCAGTTTGTTCCTTCACAATCTTGTTGGATTTTTTCTTGTTGCCTCATTATTGCTGATTACCGGTTGCTGTGCTGCCGAATTAAGTAAACGCCTATGGCTCGAAAATCCGGACGGATCTCGTTCTTCGTTTTCTTTGATGGTGTTGGTGCATTTAGTGAAAGAAGATAAGATGGACGATATTTTGAATTACTCACATTTTGACAGGAAGCCCACTAAATAACAACAACAACGACAACAACTGTTGTTGGTTAATTTGGCCCCTTTGGCCAGTAATAAATAATTCATACAAGAATTTATATTCTTTTCTATACAGGGTGAATGGTTTAATAAGTAAGGTATAAGAGTATAACGGTTTACCCAATAAAGGAGATTATCAACAAGCGACCATTCGGTTGGCAACCTTTTTGAGCAGGTGCAGATAGATGTTCATGTGTTTCTCTTGTATTTGTCCAGTCATCGGACCCTTGAAGAGACAGAACAATGGACTTTTTTTCTTCTACTAATTATTTCTTGTTATTTTTGTAATTGTTTCTTGGAGCTTGCTTTTATGGTAGATAATATTATCACGATATTATACATATACAGAGTTTTTCTCAGAATTTATGTTTAAACTTTGTAAGGCCGACTGAGAAAAGTGTAAATATACAGGGGAATATCAAAATACAGGGTGAATTTGCAATAATCACGATCATTAAAAACCATGTTGCAACACTTCTCGTAAGTATTCATTCCAGATTATCATGTTCCAGTCATATTATGATATTTCTGAATATGAATTCATTTTTTTTGTAATTTCGAAAAATAATGATAGGGGTAGGTAGTCTAATTCAGTTCCCTGTACTCATTTTAAAAAAGTGAAAAATATGCAGAAAGTGTTTTTTCATAATAGTAATACTTCCATAAAATTTTATTGTTCTATTTCTTTTCGTTTTTAAGACAGAAATTTAAACAAAATACTTTTCCCAAGTGCAATTGGTTAACTTTTGATCCAATGTTTATATAATGAACTAACCTTTATTTTGAACAAGAAATCACCCCCTTAAGTATCTCGCATTTGTTTTAAAACACCCTGTATAATAAATATATGGGAGATTACGAAATTTGTAAACAAGGTCGCATTTTTGAAAATATTCAGTTTTAATTCGCTTGAAAAATCAGTCGTACAAATATTTCGATCGAACTTGTAAATGGGCATGATCGAACTAGTAGTTTCAAAATGGCGGCTGTCCAAGCTTTTGAATAAAATCTCAAAATTAATGTTTGGAACATAATTACAAGTATTTTTATTCTTATCTAGTATTCTTTTTACCACTTCAAGTTCAAACTTATTTTCTTCAAATTCCTGATTATTTTTCAGATACCCTGTATACACATGGCTAAAACTTATTCCTACAGAAATCCTATTTATCTTCAGGCTATTAAGCCAATTAACAATTAGTAACATTTTATATTTTGTTTCCGGAAATTTTTTACATTTTTGTCAAATTCATCATCTTTAATTTGTTCGTCGTTGTTTGAATTCCTTCAAGAACCGACCTCAAGTAGGTTTCAACAGCTTTCATCTCACACCATCAATCATTTAAGATGGCTGCTTTTGTGGTCGTGTACCAAGAAAAACAAAACGTGTAAACCGAAAACCAGTTGTGAGTTAAGAGGTATATGAAAAATACATAATGTAATAAAATGTTCTTGAACAAAAAAACGTCTTCAAAATACGGGATTTTGTTTCTGTGTTTCTTTATAAAAAGAAACGTTGATGCTAGCCGAATTATATGGGGATGTAAATAAGTTTCTTCGTAGTTTTTATTTCCTTACGACGTTGAGGATTTTATGAAAGATGATTACTAAAAAAATCCATTGCATTCAAAAAACCATAACAGTAGTAGCAGGCGATGATCAGCTTTAGCGCGAACTGGGATACGGCCACGGCTATGCAATGACATCACTGTGAATATGTATTAATAGTTACAATAATGTTCCTCCAAGTCTTGTCAAATAACATCAAAAAGTGTAAGTTGTTTATTTATTAGACGATACATATTAAAATAGTTTGTACATAACAATTTTAGATGAGAATAATTTCTGGTTTCATTCTTTTGAAAGTGTGATTTTTCAGTAGTCGGGTTTTTAAGTTTTTCATCTTAATTTTTATTCTTTTGTTCTTTGTTTTTCCGTTGTTACGGAGTAACATTTAGATCGAAGACCGACGCCATTGAATATCCATGGAATTATGACATTATTCGATTATTTTTGTAACCTATTATAATAAACAAGGTATGACCAGATGAACAAGCATGTTTTTCATTGGAATGATGAGTGTTCAGATATTTTTTTTCATCCCCACAACAATGCCATCAAAGAGAGTTGAGGGGACATTTTTTTTTCGAAAGTTGAAAATTTCATCTGAAAGAATTGATTCGTAGTAGGAATATTTCTGTTAATAAATTTGATTACTTTTAAACTGAATAATGAACAGATACTAGCCGTTATTATTTTTTCCGTTGATTTATACCCCCCTACCCCTCTATTCGTTTATCTACAAATCCAATCTTATATGGTTCACACATATCTTTCTTTTTGTCCTGCATTTTCTCTATTAGGTACAATCACACAATTTACATATTAGCATACTGATCCAAAAATTTATTATCGGAACAAATTAAGCCAATGCCCGCCCTCTTCCTCGTTATTTTAAAACTTGCATTATGCCATTTGAGCGCCCTTCTGCATTTTTAATGCTTTTATACAGGGGGTTATTCACGGTACACTGGTCTATTTAGATGTTTTAAGACAAACTTCTCATATTTTAGCTCTGAAAATCCTTCAGTTAATGGGAAATTTATTTTGAATCTCTCGGTCAATTTTCGGGTGAATACAAAGTGTTCACTGTATATATTATATAACCACGTCTTTTGTGTAATCCCAAATGGTTTCTGGCCCTTGGTCTCTTTGCTACAGCAAAATGACATTGAAATCCTGTTTTTAGCTCATTTATTCTAAATTCACGACTTTTGCCCTGAAGAGGAGAATAAACATTCTCGAAAACTCGGCTTAACTCAAAGAATTTTATTCATTAAATGACTGCATCCACAAGAATCATCTTTTTATATTGTATTGATGTTACAGGTAATTCTTATGGTATTGTTATTTTGTTTATTTACATATACTTCAGTTCCTTCGAGCCAAATAACTTAGAGCATGCGCAGAGAATGAAACAAGTGAACTTGATCGGACAACACATTTTTGGATAACCCATAATTTCCAGGAGTATTACCTACATCCTTTCCCATTCCTTGGATCCTTGATAGAGCCTTCTGAAAAATCCACCATTTTAAATTTTCAGAACTATTGAATATCAGCAGTTATTTCAAAACATACTGTAGGCCACTCAGCGTGAATAACCCTGTACTTAGAGATAACTGCCTCTACTAGCATACCCTATTGTTGTTTTAAGGGAAAGTACCTGTGTATATCTAGGGTTCTTGTTGTATCTGATGGTGAAGTAGAAATTTCGAAAAGAGCGGCCACTGTTATGTTATATTTACGCTTTGTTGCTATTGTTATTATTTTGGAATTGTAAACATTCGGTATTTTATAGAGAAGCTTGTAAAATATAACATACTCTTTTATATATACATATATATATATATATATATATATATATATATATATATAAATATATCTATGTATGTATGTACACTATGTATATCAATATAAGCTCCAAAGAATTGCTGATGTTTAATGTTGAGCATAATATTAAAATAAATAATTCAAGAAATTAATCTTTTATAAGCAACCATAATGGAATACGAAGGTGGAATTTAAATTATGTATGGAAAACCTTCCTATTGCTGTGTCCAACTATATTTTTGGTATCTTTGTATATTAATATTTGAAGCAGAGAACATTTTGGACCCCCTTATTTTAGGCGTATTCGAGATATCCCAACCAAATTTTGCGCATGTGTTTATCATACACCTTCTAACTTGTAAACGTAGTGTCATATTTTCAGTGCCCGTGGTACTCTTAAATTTTGGGTTCCGTACCTCTTGAAAGTTTATACGTATATATCTGAATTCTATGGCTGGAATTTGATGGGTGAATAATGGCTGAGACATCTTTGGCTGTATAATTTATTCAAAATTCACGACTTGCCCTGACGAAGAGAATAAACATTCTCGAAATCTCGACTCATCTTAAAGAAATTTAAATGTATAATAAATGACTGCATTCCCTAGAATGATCTTTTTTATTTGTGTTATGTTCTTTATATAAATTTCTAATTTATTTCTGATAATTAGTATGAATAATGCGAAGATAAATTCAAGCTAATATCATATTGGGAAGCTTTTCTGACCAGACCTGAAAAAAAATGGTCAACGAACTATATATATTTATATAACTACCTCCTTTACCGGCGCCAATGTGGGGAAGCAGCATCGTCATATCACGGATATCTGCGTCGTTTTATTACCAATGGGGCTACTATAGCTAGGGCTATATATTATAGTAGGGAGAGTCGTCACAACCGTAATCCCTTGTTGGCTTCCAGGGCGCTGGAGCTGGCAAAATGATCCTTGTGAGTCACACACGAATTTAAACTCACCACATATACTGTATACACTTATATATGTATTGAGTTTGTTCCAATCAGGAACAGTTTCTTGCATTCAGAATTCTGCGCAGTAGAGACCCAAAAACGCATTCCAACCATCTAATAAGCTTCTGACGATGACGAAACGGCTAGTTTTCTTTTTAGCCAAAGATTTGTGACCGCTGCTTAAAAATTATATCAGATCGGTTTGCGATCTTTCTTTTATTCTATAGACAAATGACGAATTTGTTTGAATCTAACCCAACAAAGTAGCTGAGTATTTGTTTCTATTATAACTATTTCATTCAAAATAAAAGCTTTGAACATTTTATTGGAATTAATTCACTTAAGCTCTCCTTCTGCAATCCAGTTCTCTCCGCCACTCTATAGTCTAAAAACAATGGATGCTGGCTCCTCTCCGACGACTTTACGACCTTTTTTATGTGTCCCGGGACCTGCGGCGGCTGATATTTTTGACTAGTCACCAAGACCAAGAGGGGTGAAAAGGAAAGTGGGGCGGCTGTGTGGTGCGGGGTGGAAGGAAATCGCTGCGTGCTGCGTTTGATAAGCGCGGTACAGGGTACAGTACCGAAACAGGTTGATGACTGGGGTCCGACTCGAGTCATAACTTTTCGGGGAGATGGATAATTGTGTCGAACCCAAAGAGATTTTGGTTAACATATTTTCTTACCTTTTCATTTTTAGGTAAATTTCTTATAGAAATGTGTACCTATTGCGATCGTTCACACTTTAGAATTTGTTATATATCTATAAGTTAGTCCAAAAAACTTTTGGTTTAAAAGTTTTTATATATATATGGCATATTACGAAATTTGTTAACACGATAGAGGTCGCAGTTTTGGAGGTATCAAGTTCAAATTTTCTACAAAAATCAATCTCTTAAATATCTCGGCCGAGTTCGTTATTGGGCAATATCGGGAAAGTAGTTTCAAAATGGCGACCGTTCAAACATTTTAAAAAATTATCAAAAAAGGGCCGTAGTGTAAATATCATCAAATATAATTTTAAGTTTTAGATATAATCAGTATCTACAACTTTTGTACGAATCAGTTTTTCATAAAATGCACAGAAAAAAAAATAATAAAGAAAACATAAGAAATATTGGTAAAACATGAACTCTCAATATAAATTTGATGTGATTGTACATTTTCTGGAAATCTTAATGAATACCCTGAGTAAAAAATATATATAGTCAATTTATTGAAAAGAAATAGGCGGAAAAAAAATCAGCTTTGACGCTGAACGCGAACCCTGTCTGCTTTATATTCAACAGTCAAATCAACAACCTCTTACCGCAAGGCTATGACACATGAGGTTAAAAATGGGCAATAATTGGCATGTAATGACATGTAGATTTACCAATGAAAAGGTTGCTCAAATTTCAAGTCAATGAATTTTGAGAAATTTACCTTTCCGGTGGCTATAGGCCGTCGGGATATTTTTCATCTAATGTTCGCTTTCTTTTTGATGTTATCAGGTTTGATTTCTGAATCTGTAAGTGTCATCATTGGTCTTTTTGTGCTCTTTTATAATATATTGGGAGCCATTTTGTTCTGCATTGTATATTAATGAAATATGAAATATTCAACAACTGGAACATTCATAACCATGTATGCAGATCATCAGAAATAATCTCTGGCAGATCAGATTCAGAAAACTGTAATCATGTTTTTGCAAACTGGTACTTTGTGCAGCTGTAGTTATTTTTGGCACCAACTCCAAAAGTATCAGAACCAGTAGATTAAATGTTGCTACAAATAATCTCTTTTTTGTTTGGGCGTTCTAATATTTTCAATTTTCGATAAAAAAATGCCCTCTCCACATAGCAGAAGCACACATTTTTCAGATTTTACCACTGCTGTTACTCGGAAGCCTATTATTTTAAAAAAAAACTTCAATTTAAAGGCTGTCGGATTTAGTCTCTTCGTTAATTCTGTCGTCTAAAATTTTCTATTAAAGAAAAAAATCAACCCCTCTTGGGAGAAATTTTGGGGGGGAGGGATATGTTGTATATCGATTTTTTGTTCCAATGAAATCATGTCTAAATAGTAATCAATCAAATAAAAAAAGAATCATGAAAATCGAAGCACTATTAATTACTAAGTATTTAAAATGCGCGAACAGCCATAAAATGCATACAAACATTCGAATTGCATACCACTTCCGTTTGGGTCGTCGGTCAAAAAAAACCTGGACAAATGCGAGTTGAACCCGCGAGCAGAGGGTTGCGTACGTTTTCTTTTTTAATCTGACCCATATTTATCAATATTGCGTGATATACCATGTTATTTTAATATTAAGGACTTCTCATAGGTTTTCCTAAAATCTATAAGTAGAAAACTAATTTCTGTATTTTTTTCAACATTTTAGGTTCAGTAGTTTCGGAGATAAGGGGGGGGGGGGAATGGTCAATTTTCGTCTATTTTCCTGAATAACTTGGAAACTATTTATTTTAAAATTACAAAAAAATACATATAAGATCTTCACAGATTTGAAACATCACACGATGCAGTTTTCAAAAAAAAAAAATCCACATTCCACAAAAAAATCATAATATTATCGAAATAATTAATAAAAAAACAACTATGACCGAATTTATTATGGCACTGTACAGTAAAATAACAATACATAGTGTAGGGATTATTAAAATTTTGAACTTCAAAACATTTATTAGAAACAGCATATTTTGTTTTCTCGAATATTGTCTCTAATAGCTTGAATGAAATAAACCAACTAACATTATTACACTACAATGTATGTATATAAATACATAATATTATATAATTGCTATGTTAATGAACTGTTTCGCTCAGTAATACTAATGATATATATATTTTTATATATATATATATATATATATATATGTACATAATGGAATACATTATTTCTTATAAAGAGAAAAATCATAGTAGTCATGACCTTCTACCTAACCAAGACACCAAACGCTTTGCTTTTGTTCTGAATTGGTTTTTCGACCTCGATTATCTTTCTCTTTCTATGGTTTCTTCTTTTTTTTTTTGATGTTGGTTTGTCTCACTACTTCTTGGAAGGTCTTTCTCGGTAGGAACTATATATACCTACTCAAGTACAGTGTGAAACAGCATGAAAGAATAAATTCACATAAATGGAAAATACTGAGACAAGTCAATTTTAGATTACGTAATGACATCTTGCAACGAAAAATAAATGCACCGTAATCTTGTAACCTCTTTATGTGACAGTTAGAACCCACAATTTTCCTCGGGAGTCGGAAATAGGGGCAAAAATGTTATTATTTTTGAATTAATTTTAAAAATTAGCGTTAGAAAAAAATATATATATTTTAGTGACGAAACATGAAGTCTTCCTACTAAAAAAAATGTAATAGATACAGTTTATTTCTGTAAAATTAGAAAGTACTTATTATCAAAATAATTTCATTGTTTTTTTTTGGACGGTTTTAAAATGGCCAGCATGATCACCTGATCTAACGCTATTAGACTATGCGATATATCGATAACTATAAACGACTGATTGACGTAAATTTATTATTTAGTATTAATGTTAGCCTTTCTGCACTACTTCATAAAAACTTCAATTATGCCAAATATAATCACATATTCGTCTCTGAACGCAATATGCTTAAGAATGGGTTTAAAGTATTTTCCTATGCTATTTAACGCTTAAAATCATACTTCACGACAATAAAATGATTGAATGGTGTATGCGATGTTGCCAGTTATAACTAAAAATCTGCAAATTCAAGTATTTGCAACAGAACTGACCATTTAATGCGATAGATGATAACATAAATAAATTAAGTAGGTATAAGCCATAATTGCGTAAAAATGTGGCAACTATTTGGCCATCAGATGGTGAAAATTTACAGGTGTAATTTCCAAAGCTCTTGAAGTTAGCTGCGGCGCTGGAATTACAAATCAGTTATATTTTGATGATTTCTTTTCTCTTTTTTACAATATTCGAGAAATTTGATCATTTTTATATTTTATTCTGGTACTATGAAGATCAACATGTCAAAATATTCGCAAGTATTTCAAATTCACTCTGCAAGTATTCATATTCTATCAGGTTGTTCCACCCTGTATAAATGAACTTGAATAACTTTTCATAATCATGAGCTTTCAGAGGAATGTTGTAATAAGAAAAAAGATGAAGAGTACCATAAAAATAATAATAATAGTGCTGCTTTCATCATAAAAAAAACATACCCAATGTTAAGGGCACTACGTTAAGAGATCCCTTGCCAGATTAGAAATGAGTCCATAACTCTTACTTGGTAAAGAAGAAAACGTCACTGACCAGTTGACCACATGATGGAAATTTGTTACATTTCTTTGAGTTTATATTTGAAATGTGCTTGAAATACTGTAGTGTCCTGGAATTTTCTGAATGGATCTTGTATCTGCAATTACATTATATAAATAAACAAACTCAATGCTGTTTAGTGACATGATTTATACGCCATTTTGATACGTATAAGTATCACTATAGGTCATCAGGATTTAGTATAACTTTCAAAAAGGGAACCCGAAACCATATAATAATTAAGTTTAAGTCAAGTAGTTGCTTCTTTCCAGTTCGTCCCTCTTTGCTCCAGCAGTTGTGTGAGTATGTTATCCCAGGTGTCCTTTTACGCTTGCTTTTTCTGTATTCTTGCTCTCCATACTTTCTTAACTGATCTATTTTCATCCATCCTCCGCAGCAGGTGTCACCACCAAGATAGCTATCTCTCTTCAACGTATTCTTCTAGGGTTGGCTTTATTTCCAGATCTTGTCCTATATCTATATGTTTAAATCTGTCTTTTTTGGTGACCCCTGTAACTATTCTTAAGTACCGCATTTCCATCGCCAGTATCTTACTTTCCTGCGGCTCTGTCATTACCCATGTTTCGCAACCAAAAGCATGTACTGGTCTATATATTGTTTCAAAAACTTTGTATGTCGAGCTCAATAGCTTTTTGTATTCTGGTGTTGATATCTATTTTTTGTTTCCCTTTTTCATCTAGAGTTACTCCTAGGTATTGGAAATCATCTACTTGTTCTATATGGTCTCCATCTACCACTATATCTTTAGCTTTTCTGTATTTTCTCCAACCAACATGACATTGATTTTATATATACATTCCTCTGTAGTTATTGCAGTTCTTTTCGTCTCCTTTCTTTTATTTGGGGATAATCAACACCCTCTTCGTCTTCTGCTAGTTCTTCTTTTACTAAGATGCAAATTTTTCATAATTCCATCTCCATTACTCGCTGAGTGATAATCTTAACACTACATGTTCAGAAAACTTATGAAACAATGCCTACGTTGTTTATGATTTTTTCATTATTTTCTGGCGTTTTCAACAAGAAAAACACTGAGTTAACACAGATATAAAATTGCCCTGTTAAGTGGTCCTCGATACAAAAAATCCTTTTTCAAACATTTGCACAATAATTAAACTAGGTATAATATATATATATGTTTGTAGCGGAGTATCACTGGAGATAATTCAATTAATTTACAAAACAAACGAATATACCAGCGTTGCATATATATAACATATATGTATCTGTATAACATATATATATAATATATCCATGTGTATATAGAGTGAAAGCACTGGGTTCGATTTTAATCCACCGCTATCATGTTAGCTGCACGTTTCTCCCACCATCATGTTATTATAAAACACTTCATACAATCGGAATTATCTCACTATTATTATCTGTTTCATCGAACGAATTTCCAACACTCAAAATGCGTGTAGGTGGTATTTTTTGATATTATTTCAACGAAATTATTTTTCATCACCGCTATGATGTCGGTGGGAGGGGGGGGCAGTCGGATTTGGTTCGCTTCTGGTATTCTCACGACTCTACCTTGGCCTTAAGGCTCGCTCCGTTCGGTATAGCAATAACTGAGTAAGGATGTAGAGGGTTTTTCCTCGTAGTTTCTGCTGGTTTTATTATACGAGAGGAAAAAAAAATAATAATATTAATTCTATTGGTGATAGTACTTGTGAAGTAGTTGGTGTCAAGAGTCTCCTATATAACTACAATTGCACAATTTCAAAATTACTAGTACCAATAGAATTGATATTATTTTATTTTTCAGCGCATCAATTAATAATCTCACAACATTTTTTGTAAAATATATTTATATATTAAATGATGATTTGTGAAAATGTTAATTCTGATAAATATTGTGACTAAGCTATGACATAATCTTATTGCTTATTTAAATACCTACACTATATTAGAATCATTATACTTATCTGATACTATTTTGTTTATCTTATATTTCATAAATTGCTAATGACTTAGAAGATGATTCATCTTCTCAACAGCTGTTTACTATTTTCTTCTTCTGCTGTCACAAGATGACAAACGGAGAAATAACCAGCAAAGGTCCATCGATAGATTTTTCCATCTCATTCTTTTTTGCTCTTAGACAGCTCCGTTTCAGTAGATACCCTAAAAAAAGAGCGACCTGCCATTGGAATCAAAAATTAACTATAGCAAAAATAATGGAACTCGCTTATCTTTGACTATAGTAATATAATCGACTAAGTAAGGACTGTATTTGGAAATAATGGGCAAAGCCAAAGCTATTCTAGTATATCCCATAGATTGCTTTTCTTGGAAACTATTACAGATTCAACATTCAATATTTTTGTATTATTGTGTAGACCATAACTTAGGTTATAAATTGGAGAGTCTCGAAAAATAAATAATATTTTTTCTAGTGGAAAGGGTAGATAATTTTTGTAGAAAGTTCTAGAGAAAATTCATCCACTCAGATGTTGCTGTATCTATATAAAATTAAAGTGGGTAAAGAATCAAAAATATATATAGGGGTATTTTTTATTGTGACGTTGAAAGTTTGTGTATTAAAATTTGTTTGTTATTTACATTTTTGATTTGTAACACATACATATAGTGAAACTATTTTAACTTGAATTATTTTTCTGAAATACCTACCTGTTTAGATGACACGTCATCCAGAAACAATTTGAATGAAAATTTGTCGGAGTTCGAACCAACATTACTTATCTAAAAAAATAGTACACAGGGATTACAGATGTTGACACGCCCAACATCCCCCGGTCGTGTTGATAATACAGCCAACCTCTTTTTGTATATATACAAATATTAAAGTTTGGATCATTTGTTGTGCCATTACTAATTAACCAATTAAATTGTTGGATCTAATCAAAGAATTATCTTTTAGCTTTTACCGGAATCCAATTATTATTAGTTCTTCACGAAAACTCGAAAGATTATTAATGACGCGTATCAACTACTATCAAAATAATTTAACAATTTTAACCTCGATCCTGAAACCAAAGCCATCTAGTGGCCTGATATACTTAGTGGAAATCAATCACATCAAATCTACCAAAGTTTTTTTGAAAACTTTAGGCCAAGAGCAAAACTTTTTTCTACGCTTTACTCCAAATTGCACCAAGTTCATATGATTTTCATCAATTCCCATTAGCATAGTCAAACACTTTTGTCTGTCCACTTGAAATTAAGAGCTCTATAAGTGGTGCCGCTATTTTTAGGATTTTGCGGCTAGTCTCTCATGATTTAGTGTCTCTAAAGGCGGGCGATTCAGCTGTGTTATTCCTGCATCGTCCATTCATCCGCCATTGTTTGTTTGGTTGGCTCAATAGAGAAGACAGGAGAAAGAAAGAGAGAGAGTGTCCATTTCCAATCTCTCTAATATACCAAATAATAACAACAATGGACCTTCTCTTGCAACCATCTCACTTTTTATTCTCTTGTATTCATTCTCTATGTGTGTACGTCTCTTTTTTTTTTCCTTGGAATGGGGCTGGCAATCTGCTATGAATCCATTTCAGACCCATCGACATTCCAGAATCATACAATAATTGAATTGAATCGAAGTGGGTTCAGATTTGATACCATACACAAAAAGATCAGTTCCTTTTTTTCATTTTCTTCCTTTTAATTGTCTGAACCCAGTGGGGTGTTTTTCTTGATGATGATGATGACGATGACGATGATTTTTGAGCGACAGCATGTTTTTAATACGCTTTTATTAGCTTCACTTGTATGTTTGTTTGCATGTAATCAAAGTCTTTGAGCTCGATATTTTGCACTACTTTGAGCGATCCGATTTTCTGTAAACTTTTGCACACCTATCAATGACTGGTGACAATGCAATAATTTCATGTGTAGGTGCGAGTGCGACTCCTTGATGGGGGGGGGGTTGCACACCTATATCTCTGAGCTCTATGGATGGATTCTCGTGAAATTTTCAATATGCATGTGAGTTAGAAAAGAAAAAGATAGAGGTCGAATCAAGTTCAAATTTGCTATCAAAATAATTTTTACAGTTATATCTCGATCGAGTTCGTAAATAGGCATGATTAGTAGTTTCAAGATGGTGGCAGACCAAACGAAAAAAAAATCACATAAAATAGCCGTTGATTAAATTTCATTAAAAATATTTTAAAGTTATAGATACATACATCTGTCCCTACAATTTTTGTTTGAAACATTTTTCCCCAAAAGTGATAGAACATCTACAGTAGAATCTCAGTAATCCGACACTTCCTTAGTTCGGTACACGTCCAATAATCCGGCACCACTCCCCCACCTTCGCCTACGAATACGAATATATTCCCATTACGAAATGCTTTATTTTTTTTGATTATTATGAACTTTTCTATACCTACAATCCAGCAATCGGAACATTCCACTAATCCGGCACCTCCTAGTTTTGAATAGTGCCTTGACTAATGAAACTCTACTTACTGTAGGTAATAAAAATTAAAAACTACCGGCTACGAACCTTTGGATTTTTTTCATTTCTATCCAAGATGTGCTTGCTTGTTTTTCCAATACTATTTCCATTCTTTTCAAGTATTGTGTGTATTCTAGTGTCTCTACTAATTACTAATTTAAATAAAAATATATGGTAGTGTATAATGGACATCAACCACTTATTATACAAGTACAAATAATAGCAAACAACAGAGTTCATTCAAATTTTCTATTGACAAAAATAAATACATACATTCATACATCCTTTTGTTGGTTACCTTTTGGAATTATGTTCGATAGAACAATGAAGATTGTTATTGTGCGGCTTCCTTATATCTGAACAATTAAATGCTTTTTCATTTTTCATGTCACGAATTTATGGTGAGGGAGGGTTGTTATCCTACGGACAATGACTGACAAGTGCGCGTATTGTTTTTCAATTCAGTCAGATATAGTATAAATTATCTTCCTGAAATATTCCAATAAATATAGAAGAAATGTAGGTATATATTACAGGGTGTCCGGAAAATGGGAGCTCATATTCTTAGGGGTGATTCTACGTCTGGAATAAATCCCAGTTTCCTATATAAACATATGTCCATAAATGCTTCCTAAATAAGATACAGGGTGTTGAAATTTTAAGGAAAAAAGTGTTTTTTCGTCATTTCTTTTACAACACTCGAAATATTTTCATGGACATTGGTACATGCCTTTTGAACATCAAAAGGAATTTTCTCATAATTGAAGGGCATTTTAATTTGCACCAGTCGCGTCCGTCTGGGGTTTGGACTACCTAAATGTTTTTGAGGAAATAAATGGTGCGCCACTCCCATTTAATTTGGAGCAAATTCGATGCCATTAACCTTTCTTCTTACGACGCACCGATTCAAAATATAAAAATCTGAGGAGGGATAGACAATTAATGAAGCAAAAATAGTATTTATTAAATAAACGTAATTAATTAAATTCATTCATCAAGATAGTATCTGTATATCTCGAATTCACCAAAAAATTAAAACCATTCGTTATCGAAAACATTCAATAAAAAAATCTAATTTTCAATTTTTCTTATGTTAAGGTGAGTTTATACAGTAAATAAAATAAAATAAATTAAGATAAAATAAGAAAGTTGAACATGCTCATTTCCATGGGAGCGTTTATACACGAAATAAGCTAAATTAAGAAATAAGAATAAGAACTAAAGATGGCCAACTTTCATCTTTATTTCTTATTTTATTTTACTTTGTTTGGGAACTGATAATGCGCATGATCAACCACCAGAGAACACTTAACTTGTCTACAACACAAAAGTTTTTGTCAAAATGCTGTATTGGTTCATTCTTATTTCTTATTTTATTTTCGTCATCTGCATAAACCAATCTTTTTTGAGGTTATTCTTATTTCAATTTTAATTTGTTTCTTATTTTATTTTATTTACTGTATAAAATCACCTTAACTATCAACTATACTGACTTTATCACACGTGAAACGATATATGTACTATTTCACATTCCCAAAAAAAAAACAATTCAATGGCGTTGAATCTCCTTCCTGAAGCACCCGGTATATTTCAGTTGCACTTGCACCAAAAAAAAACTAAAGAAAACTTCACTTGATTCATTATTGATTTACTCTATCTGAAGCTGGGAATACTCCTGTAAAATTAAGTCGATCTACAGGGAACAATCAATCCTTGAGGATAGTGTGAGCGTCTGCTGGAAAAGCAACCTTCCCCCTAAATTTAAGGGCATGAACTGTATTATCATCCGCACTACTGGGGAGTTAGAGGGGATGAGGAAAGGTCGATATAGATGTTCTCTGTCGTGAGGATGTTTTCGTTGGCTTTTTTCTAGTAGTATAAATACATCGGGAAATATGTGTTTTTTTTTAAATTTGGAAACGCGTTCATTCGACAACTATATCTATTAAATTAACAATTGAACATAAAATTTGTAATTGTAATGGCTATAAATATAATATTTCCTGTTTTTGCCTGATTTATTGCAAATATTCTCGACTTTTGCCCTGACGAAGATACTAAAAATTCTCGAAATCTCGGCTCAATTCAAAAAATAATTATTTATTAGATGACTGCATCTCCAACAATGATATTTTTTTATTGATTATGGAAGCAACCAAGGATACAAAATCCAAAAATCCAAAAATTACTGTGTATATATGGAATAATAGAAATATGATCAAATCTATCGTTAGCATTACGAAACATGCACTCAAAGCGAGTGCTTTGGATGTCATTTTTTGCTCTCTTTTTTTTTGGGTATCCTGATCGCACTGATTGTAAAGCGATATCTGAAAAAGGTGTTCAAAAACCCTCAAGACTGTGGCGTAAAAACGGCTCTAACAATTTTACATCTATTTTTTTATAAACCTACATTATATAATTGTTTTATTATTTATTTACATATCAGACTTTATAAACGATATAAAAATTATTGATTTGATTAAGTCTATAACACAGTTTGCTGAGTTGTTGAATTTGTCTCTAGTTTTTCCTTTTTTTTTTGAAACTTATTAATTGATAGATTTGGCTAAAAGAGATATAACAATGAACGCAGTCATTTAAGAAGGATTAAGGAGGAAAAAATTTGAAAAAAAAAATATGAAAAACAAATCTTATTTTCCAATTTAATGTTTTTATTGATTTTTTCGCACTTTTATGAGTGGATTAGTCTTATTATATACCTTAGACATAAAACGCTGAAAACAGCCTTTTAAGAAGGATTAAGAATGAAATATTAACATATTTTTTTGCACTTTCATATCTGGATTGATCATATAATATCTTATTATGACATAACAGACTGAAAACAGTCATTTAGAAATTAAATCTTATTTTTAAATTTTTTTTGTTTTTTATTATTATTATTAATTTATGGGTTCGAAAATTAGGTTGATCTACATTTTATTTATCAGCAGATTTTGATACAAATTATCCATAAAAGTGATCAAGTGACAACAAGATCATCCGTTGATGATATTTCTCATATAATATATGTTGTATCTTAAGTCAGCTAGTGAGTTAGTTTTCTTGAATAAATAGTTTATTATATAAAATGATAAATTACTTTCGCATCTGGATGATATTTTGTTAGCAAGGCATTTAATTTAATATGTTGTTTTTTCAATAGTTAGTCCCTCTCTCAGCATTTATCAGAAATTTACATTTTCACTTGTCATTATTTAATATAAAATGAACTAAAGTACGTGTTTTCATCAGAGAAATTGTAAGAATTTTTGTTTATCAATCAAATTCTAACATTTTATGTACATCCCTACTCGGCTGTTTCTATACTGAACGGATCGAGCAGTGAGGTCGAGTTAGTCGTAAATGCCATCAACGAAGAAGAAAGATCGATTGGATCAAGACCACATACTACATGCAAAGATATGTCGGTCAGATACTTTTTTCGGTATAGCTCACGTAACGCAATAAAGAACTTCGTTCCAAAAAACAATATTGTAACGTGAAGACTTACCCGAATAATGAACTACACACACTCACAAATGTCACAAACATTCCAGAAAACACGGGAGACATCAGAGGCAACGAGAATAATTCCTGGTCTATTCTCCAAGCCATATATTGAGAAATAACCTCCAGAAACAACGAAAACAACACTGGTGGAACCATCTAGAGCTTTTTTAGGTTAGATATATAAGATAGCCAGTCATAGATCACAATCGGATATAGCTCATAGATCAGACAGTATTAAGAAGTATATAGTACGAGAAATAAGTGTGAATATAAATGTGATTATAGTCGTGTAGTTATTGGTATAAATGAATAAGTGAAAATAAATCGAATCCAGTTTTAATATAAATCCCCGTTACAATATTAAGAGTACTGAGGCATAGGAACAAAATTTTGCTGCAAACAAATACATATATTTATGAGTTATTTGTTAGTTTCTGGCTGTTGAAAAATGTTTCGTAGAAAATTCATAGACAATTCAGGCAGATTCAGGATTGGTTGCTGTGAACATTAAAATCCAAAACATTTCATCCATTTCGATCGAGTGATCGACGCAAGTTTTTTTTCAACTCTAATATAAAGTGTTAAATATGTAGTTTGAATAACATAGCTTTTTTTTATAAATTTTCTATTTATGATGCTCATTTTATTGTTTAGTTAATTGGTGGTATATATCGTTTTAAATTTAAATAAATATTAACAAAACAAGCAACAAATGACTAAACATTGTTATTGTAATTAATAAAATATGCGAAACACTGATATCATTAGGTATGTTGTAGAGTAGTACACAATTTATTTATCAGCTGTTTTGCTTACCAGAAGGAACACGTTTTTAATAATTATTGTACCGGAAGTGTGAGGGTGTAATAATATTATAAATAATTATATTCCAAATTAGAATTCAGTAATGTGTTTGTTTATTTTATCATTGATTGGTACATTCGATAGCTATCTTAGTACAAAATATGTTTTGAATTGCTATATTTTTACCATTGATTTATGATGATGATGATGGTGACTAGATTGATATATATATGGGATATTACGAAATTTGTTAACACGATAGAGGTCGCAGTTTTGAAGGTATCAAGTTCAAATTTGCTACAAAAATCAATCTCTCAAATATCTCGGTCGAGTTCGTTATTGGGCAATATCGGGTAATTAGTTTCAAAATGGCGACCATTCAGATATTTAAAAAAATTATCAAAAAAGAGCAGTAGTGTAAATATTATTAAAAATAATTTTAGGTTATAGATATAATCAGTACCTACAACTTTTGTTCAAAGCAATTTTTCATAAAATACACAGGTAGAAAAATAAAAATTAATAAAGAAAAATAACAAATATTGATAAAACATGAACACTCAATATAAATTTGATGTATTTGTACATTTTCTGGAGATCTTAATATAGACCCTGATTAAAAAAATATATAGTATATTTATTGAAAAGAAATAGACGAAAAAAAAATCGGCCTTGAAGAGGACTCGAACCCTGTCTGCTTTATATTCAACAGCCGAAACAAAAACCTCTAACCGCAAGGCTATGACAATTTTATTTAATAACATGTAGGTATACCAATGAAAAGGTTGTTAAAATTTCAATTCAATGAATTTTGAAAAATTTACCTTTCCGCTGACTACAGGCCATCGGGTTTTTTTTTACTTGTGATAAGTTCATGTATAATAAATAATTCGATGAAATGTTACAAATTTTTTTTTTTTTTTTTGATAAAAGTTGTTAGGACATGAGCGTGGAATTTATCATATCAAAATATTTACTACAGTGGAACCTGGTTAATGGAAGGATCTCACGGGACCAATGATTTTGTACCATTTAAAGAGGTTTTCATTTATCCAATTTTCCAATTAGACAGGTTTAAAATTATAGTTGTCTCATTTACAGAGGCCTCCGCTTATAGAGGTTGAAATATAGATTATATTTGTCATATTTTTAAAAAAAGTTAAAATTGACTTTTTTTCATATCAGAATGAACTGTGAATCCTTCCTTAATGTATGAAAACTTCATTCAATATTCGTTTTTATTCAAAGTACAGTTGTTTTGGAAATATCGAATTTATTGAATTTATTTACATTAATATTACATAAAATATGGGGGGACTGGTAGCTTAGTGGTAGGAGAACCTAATTTAAGTATTTCCTATATAAGATTATGCAAAAAAATCTAGTTAGCTCAGTATATTTACAACAAATTGCTCTAGTATATTACCTATACCTATATTTTTTGTCTTACTTCACTTACAAAATAGATATTGCAACGCGGTTTGGACTATTTTTCTTTAAATTTAATGCTCTTTCAGATGAATGATTAAAAAATATAGCATCTTATTTGAAAAATCGGAAAGAAAGATGAAAATAAAAAATTGCTCACATAACGCCATCAAGCGCTTATTAAAACAACTGACATGCAACAAAAATGAAATATATTATTGTGCAATGGATTCCCTTTCAAATAATATAAATTTTGTCAAAATCCATAAAGCGGTACAAAAGTTACAACGATTTTAGTTGAGTTGGCTTTCCCACTCACCCCTACCTGTTATTTTACAAGATTAGATTAAAAATTGTTGGAGCAAACTTACTTGAAATGATCTGTAGGTGCTGGTACTTTTAGAGTTAGTGCCCATAACAACCAATTGCATTTGTACAACTTTGAAAATTTGAAGTTGTGCAATTGTAGTTATATAAAAGACTTTCTGTATTAGTTTGTATTTTTTCAATGCAACAGCTAATAAAGTCGGTCCAAGTTTTTTTGTTGTGAGAAATATTTTTAAAATGTTCATCTTTGTAGTTAGTGTGTGTCATCTTTTTGATAATCGTTTAATCATTTGCAGACTGCAGTTAAAAATAGTAAATACTCTGTACAGTTGACATTTGCTGCAGACATGACAATTACAATAGAGTCACGCCGTCTATTTTGTCTTCTCATGCAAGTCTATGTCAGTGGGGGGTTTATAGTGAGTAAATACATTTTTCCAATGAAAGACCCCGTCACGTTTTGCATTTTTTTTCAATGTTTGTACTATTACTTAACGCTTTTGTTGCTTACCGTGAGCTCTGAGGTGGATGTGTAAGAGACGCCATCATGGAAGAATATATAAAAGTATATTAAAGAAAATCAATAGCAGCATCGCTATGGAATATAAAAGAAAAAAATCACACTCACATAAAGAACGGCTAAAGAAAAGAATCATTGAATATAGGTATGCCATATGGGCATTCCACAAATTTGAGGTTGAGGTTACAAGGATGAAGTTATTGGCAAAATGTGTCCTCCTAAAAACAAAAGTTGACAGGTCCGAAGGTTTTTTTAATTGTTACGAACAAAGTCGTGCTGAACTGTTTTCCATGGGCCACCCTGTATAGTTATAATGGGCTCTAAGGCAAATTATTTCCGTTTTTGTTTCTGCTATTCTAAATAATCTCTAAGCTCTTATACTTAACGATAATTATTTTTATAAATGAGCAATCAGATATTTCAACAGAGCAAAATTCCGGTCCAAGAAAAAACAAAAGCATATAAACATTTTTCATATCAAGATTTTATCTGAAAGGTAAATCAGCTGATAATAGTATGTTTTTTGTTGGACCTAAATAGTAATTATCTTTGTTTTACAATGACAATGAAGTTTTTTAATGTTTAGAGGATCTCCTTAGAACTGCAATACGTACTCGAAGAAAAAATGACCTGTCTTGTCATCAACTTTTTCTTGGAAACTATAACTGTGAATATCTTTACACTAATATGTAGCCTAACACCTTACATGAAAGGTATATTTTTATGATACAAAAAATTGGACCCACTTTATTAGTTGGTGCACTGAAAAATACAAAATAATATTAATTCTGATTTTTTTTTGGAAAATTTCCAATTTAAAAGTTGCCTAATATGGACTTTACTCCAATTTTGTCGTCTCAAATTTTTGATTTTTGAAAATCCACCCCCTTTGGTAAAAGTTTTTGATCGGAAGGACATGTTGAATGTTTTTTTTCTTTAATTGGACCGATTCTCAATATTTCTCTTATCAAATAAGGCACGAACATCCATAAAAAAAAACGTGCAGAAAAAACAGTCAAATTGTATACCACCTCCGTTTGGTTCGTCTTTAAAAAATGGCGGTTAACTCAAATCGGAAGTTGAAATCTAGATCTAATTAGACCTAAAAGTAACGGTCATGCAATCATTATCCTTCCACCACTGAAAGGCGCTGACCTGTCTCGACTTTATTGTAAAATTGTGACTTTAACTGTCTTATCAACTTCATTAATTCGAGGAAAAGATATCGGTACATATTATACATATATAATACATCACCAATTATGTAAAATGATTCGCAATATGGAGTGGCAACTAAGCTAAAGCAGTAGGTCGGCGTCTCTTAGCCTTCGAATGTGGCTAGCTTGGTAAAGATAGCAGAACTTAGTCGACACTCAGACTGAGATACTTTGTCTTTCCTTACATTATCATTGACTCTAATAATGGTTCATTTCACTTTTTTTGGCGTCTAAGTTACCACAAAAAGCTAGGCACTTTTTAGTGACCTTCCAACAGAGATTGCTTTGCAATTTATGAGTTTGAATAGTTATAATTAGGTAGGATATGTTTTAATTTTGTATTCTTGATTGTATTTTTATATTCATTAAAAAAATTCATTTAATATATAAAATTATTTGATTTATGTCGGGGTTTTGAGATTGTTGATTATCTTCTTCAGGGTAAAAGTCGTAAATTTAGAATAAAATAGCTAAAAACAGAAAAGATTTCATAGCCATAAATTATTATATAAATAATGACATATTTGTAATTGATGGCTATGAAATCTTTTCTGTTTTCAGCTAAACTCATGACTTTGCCCTGAAGAAGAGATTAAACATTCTCGAAAGCTCGGATTGAATCAATTTTTCATAATTTCATAAATTTGGGTAAGATTCGAATTTTTTAATATCTACTTTATGAAGAAAATACCATATTATTTGATTTTGTTCTTGGTTTCGATTTAAACGTATAAATCTGAATCTATTAAAGTCGTTATATTCTCGCTGGTAACGTAAATGTTTCAGAACCCACTCTTCACACAAGTTCAACTCGCACTCAATCCTTCTATTATACATATGTTATTTTCTTTAAAGTCTAAACACGCGGCGACTGCACGAGCTTTTTGTTGTGGTGTTATTTGGAAAACATGGGGCTTTGGAAGTCCTGCGATCAGAATCTGATGCAAGCAAATAACACGTTTTTATTCACGATGGGCTCAAATTGGGGGAGGGGTTGGGTGTAATTAAAAGTATTAGTGGAATTGCATCTCTGGAAAATTGATGGGAATCTTAGTCATCTTAGCTTAAACATGTTAGTCTGTAAGTGTGAATTGGATTATTTTAATAATGCTGACGATTTTATATCTGCTACTCTTATTTTGTTGGGTAATCCTGAGCAAAATTCTGAAGAAAAAATATGGCCGACGATAAATTTAAATCTCTGTCCATTTTTTTGGGTAAAAAAATATTATTAACCTCCCACTAGGAAGTCACAGTTGCAATTTTAACAAATCTTTTCAGGTAGTTATCAAAACTTCGAGAAAATAGCTCATTTCCCGATTTATTTTTGAATAATTGGAGATTTTCTCAACATATCGTGAATCTCTTGACTTAAATAATATTATTCCCCTTACAATTGATTCATTTTATTTCTATTTGTATTCTTACGAAATACTAAATACCCAATACTAAATCTAGCTGAAATTAACTAATAGCCTGCTCGATCTCCGGATTTAAACCGCCCTGGATTATCTCCCATGCAGCTGTCTAAAGTCAATAGTTTATTCTACTCTAGTGGAGAATATGTTAATTTACACTTCAAAATCGATAAACTTATATCTAATATCGTCGCATTTTCTGAATAAATCTCAAATAGCATTTTTATTAAAAATTGAGAAACTTGACAAAAGCCATTGATTTTTGTTGTTTGCTAAAATCCATCCAGCCGCTTTGAAGTTACAGATGGTAATTTGTTGAATTTTCGAGAAATATAACTTTTTTTTAATTCAAGTAAGCCCCCTGGTGGTCATAGAAATCTAAAAATAATTTCCAACATTTTCTTATAGCGATTTTAGTAATTATTTTTTTTACCGCAAAACGAAAATCCTTTTTGTTTTTTCATTTCAAATACTCATCACGTATTTTTTTACTAAGTATATTATTCAATCTTCAATCACGATTTTTTCATGTCGTTGTTTTTGTGTGGCAAGTAAATATAATAAATGGTTGAGTCTGATATATTCACCATTACACTATGTAATTACATATTCTCTTGTTTCTTATTGTATCTGATACATTTTTGTATTTAAATTTTTGCTCGGCCATTACAATATGAAAGAATAATAATTTTCTCTTCTGTAATATCTTGGCAATATGTCTTTCCTAATAAATATGTCAGTGTAATTAACTACCCAATATTCAAGCAAATTACAGAGGAGTTTGTTGATTTATTCATGAGTTTGCAAATTTTTTTTTGAGTGCCTTTAATTATAGAATGAATAATCAAATTGTCTAATGTAATTGTAAATCACAATAACAAGACAGGACGATAATTCCAGATCTGGTTCATCGATTGTATTTTTCAATTTGCTATCTTTAAGTTTACCATACCTAATCTACGGAAATCTTAGGGTAGTCCCTGAAATTTGTTTAAAATATTGATTAAAAAAAATTTTTTTCTATTAAAATTTATTACATTATGCTGGTTTTGTTTTGTAAATCAGTAAATTGTTGTGTGTCACATAAAAAGATAACCTGTCTTCTGATTTCTGAGAAAATAATTTCTGATTACAGCACTTAATAAGCACTTAATTAGTCCTACAAGTGCTAAAAGATTTTCTCAAAAATTGACTTGTGCCCGCTTTACCTAGAGCTCGTAAATCATTCATTTCCCAAAAAATATAAGAGAAATTATTTGTGGAGGAAACTATTAAAATTAATAAATTATCCGAGTAATGTACCTAAGATCAAAAGATCAGTCTTGACGTTTGCTGCATTTGCAAAAAAAATTGTTCCAAGTCCCGACAGGTTCACTGACGATTACTAATTCTATACATATACTGCTACTAAAAGAAGAAAAGCAGCAGTAGCATTTACCCTATAGAGTATCATTGCAAGTTCATTGACCCACTCTGATGGGGGAGTTCAATGAGTTTAACAACGTCCAGAATAAAATTAAATATGTACGTAACAATACGCGTCGTGTTCACTTGTAGTGTATATACCGCTATCACCCTCATGGAACATGGCAACATTAGGTATACCGTACGAATCAGTCGAATAGTGTGGGAAAGGTCGGGGCTATGCTGCTGCCTGAGTATTAAGGGTGTCCGCCGCGGTTGTATACTATACCCACTGCTTTACAATAATGTCTGCATATAGTGAAGTGATATTTCAGGCAGCGTAAGCAGGATGATATTTCTGTTAAATGATGAAACAATTAGAAGGGCACGCTCTAATAAAATAGAACAGAATTATATATATATATTGTATATATTGTAATTGTATGAATAAATTATATGGACCTTTAATTCAGCTTTGAGAACTGAGATAAAAAATGCTTTATCCATATCGATGAGAGAGTTCAATAATGTTTTAAAATAAGAAATGGTGACTGGGAGTATCATCTTTTTGAAAAATTATGTAGCCCAGTGTAGGTATATAGATTCAATTGTAAAACAATATAGTTA
The DNA here is from genome assembly GCA_958507055.1 of Crioceris asparagi. Classification (NCBI taxonomy): domain Eukaryota; kingdom Metazoa; phylum Arthropoda; class Insecta; order Coleoptera; family Chrysomelidae; genus Crioceris; species Crioceris asparagi. Next base: position 130,612,892 of record OY293826.1, read on the forward strand.
GACAGATTATATTTGTTACAGTTTTTTTTTCATGTCGGGAAGAGACAAAGATGAAGTACCAGCACCAATAGAATTAATATTATTCCATAGCTTTCAATGCACCAACTAATAAAGTTGGTACAATTTTTGTAAAAGAGTATTTATTTCACAGTTTTGAGTGTAACATTAGTCATGAAAATCGTTGAACGTTCACTAATACCAAAGGAGATAGAACTTATCATATTACCCATGTATATGCTTTGGTTGTTTATGTTTTTATTCAGAGATATCAAAACATCATGTCGGAAATACTCATATTTCAGAATTTGCCTATGCTGTAACTCGAAAACTGAAGCTCTTTTGAAAAAATGTTCAATTTGAACTTTTCCGAATATGGTCTCATGTTAAATTCTACCGTCTCAGATTTTCAATTTTCAAGAAAAATTGCTCCCTCCACCCTCTTCGGGGGTGGTTTTTTAAGGGAAGGAGATTTCGGTTTTGAATTTTTCGAAATATGAGACCGTGTCTCAACTCTGTTCTTTCAAATAAATCAAAATCGGAGCCCGTTTACTATGCCAAACGAAATGTATACCTCCTCCTTTTTTTGTTTGTCAATTCAAGGGGGCACCGTTTATATATTACATATAATATTCTGGCATATGGAGCTTCATTCCTTTTCCAGAAATAGGAGAATGGGCTCTGCTATTGGGGCGCTCTAGTTGGAAACGAAACTGTTCATTTAAATTTCTATCAGAACAGACTTCGTTCGTTGACTACGAGAACGCGAAGACGACGGAGTTTCATCTAATATTCAATGGAAGGGCCAAAAATTAGCATCAAGAGCGGCGATAGGTAACTCCACGCATGCGAAATAGCTAAATTGAGATACACTCTCTGCTGCATTTCTGTGTTTTAGGCAAATATATATGCCTCATTATTTATACTTTGACAAAATATATTTTAGGGATTTGACATTATGCTGTTATAAATTTGATTTTATATATTTCCATTATTTTGAATTGGCACAATGTTAGATTATTCCAGTATCTCAAAATGAATTTTATCGTATACATAAAAGGTGAGTTAAAGTAATATTTTTCTGTTTAAATAATTAATTAGTTCTTTCAAACTTTTACAATTTATATTTAATAAATACAATTGATCATCAGTCTCATACATTGTCTGTAATGAATTGCGATATTTATTTCTTAAATACATTAATTCTTACCGAACATTGATTGCTATTTAGATAACATCATAGACATCTGAACACCCAGACCCAGCATTTCATTCAAATTTAAGTTTTTTGACAATTATTACTCCAAGATGTCTGAAGTTGTCGACACACTCCACTTCAACGCCATCTAAAGTCATTCTGATATCTTCGAATTCATTTAAAAAAAAGTTTTACTCAGGTTTAATTTCAGTTTGTTAATTCTCAGCCACTCTCCCCAGTTCTTCATTAAGTTTTGTCATAATTCATTCTGATTTCTTCCCATTAATATATATGTATATATCAAAGTATCATCTGCAAATAATGATATCTTGCAATATTTTAGCACACTCCCAACATCATTAATATAGATTAAGAAGAGTAAGAGACCCAACACAGATCCTTGTGGAACACCCAAATAGATCTTTCATCTCTTAGAAAGTTTGTCACCCACATCACGAATTCCATAGCTGCGTCGTAATTTCACTGATCTAAAAAATAACTGGATGATCATTTCTTTATAAGAAAATTAAACCAACAACTAGTGTATGAGTTTTATAGTGAAATTGGGCACATTTGATATCAAAAGGAGCTGCTTTAGAAGAACACCCTTAACGATGAGAGCGCATAATTCCTGCATAATCTATTGATTGAATATCTTCTTATTTGTTATAAATGGGGACGGGGGGGGGCTGGCTTGCTGTCCCTTAAGAAATATTTTTCCCTGACGTTCTAGATGGAGCCAAATTTTTTTTGGTTTTGGTTTTGCTGTTTCTGGATAGCGCATAAATCTGCAATTTTACTGTTCACTTTAGATAAACTAGGTATGGGGGCATGGTCTAAGTTTTGTAGACCATGCGTGTGTGCTTTTTGCTAAATGTCAGATATCTCTTCTAACTGGAATACATGTCAAGGGAATCAATATCCACCACGTCAGCTGTGTTGTTTCGAAAACTCACCCCTAGAAGTAGAAGACTCGACACCATTTCACGTTTAAATCGATTCGCAAATCGCATCATCCCTCTATATATATAGTCTGTAGTGTAGGGTTGAACGATTAAAATCAAAAAAAGAAAGAAAACCTACCCACCCGCCCTATATATATAGTACATATTATATCAGAAGCACTTATGTATATTTATTATGTAGATGGATCTCAGCCCTTTAGGCTATATCCAACAACAGCCTATATACTTGTATATATAAATAGCAAAGAGATATATGGGGAATAGTAGAGTAGACCTGCTGGCGGTTTCGATATAATAATGATAATAATTCGATAGATATGGGACCATGAAAAGGATTCAGTTGAATAGGAGGAGCTGATGCTTGCTTGGGTAACGCTTGATTTTAAAAGGAGCTTCAATCACCCCCTCCAACTTCCCTAGGCCCCCACCGTTTGCCTCTCACCGTCATGATCGTGCATAAATAAGGGCTTGAACATTTGTTGGACGATGCGGAGATAAGATCAATACACACACAAATATATATACGCACATAAACTGTATTTTATATTTTCCCAGGTTATGGGTGAACTTAAAAAGGCATATAATGACCTACATATTTCAACAAGAAGGGCTTTAGAAGTCGAAAATATCCCTCAAGCCTATGTATCGATTTTCCTCTATTATATTGATATGGCAGCACTGCTGTGTAATTTTAAGTAGTTCCGTACTTCTGATGACAATGTGGAACCCTTGTAAAATCATGTTTGAGTATATCTGTTACAGCCTATTTTTGACCGAAATTGGTGCCTGAAGTTTTCAATCAAACTACAACTTCAAGAAACCGTCAGTTAAATTTGAATTAACGCTTTGAAGTAACTGTAAGATAACAGGATATTTTTTTGGATAAATTACCTAAAAATAATGAAAATAATAGTTAACCCTTCAAACTACGCTACTGATATTCTTCCAAATTCCAAAGAAACCGAAAGAAATCATAGACATTTTATATAAATACATTGCAAGTGAACCGAATTGAAAATATTTACTTCTGCTACTTTTAAAATACCTGGCAACACCGTAGTCCCCTTGAGTGTTAACAAAAAAAAACTTTGAGTTGAATTTTCAACTGCCTTCATAATTCAAAACAAGTGTGTCACATTCACCTACCTCTCTTCTTTTTTTCTTTTTTGGATTTGTTCAAAAAAGTGATTCTCAACCAGGTTAAATAAGTTCAGCAGCATTATTTATACACCTTTATATGTGCCTTGGTGATTACTATGAACCTGCAAAAAAAGAAAAACAAAAAAAATGTTGACTCTACAGGTCGATCGACCTACTAAACCAGCTCAATTAAAACATACATTACCATCAATTATATATCATCAAATTAACCTCGATAAATAAATATAAGTAAGTGTACGTTCACGACTAACTAACTGACTACCACAGACAGGATGATTTACCTCTACTTACTCGTAGAAAAAGCAGGATATAAGGCGCTCTTATAGAGGGACCTTTTTGTTGATCACTTATTATAACAACCATCTTTATAGTATCGTCAGTCCGTCTGTAACAGGGAGCTTATCCGCGATTCAAAGTCACTCTGCGAATAATTAAACCATTTTCTTATAATATAGATATTATAAAAATCTATCGGTAGACGCTGCCCGACCAGTGGCGCCTGAACTGCTCAAGTTCCTCTATTATTTTTTCTATGATCATTTCAGTTCTTTTTTGTTGCAATTTTGAAGCTTGTGTGAAATTCAACGTCGATAAAATACCACACAATATAGCGGACACCTTTTATCTACCTGCATTATTATATTTCTTCTTGTGTGAGAATATCGCGCTTCATATTTATAACGAACGTATTATTTTGTCCTTTCAGGAAGTGGTTGGTTTTCGATTACTAAGTTGATCTTACATATACCTATAAAAAAATACACACTGTGAGAGCTTTTCCATTTTGTTAGTAATATAAAACTGATGTGAAAGAAAATGCTGTAAGGAATGAGTGTATTCCTTCTTTACCTGTCTCGTTTTTTGAGCGACGAAACAAACGGAGGAGGTATACAATTCGACTATTTGCATTTTTTTTACTTTCCTACGGTACTATAATGGTAGCTGTATAAGGAAAGTATTGTAATCGTGTGAATTTTTCGGTATCGAGATTTTTACACAAATGTTGCGTTTCAGAATTTTCTAAGTCTAATAAACATATTTTCAGCCATTGGCCTGACAGTCTGTCTGTCTGTCCGTCTTTCTGTGCCAGCATTATCTCGGGAACGGATCGGTGTATTTTGTTGCTTTCTTTTTTATTTTGTTTAGTACCAATACCACTCGCCGGTGGCACTGAATGTTAATCCTGTATACACTGGGTGTTGAGCTATAGCCAAAAAACGTGATTTGCTCCAGACGGTAGCGCGAAGGATGGTGGGTGCAATTTTATTCGAAAATTAAGAAAGAATTAAAGAAGAGACCATATCCTACAACTTTTATATTGGACATTAAAAATAATCATAGCACTAATTTAAAAAAAATGCTTTTGATATACTTTTCATTTCAAAGTTTCCGTCTTCCAGAATATATCTCTAGAAGTATTACTGAGAAAAGATAATAATTACCTGAAGAATTAAAGAAAATTTTCGAGAAATGTAAAATGGTAGTGCTTGGCAAGAAAAACTTACTCCATTTTCAATAAAATGAAAACCGGCCTGTTGATCGAAAATGTCTAAATTAATTATTCCAAAAATAATTCAAATATATTAAATCACCAACTACATTCCCCATTTGATTTAATTTATAGTATAATTGGACTAAAAATATCTTGTGAGAATTAGTATTGAAAAATAAACCTACATCATCCATTCTTTCTACTGCTTAGTTAATAACTCCATGATATATTTATTTTATCTAGTTCTATCTGAGACTGTGGAACTCTTTAATAAATCTGAGAATAAGATAATAAATATTCATCCAGATTTGTTTGGCCTAAATTTCAACAAATCATCTTTTTGTATATTTTTACATGTAATAAAAGTAAAGTTCGATATCTACATATCTACTTGTGTCTGAATTTTTTTATCGAACTTTTTGGTAACAAATTGTATTATAGCATTAATATGTAACTAAAAAGTACGCCGCTCTAGTTGTGCAATAAAAAATACTGTAATTTTTTACATGCAGTGTAATTAAAGGCCTTTACAAAATGGGAAAGTTTAATTTTATTTTGGGAAACTGAAGAAAAAATCATGAAAAAAAACATTTAAATTGAACATTTTTCAATAAAGTTAACAGTTTCCTATTTTTGTGACCTTGGAAGGGGGAGTTTTTCTATAAATTTGTAAATCATTTCAAATATTTATTGAAATTTCCCTATGATTTTATTGCCACTCAAAAATATAAAAATAAACTATTTACGACTTTTTTATAATATAGCAATTTATTAATACATATATTAATCATATTCAACAAAACATGAGGACTCTCAACTTGAATCAGTAGCAAATATTCAGCAGCATATAGTTTTTGCCTTCAAATTTATCTAAAAAAAGATAAAAGAGGGAAGAAGCGCGGGAAATTCGAAACTCAATGTCATAGCTGTCACTTCATAAAACATCAAAATCATGGAGCTTGTCACTCCATGGAACATCAAAATCATGGAGCTTGTCACTCCATGGAACATCAAAATCATGGAACACAAAGTGGGACGTATCCAGATGTCCATATATTGAGAGAAAATCCCCAGAGCCGAAATATGTCTGAAAGCATAACGAGAAAACGTTCAATGCTGTAATACTTAAAACATGAAAAAATGCTTGACAATCATCAGATGGAATGAGAAAATCGTTGAAAACAACGACTGAACCGAGAAAAAACTTCGGTGATGCCAATACGTCAATGGAAAAATACTGAAAATTATCAGATAGTAAGGAAAAAGGGCTGTAAATAACAGAGAATCGCTCAAAACCGAGAAAAAGCGACGAAAATGCAGAAAATCGTAAGACAACACACAAAAACATAAAATGCTGAAAATAAAAACGAGAAAAACGTTGAAAATTCGTGAAATAACACTGGAAAACATAAGAAAACGACAAAATAACGCGAAAGAACGTAAGGCAGCACGCGATATATGCCTAAAACCGGTGAGCTCTGTTCCAACAAATGATGCCAGACTCCCAAATCTTGATGCCCAGCCAAGTTAAGGATAATATATTATGTGTGTATCAATTGTTATCCATAAACCTGATGACTGACCAGTTGGAAACCATAGATCAAGGATTGAAACCATATTTGTAGCACTGACAATTTGATAATGCCTTCAAATGTGTGTTTCGTGCAAACAATTAAAATTCTAATCAACATGTCTCGATAAAATGGGCTATAATAATTTATATGTACATTTTTAAACAACGACTTGTGTATATTATATACACAATTATAATACATAATAAGGTATATAGAGGACGCCTCGTTTTTAATTCCTTTTCTTTCTTGGCAAATTCCTCTCCATACTTTCAAATGTAAATTTATTTGGGAGGGAGTCAGGTGGGGGGGGGGTCACATTTACATCTCTTCCATCTTCCTCGCGCAAGTTCTGGGCTCTGTTTTAAATTCGACTTTGTATTTACATATCGTTATGGATGTTTTATTCAAATTTCACATTTCATTTTTATAAGTTATATATATATTATTTATTTATGCTTTATTTTAATGAAAAACTTGTTTAATATTAATATTTTCCATCTTTTTTTCATTTCAGGTAAGTGTCCATACGTAGAAAAACACCACTGGGCTTTCCTGTGTTGCCTTGTTGCCTTAGTTGTTTTTTTTTCTTCTATGTGCTACAATCCCAGTCGTAAATGTGAATATCAAACATTGGTGAGTAGGTAGCTAGTGCACCAGATTTATGGCTTATTGATGGTTATTAGCTGTCATAATTATTAATGGTGTAAAGTGATTAGAATTATTAACTTACTCAACTTTCATTTCTATGAGCATACGTTATTTCTTCTTGTGCAATAATTCGTTATTAGTCACAGGAAAACGTTTATTATTATTATTATTATTATTATTTTTCGGTAAATTGCTTCAAATTTACAAATGGAAATGTGTCTTTAACAAGAACAGTAATTATTTTTATTACAAGGAAATTATTTCAACCTACACAGGCTGTCCCAGCCATCGAACGTGGGCCAACATGGCTTATCTGTGTTAATCGTTGAGATAGAGAGTCGTTGAAATGGCGAAAGTAGTGCAGAATTTTAAGCTCACTAACATGCTACCGTAAAAACGAACGAATTCCGACTAGTTTCGAAGCTATCGAAGAAAAAAAAATCGAAAATCGCCTATATCGAAATATTGCTGTAAGTTTTTTATTTTTAATTTTATCAAAAATACAGTTTCAATACATACAAACATACAAGCTTTCGAGAAATGTTGAAAAATAAATTGTACAATTTATTGGATTCAGAATAATTTTCTTGGATTGGAGTGAAGGATGCTATTTATAATTATTCTCATATTATGAATAGAGGTGTTCCTCGAGGATATGTACTAGGACCGCTTATATCTCGATATTAACTTTATAAATGACTTAGCAGTTCTCCTGTAATTGCAACAACTTCTAACGATATATATGCGGATGGTACTATATTGGACATTTTTGCCCATAATTTTCATATCGTAAATATTGTAAATTTTTTCGTCATTGTAACTTATTGATCGTTATTATTGTCGATAAGATAGAATCTGTATAATTTCATTCCTATAAATAAATGACACCGGTTCATCTTCTTGAACTATGCGCTCAACAACTCAATGATAATGGTCAAGCTCAAAGAAGATACGTGGCATCATTTTGTAAGGGCCTTTCAAAGACACTTTGTATGGTAATTATGCAGCTTTTGTCTCTTCACAGTACAAAAATAATATCTAAGCCCCTTTCTTTTTCTTTCTCTATAAATTTATACATTATGCCCAGTCAGTGTACTGAAGTGCATTTCAAATCGTCAACTATGGACCAATAAATCAAATTAGCCAGCCGAGCAAAGCAGTAGCGGGCTGCTACATCTGCGCAGAGGTAGTAGGGAGGCAACACACTAGAGGGGAGTTTGTTGTGCGGAGGGGTGGTGGTGGTTTTAATGAAAGAAGAAACGCGGCTGGAATATTTAAAATATAATTTTATAATTTATTATGACCATTATGACGCAAACATAGAGAGTTTCAGCTCCAGCAGCTCGACTCTCCAGTGTCTCGTTGTTTTATATTTTATATCATCTAGTCATTGAGCATAGCCTATACTACTTGCGTACCCCTCTAGCCAGTCCGTGTGTCGGTGATAAGTCTGATTTATTATTCACCAACCATCTGGCGTACATACGTACGTACGTACGTACGTACGTACATATTATATACAAAATGTGTATGCTGAATATATTATGTTCTATATGAATGTGAGTGTGCGTACATCTCACTGGAGCAATAAAACCTAGGGGGATAGGGGGGGTACAGGATGACCTAAATGACCGTTCCCCATTCCCCCTTTTTTTTATAGCTACCTCCTTTTTCCCAATTCGTTCGTCGCATTTCCTAGCCAACACATTTTTTTTTTAACCTAATTACCTACTTTATAATATTAGTCATTTAGACATATGTTAACTATCCTTATCATGTAAATGGGCACTTAGAATTTAAGCAGTATTCACATTTGAGAAAGACACAGTGTCCTGAAAATTTAAATATCTTATTATTATTATTATTATTATTCCAAAAATAATAGTACCGCAACTATGGAGCTGACACTTCACTTCACCCTGTATACGTATATAAAACGGGCCATAGATAGTGTGTGGTATCGGGAAAGCAATAGATACCTGATAAACAAAAACCTGGAGAAGGAAGAGGAGGACGAGGATATAATATATTTTAATAGCCCGTCGACGAATCCTGGTGCGTGAGACGAAAAGACCGAACAGGAACAGAGTCCTATCGTCAGGCTAGGAGGGAAGGGGGGATTGGGGTAGAGGGCAGGAACGGTGGTGGCATCGATCGCGCGCCAGCATCCAGAAGTTTTAGAAGCGTTTATATTATGGAGTCATCGTCAGGGGATCGTCTGTTGGACCAGAGAGATGATGGCGCTGTCACAGGACGGCGATGCGGAAGAATTTTCAGGTGCGTTGTTTGGCACAAAGCACCTCTAACCCCCCAACCCTTTTTTGACATTACATTATATCATCATTTTTCAATAACGATTATCGGAAAGTTAAGCAGCCGAGTGCTTGGCAAAAAGTTTGGATGAGCGAACGCTGACAATAAGGCGCGCATTCGAATCTCAGGCTGTCACATTGCATTTTGTTCCTCTTGCAAGGAACTGGGAAACCAGAGAGAGTATATTTCTTCCCCCCTATTACATACAGACAGGTTCTTTGGATTTTTCAAGGGCACTTATACTCGAATAGGTATGAGTACGACACTCGAAGAAGAAAGCTTCGTTCAAACTGTTAACTTTGTGATTACAATAAATTGGTGAAATTGCAGCACTCAAGGAGGGAAATGTTTCGTCCTGATCACTGCTTTTACCACAAATATTGTCTCAAAATAATTTTGAAACCATTTATTTTTCATCGCATTCTTATTGACCATTTTTTTTGATGACCATTTTAGGTATATATTGCCCAAAAAGCCAAACCACATTATTTTATATTTCGTAATAATAGTAGATGAATAAACTTTCTCTCAAATAATCGACGTCATTCCAGTCCCGTTATTATTTTACTACTATGTTAACTAATACTACGCGGATCATTCACGCCTTTTTTTTCTTTTCGTCTTACAAATCATCAAATTTAATGGTTCTAGAATCAATCGAAGTTAATTAATTCAATCAGTTAATTTTCAGAGGTGATTTGAATTAAGTTTTTTTTCTGTATCTAATATGATCTGGTTATAATTTAATAATACAGTTATCTATGTCAGTATAAATTTCATATATTGAAGATAGTTATCTTATAGATCTTTACATATAAAATAAAATTGTAAAAAAGGCCGCTGTCTGTACATTGCAGATATTTAAGAAAAATTACTAATATGGGGGATCTTTATTAGAGCACCGGAAACCTAAACAACAGTTTTTAGAATTTTTGTCTGTCTGTCGGTATGTTTGTACACGCATTACGCAAAAACTACTGTACGGAATGAATTCAGCTTTCATCGATATATTAATAGAGGTCTAATTTAAAATATAGGCTCAATATTACCGAGCCTGTCTGTCTGTCTGTCTGTATATTTGTACACACATCTCGCAAAAACTACCGCATAGAATTGAATGCAGTTTTCCAGGCGCGGGCAAATGCTAGTAATAACTAAATGAACAAAAATGTTGGTTCTGTATAATTCCCACAAGTTTTTCACATTTCGAGTTTTTTTAGAACATTATGATTTTTTTTATTTGCTTCATAATTTTTATTTTTTGACTTTCTAAAAAGCGCACTTATTTGTTGTTTATTTGTGGGTATAGTAGTTTTTAACATAGAATATATAAGCCGTAAATTGGATATCTTAAGAGCTAAAGTAATTGCATGAAAAACAGTAAATTATATATATATATATATATATATATATATATATATATATATATATATATATATATATATATATGTATATAACAATAGCAATGTTGCCGTCTTAAAAAAAATATAGTACATATTGCACTTTCATCTGTACTTGCTGTGTTTTTTTTGTCATCATCCAATTTACGAAATGTTTCATTTAGTTTCTAATATATTTTTTCCTCGCATTTTGATGAAAATAAGTAGATATGCTCGAAGCAGCATTTAAAATGTCTTCAGAACAATTTTCTAGATTGCTTTCTGTTACAAGACTACAATTTTATAATACTTATTATGTAATTTAAACTTAATTGGATTGTTAAAAAATATTTTTTTGGACCGACTTTATTAGTTAAATTGATAACTTTTGGCTCCAAATTCACAAGTACCAGCACCAATAGAATTAATATTATTTTGTATTTTTCAGTGCACCAACTAATAAAGTCGGTCCATTTATTTGTAAAAATATTTATTTCACACTTTTGAGTGTAACATTAGTCATTAAAATCATTCAACGTTCACCAAAGAAGATACATATACGTTGCTTATATTTATTCAGAAATTTCAAAACATCGCGTACATACCCATACATATTTCAGATTTTCCCACTGCTATATCTCGAACACCGTAGTTTTTTTGAAAAATGTTCAATATAAATGTTGCGGATATGATCTCTTCAATAATTTTGTAGTCTCAAAATTTACGATTTTCAAAAAAAATTACCTCCTTTGGCAGAAGTTTGTCAAGGGAAGGACATGTTAAATGTAATTTTTTTCAAAACATCGTTTATTTTGTTATTACAGTTTTCACATACAAGATTGAAAATAATATTTTACAATCAACATAAATTATCAATATCTGGGCGACCGAGCTTTGCTTGGGTGTTGAGTAACACAGAATTTAGAGTAGGATATTTAAACTTATTAAAAAATGTGCATATCTCTGGTTAAAATGTATTGCGATCGGTAAATACTGCTTTTATTGTTCACATATTGGTAAGTTATAGATTTTGAAATAGATATGAATGTGTAATATGAATGATAAATATACCAAAACTCAGCTGTATCAACCCCTAAACACTATATATAGGTACGGAAACTTTTATCTGCGGAGCTGTTCTTGAAATAGCTAGTGTGGACCTCGAGGGTCACACCGGATTAAATATAATAGAATCGTCAATCGATTTCTCGACTCCGAAAACCCCTTTTCGCTCATTTTTACCACAATCTGCTAACCCGTGTTTGCATTAGCTAATAGGTACCTTAAGGGTCGCAATATATTAGATATGTAAAAATTTTCATTCAAAAATTTCCGATTAAATTATCAGAAACTCATATTAACATGTTTTATTTAAAAAATGGGTTTTGTTGAAAAAAAAAACTCAAAGGTGATCCGAATTCGAACCGAGGAACTCTAGATTAACACCCGGAAGCTTAACCATAGGACTATTTTTTCCTATGATGGAATTGGTTGCATATTGGTATCTCACATATAATCTATAGAACTCTTGAAATGAGAATATTAATTGCTGAAAACGATTTTTCTTGTGAATGTGACTACAACCAATCGATTCAATATACTCTAGAACCCATACATACGAATTTCATCGAAATCCGACCAGATTCCGAGACAAAATTTTGTTTGCATATATATATAAGCATTGCTCGTTTAATATAATTAGATAAGTATTCCCAGATTTTTCTCACACATATCATGGAATCGCTGTATCTGGTTAAACACAATCATAATTATTTTTTTCAAGTACTAATATTCAACCTTGTTGTTTGGTCAGTACGTTAAAATGCAAATACCAAAAACCAGTATTATTTGATCATCTTGTCATCCATATTTATGTTAGTATGTATATATATATATATAAATACCTTTATATAGGAGATAAGTATTATGTGTGTATTTATTATGGCCTTTGTTCTGGAGCATGAAACTCGAAATTCTGGTCCACACTCAGACTCATCCCACAAGCTTTTCTTCATCTTACAACATCCAAAGCTTTATACAGAATATCATTAGCAGCGAGTCTTTAGATGAAAAGAAGTCGAAAGAAAGAATTTATCAGTATTTGCATATCCAGTTTATCACCAAAGAAGAAGAACCAGAATTATATATACAACAGAAGAAAAAAATCATAATAGATACCTATAGAGTATTATAATAAGTTATTTTCGATTATATGGGTTATTTACATTACCGGTAAATAATAACACTGATAATCATTTATTTTAGTCTTTCCCCTTATACTGCTTTATTTATACGGCCATTTCAATTATTTTTCAACCTAAAATGATTATTTTAATTTATTAGCTTCTAATTCACATTTTTAGAATTGAAAAAATTGAGGAAAAAAAATTTCGCTGCGAACAGGATTCGAACCTGTGCGGGCAGAGCCCATTTGATTTCGAGTCAAACTCCTTAACCACTCGGACATCGCAGCTTGTTGATAACCTTGGGCGAATAATCATATACGAGCGTATAGCACATTTTACAAGCATTTCTTACTTCCTATTTGATATTTACGTTTTAAATATGGATGAAAATAATATAGAACAAAATTTTTTGGCTTTGATGTTTGTATCAACTTCTATTATTGGATGAATTGAAGTTATTATTTAATTAGATATATTTTTGGAAACATTACGTTAAATTCGATACGGTTTTTTTTCAATTATTTCAATAAACGGCAACCGAAAATGGAAAGTGATTTTATTGATGATGTAAATAAACTAATTCTTCAAGCTTTCAGGTAACCATGTGGCTTTTACTACTATTACAGTTTTGTAAGTAAGAAAACAAATAATAAAGAAAATGAGGTCGTGAAATATTTCACGGACCAATGAATATTAAATTAAAAATTGTGGTACCTAGGTAGGCATATGGCCTGGGTCCAAATAATAAGAAAATAAAAACATTTATATCGAGTATATTGAGTCAGACCACTTCCCATTTCGGTTAATTTCTTTTATTATACCTAAAATGTTGTGATGTATGCCGAAATTTTCGGTTGAATTTACTTAGGTAGATACCTATTATATTGATTTTGTTTTGTTCCTATAATATGTACAGGGTAGACTTGAAATGGAAGTCAGTCAAACATTTTTTCATAACGTTCCCAAAGCATTCCATCCTGGTACACTGGATTGGACAAGTTTTTTTGCAGTCAGCTTTTGATGAATTCTGAAAAAAAAAGTCATATAACGTCATTCCCGTTATTAAGTAATCTACACATGTATCTCATAAAGCCTCAATAATACAATTCCTATGTAATTATATTTTGTTTGCGACAAAGAACAACAAAAAAAAAACGTTGAATTAAACAATAAATATTCAGATCTTCTGCTGCAGGTGTTACATTATTTTTCTTCGTTGTCGGTTGGTTGTGTTTGGTTTTTAGTTGGTTTGTTTCTATCATTAAAATATATACCAGAAGAGCAGGTGGCGTTTCTGGTCTGGTGTATGTAGTAACAACATTTATATGCGATTAAGGAAACATAACAGGAGGAGGACGCAGTTGAAGTTAGGCTACTACTAAGGGGTGCGGAGTAGAACTACTGGAATACATTGAGCTATAAATTGTTTAGATAAGTGAATACGTAAGTATGGGGTCATCCTAAAGGCAAGGTGGTGTATACACTTAGAAGTTCTATATAATTTGAGGAAATCAAGCTATACTCTCAGTTCAAAAATAAACTAATTTCCCAGTAAGGCTTAACCTACTGCTAGGTTTGGATTGATAAGTGATATCTTTGAAACAGAAATGTCAATTTTGGCTTAGGGGCTAGATGATTGAAGGTTTTCATTTTATTTAGTTCATTTAGTGCCTCATTTTTACAAAGTTTCTTTCCTGACAATTTGTTGCAATCGTAACTCGTCCTTCCAGAGAGTTTACTCGACTCAGTGCTAGTCCTTGCTCAAACAATTTTGAGCCTAAATACACAACCGCATGGTCTACAGTGCTGCCTGGCATTTTATGGACAGTGAAAGCCCATGACAAAATTAAGATCAACATCCTTCTTTTAGCTGTTCCATACTTGGATTTTGCTTCCAAAGTCAATATGAACTGACGGTGGTACCATCTATTTGAAGGGACTGTGGAACAATATATAATCTGCCATTTTGTAGTGGCGGCCATCTTGGATTTACACTAAATTTCAGATCAAATTGTTAACAGTATGAGGGTCAAATATCAATTAATAAATAAATAAGACACAAGGCAAAAGCTACATAAAACCATTTAAAAATCAGTAACTGGGTAAGTGAATCAAGATTGAAACGTTCAAAAACAACTGATTCAACAGGTTTGATCTGATCTGATTTTGGGTTGATCAACTAGGTGTACCTACTTGATTCCAGAACAGGTTCTATAATATATATATATATATATATATATATATATGGGGCCCTTTATTATATAATCTAAAGGAAACAAAAATAAAACATCGGTAAAGAAGAAGAAAAAAAACAACCCTTCTGCTTTAAGGCGACACACCTAATAATGTTTATTTAGATCGATCATCCAACACATTCACCACACACTGGAGAAACGCAACAAATTGTCGTCGGAAAAAAGGGCAGGCAATAGGGCACAATAGGAAAGCAAGCAAGAAGAGCAAAAGAAAATCGTCGTCCTTCATGTGTCCTGGCTGTTGAGTTTAAGAAGCGCCAGTCGAGGTCCAACATCCTTACAGTAAAACACAAACGGGATTGTTGAGAGGAGAATGAAGAAACCGAATTCACTAAAGAGAATATGAAGGGCTGGAACACGACACCTCACACCCCCCCCCACGCCTGTATAGTATATAGTAGTAACCGATTAGGGCTGACACATACTCACAGAGAGAGAGAGAGAGATAGTGGGAAAGAGAATCTGTCGGTAGGGGTAGCAGTAGTAGTATAGGATAGGATGGTTGGTTCAGCTTTAAAGCCGATATCCCCAAAACCGGGTGCGCCGGCCGGGCCGGGGCTCATTTCTGTCGACGTACGACGCCTAGAGATGACATGACGTGTACCTACCCCCTGTTGCTATCGAGTCTATCGCCCTTTAAAACTCGTCGTCGTCGACGTCGTCCTCGCCCTTTCCCCCACCATCGGAGTGAGTGAGAGTATATTTATATATATATAGAGAAGTGACTCTAATAATTATAAACCAGGGTGTTAATTGTACACAGGTCAATTTCGTATTTACCGTCAACATAACACATATATAGGTAGGCGTTTATTGGTAATAGTTGTCTGTCTGTCTGTCTGTGTGTAGGTAACTGGTTATATTTTTCCTCCTCGGTAGTGTCAGTGTATCTATATTTATATATATATATATATATATATATATATATATATATATATATATATATATATATATATATATATATATATATATATATATATATATATATATATATAGGTAAATGTTACATATTCCGACCTTTTAACAGGCGCTAATGTCCCGAATCCTGTTACGGGACTAAATATATATACAAGGTGATTCATTGAGAATGTCCAATCTCCAAACTATAGATTCCAGAACCCATAATATGATGATTTAGCCCTCAATAGTCCTTATACAGATATTACAAGTTTCCGAGATACAAGGTGTTTAAAGTTGAAATTTATTTGTTGAATTTTGCAATATTTTTTTATGTTTTAATAGTTTCTGCTAGAAAATTTGTAGTGGTATGTTTTTTGGCATGGTGATTACGAATTTGACTTCTAATTTAGCATTTCTTATACAGTGTTAGTTAAATCTTTGTTGCTTTAATCTAAATAACCTCAAAATAATATATTTCAGTGCACCAACTAAAAAAAATCGGTCCAGCTTTTTTTTTGACCGACTTCAAAAAAAGGAGAAGGCATACGATTCGGTTGTAAGATTGCATTTTTTATTTAATTTTTATGGCTCTTCGCACGTTTTGCATAGTAAACGTACTCCGATTTAGACGATTTTTGTTTCATTTGAAAGATGAGAGTTGAGAAATTGTCCCATATTGAGAAAAATTAAATCCAAAATTTCCTTCTCTTCAAAAACCGTCCCCAAAGAGGGTGGAACGGTCAATTTTTCATGAAAATTGAAAATCCGAGACTACAGAATTAATGAAAATTCCATATACGGAAATGTTTAAATTGGACATTTTTAAAAATAATCATACGTTTCCGCGCTATAGTCTGAAATATTTGTTTCAGCTATGTGAAAGGGGCAAATTTTTCCGAAAATCGAAAATTCGAGATTTGAAAATTAGAAAGTGGACCATATCCGGAAATTTTTAAATTGAACATTCTTTTAAACGAGTAACGGTTTCCGAGTTTCGCAATGGTAAAGTCTCAAATATGTGATATGGGCATTTCTGCTATGTGGAAGAGGAATTTTTTTCGAAAATTTAAAATATGACACGGCCATATTAAAGAAAAGATTATATGTAGCAACATTTAAATTGAGTTACGGTTTTCGAGTTACAGCAGTAAAGTCTGAAATAAGTATATTTGCGCTGCGATGTTTTGAGATCTCTGAATAATAAATAACAAGTACAAGCTAAACCTATCTATAACTTTTTGGGTATTAGTGAACGTTCAACAGCTTTCATGACTAATGTTACACTCAAAAATGTGAAATAAATATTTTTTACAAAAAATTGGACCGACTTTATCATTTGTTGCACTGAAAAATACAAAATAATATCAGTTCTATTTTTTAATAAAAATAATAATTTTCAAGTTGTGCCGTTGTAGTTAGTTGTTGTTGTAGGCACCAACTCCAAAAGAACCAGCACCAACAGAATTAATATTAGTTTGTATTTTTCAGTGCAACAACTGATAAAGTCGGTCCAATTTTTTGTAAAAAATATTTTGTAAAAAAAATATTTCAAACTTTTGAGTTTTTGAGTATAACATTGATCATCAAATTCATTCAACGTTCACCAAAGAAGATGATAGATACGTTGATACCTATTCAGATATTTCGAAACATCGCGAAAATGCAGATATTTCTCAAAAAATGACCAATTTTCGAAGAAAAATACCCCTCTCCATCCCTTCTTGGGGGGAAGTGGGAAAGATGTAAAATATCGATTTTTTTTTCAATGGGACCAATTTTCAGTTGAATCATACCTATACCTCCTCCGTTTGGTTTTTCGCTCAAAAATACTATGAATTTTCACTACACATAGATCGTAAGACGTCATTGATGATACAACCAACCTCTTTTTTGTTTTCTCTCATCGAGAAATCCAAACACCTCGGCTATATACCCTTTCTTAATTAATTGAATGTTGTGATCTTATTTTCAGTATATTTTGCCTCATTCTCCAGAAGGAAAAGGGTTGTGTTTGGTCGGGGGGGACAGACAGACAGAGAGAGAGAGAGGGAGAAACTTTCGCACCCTTTTTAAAAGTTTCAACAGGTATTTCACGCGACTCTCTGCGCCTTCACGAATCTTGAGCCGAGAGAGTGCTGACGCAGTTCTCTTAAACTTTTTATATAAACATTAGTGGAGAGATATTCCGAATTTAATAATAATAATAATAATCTTTATTCAGGTTAACATACAAATCTTGATTAAAAAATAGTATGCTAATAGATTGTCTGACTTAATAAAGTCCAACAATCCCCTACCGAGATGCAAATAGCATCTGAGTGTAGACCTGAACTTAATAATGTATTAAAATCTACAAGCTTAACATAATCTAAATATACATATTAATATACAATAAATAAACAAATAATAAAATTAAAATGCAACAAAACTATAAATACAACTACAAATGTAAAGAAAGACACATGATATAGGAAGTATCAAATATTAAAACAGATTTTTTAAGTAATATAACAATATCTATGTATATTATAACTTCAAATTATTATATTCTGTTCGAATATTTTCTTTTAATTATTCGTTGATACTTTGAGCATTATTGATGTAAACCCTGGATTTTAAATAGAGCTCCATAACCAAAAATCACAGGGTATTGAGTCACATGAACTTGGGGGGGGGGCACTAGAGATCACCAAACCTTGAAATCACGAGACGTGCTGGAAACATCTGCCATCGGACATTCATGGATGCGCGGGCAGTATGACTTGTAGCGCCGTCCTGCTGAAACCATTTGTTTTGAGGAAAATGCCGCAATTCTTGATGACAAAAATTTTCCAGCATCTTCATATAACGTTTCGAATTAACAGCGATATTTTCTTAT
Source organism: Crioceris asparagi (assembly GCA_958507055.1). Classification (NCBI taxonomy): domain Eukaryota; kingdom Metazoa; phylum Arthropoda; class Insecta; order Coleoptera; family Chrysomelidae; genus Crioceris; species Crioceris asparagi. The sequence goes on from OY293826.1 coordinate 130,631,838, forward strand.
TTTTCATCCCCAAAAAAATAAGGTCCTACAATTTCCTGTGCTGACACTGCACACCAAACAGTGTAACTTTTTGGCTATGAAGAGGAGTTTGGTGTATTTTTTGCGGGTTTTCTCGAGACCATTAACGAGACTTTTGTTTGTTCACATATAGCCGCACATCTGAAAATATGCTTCGTCAGACATAAATAAATTTCCAGGCAAAACCAACATTGTATTCTAAAAGCTTTAAAAAATTTTAGAAAATGCAAGTCTGGCTGTAAAATCAGTGTCTTAGCTCCTGCATAAATTGAACTTTATATGGTTTGAAGCGTAAATCTTTATGCAATATTCTTTGCAGGCTAGTTCATCTAATGTTTGAGATTGTCTGTTGGCAGATTGCTTTGGATTTCTTAGAAATGCAGCTGGAACTCTTGCAATATTTGCAGGAGTTCTAACTGAAATCGGCATACTTGCAGGTTTCTTCTCTCGAGATGATGCTGTGTTCAAAATCGACAAACCCATTTTAAAATTGTGCTTCTACATGGTGAATTAAAATTAAATCTTGTGCCAAATTGGCGCCGAATAAGGGCAATAGATTGGACATTTTCAACAATAAAAGAGCGATGATTAGCGAGATAATTCATTTTTCTGAACCATCACTTCGCGACTGTCTATTTGATAAAATTATAATTCTCTATGATTTCGCTTCAAAAAAATACTAAAATTACATAACATTACTTAATTATGTTTTGACTTTGATTAATTTTTTTTTTAGTTTGGTCCACCTTGTATTTTTTTGCGATACTTCAAAATTTTTGAGTTTTTCTATCGAACAACACCGAAAACATTTCAGAAGAAAATTTATTAGAATTCAAAATGGGCCACCCTTTATAAAGGTTTGTCCACAAAATCCAACAAACGTAACATTCTTCGCAACAAACAGACTGAAATGACCTTTTGGGGTACTTGCAGATACTTTTTCATAGAGATTTTGTTGTTATCAGAGTACGAACAAAGAAAACCTTGATAACTTGTAACAGTTGTTTTGAAACAGATTTATAAAGGTATATCCTAATTGTTTGCTATACCTTCATTATTCTAATGGCTTTTTCTCATTTTTCTGTAGCGCTTCCATCTAATTTGATATAAATTAAATAAAAACCCTACTATGTAGGTATATTTTCTGCGGGTAAAATTTCATATTTATATTAATTTTGTCAAACAACGACAGTTGGGGTTGGTATGTACTTTTTTTCGACATAAAATAAAAGAATAGTAGATGTCACATGAATTATATTTATGTTTTTAATGCAAGATCTACAACGCCTTGTCACTTTACCACTAACACATATTTTAATTTAAATATGTATTTTTTTCACAGAGAAAAGTTCCTACATATACAGGGTGGTTGTCCGGGAGAGACATCGATCGATTGTGGGCAGACGATAACTACAAACAGTCGGAAATTTTGGTGAAATACTGAAGTTACTGGGGATATACATCTAAAATATATTCATGTTAGTCGAATTTTCGGTTATACCGGAAATAATTGCCAACTTTGTTATTTGTAAGGGAATATTTCCACATGTTTTGATTTCTTGTACAATTTTGAAAACATTTTATCTATAATGTCCTTACCTAAGTCTCACAGTTTTTAATGTATTTCAAATTTTATATTGTAACGTGAAAACTCACCCGAATAATAAAATACACACGAACTCCAGAACATCGGGAAGAACACCCTAGAAATCCAGAACAACGAAAAGAACACACGAGAACTTCAGAAGCACCGAGAATATGGGGACCCGGATTATTCTCGAAAGAATAACATACAGCAGTAGGAGACGGATAACAACTCGAAACATCTAGAATATGAGGTTAGGTTAGGTTAGGTCGATCAGAGAAGAGTTAGTTATTTAGTCAGCTGAGCGTGAGTCTACACTAGTGCAGAGAACAGTGAATATAAATGGAGCGCTAAGTAATGCTGTTAATATAAATGTATTTATAGTTATGTAATTATTAGAGTAAATAAATAAGTGAAAATAAATCGAACCCAGTTTAATTTTAATTGTCGTTACAATATCAAAAATTAAGGTTGCAGGCCAAAACATAATTATCAATCTTTCATATGAGGAAGCTTTTAATATTTAATTTGAGTTGATTTTCTTGTTCTTTATGTTCTCTAGTTCTTGAAGTTTTCTCTAATTCTCTAACAGATTTTGGTGTTGGTTGCTGTTTCTGTAGATATCGCATAGCGAATGTATAACATGTTGTTAAATTAACTTTATTACATTCTCCATAAATAGAGAATAAATTCAAATAATCTCCATTTGTACAATTAAGCCTTCTCTCAATGATAATTACCCAAAATTTGCAAATGAAAAGTACTAAATTGACTTTTTTGACACTTTTTTGAATTTTATTGACATTTGTTATTATTTTCTAATGCAGTCGCATTTTACATAGAAAAATGAAAAATTGCTAATCATTTAAAAAACTACCAATTTTCGGTATAGGTAAAAAAATGCCCTTATTTCTGCTTTTTAATACATTAAAATATTCAAAAACGGGGGTTTCCATTTGAACAAACTGATTTTTAACGTTTTTTTGGGTCTAGTTTTTTTGATCACTCTTTACACATCAAAATATCATAAAAATACTGATAAAGTAGATCTTCTTCTACAAAAAAATCAACCCAAACTAAATATTAAAGGCTTCCTCATAGGAAAGATTGATAATTATGTTTTGGACTGCAAACTTAATTTTTGACATAAACTTTGAAATATGTCAAAAACGATTCGACTTTGGTATCGGACATTATACATAAAATGTTTTCAAAATTGTGAGAGAAATCTAAAAATGTGATAATATACAGGGTATTCCATTATTAAAGATAAGTTAAGTCGGCCTCTATTTCCAGTATAATCGGAAATGTGACTAACATGAAAATATTTCAGACGTATATTCCCTATTGACTTAAGCATGTTACCAAAATTTCAGATTGTTCTTTTAGTTATCGTTTGCCGACACCCTGTATATATTATGCATACCTTCCTATAGTATCTCAACAAAATTTCCAATCGCTGATCGGGTCGTGCTGCTAGTGTAGGGAGTTAATATTGTATAGGATTCGCTGGTTATTGATCTGCGCACCCTTCTGACGTCACTACTTGTGGAAATGAGAAGAAACTAAACCTCTCTTCACAATCTAAATGATATACATAATATATACAAATTGTATTTAGTAAGTTGTATAACACAGGAAGAACATACGGGACAGGGGTAGTTTGGCTTAGGTGCCTGGTGATTCTCAATAATTTGCAAGCATAAATAGAAAACAAAAGAGATGATTCTCGGGGATACAGTCATTTAATTGATAAAATTTGTTGGATTATACCCTGACGAAGAGAATAAACATTCTCGAGATCTCGGCTTGCCACAGTCGCAGGCGAATTTTAATGAACAACTTACTTTTTCCGGTTTCTAATCTGAACCACTTTAGCTTTGAGTGGAGTGGAGGTATATTATTATTGTTTCAGCATTATTTCTGTCAGTTTTTTTTTTTCGTGTCAAGTATCGGAGTTTTTCTTCAGATATACTATTTTGATCCCTCCATTCTTCGAAATGTAATTTCTTGCATATATCTTCTCGAACCATTGTAAAGTAGATTTTATTACATTACATCACCTTGTCTGAAGAAGAAGAAGAAGAAGAAGACTTGATTGCTTACAAAATTCAGTTCAACAACTCATCATTAATCTTCTTGTGTTTTTGTTTTATCTTTCTCTTTCTACTTGGAATATTAATGCAATTTATTATTCCAAATTCCTTCTAAAAAAAAAATGGAAGGAGAATGAAAGTGGCTTAGGTTGCGCTATAGACTGGTGCATGGTGCGTTCTAGCTAAATTATTATAAAATGGTGATTTTTCATCCGAAATAAATGAACCCCTTTGGGTGGCGACAGTAGCGTGCTACAAGTTTAGCTGTTTAGGGATATTGAAGAAATAATAACTGAAACCAAACTACGACCAAAAAATAGCATTTAACAGCGCAAAATCTGGGAATCATTAAAATCTAATGAAGTTAATTATCAAAGAGGTTATTTTCAAGTTTCTAACTATACCGCTAGGGGGCGTAACAGCTACGGTTGTGTATAAAAATGCATTTTTCTTGAAAACGGTCCAATATAAGTTGACAAACAAATATTACCAAAGTAATGCTGTTGGAATTCTGCATCTTTTTGACCGACTTCAAAAAAAGGAAAAGGTATAAAATTCGGTTGTATAATTTTTTTATGGCTGTTCGCGCGTTCTTCATAGTAAACGTATTCCGATTTAGACGATTTTTGTTTCATTTGAAAGAGGAGAGTTGTGAAATGGTCCCATATTGAGAAAAAACAAATCCAAAATCTCCTTCTCTCCAAAAACCGACCCCAAAGGGGGCAATTTTTCTCAAAAATTGAAAATCCGAGACGACAGAATTATTGAAAATTCCATATCCGGAGATGTTTGAATTGGAAATTTTAAAAAATAATCGTACGTTTTCGCGCTACAGTCTGAAATATGTGTTTCAGCTATGTGGAAGGGGCAAATTTTTCCGAAAATCGAAAATTCGAGATTTGAAAATTAGACAGGGGACCATATCCGGAAACGTTTAAATTGAATATTTTTTTTCAAAAGAGTTAAGGTTTTCGAGTTTCGCAATGGTAAAGTCTGAAATATGTGATATGCGTATTTCCGCTATGTGGAAGAGCAATTTTTTTCGAAAATTGAAAATATGACACGGCCAAATTGAAGGAAACATTATATGTAGCAACATTTAAATTGAGTTAAGGCAATAAAGTCTGAAATATGTATATTTGCGCCGCAATGTTTTGAGATCTCTGAATAATAAATAACAAGTACCTACAGGCTAAGCCTATAACTTTTTGGGTATTAGTGAACGTTCAACAATTTTCATGACTAATGTTACACTCAAAAAAGTGAAATAAATATTTTTTAGAAAAAAATTCAACCGACTTTATTAGTTGTTGCACTGAAAACTACAAAATAACATTAATTCTATTGGTGCTGGTAATTTTGAAGTTGTGCCGTTGTAGTTTGTTGTTGTAGGCACCAACTCCAAAAACAACCAGCACCAATAGAATTAATATTATTTTGTATTTTTTCGGTGCTCCAACTAATAAAGTCGGTCCAATTCTTTGTTAAAAATATTTATTTCTAGATCGTTTGACATAAAATATATTTTTCAATTCCTTTTCCCAACTGCTATTGGTGGTAAACTCATTTTCTACTCCTACTATATATTACATAAGAGAAACTGCCATTGCAATATAACAGGCTGGATATAAATCTATGTAAGACGTTACTTAAAATCGGACATAAATCAATACTAATAACCCTCATTACTCTCATAGTCGGGGAAAAATGTCTCACCTACTACGCTCAAGACCTCCCTGCCCTGCCATTTTTTTTCTTCTTATTCTCATTTTTGTTATACATTCTCATTTCATTTTTTGTTACACTTTGAATGGCGGAGGCGTTGTAACGAATCGCTCTAACACAGCCAACCTCTAAGGTAGGTAAGCGGGTGCAACAAACACCCTACACCTAAATGTAGCTTTTTCCAGGTTTGCGCCCATTTATTTATTTCGTTGACGGCATATTACGACAAAATTCACCGCCTTCTATGTACCAAAAAGGTAAGTTTTAAATCAAATTTATGGCAGCGTAATAAGAAATTCTAAATCACGGCTCTCTTGCATCCGGATATTTTCGTGCATAATTTATAATATTCTTGTATTAATCGATCAAAAAAATGGGTGTATTTAGATGAACATTGAACTGAGACCGTTCGGCTAACAGCAATGCTAAATGGTTGAATTTTTAAGTCTCCTTCGGTTTTTTTAAATAATTCGACATCAAAAACGTATTTGCAAAAAATTGGACCGACGTTATTAGTTGGTGCACTGAATAGAATTAATAGTATTTTGTATTTTTCAGTGCACCAACGTTGGTATAATTCTTTTGTAAAAAATAAATATTTATAATATTCAAAAGATATTGTTAAAATTTCAAAAAAATATTCGTCTCACTCACGAAATCAACTATTAAATCAAGTAATGCTAACATACTATAAAAAATTATGACAAACTGTTCTTTATATTTGCAGCAATTAATCTAATTTTCGAACGGGACAGAACCATTTACGTACCTACTATATTTTTGGTGCTCGTTACATTAACGTTTATTTTGTGGTTTTATTTGTATTGTATAAATATATTCAAGTACCAGTTTCGATTATCCAAGAGGTCCCACTCACTGCCCTACAACATACTGATGAGCGACAAACATATTTGGCATCAACAATACCAATCCGACTAATTTCCCATTCAATCATCGAAACTTAGGAAAGTCTCATGACGAGTGAATAAATGTGTAGGGCTAAAATAGCAACTAACAGACAGCCGTATTCCTAATCGAAATTTATTAGGCTACTAAATTAAGTGCTGAGGTTTATGGCGCTACCAGAACACACAACTGACAGAACCTTCAATCCACGGTCGTATAAATGAGCACTGTGCTGCAAATTAACCAATCTAACCTTAAATTCGGTTTGTCAATGTTATATGGTAGAACTGGCAGGGTAGTGTTTTGTTTTTTTTAATTTTAATACGGTACTATTACCGAACTAAGATTGGATTATAAATACGGCTGTATAGGTTTAAATTTGAACAGTGGGGGTTACTTACATATTGGTTCGGAATTTACTTACCTAATGGTGGAATAGATTGGTTATAAATTTACTGTCATTATCATTGTAGTGATTAGTAATTTGTAAGATATAATTAAGTAATAATAATTATACGTAGTTTATTAATCGTTTCTCGGATATTTAAGAAAAAAACAAGTGGATTTGTTCTGATTAATATTCTTTCAAATTAATAATATTTCACGAAGATTGTGTATTTGATTCAATAATATTATCCGAGGTATTATCCATACTATAGAATATATTTTTGTGACCATGAAGGATGACTTAATTTTAAAAAAATCTATTAAATATTTCAGATTAGCTGATTACCCATTTCTAGGTATACCTATTTCTACCTATACAATTTCCAAGTTAATATATTTTTCATTATTTTGTTGGATATTATTGATTAGATTATAAAATACATAAAATTCATTCCAATTAATAATCAATTTATATTAGGTATATATTATTATATTATATTAGGTATTGTATGAAATTACCATTCACTGATAACAAGTCAAATTATAATATTCAAATTATTATATGGCTGTATTGAAACTAACAGTTTCAATGTCAGGTTGAACCAATAATAATTGAAATAAGCACATATAGATCATTGTTATATAATATGATCTTAGCACATAACTGAAATGGATCGTTTCTCTATTATTTACATACATATACAGGGTGGGCAAACGAAAACTTTAAATACCGATTTAACGAATGTTAATCAAAAGATGGGAAAATGCTCGGACTTGTCGATTTTTGATTCGAGGGGGGGACAACTTTGGTACTTTAATCAGTCCCGTAACTCCTACCCCCTAACGGAGGTAAGCACCATCCCCTGATTTTAAATAGGGGTGAGGAGTATTGCTATACCTTATTCAAAAGATATCATCGAGTACTATCCAATTCTGAAGTTTGGCTTGAAAATTTTCATCGATAACAAAATGACAGCTGAAATAGGAAAAGGGACAATGAGAACAGAAAGTGTACTTGAAAACCAAAAAAAAAAATACTCCACTTCCATGCATTAAAATAAGTTCTGTTCAAAACGTTCCCGTACATTCCGCAACATGTCGGGTGTTATTTGAAGGCATTCATTTATTATCTCATTTCGCAAATCTTCCAGTGAATCGAGCATAAATCCTAGATTTCAGATGACCCCGAAGAAAAAAGTCCAGAGGAGACAGATCAGGTGACCTGGGTGGCCACTCCAATATGCCCACTTCTTTCAATCCAATTTCGAGGAAAAGTTTCGTCCAAAAATTGGCGTACAGGTTGTACAAAATGAGGTGGTGCGCCATCTTGATGAACAATGATCGTCTGATGGTCTTCTTCCATGTCCAATACTTGCACGAGGGTTGGATAAATAGTGTTTTCTAATAAATTCTGATAAATTTCGCCATTGAGGTTACCCACTTCAATCGCTTCTTCTCTTTCATGCACCCTCTTTTTATTTTCGACTGAACAAGCAGCTTCAAATTTGGAAGCTAGTTGCAAAACGTAAGTAGTGGAGACATTTCTTTCAGGATGACATTCGTTAAATAAATAAATAACTGTTATTCGTGCAGAGTCGTCGGTTTTGATTTCTTTTTGTTCGATCTTAATAAGATAAGATTTAGGGCTTTTTCGAATTAATCAGACTTTGAAAATTTGAATATAAGCTGAAATATATCCCTTACATTATGATAACTTTCTATTTATCATGTTGAGTAGAATAATAAAAAAAAATCTAAGCCGCCTGATGTATGCGGGATATTAAAGAGATCTTTTGACCTCATATAACATATGAAAATGTTTAAATATATTCTTAATTATAATATTATACATATGTGGAAAAAGTACGTTTTGCATCTAATGCCCTTATTATGGACGCCACATGAACATAGCGGCATTAAAAATGACACAATTATAATGTAAATGGCCATCTTTTTGCCTTTTTTGATAACAACTATAAGTTTATTAAATTATAATATACGGAGTGAGTTTGAAATACATGTGTAATAGTTTTATGGATGTTCATGCCTTATAAATAGTAAACGTGCTCCGATTTTCAAAAGTCTTGAGTATGGAACCCTTCTACCTCAGAGTCCTACTCGCACGTAGAACCAGCTCGAACACCCACCCACCCAGATCCATCCACACAGAGAGAACTGCATTCTGAATTTCTTCTACATATGTCTCAGGGATTTGCCGGTATGGAACCCTTCATCTTCAAGTCCCAGACGCACTGACAGACTCTCACAAAACAGTTCAGTGACATACTACACACAAATATGGCGAAAAATCCAAGAAAAATCAGCCATAAAGCTCAGTTATACTTCCTTAGGTATGACAGGTACAAAACCCTCCACCTAGGAGCCCAATCACACTTACAGCCACTACCAGATCATTCGAATAACATTCTACATACATACATGGTAAAAAAAACATCAAAATCCAGCCATAGAGTTGAGAAATATACATACAATAGACTTCTAGGTACGGAATCCACTACATAAAGTCCCACGGACATTAAAAGAATGACGTTACTTTGGTTGGGATATCCTATCATATTGTCTCTTTTATGGTGAGAATATAAGAAATTTTACCTGAATTTTATTTCTTAAATTATGGTTTCTAATATATTGACAAGTGTTTCGTAATCACCCTGTATATAGCTCAATAGTATTCATTAAAATGTTATTCATATACATATATACAAGTTATATTAATTATTTAAAAAAATGCTATATCGAAAATGCGGGTAATTTGTCATCAATGTAGATATTACTTATGTACTTATGTTATGGTTATGGTATATATCTATGTATTTATATTTATATTATTCTCATTAAATATCATATAGAGATATAATGGTTTGTCCATTATTTATTATTTTTGCATAAGGTCGAAAAACATATTGCATTATTTTATATATATATATATACAAATGCATTTTCGGTATAAATAAATATTTACAAGATGAAAATTGCATATAGTGTTCACATATAATATACATATATGTATGTATATAAATTAACATCTATCGATTAACTATTTTACGATTATATTGCTGATATTATTAAATGCCAAAAAGAAACAGGAGAGAATTCATTATTTTGCCCTGAAGAAGAGAATTAACTTTCTCGAAAGCTCGGTTAATTCAAAATAATTTTATTTATTAAAGGACTAATTTTTTTTACAAAATCAAAAAAGTTATGTTCACATATACGTATATAATGCGGTTATCTTGAATTAATAAAAAATTTAACAATCTTTCTCCAACATTTTTACATAATCTCCACAATTCAACAAACATATCTAACTAAAATGTCAGATGTTCTGATTTTTTTTTGTAGGTGCTTAAGTACGATTGTACTTACATGACATTCAAGAGCACTCGACAATAGATTTACTGCAAGCGATCGATATTCGATAATTTTCTTGATTAAACCTGTAAATCAATCATCATAATACTGCGTTAAATACAAGAGACGATTAACGTTAGTGGAATCAAAAATTTGCCCCGTTTCCACCAATATGAACTCATCCATAAATTGCTAGAAAAAACTTCGAACCCTATTGGATATTTTTATTTGATTTGGAAAATCAGTAACCCTAAATGAAATATCGTTTTAATGAATAAAATTTATAAAACATTCATTAATATACGAATGTATTTTCCTCAAAGCATTTCGTCATCATGGCTGCTTTCGTTCTAGAAAAAAAATTTAATCATCTCCTCATATCACACAGGACGTTGGCCCCAGTACGCATGATAATTAATCTATATCTTGGTTGTTGTATCGCCTGTTGTGTGTGACGGAAATCAAACAGACAAAAACAAAAGCCACAGTCAATGCATTAAAAAATACACATGCACTACGCATACTTGCGTAAAACGCCACGCCCACATATTATGCAGATGACAAATTTGACATTCCATAAAACACACATTGAAGAAAAGAAGAAGAAGAGCAGCATTATTCACAAAACATAACATATTCACAATGATGGCTGTTCATAGTCAATAGTCATACTTTTTTTAATCTAGTTGCTGAACCGGAAAAAACTTATCATTATTTAATATAATAGGAGGTAGATGTATAAATATGTGCTACAGGAATTGACTGACTAAGAGACTAAGTAAAAACAAAACACTACTCAGGTTGGGAGCAGGGGGGAGGGGACAATCGTGAATGGACGGGAAACCCACTACTCAACTCATCGGTCGTATACATTCTAATAGTGGGGGACACCATTCGGCATAATCTTTTTCTCACCACGAGCAGACAGAGTCGTACTGGCCACAATACCGATGTAAAAAGCAAATCTTGACTAAAAACATGAATCAGTTGAGTGTCCTAACAGTTTTAATTAAAGCAGGTAATCGAATATTATTGGACCTTTAGACGAATGTTTCTTTGGAATATTAACAAAAATCGTTTTAAAAATTAATAGATTTTTCAGCTTGAATTGAATTGCATCTTGAACCTTTAATATTCAATTTGGGTTGAAGAAGATCTACTTTATCAGTATTTTTATGATATTTTGATACATTTTTTTACAGAGTTATCAAAAAAGAAGCTTGAAAACTAAATTCATAAAACGTCAAAAGTCAATTGCATTAGAAAATAATAACAAATGTCAATAAAGGTCAAACACGCGTCCAAAAAAGTCAATATTAATACTTTTCATTTGCAAATTTTAATCAATTATCATGCCGATAAGACTTAATTATACAAATGAAGATTATTTGAGTTTATTTATTATCATGGAGAATGTGATAAAGCTATTTCAAGAACATGTGATACAATCGCGACGTGATATCCACAGTAACAGAAACTAACACCAAAATTTGTTAAAAAATTATAGAAAACCTCAAGAACTTTGGAACTATAAAGCCTAAAGCACGTAGAAATAAACCAGTTGTTAAAAATGAAAATATTGAAATCGTCATGTTTGCCTCGTATTGACTGTTCGTTCAATTCAACTGATCATCCGAACACACCCACTGTTTATAAGGGCGTTCGAGCAGCGGTTCAAACCGTCAGACGCCTGCGCACTTCAATTTACGATGAAATAATTTATTCCCATCTACTAGTAAGATGTTCGAGCAGTAGTTTGACGATTTCCAAACTAATCCGGGCTCAGTTTGGAAAGACAGGCGCAGTTTAAGCGTCTTCTTCTTCTTCTTAGAGTGTAGTTTCCTCTGTTGTTGGAGAAATCCCTTCCAGAGAACACTACCACAGTCCTAAACTAAACTCTGGTTTTGTGTTTTGTCCATCAGTAGTCTTTCATTGATGTTCTCTCTTATCTTTGGTCATAAAACATAGATATCTATCGGCATAGTCATTTGTTCTATGACGACGACGAAATTGTAAGAAAGTGGAAGGGGTAGTTTGCAAACTGCAGTTAGTTTGGTGTTCGAGCAGAACAAAATCCCAAACCACTTGGAAACTGTTTCAAACCGCGCACATGCGCATTTTAAACAGTTATCAAACCGTCTCAATTTGCTGCTCGAACAGCCTTTATGACATGCCAACTAATTTCGCACCTGACTCCTAGCAAAAACATGGTTCTCGCTAGTTCATATTACTTATATAACGCCAACTGTCGCAACATCGTCTCATAATATGTAGATGGTTTGGCTCGACGTTGCGACTCATCGCCTGGATTCTGTGTCGCGTTTTCGCGAATATATCGCCAAATCGCCATTTCTACGCGGGCGACTAGAACGCCGGCTGGTGGTATGGCGGCTGCCAGTTGAAGAAGAAGAAGAGTAGGAGGGTATTGATTTTGAAATTAAATAAGCATAAGCGCGAAAGGGCGAACAGCCGGTCTGTCCTTGAGTTGGTCGTACAAGCACAAGCGTCCACGTTGTAGTTAGGTGTTTTATATCAGTAGATGTTGGGGGATTGTCATTTCGATCGCAGCTTAGGTATGAGAGATAAAAAAATATTTTTTGCAAAAAATTTGACAGACTTTATCAGTTGTTGCACTGAAAAATACAAAATAATATTAATTCTATTGGTGCTGGTAATTTTGAAGTTGTGCAGTTGTAGTTTGTTGTTGTAGGCACCAACTCCAAAAGAACCAGCACCAATAGAATTAATATTATTTTGTATTTTTCAGTGCAACAACTGATAAAGACGGTCCAATTTTTTGTAAAAAATATTTATTTCACATTTTTGAGTGTAACATTAGTCATGAAAATTGTTGAACGTTCACTAATATCCAAAAAGTTATAGGTAGGTTTAGCTTGTACTAGCGGAAATACGCATATCACATATTTCAGACTTTACCATTGCGAAACTCGGAAACCGTAACTCTTTTGAAAAAATGTTCAATTTAAATGTTTCCGGATACGGTCCCCTTTCTAGTTTTCAAACCTCGAATTTTCGATTTTCGGAAAAATTTGCCCCTTCCACAAAGCTGAAAAACATATTTCTCTGGCATATTTCAGAATGTAGCGCGGAAACGTATGATTATTTTAAAAAATGTTCAATTCAAACATTTCCGGATATGAAATTTTTCGTTAATTCTGTCGTCTCGGATTTTCAATTTTCGAGAAAAGAAAAATTGCCCCCTCCAACCCTTTGGGGGCGGTTTTTGGAGGGAAGGAGATTTTGGATTTGATTTTTCTCAATATGGGACCATTTCTCAACTTTCCTCTTTCAAATGAAACAAAGCTCGTCTAAATCGGAGTACGTTTACTATGCAAAACGCGAGAACAGCCATTAAAAAAAAGCTATCTAACAACCGAATTGTATACCTTCTCCTTTTTTTCGAGTCTGTCAAAAAACCAGACAGTCAAATTGTATACCTCCTCCTTTCGGGGTTCGTCGGTCAAAAAAATGTGCATTAACGAGGTACTGCTGGCAAATTTGGCTGGGTTATTTGACTTACGTCAATGTCAATTTAATATCTCTTTCATTGTACCACATAATATAATCAAATTTATATAGAACGAAGAATATAATATATATAATATAGTTATATCAAATAAAATATATCAAAGATAGGAGAAACCATTATTGATATTAAGAGAAAGATGTTAGTTTCATGATCAACACGGCCGTGGGGTGTTGGGTGTGGTGACAACATCTACGAATATGTACAGAAACGATATATTATTTTCTTTTATAACTATCAATTTCTTCTTCTTGTACCAAACATTAACGTTGAATTTGATTGATTGAATGTCATTGTGCGGTTCATGTCGTCTCTAAATCTACAATTTTGTGGCATAGAACTTAAAGATATTATAAATTAAGTCCTATCTAAGTAAGCACTGTGTCTAGATCCTCAACTAGGAACTTTTTCGGAACAAAGTGTGGCATCGAATTATGAAATGTCATTTTTTGTCATCAGCAGTGGTCAGTACGATGGGTGGTAATATTACAAAATATGCACAATAATAGTTTATAAGAGGAAACACTCTACTATCTAGGACTGATATACTGAGTGATGAGGACTTTGGTGGGTCATCCTCTTGTGTGACAGGTGGTGTGGAAAGGATAGGGGATGCCTCCTGTCGCCTGTCGTCTCTTTCTCTGTTCATCCTTCTGATCCCGTTGTGTTGGTGTTGGTTGTGGATTGTGGATGTGGTGGTTGATGATGGTTGGAAAGAGAATCGGGCACAGACATGCCGCGGCCCCGGATTAGGTATGTAGGCGACAGAGCCGTACTCGGGGATGATTTCTGGAAAACTGGGGGGGGGGACATTTAATTAGTCGATCAGGATTACTCTATAACTTAAACAAGTGGAATAAAAAAAATAGTTTTCTTAGGCCTTAAAGTTTTGGAAGAAAAGACTAAGATTTAGTAAGACATAGGTGATATATATAGGTGAATTGGCAATAGCAGTTGTCCTTGATCTCTTGATATATTATCTATATTAATAAAGAAATTACGACGCAGCTATGGAATGCAGGATGTTGATTTGAAAAATGAAAATATTTGATTGTGATAAAAGTTGGAGGACAAAAGTGGGTGACAAACTTTCTAAGAAATTCAATATCCATTTGGGTGTTCCACAAGGATCTGTGCTAGGTGTCTTACTCTTCTTCATTTATATTAATGAACTAGGGAGAGTAATTAAATCAGTGGCTGAGAATTAACAAATTAAAGTTCAAGCTGACTAAAACTAAATTTATAAAACTGAATTTGAATGAGGATATCAGCATAGTGAGATTAGATGGCGTGGAAGTGGAGTGCGTCAATTTTTAAAAAAATTTAAAATATCATAATACATCAAATGTACAAATTATTTTTAAAGATTGTCCATTTTATTGTCTTCAAAATAAGAATCATTATTTCTGAATTATCTTTTTATTTTATTATTAACTAAATAATTTTTATTTGCAGCTACTGGTTTCTATTTTCGCATTTATATGAAATAAGTCACACTGCAACATTATTTTGCTTTTTTTTCCTATCGCATTTTGGTGTGATACTCGCTTAATAATGTTGGTATTTATCAATACACCATATTTATTTATGCGATAGGAAAAAAAATGCAAAATGGTGTTGCAGAGACTCAAAAGTCCTCTATCAAATGAAAATAGAATCATGGAAATATGAGCACGTTTACTTTTTATACAAAGGCGCGAACATTAAAAAAAATAATCGAACTGTATAGCTCCTCCGTTTTATTCGTCGGTCAATAAGACAAAAAAATCTTATTATATTTCTAATAGTTTTGATTCTATCGATCAATAAATAAAACTTTATTCATCTTTTGAATACTACAATGAAATATCTAATGAGAATTATACTAACCTCTTTTTTTTCTCTTACAGGTGAGTCTCCCGGAAACAGCCATGTAATTTTAAGAATATTTCAAAAAAAGGATAACAGATGGCAGTTGGTATGTATAAAAATACTTTCAAAGGAAAGTTGACTACTTGAACAAAGTCGAAAAGTATTTTTATGGTTATATAGGTCCGCAAAAAAAACAATTATCTCCGAATCTACTCGACCGATTGAATTGAAATTTTGTACAGATATATATATATATATATATATATATATATATATATATATATATATATATATATATATATATATAAAATTAAAACTGCATCGTGTGACTAATCAAATGGGAGGTCTTGCTGTGAAGATCTTATATGTATTTTTTGTAATTTAAATATAAATACTTTCCAAGTTATGCAAGAAAATAGACGAACATTGACCATTCCCCTCCTTACCTGCGAAACTACTGAACCTAAAATGTTGAAAAAAATACAGAAATTAGATTTCAACTTATAGATTATAGGAAAACCTATGAGAAGTCCATAATATTAAAATAACATGGTTTATCACTCAATATTGACAAATTTGGGTCAGATTTTAAAAAAATAAACATGAACGTACGGAACCCTCTGCATGCAAGTTCAATTCGCATTTCTCCAGTTTTTTTTAATATTGTTAATTTTTGACATTCAGCATTCACCTACCTTACATCAGTCTCGACAATGTGTTTGCAATATTTCATGATGATCTGTTGATTAATTAAGGCGTGAAAGCGTAACAAACAAACAAACAAACTAACTAACTCATATTCCCATTGATAATATTAGTTGGATTTTTTTTTATTGTTGAAAACAAAATACGCTTTATATAATGGGTAATCCAATTAGTGCTTTAGAATTTTAAAATAAAATAGAACACGGCCATTATACTGCTATTTTATTAGGAAAAGGTCAACCATTTACAGTTCTATTTTAAAATTAATAATATAGTTCAAATATCGTCCACGACTTTGACTTTGACAATAATAACGAATTTATCAATACGTTCTCTAATGTTGTTTTTTGAAATCCTTTGAAATTATTCTTGGATTATTAGCCTGAACCGTCGACATCACATAATCCTACAAGAAGATGTTACAAGGCGTGAAGTTACGTCAGATCTTCCTGGATAATTCACAACAGGACAACGCAAACTAATTTCCAAATCTCATTAAAACAACAAGTACCCCTTGAGTTTGATGGTAAATTTGAATGATTTTGCAGTGTTGTTAGTAGATGTTCCATGATCAATTGTAATAAACTCATATATAAAGCAGTCATTGTTTCTGACAGGTAAACTCTAAAATACTAAAGCACCAACAATTGGATCACCCTGTATAACATAAGGTAAATCCTGAACACAATCCGTATTTTTCAATACAGTTTTTTTCTTGTTGAAGATTTGATTTATTTTACTTTGAAGGTTGCCAAACAAAAACAAGAAATTTCAAGGAATGAGGAAAAATAATTACGAGATAAATGAAAATACCTTGTTTTCCATTAAACAAATCGCTGAGGCTTTTTTGAAGAAAAATGAGTATCGATGAAAGAAAAGTGAGAAAAAGTGTCATGAAATATTAGAAGCGGACCATATTTTTATCGGATGGAATGAAAAAGGCTCTTAGAATTGAACATTTTCAGAAACAAATATGTAGTTTTTACTGACGAATCAACATTTCCATTACTGGTCAAGCACAATCCATCTCGAAAATTTACACAGACATTTGGAACTGGGTACTAAGTAACCTCAAAAACTAAATATGTTTTGTTGGGTATTTTGGATAAGAATTTTACATTAATGGTAACGGTAATTTGAATGCTGCAAAATATTTGGAGCTACCTACTACAAAAGAGAATTGCCCGGGAAATTCATAGAATACATACATAACTCGAGCAAGATTTGGGGACAATAATCTTTGAGTATAACAATATTTGAACCAGGCATCGATTATATTGTCTGGTTGTGATAGTATCACTTGCAGCCAGCTCGTTCACCAGATCTCGCTCCATATGAATATTTTTTTTGCTGAAAATATTCATGTAAATGAAATTCATCCTCCGCAAAAGTTTGGTTGGACAGTGTTAGAAGCATTGACAGCCGTCTAATGTATAAGTCAACCAATTACTTGTTCAACCTCATTTTTTCGCGAGATTCATTTTTTTTGGTTTTGTTGCATATTATGACAAAAAAATATTTATTTCACACTTTTGAGTGTTACATTAATCAATTCAGACTTTACCATTCCTGTAACTCGATAACGGTAACTCTTTTTGAGGGAAGGACATTTCGGATTTGAGTTTTCCTAAATATGGGACAATTCCTCAACTCTCAAAAATTTTCTAAAGTCTAAAATACAATCATCAAATATGTGTATATGTGTAGGGGGCAATTATTTTCGTAAATTGAAAATATGGGGCGGCCAAATTGAAGAAGATTTTATGTAGCAACATTTAAACTGGACATTTTTCAAAAAAATGTAGATACGGTTTCCGGGTTACAGGTTACAGCAGTGGGAAAGTCTGAAATATGTGTTTTTCCACGATGTTTTGAAAACTCTGAATAAGTGCAAGCAACATATATCTGGTGAACTATGAATGATTTTGATTTCTAATGGTACCCTCAAAAGTGTAAAATAATTAATAATTTTTACCAAAATATTTGGACCGACTTTTGGTGCCCTGTAAAATACAAAATAATATCAATTCTATTGGTGTTGGTACTTTTCAAGTTGCTGCCAAAAGTTTTCTATCTATTTCACACCTTTAAAATTACCAGCACCAATAGAATTAATTAATTTTATTTTGTATTTTTCAATGCAACAACTAATAAAGACGGTTGAATTTTTCGACAAAAATTATTAGAATTCATCCTGAATCCGTCTCTGTGGTCAGGGCGTGTGGCCCGCGGAACAACACACAGAGCAGCGGCGGCATCGGCGATATCCTACTCTATACCTACACTTTTCTCACTATCTATCTCTCTCGGCTTTAAAGGGGATATACTTGTCGAAAGTGAGCTCATTGCGTGCTATCCACGCTATCACCATTTAATTTTGACTTATCCCCTTTAATGTCCCAACACCAACACACTACTCTTAATAGCTGGGATATATGTGTGTATGGTGTGGTTTTTGTCACTTCACACCAAAAATAGCAACACAGTCTCTGTGTTTGTTTGTATGTCCATCCATCTGTTAGTTCGCCGCCAATCTATTGTCATTCATTTATAAGGTGAATTTGTTCTTACATAATATTATTTATGTAGAATATGTCTGCTTGTCTCTTATTGGTCATTGGGTTGATGTTGATGACAGGAAGTCTGAAATTGAATCATGGTTTCACTTCACATAATATTATATTAGTTGAGGCAACGAGAGTCTGTTGCTGTTTATTAAAGCAGATAAGACACAATAGGTATTTGGGCGATCGAGCTTTTCTCGGATAACACAGGATTTATGGATAGGAGTTGCTTAGTTCAATAAATATTTTTTACAAAAAATTGGACCGACTTTATTAGTTGGTGCACTGAAAAGTATAAAATAATATTAATTCTATTGGTGCTGTTACTTTTGAAGTTGTGCAGTTGCAGGTAGATTGGTAACTTTTGGCACCAACTTCACAAGTACCAGCCCCAATAGAATTAATATTATTTTATACTTTTCAGTGCACCAACTAATAAAGTCGGTCCAATTTTTTGTAAAAAATATTTATTTCACACTTTTGAGTGTAACATTAGTCACGAAAATCGTTGAACGTTCACTAATACCAAAGAAGATAGTACTTATTCTATTACCCACGTATATTCCTTGCTTGTAGTTGTTATTATTGAGATCTCAGTACATCGCTGCGGAAATACGCTTGAATATTTTAGTTGTTACCATTTTAACACCGATTTTACTCGAAAACCGTAACTCTAAGGGGAAAATGTTCAGTATAAATGTTGCTACAAATAATTATGTCTTTCATGTACTGCAAACAGATTTTCAATTTTCGACAGAAATCGCCCTCTCCACATAGCGAAAATAGGTATATTTGAGAGTTTAAAATGTCTCTATGTCGAAAACCGTTACTCCTTTGAAAAAATGTTCCATTTAAACGTTTCCGGATATTGTCCTATCTTTAATTATATCAACGCAGATTTTCAATTTTCGACAAAATTTGCCCCCTCCACCCCCTTCGGGGGCGGTTTTCGTAGGGAACGAGATGTCGGATTCCCGTTTTTATGAATATGGGACCATTTCTCAAGCCTCCTCTTTCAAATGAATCAAAAATCATCAAAATCGGAGTACGTTTACTATATGAAACGCGCGCACAAACCAAAAAAAAAAAAAAAAAAAAAAAAAAGCACACAATCGAATTGTATACCTCCTCCTTTTGGGAAGTCGGTCAAAAATGAGCATATTTTACCGACGAACCCCGAACGGAGGAGGTACACAATTCGGCTAACTGCTGCTTTTTTTTTGGTTCGTTCGCTCGTTTTATATAGTAATCGTTCGCCGATTTTGATGATTTTTGATTCATTTGAAAGAGGAGGCTTGAGAAATGGTCCCATATTCATAAACATACAAATCCGAAATCTCCTTCCCTTCGAAAACCGCCCCCGAAGGGAGTGGAGGGTTCAAAGTTTCTCGAAAATTGAAAATCAGATATAATTGAAGATAGGACAATATCCGGAAACGTTTAAATTGAACATTTCTTAAAAAAAGTTACGGTTTGCGAGATGGAGGCAAGTTAAATTCTCAAATAAGTGTATTTTTGATTGAACTTCAGGTGAATCACTAGACTCCAGGAGCTAAGCAAGCCAGCCAGTCATTCAGTGAGTTGATCGGTACGTTCAATCTCAAATTGTGTCATCAGAATAAATAGCTTATTTATCAGTAAATATTCCCTACACAACATTTCTATATCGAAGAGAAAATTGTGATTGATGATAAAGCCGCCATCTTATACCGACAAACACAAGCCTTTTCTAAAACACATATTAGTTTATGTACAAACTTTAAATAAACGATATCCGGTATATAGGTATGTTTAATATGAGTCGATGATATTAATATGAATTATTATTTTATTTAATATTGACTTTTTGATATACTTAAAGGCACTAAACGTATCTATATTTATATAAGCATAAATAAAATGTTCAAATATTAATTCTAAATGTGTCCAAGTTGGATATATATACGAAAAATGATTAAATTCTTGGTAGGTATACTAATAAATTTTAGGCAATGAGATAAATGCCTTTTTGGTTTTGAATTGGACTCATAGATAAATAGCTACATCAATGAATGGGATGGGGGCGAGAAGAGTCAAAAATGTAGATGGGCAAAAGGTATCTGTAAAGATCCTCACAAATCACAAATTGTTTTGGAAAATGATATTGATCGTTGATTGCACTGTTAGGACAAACATTTGAAGAGAGAACATAATCTAAATCAGACAGCTGGTAAATGGGAATTCGATGCCCAGAAAAGGAAAAGTTTTTTTATATTTATCATGACATATTATATTTTAGTTCCAGTTCTTGAAGAAGCTCGTGATATATCAATGTGGAAGAGATTTTTGTTGCGCTCCTGAAGAAGTAAAGGAGATGACTTTCAATCATTTTGGTTATTATTATATTTTTTTAATTATCGGTATTTATTAATTCAATTTTATAAATTTCTTACAACTACAAGATTTTCAGGGAAATATACAAAAATTGACCGCCCCCACACCCTTCTTGTCTTCAAAAGTGAAAAATTGTAAAAAGTATACAAATTATAAATTTTTAAATTTTAAAAATTTTTGTTTTAGCATAATACTAAATTTATATTTATATAAGACTGAACGTCATATTGGCTCACTATTCGAGATATGCCAACCAAATTTTGCACACGTGTTTATCATACCTTAAAAAAAAGTACTGTCATACTGTCAGTGCCCGTGGGACTCTATGTGGTGGTCTCCGTATCTGAAAGTCTATTTTATATTTCTGAACTCTATGGCTGGATTTTGTTGGTTTTTTTACCATGTATGTCTGTAGAATGTTATTAGAATGATTTGGTAGTGGCTGTAAGTGTGACTGGGCCTTCTAGGTGGAGGGTTCCATACCTGTAATACCCAAAGAAGTATCTCCGAACTCTATGGCTGTATTTTCGTGGATTTTTCGCTATATTGGTGTGTAGTATGTCACTGGACTGTTTTGTGAGAGTCTGTCAGTGTGACTGGGACTTAAAGGTGGGGGGTTCCATACCGGATATCTCTAAGACATTTGTAGCAGAAATTTTCATGTTGTTATCTCTTGGTGCATGTTTGTTGATGGATCTGGGTTGGGGTCTACGTGTGAGTAAGACTCTAAGGTAGAAGGGTTCCAGTCTGAAGATTTTTGATGACTTTTCGTACCACAATGTACCAAAGTGTTTGCCCGTGAAGTGCCGGGTAAAACAGTTATCTTATATTGACTCTGTTTTACAAATACACGGTTGTACAGAAATTACATTAAACAGTAAAGTGACTTGAAAATGTGTCATAAATTTAATAATATTTCATTAGTGAACTAAAGTGGGCAAGATAAAATGCAATAATGATACTAATATTAAATAATAATTTTCCCATGTTCACAAAAGGTAATTGCATTAAAATAGATATTCAATTGCTTCTAATTATTTTTGTCACGCCATGACTATGGGTGATGTGCAATCTGATTATTGCGATCCTCTAGGTAGTAGCAATAGATAGATATAGAAGAGAGCTAGAGCTGCTGACTGAGCTGAACTTTGCTTTAAAAGGGCCCCGTTTAATGTCATTAGACGAGAGGCGCTTTGTTTTAATCTACGTTCAAAATTGGAACAGGAGAAGGGCACATGAGCTGTATAATATTATCTCATTCATCCACTGATCGGTGGGGTTCAGCGACGGAAGTGCTTTTTAATTTAATTTTGTTCGATTTTTTTTCGATATGATAATTAATAATAATAAGCTTCCAATGTTATTTGAAATAATTTTATTGAAAAAAGTACCTCCTTAATTATTGATTGAAATGAACTTAATATTATTGCACAACATCTGGAAGTACCGTGTTTGATTCGAGTAAACGAACTCAATTGTTAAAATAAATTAATTTAGATAAGCTTTATACATAACTAGAGGAAGCCCCCCAAAAAGAGTTGGCCCAAACTGAATATTTTAAGGGTGTCCGAGCAGCGGTTCAAACCAGTCCCAAATTGTCGCACTTACAATTTTCGAGCAGTAGTTTGACGATTTCCAAAATAGTCCGGACTCAGTTTTCTCTGTTGTTGGAGAAATCCCATTCAGAGAACACTACCACAGTACCTACTAAACTAAACCCTAGTTTTGTGTTTTGTCCATCAGTCTTTCATTGATGTTCTCTCTTATCTTTGGTCATAAAACATAGATATCTATCGGCATAGTCATTTGTTCTATGACAACGAAATTGTAAGAAAGTGGAAGGGGTAATTTGCAAACTGCAGTTTGGTGTTCGAGCAGAACAAAATCCCAAACCACTTGGAAACTGTTTCAAACCGCGCACATGCGCATTTTAAACAGTTATCAAACCGTCCTAAACTACTGCTCGAACAGCCTTTTTTATTGAATTTCCGGCGACAACCAAATTACAAGGCCTTTCGGCGTTTGGATACATATTTAAAAGAACATGGTGAATTTTTTAAGAAAGATTTAAAAGATTAAACAGGTTAATACAAACAGAATCTTTAAAACAATTTAATTTAAATTCATAACAAATTACAAATAATGCTCAAAAATGTCGCCATTGCCATCGATGCATTTTTGACATCGCTTCTTGATACTTCTCGTCGCTTTCCCTCGATGCTGTTAATGGAATTTAAGACGGCTCTCTTTAGTTCTTCCAGGCTTTTGTACTGATCTATGCCAAAAACTGTAACCCCAGAGGAAGAAATCCATAGGGTTGAGGCCCGGTGATCTTGGGGGCCAACTAATGTCACTGTGGGCAAATGCCCCATGTTACATATCGAATTAATTGGAAAAATACGCTTAATTCGAATATGGAAAAATCTAATATGGCGCCCATAAGAAAAAGTGAAGTTAGGTAGTGTATTTTTCTCGGAATGAAAAATATTAAAAAGTAAACGGTTTTAAAGATCATAAAAAGCTGAGGAAAAAGTATCCAAACAGTTTTTTGATAAATCTAAAAATAAAAACGTTAGAATATTTAGAAATAGATGATTTTCGATTTTTTTTTGTTCGATAACTTCGGAACTAGTCAGATTTTTTGAAATCATATTTTTCTTTAGACACTCATCTTATGAATTCAAATAGCCTCCCGTCCATATCTTCAGTCAGACAGACATTACAAGAACAACTGAAGGAGAAGGGAAAGGATAAGCAGGGCAAAGTACAGCAGCATCTATCCAACAGAACAAACTTTTGGATGATGGCTGCCCCAACTTGTTCAATCAGAGAGCAATAATAATAATAATAATAGTAATAATAATACTGCTCGAGTCCATCTGTCTGTCTTCCTGTCTGTCTATTGTAGAACTCGCATGATAACAACAAATCGGCGGCTCCAACAAAACTATACTCCGCATAGCGATGGTGGTGCAATATATTTCCCCCACAAAGTTTGACACATCGCTCTCCCATATATATATTGCAGAAGTTTATTGTAAGTTTGGTATCTGTATTACAATATATATAATATGGGAGACCGTATATTTCCCGTATTACGTATTTTATTATCTATATTATGCCTCCTATGTCTTTGTCGTTCTCCTCGTAGTTAGTAGCCTTCTCATTTACTAAACTTGGACTATTATAGGAAACCTTATGCAAATAATATCGATTCTAGTCTCCCGACAAGGCTGGCCAGAATAAGATTCACTACCCCCCAAATCTCAGAGACTATGAGAGATACGAAAAAAAGTATTGAAATAAAATATTCGTGAATTTCTTTGAAATTTTTATTTTTATTGTTGTCATATTCACAGGTTGTTCCATTTATCTGATACAGGTATCAACTCTCTTATTTTAAATGGAACACCCGATATATTTTTTTTGATTTTTAGATTCTTCGTAAAATTTTAGGTTAATTTTGTGTAACAAACCCTATACCTAGTGTATTTATAGTTTTCGAGATTTTATCATTTTTGTGAAAAAAATAATGACAGTTGCAGGTGTATGAATAATGCATCATTAGTAGTAATTCATTCGATAAATTGAAGAGTCACTATCATAAATCAAACAAGCAGAGGTGAATATTTGTAACCAAACTATAAACAATATCTGGCAATATACAGGGTGAGTACGAAAGCGATGAAAACTCTGAATTGAATATTATCATCAACTATCTCCGATTTTTTAAATGCAAACCCCATTTTTTTTTTCTGTTGCACTGTATCTTACGTCTAAAAATAACGGTAGGTACTTTCAGTTTACTTCCCTATACCTAATATCAAGATTTTGTGAGATATTAGCCAAAATGTAAAACATCAGGTTCATATTCGTTAACGTAGGGGTTGCTATGGAAACAATGACATCTTGATTTGTTAATCAAATGTCAGACTGTCAGTTGGGTCAGTCCAACAGATTTCCTCTATCTCAGAAACCATGAGAGATACGGAAAAAAGTTTGAATATAAAATCTTTGTGAATTCCTTTAATTTTTGAAGTGAAAACGCACGTTAGGCGTTTTTCGGATAGATAAAATCTTCCTAGCTCGCGACACCGATGACCTCGACATGCTTGTGACGTATTGAGCATAGTATAGCGACCATTATACACATATATATATATACACTAATACCACATCTCTCTTCTCTGCTAATACAATTTGAATTGATCCATTGTTTAATTACTGTGCAGTAAAATAGTGAGAACTTGATATATTTATGTAGAAAATAAGAGACAAACACAAAGTATTTCTTGTCGAATATTTCCTACATTGTGATTGATATTTTCATTGCAATACATATTGCAATGAATATTATAAAGGCTGTTTCAAATTCGACTCTCACCATTGAGATCTCGGAAACTATGGGGAATACGAAGATGGTTGAATTGGGGCAAAGTTGCGCATTTATTTGCTCGACAATACGCCGTTTAGAAAGTTTGAAAATTTCGAGTAGTTCCATAGGTATACGGAAAAGAACGAATTTTCTGAAAATCATTTTATTTTTTTTCCTGGCTTTATTTCTTAATGAATTTATAAATAAATAGCACATTTACATTGTCACTTTTTTCACTCTTTTCAATGGTGTTAACAGTTTTGTAACCTGCCGTTTCGTCTATGAGTAACTATCATGAACTTTTTTTATTCTTATGGGAGCCATAATAGCATTCCACAAATTTGAATAGCCCTTTTTATTACCTTTTAGACGATATAAGTTGCCTTTGTTGTGCTAAAAATTAGAGAAATTAAATAAATTACTTTTATAAAGTAGTTGGCTTTGATTTTTCCAATCGGTGACATGTAAATGACAGTCTGTTTTATTGTCAATTGCTGAGTCGTTGAAAATGGAGTTCTCCAATGAAGAAAAACGAGATATGATGAAACTTTATTACAAGAATGATAGAAACAGTGTGAATTAATACATTTGGAAGTGTATCTTGACATGTATCCTAAGAGACGACAATCTCAAGCAGATTTATCCAAATTAATGGACAGAATTCGCGATGGTTTTGGTTCGTTTGAAAAGCTTAAGATTTATTGTCATACCACATTAATAATAATTTCTTTAGTTTCTTCATCCATCCTGACACCTAGATTTTTGTCTGGGTTTTTTAAAGGTACCATGCTCAGCTAAATTTTTATCCAATAAGTTGAATAAATATCGGTGGGATCGGTATCGTCTCTCAGAATACATCTTAAAACACACTTCCAATGTATTCATACGGTTCTTGTAATAAAGACATGTTAAGATCACAGGCATTATCTAATAATATAAAAATAGATAAATAATATTTAAACCATCAGACTAAGATCTTTTTGAAAACATATGAACAACCAAGACGATTTCGAATACTCTCATTTGCTTCTGTCGAAACTCTTGCCCAGTTTATTCAGTAAGTAATCTCAATCTTTCTGCCTCCATATTCCCATTTCTGCGCGACCAAAGATCACAACATTATTCCCGATGCTGCCCAACTCCCCCTCTCCCCATCTCTACGAGTCATTATCCTCTCGTCTCGTCCTTTTTTCCTTCTCCAAATTCTGCTCCAACTGTCTCTCATCTGTGAGTGTGTCTCCAAATCCAAATTCAACACTAGCGCTCCAAGCAAGACCCAAGACAAATTGGACAATAATGTTTCCGTGTCATGGGCAATAAATATATTTCATTTGCTTTTTCTTCACGTTTGTTCATTCGTTAGTGGTGGCGCGTTTTAGGGTACTTACATTACCGCTCTGTTCTTTGGCACAATATGCGGTAACTTTAATCGATATGTATATATAGTTAAATTGACGAGAGTTTGCTGATGTCAGTCATATTATTTATGTGACATTCATTAAAAAAGTGCCAAAATAGTATCGTACAAAGAATTATATTGTTATGCTGCTGGGTTTAACTAGAAGAGCAAGATGATAGTGATGTGAATACGTTTTTAAATTTGCTTCCATAGTAGAAGGTAATTCAGACCGATATTGTAACTACGCGTGCCATGGAAGTGGAAGCACCGCCATTTTGAGGTCGTTTCACGTCATATAATTTCCTTTTTGTTTAAATTTTGACTCTGAAAAGCTACAACGTTCATGTAATTTTCAATTGTCTGATTGCGGCAATATCTGGCGATTGCGTATATAAAATATTACTGTGAAACTGTAAAGAACCTTTTCAAGAGCAATTCAGTATTACCCATAAAACAACTTATGGTGTGAGCGAAGCGGTGCTGGGAACGTAAATAGAATAAAGGATCGATTGAGCCTATGTAAGAGAGGTTTGTTTTGTTTCTATAACAGTGAACTAAATATATAGAACATCGATTGTAATTATTTGTTTACTTGATTCATATATATTTTCTGAACTCGAAGAAAGGGAAAACCGAATCATCCTACAAATATTTTGTGTCAAATCTTTGCAATCTACTTAGGAAATGCTGTACTGATTCTTTTCCTTTTGCACAGAATCTGAAGGAAGGAAGGAATTATCCTTCACAGTAAGTATATGGTGGGGGCAAATTTCAATAATTTTATGGGGTATAGAAGAAGCAAATTTAGAATCCAGTTACGCCACTGCATTCTACTCTGAAAAGTATGTGTGAAAAATATCAAAATAAAGGTTTGATAACTTCATCAATGATTAATCATTTTAGGTTCTAACTCGAAAACAAAAGTCGATAGCAAATTTGTTAGTTTATCTCAAAAAGAGAGATCCAGAGCAGATCATTGTTTTTTCGACCGACTTCCCAACAGAAAAAGGTATAGATATTTGTGTATAAGAATCTATAGCAGTTGAGTTATAGTCTCAAGGGTGCAGGTTCATGTTTCCTTGAGTACATTTTTGTCTGACAAGGCAATATTATTTTTTCATAAACTTGAAAGGACTGCGAAGTACATGATTTTTGATCTTCATGTGTACTTTTAATTAAAATTTGGTACTTAATATATCTTAATATAATAATTTTCTCTCTAGAGAGTTGTGTTTTCAAAGTTCTGTACATCTATTGAAGTTCAATGTCTTTTTCTTGAAGTAACCTACTCTTTAAATAACATTGGCAACCCCGTACAAATATACGACACCTACAGTCTGTCATCGGATCCGTACGGCACTGTTTTGAGAAACTTTAGGTATCTAAGTACTTGGAATTATTACTCGTGGCAGGTAGATTGCCAGGTCTTTCAACGATATGGCCACCGTATGGATGACCTGAACCGAAATTCAATATTATAGTCAAGTTTATCATTTCATGAACATGTTATTAAGTTTTGCGGTAAATGGCAAAACGTGTTGGTGCAAAATTAAATGGACCCATTATTACACATTGTAATATACTGTGGATGGATAATGCTAACATAATATACATATAATTTTTTTTGGAATATGAGGCTTATCTGCCAAATGCAGGAAGCTGTGCTCTGATACATAATCATATAAGGTATGTATTATGATGGTAATTCTGAATTTAATATTGTACATTATTAGATACTTGTAGTTTAATGATTTTCATTTTCTACGAAAATGTGATCTTTACACAAAATAGAATAGTAGAACCCGAGATGTTTCTTAACACTGAACGTATTTATTAAAAATTGAAAGAGGACACTAGATGGAAGGTAATAGAACATAGGAGAATTGTTTAAATTATTTTATAACGGATTTTAATGCGGTTTTCACCGGTAGATGGAGCTTGGTTTGGAGCTGCATTTAAAGATAAGATGAAACACTAAATTCCAAGCGGACATATTTTCTTGCGCAACAAAAGCTACTATTGTAATATAGCAGCTGAATATTGGGGCTATTTGTTGATTTTTTAAGCCCGTTAAAGAATATTGTGTAACCTTTATTTGATAATTTTAAGGTTTGGTTAGAATCCATAACGTAATTTGGTATTCTGTAAGCTAAAACCAAAATTTAACGTCAGTCGTTAAATTTCAACATATTGAGAAACATTTTCAAGGTTTGCGTATTTTTGGGTCTTTGAAGTTCCTATGGACATTTAGAGATAGTTTTCTGCGTATTGTAATAGAAAATATGGTGTCAATGTCCAAAATATACTTACTGTCTGTGATCACCTCAGATTATTCATGTAATGAAGCAGCAAGAGACAATTAAATTCTTAAATCTTAAATCTATATTTTATATTTTCCTCCAATTTTGATCAAGCATTTGATAGGAAAAGAGATTATTTCAACATAACCTTAAAATCAACAAAAAACTCGACAACTGGATGATTACTTTCAATAGAAAATAAGTGTTGGGCCTTTTTTAAACTAAATGTCTCAACAAAATATATTTTCATTTATTTTTCTGATGAAACTGGTATTATTATAAATTTGGGCGGCTGCGCATTGCTGCTACTACATTTTTGCTTTTGCTGCGCCTTTTATCATATAGTGAACTTCATCACTAAACTGTGTATACTGGTACTTTTATGTTGGCCAGTTGTTGCTCTCATAAAAAATTGAGACCCCAATCTGCCCCCCCCGCCACCCCAACTCCACTATTTTTGCGTTTCTCTCTTGTTTTACTACCACCTTAAAAGAGACAGAGCCGAACAGCTGGGACTTGGGTGGGGGGTTGGTGTGAGTAGCTGGGGAGTTTAGCTTACGCTCGCGACATGCAATCTCCTAAGGTTTGAATTATAGAGAAGCTCAGCTCCTTGTTCCATTTTATAATAGAAATATATATATATATATATATATATATATATATATATATATATATATATATATATATATATATATATATATATATATATATATATATATAACCTATCTACCTCAGCCTAGCATTTGACGTCTTCGTTAATAATTGCAATATCAAAGCATAATATGTGTTTTTTTTCTCTTCAACAACCCTGTAACATGTACGTAGACTTGGGGGGTTAACTAGGATTGATTTTATATAAAAACCAAAAAAAAGCGGTTATTTTTGTTATTGACACGGCTGTGAGGTGTTGAGCGTGACAACATAATAAGTGAAGACAAGAGTGTTACGTTTTTCTGAAATAATAAATTTCTTCTGTATATATGATCTGTTAAAAACAACAACTTAACATGAACAAAATTTATTCGATATGATTTTAATTATCAGAATTCTAATGTGAGGAATAAATCAGTAGTTTATTTATATTTATTTAAAATAAAAAATCTGGTGTGTCCACTCACCCGACTTTCCTACTACTCGCGGGCAAATTCCAGTGAATGAAAAATTTTACACTATTACAATACTTTCCTTACAAAGCGACGATAATAGCGGTAGGAAAGTAAAAATCCTCTGGTCAAATCGTGCTACCACTTATTTTTTTCAGCATGTCAAGACAAACAACAATGGTCATGTAACATTTTTTCTCAAGATGAAACGTTTAACCAGAATCTGAAGAAACATGTGGAAAAATACGGAATTTTATTCAAGCATAACTTTTGTTGTGCTTTTTCTCAGAAGAATACTTTGGGCAAGTTTAATCAAAATCCTTAGAGCCGTTTTCGCCATATAGTCTTGAGCAAATCACGTTTTTTGGCTATAGCTCAACACCCAGTGTATACAGGATTCTCATTCAGTGCCACCGGCGAGTGATATCGGTACCAAACCAAATAAAAAAAAAGCAACAAAATACACCGATCCGTTCCCGGGATAATGCTGTCACAGACAGACATACATACAGACGGACAGACAGACCATAGTAGCCTAGGAAAGTATAATAACTCAAAAATACACCATAATGTTTAACTCAGCAATGAGCCGTATTTTATCGATATCTGACTTGGTTTAAATCTCCATATTTTTAGTTAGAATATTTCCAATTATTAATGATATCTAGATACACCTGTATATATAATTCTGTCAAAATTTACACGTAAAATTCAAAAAAAAATAACATCAGTATCAACACATCATTATAGATGTAAAGGGAATGACCTCAACATGAAAACTAAATATATATGTTGTATATAAATACATATATATATATATATATATATATATATATAAAATATTGTACTAAATGTTTTATTAAAGTTCGATATCTCATTCCACACAAACAGGACAGAGATCAGAGTAAACACGCCGCGGCAGCCATTTCCTCTATATATATATATATATAATATATATACGCATTCGGGCCCAACGTTACTATCGACAGCGTCAATAAAACTGAAATTGGCGAGAATCTGGCAACGTTGCGCACGCGCTTCTCCATCACCCTGTTTCCAGTTAGTTGTTGTTGTTCCCCTTTAATTTGCGTTTGTCTCGCGCTCTCGTCGACCGGCCGGTCATTCTGTCGGTTGGATGGATGCTCGCCGTCTCTCTTGTCGATTGTAGCGGCCTCGCGCGCGGTGTTCGTCGGCCAGCCTCCTCCTGTCTGGGTCGAGGTCACACTCGTCGTCGATCCTCCCCTCCTCTCTCTAATCGTTGTTCTGCACTCTCTTCCCTTTCGGCCCACACAACAACACCACACTCCACTCGGAATCTCAAGGTTAAATTTGTTTATATACCTCCGCCTCTTCCTCCTCCTCATAGTCGTCTTGCAATTGCAACATACTTTACTACTACTATATATATACTATACCTACTTGCATTCTTTGTGTCAGTCAGATTGAAAGATGATGCACTATGCTGCCCTCTTCTGTCTCTCTCTTGAGACAGTGAAAGACTTATGCCATTTTTTCCTCACTATATTTCTCATCGTCTTGCGCCTCTTTTTCTTACTTGCATAAAATGATCACGAATACTTACAACATGTATTTGAAAAGAACTTTTAAAAATTCATTAATTTTCCAAATGTCATCAGCTTAGCTCTGGGCAGACCTCATACTAATACAAGAAGTTGAGAAGAAATTATGAGGTATTTTTAATAACAATGCAGTTCCATAATTAAATATACATACATAGTATTGGTCAGAATGCGTGTATGTAATCAGATCACTGAAGAAATGAAAGATTAAAAAGAAAAGGTGTCATACAAGGCTATGTCTTGAGCCCCATTGTTATTTATTATATTTATACAGTGAAGTTAAGTTGCAAACACTGTCAGGAGAAGTTCATGTTTGATGTTGCCATAATACCTGAAGATGTGTATTAAATAATTTAGTATTATTATTAGCAATTGAAATAAAATCATATTTTGTAGATAGTATAATAGAAATTTTCAACCAGCTACCACTCTAGTTAGCGAGAACCTCATATGAATGAGACATTATCGACATTACAAAGGATGTTGCAACCATTTACTGCCTGCGTAAACATGTCATTGTTGAAATATCTCCGATCACGAAAACTGATTCCGGCGTCAACTATGCGCGGGTTGAATAAATGCGACAGACGAGGTACCCCTCTCGATTGTAGAAAAGAGATGATGCTACTCTTGGGGATATACCAGTGACGATTATGATATGACTTTGTTCCAACTGTTTTTTTTTTTACAGTCAGGAGTCGGCGCAGTAACCCACCTGCTTTTCAAGCCAGACGTCCCCCGAAGATTAGCAAACTGTTTTATTTAGTTCTTGCTTTGCATTGTTTTGTGGCAGTTTGTTATCGCTTGTGGAAAGAACAGGAGTGGATACATTTCAAGAGAAACATGTATGTTGTAGAGTTAGTACAAAAATTTCAAGAGATAAGGAATGTAGCTAAATAAGAAACGAGAAATTGAGAAGCATGTAGTTAATGAAGTTGCAGTTTTGGGAAATGTTCATCTTGATCCAACCTTAAGTACGAAGCAACCAGCATCTGTGCCTGGGATCAGTCGAACTAGCTTTCATATCATTTTAAAAAATAACAAATTTCATCTATATAAAATACATTTACTTCAGGAAGTTTATGAGGATGATCTTGACCGCCTGTAACATTTTTGTGAAGCGATGCAGGAGTGAGCAATGAACGATCCACATTTCCTTTTTAATATCTGCTTTACCGATGAATGCAGCTTTTTCTGAAAGGGACGGTGAATCGTCACAATTGCCGCCAATTGGTCTGATTCAAATCCAAGAATTTTCCACCAGGTATATACACATTAGCCAGCAAAATTAAATGTATGGGCTGAAATTTTTGGTGGGTCCTTTTTTTTCTACCTGGTACTTTGACTGGCGAAATGTATTTGCAATTACTGGAAGACGCTATAGATCCGGCCTTGGCTGATATTATTGAAAATGATCAGCAGTATGATGGAGATCATTTGCTTTTTCAACAGGACGGTGCTCCTCCACATTGTGCTTTGATTGTTCGTCAGTATTTAGACCAACATTTTCAAATGCATTGGATTGGGAGAAGAGGCAGCATTGATTGACCTACTCGATCCCCAGATTTAGCACCACTCGATTTCTTTTTGTGGGGATACCTAAACGGTAAAAATGGTTTAAAGACTATTGTAAAGGGAATTACAAGAGCTGTTGAAAGATATCTTACTCGACTCCCAATGCTATTTCAATATTTTGTGGTGATTCTTACCCTTACTAGGGGGTACGAAAAAATTATCCCTCTTGAATCAAAAAGCGACGGGTTCCTGTTTTTTCCTAAAATAATGGCACACTTCCTGAAAATGGCTCGTTCGTTTCGTTTTCGATTGGCTACCCTGTATATATTCCATAAATCTTCAAGCATTTTTTTGAAATAAATTCACCTGCTTATGTGTGGCGTTAACTACTTAGGCATGCGCATTGTGGACGATTTGCAAAGTGTTGTTGTTTCATCTTCTTCACGGTTGGAACAAAGCCTCTATGCTCTTCAAGGTCGCCTCGGCTGTTATTGTTGCAGTTTGTCGTCGTCTTCTTCTTCTTCTTCTGATTCTTCCTTCTCATCTCTCGCCTTCGCTGGTCCAGAAATGGGCATACCATGCATAGCACCAGTCGCCTCAATAAATAAAAAAAATGAGAGAAAAAT
Source organism: Crioceris asparagi (assembly GCA_958507055.1). Lineage (NCBI taxonomy): Eukaryota > Metazoa > Arthropoda > Insecta > Coleoptera > Chrysomelidae > Crioceris > Crioceris asparagi. Next base: position 130,665,865 of record OY293826.1, read on the forward strand.
GAACCGCTAATAGAACTGCTGCAGGATCTTCTTCTTTTGATTTGGCGAACACATATGAGATTTCTTTGTTCTTCGTGACACATTTTGCGGAATTGGTAAGATGACTCAACATTCAACTTCATCCAGCTATTTATTATTGTTGAATTGAAACAATACAGATTGATTTTTTTTTTGCGAAAACGCTCGAACATACCATCATTAAGAAGCAAACATACACAATTAAATTGTATACCCCCTCCCTTTTAGGGTTGTCTATCTAAGAAATAAATTGGGTTCGTACAGTATATTATGATGTGCGTTTCACAATGAGAATGCAGTGTGGCCGTTTATTGGTAATGTATTTTAAAAGGAAACAAACAGCTCACAGTGTTGCCGTTTTTTAAATATTTTACAATTTTTTTGACTGTACTTTTTCAAAATTCATTTTTATAATTAATTATTAGACATTAAAATGTTGAAATATAATTTAAGCGGTGCATTTAAATTTTGAAAAGCTATCATTTTAAATGGGTCCGTTTTTTTGCCAAAAGTGATCATTATATCACCATGTATGAAAATCTAATAAATATTAAACATGGAACACAGTAAAGCGTTGATTAGTTTTTCAAAAAATAAAGTCCTTGCATTAATTTACTTTGCTTTAGCTTAATATTGTAGATGGGTTTAATTTTTTTTTTATTCCTAAATTCTTCTGTAACTCCACATGTAAACTTGTACACTTGGCAACTATGTCATGTTATTTATAAGGAAGATAAAAAAGGTATCGTCTTCGTTGGCTTTTTCTCATGCTCTTTTGACCTCCCCCATCAAGCACAGTGGAACCGTTATGTGGTTCTATTTATTATTTATATTTAGTAAACTGAAAAGCATGTTTTCTTTAAAATTGGCATTATTTTATCTAAGTCACCAAAGGAAATTTATTTAAATCGTCTTTACGTAAACATAAACTATTAGTAAATAATAATTGTATTTGCCCATACATCTAATAATTATATTAAACTAGCAATGCTTGTATATATACATATATGCAAATTTTATATCGGCATCGGGTCTACCGATTACGATGAAAATTCATATGTATGGGTTCTAGAGTGTATTGAATCGATTGGTTGTATTCACATTCACAAGAAAAATCGTTTTCAGCAATTAATATTCTCATTTTACAGTTCTACAAATTATATGTGAGATACCAATATGAACCCAATACCATCATAGGAAAAAATAGTCCTATGATTAAGCTTCCGGGTATTAATCTAGAGTTCCTCGGTTCGAATTCGGATCACCTTTGAGTTTTTTTTTTCAACAAAACCCATTTTTTAAATAAAAGATGTTAATATGAGTTTCTGATAATTTAATCGGAAATTTTTGAATGAAAATTTGTACATATCTAATATATTGCGACCTTTAAGGTACATATTAGCTATTTCAAGGAAGGGTTAGAAGATTTTGGTAAAACTTAGCAAAAAGAGATTTTCGAAGTCGAGAAATCGATTGACGATACTTTCATATTTAATCGGTGTGACCCTCGAGGTCTACACTAACTATTTCAAGAATGGCTCTGCAGATAAAAGTTTCAGTACTTATGTATAGTGTTTGGGGGGTTGAGAAGTCGATTGGTGATACAGCTCAGTTTTGGTATATTTATTATTCATATTACACATTCATATTTATTTCGAAATCTATAACTTACTTAAATATGTGAACAATAAAAGCAGTACTTACCGATCGTAACACATTTTAACCAGAAATATGCACATTATTTAATAAGTTTAAATATCCTTAGTAACTCTTATAGAACCATCTTAAATCCTGTTTTACCCGAGCAAAGCTCGGTCTCCAGATATTATTTATTTATTGTCACAAAGTGTTCAACGTCTGGATTTTTTTCTTTGTACCTACTTACTTTATTTGTATATAATATATGTGAGAAAATTATGCATAAGCTATTAATAGATTATAAAAATAGTTTACTTTTCTATGAGGAACACCACTTGGCGTGTTGTGTACTGCAAATAGAACAAAAAAAATCACGTATCTCACAAATTAAATAATGTCAGTCAACGTCAAAACACATAAACTCTGCTGGAACATGAGGATAAGGATGGATGAAGAAGAACAGAGAACGAACGCAGTCCGCAATATAGAAAATCAGTCGAACGTGTTGGACCGTGAGAAAAATAAAAGATAAGTTGGGTATGATGATGGGAGTGGGGGAAGGTACCCTACGATCTACGATGAATTCAGTGAATAATTCCAAAAATACGCGCGCGCCTGCGCATTCAACACCCCCTCTCTCGGTCGGCGCATTATTTGACGACGACGGCTGGCGCTGACTTGAGATATGATGAGCAGGGCGCTCTATTTTGAAGCAGTGTTGCCGCATCGCTGTCATAGAAAAGCAGTGGTAGTGAAGTACATAGTTCAGGCGACGAGAGTTCGCGCTGATGAAGCGCATTCAAGCTGATAAGATATTGTAATGGGTTTGATTAACCGAAATTGTATTTTTGACAATATTCCACATTTCAAGGTACTTAAAATCATATAATAGTTAATTAAAAAGTTATCTTCGATAATCGATAGAGCGTTCAATTTTCGAGAAATTAATTTAAAGTTAACCCTTAAACGTTAAATGTATCAGTTTCCAAGAAAAAGATGATAGACAGGTCAGTTTCTTTAGTAATAGGACATAAGATTTCAAAAAAATGACCAAAATTTAAATGCTATTGATTGATTTATACGATTCCAAACTACTTTTTCTATTCAAGAAATTTCTGTTTTTTTTATATTTTTACGGTTGAACTAAACTTAGAAACATTGGTATCAACCACTAATATTATTCATTGGTATATGTTGTAAGTTCATATTTTCTCATTTATTTATGTAAAAAAAATACCAACAACCACTGTGACATTTCATGAAAAATGAGATTGAAATCATCGTCTTATCGTAATGTGAGCTGATCAGAAACCACTCGTCGCCTCAACTATATATGTATGTACTGTACCCATATCAAAAGTAAAGGACGATACGACGACGGCAACAGGTTTTATTTAGTAGACAGGCGGCGGCGGTAGGAACTGACTGCTGTATTCACTCACCCTCCCCCCCCCAAATCGATGATATTATAATCGGACGGGAGAGGTTCATACTATTCTATAGATTTTTGCGTGTAAGAAATGATTTAATTATGGCAAATGGAGCAACCGTAAATTTGTGGTATTTGCTACTAGATTTAAGGTTGACCTCGTTGTTATCATGTGATTTAGTAGTTTCATTAACGTGATAGGTATTACTAGTATAGGTACTGTGTGTCTTATTGTAGCGTGACTCGGGTCGGCAATTGGGAAGCAAACAATTTCTGAATATAATTTATTTAATCAATATGCACACACAAATTGTTTTATTTCGACAATTGACCCCTTGGATTGATACGTTGCTGGTTTCAGTATTCCGCTCAATGCTGTTTGATTCAAAATAAATGATGTTGAGATTGTAGATTTTTTTCGCTAGGTGGAAGATGCAATTTCTTTCGAAAATTGAAAGTCTGAGAATTGAAAATTAATGAACAAATTATTTGTAGCGACATTTATATTGAACATTTTTTCCATAGAGTTACGATTTTTGAGTTATCGAATTACAGCAGCGGTATAGTTTATAATATGCGTATTTCCGCGAGGATGTTCTTAGATTTCTGAAGCAAAGCATACATGGATAATGGTGAATGTTCAACAACAATTTTCGTGTCAAATGTAATACTGAAAAGTGTGAAATAAATATTTTTTACAAAAAATTGGACCGACGTCATCATTTGGAGCACTGAAAAGTACAAAATAATATTAATTGATTGATGTTCACCATGTTGGGAAACATCCTGTACATTTCTAGTTAATTTAAAACTATGTAAGTTAACAGTGTCTACAATTTTTGTATAAAATTCTTTTTTTTATATCATCTTTGATAACGGCGTTATCGACCGTGGAATAAAAACTCACCCTGCATATGAATTATTAGATGATATTATTTATTCGGGGGGATTTTCATTTATATAATGCCCCACGTATAACTATACCTACTCTACCTCGTATAATATATCGTTTTTTTTTGCACCAACTGACTCATGTTTTGATTTATACGAACCTATAATATATACAGTGCATTCCATAGGTATTATGGAATAAAATCGTTTTTAGTAATATAATGTACATATGGGTTTGAAAAAGATGAATTTATTCCATACTTATGAACCGCACTGTATAGTGTGGTAGGCGGCGTTGCTATATTAGGTACTTATATGTGCTCAGCAACGATACGTCACTGTTACTTTTTTTGACAGAATAATTTGTAGTTCACTATATTTTTGTTACCTATACCCTATATAGAGGAGAAACGAATCTGAAAAATAATGTCTGTGTTATTAATCATTCTGTACAAAAAGCAATTAACTTGATATAAGTTTTTGAATACCTATTATAATCTACATACAGTGTGTCTCAAATATGAACTGTGTGTTTGGGTTATATAGGAAGTTAATATACACCGTGTCCAATTAAGTCGGAACCAGATATCAATTCTTTTAATCCGTATACGAGGTGAGTCGAAAAATATGAATTTTGCTCAAGAGTAAAGTACCTTTATTTTTGAAAATATCGAAAGTTTTTATTGAAAAAAGTTGATTATAATTGAAAACTATTGTCAGATATCAATTAATCAAGTTGGTCCAATTTTTTTGTAAAAAATTTTTATCTCGGTACAATTGTATTTTTTGAATTAGTGGCGGATGCGCCATACGTTCTCCGAGCTCCATAGTAAAATATGAGACCTGTTTTTGGTATACATTATTCAAAACCTCTTTCAGTTGCATTCTCCAATAAATAAAGCCTCGCTATAATATTCTTCTGATGAATCATCAAAATTGGAACGTTTTCTTAGTGTGCGAAAATAGATTAAATAAAAAAAAGAAACATACATACAAAATCGAATTTTGGATCTTGTTCTTGTTATGAATTCATTCAGGTGGGTTCTACGTTGCTTATACTTATCAGAGGTTCCAAAGCATCGCAGAAATACACATATTTCAGACTTAACCACTGCTGTAACTCGGAAACCGTAATTTGTTTTGAAAAATATCCAATTTAAATGTTGTTACATAGAATCTCTTCTTTAATTTGGTAGTCGCTTATTTTCAATTTTCGAAAAAGATGCCCCCTCCACATACCGGAAACACACATATTTCGGACTTTACCACTGCTGTAACTCGAAAGCCAATGATTTTTCAGAAAAAAGTCCAATTCAAACGTTGTCGGATATGATTTCTTCTCTAATTTTGTCCTCTCAAATTTTCGATTTTCGAAAAAAAAATGCCCCCTCTACACCCTTTGGGAGAAGTTTTTTCGGAGGAAGGAAATGTTGAAAGTAGATTTTTTTTCAATAGGACCAATTCTCAATAGATAGTCCTCTAACAAATGAAAAAAGAATCATGAAAATCGGAGCACCTTTACTATTTAAAAGGTGTGAAAATCCATTTTAAAAAAACATTCAAACAGTCAAATTGTATACCTCCTTCGTTTGGGTCGTCGGTCACAAATTACTTGACATTTCTCACTCGTTTATGTCGGCAACCCATGCTCGGGCAACGAAGGAAGGATGGGCGGCAACTCGACTGACGTAGTTGAACGCTTTTGTGTATTTCCGAGTCAATTTAGAACAAATTACGAAATAATTTGCACGACGCGGTAGCGGCGGCGGTGGCGGCGGTTTCCCATCTCCTCTTTTCCCTCTTGTCGTCTTTCCAGAGGAGTTTATCCGAAAGCGATCGACTAAAATGCGGGCGCCCTATCCATCCATCCAGAGCCAGCCCGCACCCAAAGGACCCGACTGACAACAACAAAACAGCGACAGGTATTCTAAGAGTTGCCTCTTTCAGCAGCTTTTCGACGACCATCTATCTCCCCTTCCCATTTCTGGGTTTTGGGGACAGAAACAATATGGAAGGAAATTGTCTTTTCGAAAGAAATATTAGATACAAATTTCAGCTGAATATTTATTGGTTATCTTTGTAAATAAATACTAGTTTCAATAGTTGTATATTAGAAAGTGAAAGCTGTTTAGAATTTCGACCAAAAACTCGAATTTATTTTCTTCATGTCAAATTTATTTAGTTTTTGAGGAAATTATAAAATTTGGAAAATCGACTTCAACAATGAAGGAGGTTGAGATACAATCTCTACTAATATATATATACGAGTAACAACTTTTCGTATGAATAAATGAATTATTTATATTTCCACGGGTGACATAGGCCATATTTTATGTATGCCGGGGACACCTAGGTTAAGGGTTCCATATCTGTAATTCCTAGAGAAGTATCCCTGAGCTCTATGGCTGAATTTTCGTGGATTTTTTGGTATATATTTGTACGCAGTATGTCACTGGAGTGATTTGTGAGAGTCTGTTAGTGCGATTGGAATTTAAAGGTGCAGGGTTCCATACCGGAAAATCCTTAAGGCATATGTAGAAAAAATTATCATGCTGTTCTAATTTGGTGCATATATGTGGATTGATCTGGGTTGGTGTTCGGACTGGTTCTATGTGCGAGTAGGTCTCATAGAAGGGTTCCATACTCAAGACTTTTAATGACTTTATGTTATCGTTGCACAATCTACGAAACTGTTTACCAAGGAAGTGTTGGGTAAAACAGCTAGTTCGATTATATGAGAATTGGGCATAGGAAGTGTGTTCTGATTTTTTGACCGACGAAACAAACGGAGGAACAATTCTACTGTTTTTCTGCATGTTTTTTTTTATGTATAGTCGTGCCTTTGAAATAGTAAACGTGCTCCGATTTTCATGATTATTTTTTCATTTGATAGAGGATTATTGAGAGTTGAAAAATAAACATTCAAAATATCCTTCCCCTAAAAAACTTGACCCAAAAAGGGTGGAGGAGGCATTTTTTGCGAAAATCGAAAATTAGAGATGACAAAATTTGAGAAAAAAAAAGTGCATCCGGCAACGCTCAAGTTGGACATTTTTCAAAAAAAATACATAGGATTCTGAGATTTTTTGTAAAGTATCAGTATAAAACTTGACAAGCATCGAGATCCAACATAATAACCTCTAATATCTTCTACATTATAGATACGATGGAATGTTTGTGGCGTTCATAAATGTTTAGGGTAGGAGAACTGACTTGGGATAAAAAAGAATACTCGACCTTTAAGGACCAAAATGTCAGAAAGTGAGTGGGTATATAAAAGGTTCTTCTTATTTTGCTCTATTATACACGTATTTCGCTGTACACGCAACATAACTAAATATATTGTCTGATTCTTCTCCATGTTTCTTTACCATAGCTTTTGAGAGAGTCTGCATGCAACTTTCGTGATTTCCGCAAAATGCGAGGAACTGGCATAGGTATACACGCAAAGCTGGATAATCGTTGAGGTTTTTTCGGGGGATGATGATGATGATGATGATGAGATTTTTTTTCAGGGCTCTTTAGTTTCGCAGGTTTTTTGCTATATCCTGATATCGATGAATAAAGATTGTTGAAAATGTTTAAAAAAAACAGATAGTACCAACTTTTAATTACAAGGTGCAATGAAACTTGCAAATATTATTTTTCTACCCTAGGAGGTCTGAAAATATGGCCCTTAGGGGATTAGATCCAGCATTTGTTGAAAATATTCTCAA